>OY728138.1:1251565998-1252815998 GCA_963277665.1 Viscum album
TGTTGAAGGGAAGACCAAGGATGAGATGGGTTTTCTCCCTAGGACATAATATTGGGTGATTTTCAAGGACAATGAAGTCAATAGGGTAAATTAAAATTTCAACTTTATCCAAAACTTCCTTTAAGATCCCCCTTAGTAACTCGAACACTATGATCAATAAGTTGAAGTGTGACAGATGTGGGTTGGAGTTTTTCAAGCCCTAACTGAAAATACATAGAAAAAGGAACGAGGTACACGCTAGATCCTAGATCATAAAGAGCTTTGACATCTTGGTTCTGTCCTAATAAAACATTGATATATGGAGATCCTAGATCTTTCATCATTGGAAGAATGATCCATGAAATGGTGGTACTCGCATTAGCAGCCAAAAGGACTCGGTTATTATATTAAAATTTACATTCAAAAGTGAAAAAGTCCTTAAGATACTTTTAGTAGGTAGTAATAGTTTGTATTGAATCAATAAGTGGAATGATCAACTTAACCTAAGAGAATATTTCCCTCAAAACTTCCTTTAGTTTTGGTTTAGATTTTCCTCTCATGCGTTGAGGGAAGGGAGCATGTATTTTGAGTATTTGGGGTCGTTGTGATACCTTTTCCTTTTCATTGGGTTTTTAGAATATGTGGGTGGTTCTTTATAATTTTCATGTATTTTTGAAGCTTTTAGTTGTTTTGTAATGGTTGTTCTAGTTTCTCAATGGATTTCCCACTTCTTAAAATAGTCACCACTTTTAGTTGTTCATGAGAGGGTTGTGTGTAACTAGATTCTACCCTTAAGGTTGAGGATGGTACCATCTAAGTAGGAATGGGTACCTTAACAATTTTAATGGTTTTTAGTTTATGTTTTAGGGATGATACTTTTGAGTTTATTTTCTCCCTTTCTTTACACAATTGTTCAAGGATTGGTAGAGGGACTGATTAGGTAGGGGCTTGTGCTGGTCAGTTTAACCTAAGAGGACACTTTGGTTATTGTATTGGTTTCTAAATGATTTGTTGGTATTGGATAGTAGGGTGTTTTTATTGAAGTGGTTTTGGTTAGAACTGGTTATGGTTTTGAAATTTTTTTAGTGGGTAGGGGTTTGGTCCTTATGGATGACTTGGTTGTTGGTTGGGTTGTTGGTTATCTTTCCAACAGAATCCTGGATGGTCATTATACCTGGATTAAATGAGTTTTCATACAGTGGATTATGAAAGTTCAGATAATTGACCTCTATTGTTGGTCCTCCTAAAATAACATCCTTACTGGAAGGGGTATTTGGGTAGTTGTCGGTCTTGTGGTCATGTTTGTCAGAAATTGTGCTAACTGGCTCAAAAGTTTGAATTTTATGGACCTTCCTAAGATTGATCTCTTTAACCTTCCTAATAAGGGTATCAATTTTTTCCCAAAGGCATTCCTCATCCATAATTATGTTAATTCCACCATTTTTGGGTGTCCTCTCATAGTAATGTGATGTTCCTTATGTTTGGTTTTGTTAAAATAGTCCCTCTAGATACTTGTAAGCATCATTTATGGATTTTTTTAAGGTTCCATTACACATCATGTCAATGTGTTGTTTGTTTCCAGAACCTAACCCTTTATGGAAAATTCAAACTTGTTCTAGGATTGAGTATCCATGGTGAGGTACCATGTTGAGTGTATCAATTTATATTTCACATGATTCATTAAATTACTCCCCCTATTTTTCAAAAAAAAAATTGATTCTCTTTTTAAGAGAAATTGTTTTTTGATGGGAGAAGTATTTTTTGAATTACTCTCTCTGTAATTAGTCATAGGAGAGGATTTATGTAGGTATAAAATTCTTTAACAGATTTTTTATTGATACTTTATTAAGAAAGGAAATATCATCATCTTAGATGACTCAAGGTGATGTGGTGGGCACATGGTTTCAACAATGCCGTTGAGCTCTTTGACATGAAGGTGTGACATTTTTGACTCCATCCCATGGAAGGTTGGAAGATGGTTTAGGACATGAGGTTTGAAGACATAGTGGGAATATCTTAGGGAAACATGTCTAATGTAAGAGGGTACATTGGTCCAGGAAGGTGTGAGATAGTCCTTCATGGTTTTATAGACTATATTCCCAAATTTTGGGGTTGCCTCATTTGGATTTCCATCTTGGTTCCCACTAGGGTTTATACATTGGTTTATTTCAAGACCCTCTGTTGAAATGGGTTCAATTTTTGACTCTGGAGTATTTGGAATATTAGGATCTATAGGAAAGAGTTCCCTAGGTGTACTTGACTCCCCAACCCTAGGACTATCCACCCTAAATAGATAGCATGGTTGGCTAAAGGTATAGGGGGACATGCGCCAAGAAAAGTGAAAAACAAAAGAAAGGGGGAAAGATAAGAGAATTTAAGGTGAGAAAAGAGAAATGGAGGGGGGGCTAGAATTAGTGTTTCCATGAATAACATGGGTCCCAAGAAATAGTGTCAAAAATTGATCTCACCCAAATTTACTCATGTTTTTAGCTTTAAGTAGTCACTTGTAGTTTAGATTGGGTTATCAAATCCTTAGAGACGTAAGAAGAAAGCTATAGACTCTTACATTCTATGAACTATTTTTGGATATGAATTGGACAAATTTTGGTTGATTTTAGAAATTTTTAAGTGAAAAATAAGTTAATTAAGTGAATTTAACTCAAAAGAATGAGTTTATCCTAGGTTATTAATTTGGGTGGATTGGATGCATTCCTTTTTTCAACTATTTCAATTTCTTATATTTGAGATGGGTTCTTTTAACAATATAACAAAACATCATCACTTCCTAGTTTAATACCTAGAAACCATAATATTAATAATATATACACTTGGATGATCAATTTTTTGAGCACTATAAGGTAAAGGTTCATATTATCACTTGATGTGTGCAACCTTGAAATTCAAATATGATGACGAAGTTTTTAAACTGTCAAACGAAAGTCTCAATTAAAAGAAGTGATTAGAAATTAATAGAGTGAGAAATAATATCCAATCAGTCCCATTGGTACTCCCTTGGATCAAACCATAAGATTATTATCCCTCCATTGAATCTAAGATCTCAATAGAAGCGAGAAGTCGACTCTGGAGGGAGGAATTGAAGAAGTGAAAAACAATAAAATAATAATCAATCCACCGTTGTGTGATAATTACACAAGTTTTGGTGTGGATAAATTCACACATTGAAGAAATGGTATCAAAGTGATATGAAGAAGAATATAATATGTGTATAATAATAAATTTTATTAATAAAACAAGGTTAATTGAACAACTTACATAAAGAAGAAATGAAATTACAAACACAAAGCAATAATATAACAATACAATTAATACAAGAACTAAAGATGATAAAATCCTTCACCAAAAATACCTTAAATAGGAATTTTTTAATCCTTGGGGTGAGAATTCAATAGTTTAAGTCATATCAATTACTTTTTGTGGGCATAGGTGGGTGGAATGTTAAGGGAGGTTAGACTTTTCCACCCCTGAAAAACAATTCGAGCCAACTTGCATTCACTAAATAAAGGTTCCAAAATGAGCTTCTAGATGGAATAATTTATGTGGTCTATAGAATAAAAAACTGAAGATACGGATTTAACCTGATAGTATGTAAAAGTTTATCCCAAATGGGTATTCTTTTTGTGAGATATGGTTAAAATTGTGGGATGTTTTTCTGGGCAGTAGAATCTGGCCCATAATCACATTTTCAAATTGGGCCGCCTGTAACACTATTAAAACAACTGAATTAACTTGGGCCATTGTTTAATGAAATGTTACCAATGATATATTATATCTTTAGTTAAATATTTAGATAAATTGGGCTTGGTTATTATCTTCTAAAGTAATTTTAATGGGATGTTATCCAATTCAATTTTCCCAGAATGCTATTCGTTTATGGCCCACTTTGGCGGTCTTCAAATTTGAATCTTAAAGTTATTAATAAGTATGATTTTTTCCAATGGAATAAGAATACTAAAAATTAAATATGCAATTAATATCATGGCCATTTGTTTAGGAGGTGTTCAAATATATACCGCGTAATAGTGCACTTTAACAAAGAATTACAATCATAATGTGAAATAGTGTTCAAATTGTAAAATGAACTAAAAATGGTGTTTATGAATAATTAGGCACGTGAATATAATTATATAAATAATGAATATTAGTCTCTTTCATTGGATAATTAGGTAAGAACCCTTAAAACACCATAGTGAGCTTGACTTGATCACGAATTGGTTCATGATAATGGGCCTTACTGCACACCTAGTTTGATAGTCCCAATGGATATGATTTCGAAATTAAAAAATTATTTATAAACCATCATGAATTATTTAAATAGTGTATGAATATAAATGAACTAGGACAAACCTATAGTATCCTAGTTTAAGGAAGGTTTCATTATTTAGACATATTATAGGTGATTTTTCATGATTACATGGTTTTCTGCTATGATAAGTGTTTCTCACACCATTATTTTTGGTTTTGGTCAATGAAAAGAACCATAAAGAATTGGGTTAACATTTAATGTGTGAAAAAAATGTTTTATGAGTAGTAAAATGGGGTAATTACTGGAGTAAAAATTGTTCTGATTATTCCTAATTAGTTTTCATGGAACGTGATTTACACTATGTACATTAATCAACTCATAGAATCACTAAATAAGAGAAGGAAAGATTATGTAGATATTTCAGGTAGTGGAGTCCATATAAGAAAGAAGATTTAGTTTCCTATGTGTTGAGAATGTGGGAAGAAACACCCTAGTGAATGTCATATTAGAACGTGAAGATGTTTTGACCATGTAAAAGGACACAAAGAATGAAACTACAAAGGGAAAAATGAAAAGTTATGTTAATGAAATGGATGGAAATATTGGTATCCCTAAGTTATCATAAATTTTTAAATGATTTAAATGTGGAAATATGAGAATTATACAAAAATATGTCTGAGGAGGAAATATCATGAAGAAAAACACCAAGGTATTGAAAGTAATGGTTTTATTACTGATGATGAAGAGACTACAAATGAAATGTGAATGGAAATAAGTGTTAATGGGTAATATGATTAAGGTTAGTTAATAGTTTGAGAATTAAGTTTGATAAAGTAAGTATTTATGTATTGGAATTTAATGGTTATATTTATCTAAATTATAGAATACATATAGACAATTTAAAATATGTTTTCAATTAAGGATACAAAAGAGTATTTTGAATGGTACCGATTAACTAAAAATGTGACTTAATGTCAAGGTTTTATTTTATGAAAAAAATGATTAATGGTCGGTAACCCTTACTTTATTCCTAATGTTGGGGAAATGGTTTCTAGTTTAACATAAATTGGATAGTTTTGATTACATTTTAAATAGATTAATGATTTGTTCAAAAAGTGGGTTATGCTATCATGGATCATTTTTAAAACATTTTAGGATGTAAATAATATATCCAACAGTCTGTGTTTTAAATATTACGGAATAAATCATGTTCTCAAGAGAGTTTTACAGCAATTCTGGTTATTACCATGTTTCAAGAGAATAGATGATGAAGGTATTGACATATCTGGTGTGTGAAATAGAGAGATATTTTATAATATGTGGGGGATAATTTTTAAGACTATTTTGAGAAATTTAGTTACATTTTTTTAAAACAATTTTAGTTTATTATTCTTGATGTTTCAAAAGTGTAACAATATATGAATTTTTTAGGTTAAACTTTGGAATTGGTTTTAGAGATTAATGTATTACATCATCATATGAATATTTATTCATATTGGATAAGATATTATAACCATTTTGTTATGATGATAACTAGATATAGAAGAAACGACTTATCATTCCACTATCAATCTTATGATCCACTAGTTTTTCACTCATTATAATTTCAACTTCATTTCATGGAGTAAGTGGTGATGTGAAAATTCAACATGGAATAACCAGAGAGTGAGATTATACTTCTGAGATGAAATGAATTAATTATATCTTCTAAAAGTATTTTGAAATAAAATTTCATCCTTTTATCATCATTTGTTTATGATATCAATGAAATTTTCCAGAACAATTTTGTCTATGGTTTTGTAGTCATTAACCTTATCTTGACCGTGTTCTCTATCACTTCCTATTATTTATTACGGATTAGTTTTCCCTTAAAAACCTATATTTTAATGTATTTACTCTATGAAAACTTTTTATGAATCAATTCAAGTAACTTTTATGTCTCAAAATATCCCTTTTAAAGTAATTTTTAGTGTTCCTTTTTATGATATGGGTTTCTATGAAAGGAACATTAAATAATTGAACCTTTAATTACCTAGAAGTAATTTGTGGAATAAATTCATTTTAAGGGGGTATATTGTAATGAAATAAGTTTTTTTGAATTATTATTTTTGTATAAAATAAAATTCATTGATATCTTGTGTTACACCAAAGACCTAGTTTTACCTAACTACAAAATACTATTAATATAATTATTGAAATATTATTATAATTGTAACCTATAATTTTGAATGAATGGTATGAACATGATTAAATAAATTTTGAAAATATAGTTTAAATATGTACATAAAATGAATTAATTATTTACAAATTAATTATAAATGAAAATAAATCTCTTTTTAAAATAAAGGGAAAACTTTTTCTACAAAATTATTTAAATACAGAAAAGTATGTTTAGTAAAAATAAAATACACAAATCACTCTTTTTGGAATATATTAATGATATATATATATATATATATAATATCAAATATAATGTTTAACATTTTTATTATGAGTTTTCTATACATGATATAAAAATAAATCCAATTTTATGCTTAAAAAATATGCTTTTCTATAACGCAGTTTTATTACCTTTTGATGGCACTCTTATTTTAAAATTAAAATTTAATCCTTTTATAAATTTTATTTGAAAAAATATAAATCTGTTTTTAAATATTAATATAAAAATTTAATTTGGTTTGTTTTTTTGTATTTGTTAATAAGTTTCATTTTTGATGAATAGTGAAAAATACTGCATTTTAAATGTAGAATGACATTTCAACTAAATAATTTATATTGTAAAATTATATTTTAAATTAGTTTTAAAGTAAAATTAGTTCAAATATACATATATTAAGATAATTTAGGTCATTTTAATCTTTTTATTATCAAATTTAGATATGAAATCATTTTATACTTTTCAAACATTTCCATTTTAAAACCCTTCTTTCTTGCCCCCTTTATGGGATTAATTTTAAATTAATTTTAGTCACTTCTATATTTTTGGATTTTCAAAAAATGGATTCCTTATTTTTAATCATAACTTCCAAATTTAGTGAATATTTCACTTTTATTTTTGGACAATATGAATAGTAAACTTAGTAATTTTATTGCCACAGTTAAGGGTAAATCAATTAATAAAGGGTAAAAATAATACTCTAAATATTAGAAAATTACTATATGTAAGATCTCAGGTTTTTATAATAGGTATGATTTTTTTAATTTTTTTATATTATTTTTATGGCATAATGTTATTACCCTTTGAGGTCATGGGGGTATCAGAGGTATTTGGGGCTTGTTCAGAGCATGAAACCCAACTCTTGGAGAAAAATAGATAGGCTGGAAAGTTAGTAGTAACCATGTGAAACAAGGCATACAATTTCGTGGAACCATGTGGGGATGAACAAAGGGCTCTAGGAGTAGAAAAATTTGATAAAACCATGTTAGAGGAGGCATATTCTCATGCGATGACCTCTACAATTTATGACAGTGTCCTAAGACACGGTTTTCACATGGTTAGGTAAACTGTGTGCACTAATCATGAGAAGTTCCCCTCCTTATAGTGAATGGAACAAGGTTATTGCACAGTTTTTCCAACCCTGATAAAAGACCATGTGAACCAATAATTTGGAGAAAAATTACCATTTTTCCATTAAATTATGTTATAACCTAAAAATACCCTTCTTCTCCTTCATTGGGAAGCCTCTTCACACAAGGAGATCCATTTTGAATCCTTTTCAATAGATTTAGTCACATTATTCTATGTAAACTATAAATCAAGTGTTGGTCATCACATTGGATTCATGTCCTTGATTAATCTATTCCTTTTATTCCATTCTTCATTTATTATTGGTATCGTTGAAGTTATTTAGGTGCAGGATAATATGCCCTATTTACAGGTTTTTCACCCCTTCATCCTTTTTCTCTCTATTTGAGTCAAATAAATAGAAAATACTAGATGAGCACTCTACTATGGACTAATGTTAGGTTGTATATAAATTTTCCAAGTGGATTGATTCTATATAGGGCTAGTTCTCTTTATGACGGAATTCCATAATTTCTGGTATCACCCCCAAAATGAATTGAATAATTAAATTGAATGTATTGGAACCTGTTAAGGATGACCAATATTTCATTAAGACTTATTGGAGGTTGTTTCCCCAACCAAGGACACCCATGGGGTGTGCCTTTGACATTTTACTTTGTTATGCCACCCATGTGGTGAGAGTTTAATCTTTCCTAGCTATAAAAGCCCATTTATAATTGAAATGAATTCAATTCAATTTAATTGTCTGATTAAAAGATGTTCTACCTTCTATCCATATGATACATGATATTGAATTGTTTAATTGATGAAATGTGAATTTTTATATAAATGGATAAACTCATGGATTTTTTTTATTGTGAATTGTTATATTAGTTGAAAGAACTCATGATAGGGAATGGAATGAGGTGATGATTGTTTTGAATGTTGAATGTTTGGATAAGATGCCATGGGTGTGCTACACCATGAGTCATGATAGCGATAAAGAATGTCTTGGACCTATATGATCCTCGGATTTTGATTCTATGGGATTCCTTGGGCCTTACTACCCCATTGGATACATATTTTTTTGGGTCATAATGGAAATGGTCGGTTAAAATGCTCCTTGGACACCAATTCAAGTCTAAACGAGTATTACATCAAGATTCTAATTTGAATCGATGAGGATTACTTTGTTCTCTACACCTTAGATATGAAATTTTTGGGTCTAACATTTTTTATTATATGACATGGTTGTGGTAAATGTGACATTATTTATTATACATCTTAGCTGTGGTAAATGTGACACTTTTTGTTATACGGATTGACCATGGTTGGAATGAGATACAAGTTACATGACATGGGAGTGGGTGTTATGATATATAGTGTATACAACATGAATATTAAGTTTACTTATATTTTATTCATAACATCCTTTCTATAGGATATTGACACTTATTTTGTAGGGAGGCTTGTATGGATGTACAATATCACATGTTTGGTTACTTTTGTCATGTGAACTTTACTTTCAGTACTTCCATACATGTTATATTATGCACACTAATTTAGCATATATTTCAAAACCATGAATTTTTATAGACACCTTGGGTGGTGAACTACTTGGATTTTATGCCACACCCTGTTATGGAAACCGTTGGGTACCTAGACAAACTATTTGGAAGTAGATAGAGACCCAACCAAGTTCCCATAGTTCAATGCTTGACTTTATGCCATGTTTAGGTTTAAGGGAGCACAAGACCGGGCTGAGGCTCATGATACTGGCTATGATAGTTTCATTTCTTTAGTTTTGGTATTTTATACATGTACTATACTAATGTTTTTACAACTATTTTTTCTACATTATAGACATAAAAAATGATATATCATTTTGTATATGAGTATATTGTTGTATTGTTATATATATATATATATATATGTCTTTGGATGTTTACCCCATGTTATATTATTATTATTCTTCTTCTATTGATCTGTATGATTGATACCACTATATTACAATATGATAAGAGGGAATAGTCTAAAGACAGACACACCAAAGACCCTCATTTCTTGTCGACAACCTCCAGTGATTGGGGAGACATGCTTGAGGCCATGTGACCAACCGTGCTTGAGGCACCGTTCAGTGGAATCCATGTACAAGATTTTTAAAAGATGTAACATAGGGTTTTATTTTCATATTTATTGTTTTGAGACAATATAAAGGGGATTACGAATAATTGTAATTTAGTAAAGAGTGTTCTTGGGGGTTGCTATCCCATGTACCAAAAATCCAAATTTCATCATATGGAAATTTATATTTTCTATATTTTTAATATTTAAGTTGATTTGATTCCACCATTGGGTGATGCACTTGAATTGGGATGTTATCATTCAAAAGATTGCGGGGTTTATTTTATTGCCACCTAAAAAGATGAGGGCATGCCATCTCATGAAATTTTTTTGGAACGTTTAAGGAATTTCATTCCATGCAATTTTCCATTCCATATAGGATATATTACTTTCATGAATTATGTTTTGATAGGTTTCATGATAGATATTACAACTTTTATGATAGAAATTATGTGTAGGTAATCAATAAATCTAGTTGGAACTTAGAGTGCACACTGTAAACTAAACATATTTTTATTTATTAGGCTACAACAGACACCCTATACAGCTAATTGAGGCATGTTGTGTCATAAAGCATGAGTCACATAATTGGGAGCATTTTATAGTTTGTATTAGGTCGACACCATATTTCTGTTCATGAGGATGTATAGTTCCTTAGGGATCGAAATTAGGGAACCATTTTGTTCAAACATTTAAAATGAAATGTAAAATGGACATGAAATCAAATAAAAATTGGACTTGTAAATAGATAACTCAAACTAGAACTAACATTTGAGTTGGTAGTAATAAGTGTGACTAGGGATGTTCATGGTTATTTATTTTTTACCATCCCTAGTTTCAGGAGTATGTTGTGTGGTATGACCCGTTTAATGGAAGGTTTTGATCTACCATATGCTTTGAACTATAAAATTTTGATATAGATCTTTTCTAAACCCTGTGTTTGGAATTGTAGAGGCATTACACCCTGAATACCTCCATTCATATTCAAGGAAGGTGGTGAAGACCATTCTTTTAAGGTTGCGGGCCATGGGTTATCGGTAGATCCTCCTTCAGTTCTAGCTTCGACACCAATAATTATGATAACCCTTCTCTTTATTTCACATTAAGTTATGATTTATTACATATGTTTACACATAATACAACCTGGAAGATCAATAAATATAGTGTGTTTGGTAATTAAGTTAATTAAATTAAAATTTAAATAGGAAATACATCATCTTTATTGAAAAACTTTCTTTACATGATCATCACACTTAAAACTATTTGGGATAACCTAGGGAAATACATAAGAAATAGGTGATCTAAAAATCCCATTAAGAGAATAAACATGGGATAACATAAATAAAGTAATAAATGTTAGACATAAGGCCGATCAATGGGACATAAAAAGGTTAAAAATCATAAATAAGAAAAACGACACATGATATTGAATAATAACAAAATGGGAACATGGTAAATGTGGAAACAACTTAATACACTGCATCATAAACATGAGTAAATGCTACTTGCCAATACTATATCACGTGGTGGAAAAAGTACCATAAAGGAATAAATTTTACTATCTATCATAATGTGACATATCATGAGACTAAACATTACCCAATTACATAGAGTGCTATATAATTATGGGTGCAACCATCACATTCATTTCATTCTCATTATTAAGTGTCCCACATAGATCATACAAGATGGATTCGTTCATAATCATATTTTATTCCATGATCATAGTTTGTGGATTAAAAAAAGAAAGTTACCAATAAAATAAGTAGAATTTCCTAAAGGTGAATAGACTTGATAGGAAAATGGTATGGGGATTAACAACCCATTTTTTGGCATGGAAAAGCATGATGAAATTTCAGCAGTATAACGTCGTTGCTTAGAAATTCAGAAAATTGTTTGATGAGAGGGAATGCGGTCTATATTCATTTTTAAATAAAATGTATAGTAATAATGATGTGTAAAAACATATCCCAACATTCATAATTGAAAATATAATTCATAATATATTTAAGAAACTTGAATAAATGATATAAGTAATGGACCCCTTACTAAATATCTGAATGGTAATGGGTGTACCTAAAGGTTCATGGGTAGGATTAATGAGGGTGAAAGTGGTATATCATCATAAAGAAATAAAATGGACTGTATTTGGGATATGTAAGAACATATCCCAACATGAAAAATGGAATTTAAAAGGCACATTATAAAAGATATGATTGAATAAAATGCAAAGATGAAGACCGCTTACTAAATTTTGGCATGGTAACAGGTGTACATAAAGTATCATGGGAGGTATTAATGATATTGAAAGGGGTATATGTTAATTTATAAATAAAATGTATATTATGATTTATTTGGAGTAATATTTCTTAAATTTAGGAATTGGTGATAAAATGAATAAGATAATGAAGGTACATGAATAAAGAGGAGAAGGAAATGCTCCCTTACTAAATTTTAGCATGGAGACAGGTGTTCATAAAGGTTCATGGGTGGGATTAATGAGATTGAAAGGAGTATATAATAATTTATACATAAAATTTACAGTGTTAGGTATGTGTAAGAACATATTCCATCATGAAAAATGGAAATTAAAGGGCATAACATAAAAGTGGTGATTGAATAAAAAGGAGAGACAAAGAACCCTTACCTTGAGAGTGTGATTCCAAATGCTTCTGAGGAACTACTTGAGAGTTTGGGGGAACATTGGGAGGAATATAGAGAGGGTAGAGAATATTAAATATGTGATACAAGGATTTTGATTGAAGATTAATGGGACCTTGTGTGGGTATATATAGGAAAAGAGAGGAAAATTCTTTATTATTTCCCAAACTTACATTTTGGAATATATATAATAAAATAATAAAAACCAAAAACCTTCCCATGGGGTTTTCCCATGATTATTATAAAGTGGAGTGTTTTGAATTATTTTATTATCCCATGATCTAATATTGTTAAAATAACAGCCTTGCTGATAAGGAAATGAGTCATGTCCTTAAAGGAATGATTTTAAAATTATAAAATATATTATAGGTTTTGGAGGATTCATAAATACTTTATAAAATTAATAAAAAAAATTATAATCACATTATATTAAATTATAAACATATATTTGTTCATTTATACCATTAATATAATTTATTACATCACTTTTCGGTCATTATGATGTCATAATACACATCATATAGTTATATCGTATTTAAATTTGTCCTGAAAATTTGGCCATCTCAGAAAATTATGAAAAATTAACTATTAGATAATTTAAAATAAATGATTTAAAAAATAATATTTATTTTATTAAAATAATTTTATAATAATTTTATTTTTTTTCTTTTAAAATAAGAATTGATATTTATTGAGAAATGCTGGTTTTTGAAAATAACAGTTTTCAAAACCATATAAATGTTACATTGAGCTTCATAAAGATTATATGAAAACTTATATTTAATAATATTTATTAAAATATTATATATTTTAAAAAACCAATAATTCATAAAAATAAATAACTTAATTTAAATTTAAAATTATTTAAAAATATAATTTTTATTTTATCTTATCAAAATATAATTTCTCTCAAACGGATTACATAAAAATTTATAATATAAAATAAGTAAGGAATAAATATAATAATTATTTAAATTAAAGGTAAATATAAATAGTCATACTAGTAGGTTTACATTGTTTCAAGTCTTCTTTATATTATTTTTACCCTTAATTAAAATATTTTCCTTTTACTCTATTTGTAAATATTTACTAGAGTTACTATTTATATTGTTCAAATATCAAGTTGAAATTATTACCTAATATTAATTAGGATGATCCACAATATGTAATTCATTTAGAAAAATAATTCCATAGGGATTAATGAATTTAATCTAATATAAAAACCCACATGCATGATAGAAATATATTTTTTCTGAAAATGTATTTTTCAAGAAAAAGATGATTTGACTTGAAGTCTCTAAATAGTAATATTCGTTACATGAATTTTTATTAATAATGATATATATAACCAATAAATTTAATTTAAATAATTCTCCATTAGGGATTATTTTCAATTTATTAAATTGTAGAAACATTATGCATTTTAAGATAGTTTTCAAAAAAATGTGTTTTTAATCATAAAAATAAATTTATTAAAATATAAAATAAAGATTATTTAAATGTAATTAATTTAACTAAATATAAAATAAAAATACCTATTTTAACTTTAAGTAAAATTAAAATAAATTTTTTAGTTTTGTATTATGTAATTTATAAACAAAATTATAATTTTACTTTAAAATGGTAGTTTTCACTATTCATTAAACACATCTTTATTTTCAAAAAATCCTAAAACTTTACCTTATATTAATAATTATATGATGACATAAAAAATATACTTCCTTATAAGAAATAAAGTTTTATATATTTTACAAATTAATTAAAATATTTATAAAAATAAATAAAAATAATTTTTGAAGAATACATATATTGAAGAATGAAAAGATATTACCAAAAATTGATTGAATATTTACTAATAATTTATCAATATATATAGGATATATATATATATATTCCATAAATTATTTAATACTAATCATATCAAAAAAAATTAATAGAAATGTAAAAATTTTTATATTTAAATAATCATTGTTTATTTTGGTCCAGTGTTACGTTTCACATTCTCTCTCAAACATAGATTTATCTTTTAAAAAAACTCAGGGCCTTAAATTATTCCCCCATTTAAAAATTGAGTCCTTGCAATTAAAACTCGATCTTGGTATGAAATTTTGTGACACATAAAAGAAATATATATTTTTTTAAAACCAAAATCATAAAATGTGTTAATAAAACATCCACTTGAAAAGACTGAAAGGGAAATACAAAAGTCATTACATAACAAGGATTCCAAGTAATTGAAAATTAGTGGGAAGTGAAAGAAGAGACATGTAAGAAAAAAATTACACCATAGAAATAATATAGTGTGATTGAAATATTGGTTAAGGTAAATTTAATGACCATAAAACCATAAATATATGATAGAAAAAATGACCATCAATTATTTAAAAATGAACATAATATGATTATTATTTTTAAGATTATTTTCCAAGAGGTATATAATTACTTTAACATCTAGGCTATGAGAATAAGGAAATATACTTTATTAACAGGTACAATTAATTTACACTAGAATCCCATATTTTTCTCTGAACTTTGAGAACTCAATTTGAATTTTTTTAGGCTTGAAATATAGAGGCCCTATCCTTTTATATATAATATTACATGATTTTTGAGCATAATTATACATCAGAGTACAAGCCAAAGATCATAAAGTCTATTATCTTATAAGACTAGGTACATAATCAAACAATATAAAAACATTATTTTATTTAAAATCCATAATGAGATCCTATATTAAATTTCACTCATACAAATACATAGGATAACCTGGGGATAATATGAACAAAGGGATGACCTAAAATCCCAGTAAATGAATAACCATAAGAAAAAGAATTATCACATGAGATAGAAGACATTATAGGATGATATAAAAAGGAAATTAATATATGGAATCATAACATAAAAATAAGGAATCATATAAACATGGAATCATAATAATTTTTTAGAAAAATAAAACATGAATTTAGTTCAAGTCAAGTCTAACTGCCAAGACCATTTCACATAGTAGCATAATCCTTCGCTAACCACCAAGACCGTCACACATAACATCTCAAGAGACTCAAATTTACCCAATGCATTGGCGGAAAATCTAGGTGTACCCATCTTAAATTTCCATGAATATGGTTTCCACATAATTAATCATACATAATCAATCATATATAAACATAAAGGTTATCCATGTAAAGGATTGGGTACCATAATCATGACATAAAACATGAAGCATAAAGAATGTTCGTATCATAAAAATGTCCATGAATGAAAGTAAATAAAATATATATGGAAATTCATAAGGGAAAATAGACATGTATCATGGTAATTGATGTATGGTAGAAGCTACAACATTTCAGAAAAGTATTTTAGGAATTTTAGCAATAAAACAAATTTGAGAGGTTTTAAGGAAAATAATATAGAGCCTTTAAAATAGAAAAGGGAACAATACATTATAAAAACCAGAAGTGAACCCAGAATAAAAATGTCTGATTTTATAAGGGCAATTGTGGCCTAAAATAGAATATAGAGTGCACTTGAAATCGGGTAAGAATTTTGGAGGTTCCCTTAAAACATGTTTGCTTATCAAGATGTATTTAGGAGGGAATCACTTTAGAACATTTATATCGCAAAAGGAGAATGATGGAAGGGTCTTGATAAATTAATTTTTTAAATGTACACATAATTTAGAATATGCACATAAATATATATGAAAAATTCACTTTGGTATAAATAAAGATAATGAAACCCAAAGGAATAAAGGATATTTGGGTAGAATTCCTTACGGATTATTGACATGGTATCAGGTGTACATAAGATGGATTCATGGGAAATAAAAGGGTTTATAATCAATTATAAATTATTAAGGTAGTATGGGGGAGGTTATAAATCATACCCCATCAATAGGGATTACACATAAAACAGAATAGCATAGAGGACATTCTTGAATAAAAGTGAACTATAGAGGATCCCTTACCTTATGTCTGAAGGTGTTCTTCTCTTTTTATTAATGATATGAATAAAAAAATTAGGTTTATTAGTTAATAATTATTGAAAATATTATATATTTAATTTATTTATTATACCCTTTTTAAGTTCATTCATGGATTTTTTAATGGGTTATGTGGTTCAATTTCATTGTTCGGGAATGTTCATTTTTACAGTTTTCTTGAATGGTTCACTAGTATTTATGGATGGAAGTTCATTTAAAATATGGATAAACATCCATAATATTAATTATATGTTATTTATGATGTTATAAAACTTTAATTGTTATTATAAATAATTTCTTTATATACCATGAGAATGAATCATTAGATAATAATTTAATGATGATCGTTTGGGTTAATTCAAGTGGTTTTTTGACCACAATGGACTTGTTTTGTTTAATCATTTAGTAATATGTAAATAAGTTAGTTCTAAACATTAAATTAGATATAATAAATATTAAATAATCTATTTAAACCATTCAAATGGTTTCATGACCAGATCTGAAGGTGGTAAAGGAAAATGAAAACATGTCGTTCTTTAAGGTGATAAATTAAGACCTCACGAACAACGTTTTCCTTTTAAAATAAAAAGAATAGGAGAAGGGGGTTTGATGATATATTCTCCCATTAGTATCATAAAATTCAATTATATTTAATATAATGGAGTTACCATACCACGTGGATAAAGATAGGTTGGGATTTATTTTAGAAAAGAACTTGAAATTGAATGGAAATTAAAGGAAGAGAGAGAGAGAGGGGAATTACCTCTTCAATCCTCCTTAAGGAACATTGGATTGGTATTTTGATGAGAACAAAAGCTTTTGGATGTGGGTTAGGGGATGGTAAAGTTGATTGGTCATATTTTAGACAAGTCTTGATTCTTTATTGGTGTGAGGAAATGAGGGTGTGAAGGGTGGTATTTATAATAGAGGGGGAGGGATTTTCACAATACTATTGTCATTAATTTATTATTTCTCCATAATACAGGAAATGGTGATGAATACATGAAAAAAATAGTAATAGATTCATGTAAATTAAAACCAATGGCCATTTACATCATCCATGACTCAATCAAGATACGAAAATTAATTAATTTAGCATATTTTGTAAATTTTTGAATTTACTATTCACAAAAAATCAAGTATTTCCTAAAAATCCCAAAATTTAACCCTTACCATTTTTAAAAAAGTAGAATCTAAAAATGAAATCTATTTTTCATAAATATTTTTCTAAATATGATTAATTTAATTCTTTCTTAAAGTCATAATTTACTCAAAAAACAACAATTTTAAAACATTTATATTCTTATTCCCAGATTTAGGTATATCATACTTCCGTGTGAATCTTATTTATATAATATCATAGGTAATATTACTATTCATTTGTGTATTTCACTATTCATAAGGGTAAAATTAATATTTATAAGCATATGTTACTATTCACTAAAATTTATGTTAGTCATATTAGATTTTAAATAACTTACTGATCACAACTGTGTATGTCAGATTTTCAAAATTCACATCACATAAGTGACAAAATTATGTTTAAAGGTCACATAGAACAAAATGGTTCACTATGTTGTGATTTAATGTGATTATATAAAGTAATTATGAGAAGGAAATTTTCATTCAAAACTTTGGATCGTTGCACTATTCCCCCTTATGTAAATTGCACCCTTGAAATTTCATTTTTCATTCTAAGACATAAATTGGTGTGGGTGCTTTTCCTTTATTACCTCATCTAGTTTTAATGTTTTTTAATAATAATTATCATCCCACAAAAGTAATTTTACTAGGTGAGTAGTCTTGTTACATACAACTTTATCACTATGATCCATGATCTTCACTGACTTCCCTTTGTAAGAAAGATCATACTCCAACTATTTGACCTCTGAAGAGAGTACATGTGGAGGATCTGGTATGTACTTATTTAAGAGGGATACATGGAAGACATCCTATACTTTTTCCATGGTAGGTTAAATTTCCAGTCAATAGGACACAACCCCAACACAATAAAGTATCTCAAAGAGGCCGATGTACCTGGTACTTAACTTCCCTTTGATTCCAAACCTCATGACTTTTTTCGATGGAGATATGCATATAAATACCATGTCTCCAAATTTGAACTCAAGGTCTTGTAGATGATTGTCTACATAACTCTTTTGTTGACTTTGATTTTCCTTGATGTGATGCTGAATGGTTATCACCTTCTCCACTATTTCTTCAACCATTTTAGGTCCTAGCAGCTTACACTTACTGACTTCATCCCAACAAGTTAGTGTTCTACAACTTTTCCCATAAATGGCTTCGTATAGTGCCATTCAGATGATCGAGTGGAAACTATTATTGTAATAGAATTTTACCAGTGTAATATGTTGGTCCCATCCTCAATTAAAGTATATATAACACTCTCTCAAAATATCTTCTAATGTTTGAATAGTCCACTCAGATTGGACATCAGTTTGAGGATGATAGGCCATACTGAATTTTCAATTCAGTGCTTAGAGAAGGATGGATACTTTTCTAGAACTTCGTGGTGAATCTTGGATCTCGATTGGATACTATAGATAGTTTTACTCCATACAGTCTTACCAATTATTTGATATATATCTGTGCAATTTTATCCAATAATAATTCCTCTCAAATCGTAATAAATTGAGGTGTCATTGTAAGAAGATCTATAATGACCTATATAGCACTGTTTCCTCTGGATGTCCTTGGAAGTCTGGTAACAAAGTACATGGTGATTTTCTCCCACTTTTATGTTGGTATGGGTTGTGGTTTCATCATCCCCTTATACTTTTTTCCTTTCAGGCTTCAATTTTT
Organism: Viscum album; assembly: GCA_963277665.1. Lineage (NCBI taxonomy): Eukaryota > Viridiplantae > Streptophyta > Magnoliopsida > Santalales > Viscaceae > Viscum > Viscum album. Next base: position 1,251,585,334 of record OY728138.1, read on the forward strand.
GACATACCAGGTACTTTGATGTATATTCAGCAATCTCCTTCTTAATATTGTCCCACCAAAAATTATCTTAGAGATCTTGATACATCTTTGTGATCCCTAGGTGAATAGATAAGGTTGAGCTATGTGCATCATTCAAAAGCTCCTTCTTTATCTCTTTATTGGATGGTACACATAATCATGATCCAAATTTTACAAATCATTCATCATCAATCATGAACTCATAAGATTTCATATTTCTAACATCTTCCACCCTTTTTAATATTTCCACATCATTTCTTTGAGAATCCTTTATTTTATCCATTAGGGATGGTTGATCAATCATTTTAGAAAGGATTTATTATGTTCCTCTTTTATTGATTCCCATGTCCGTCCTTTGAAAATTTAAGAAGATCAGATCCTTTTCTGTTCTGATCATTGATAAAGAATCACGATCCTTTGGACTTAGAGCATCCAACGCCTTGTTTTCCTTACCGAGATGGTAGTGGATTGAGTATTCATAATCCATTATGAAATATATCCATATTCATTGGTGTATATTAAGATCTTTCTGTGTAAATATATATTTGATACTCTTGTAATTAGTATATATCTCACACTTCAACCCAAAGAGATAATGACTATATATTTTCAATGTAGAGATCATATCCTCCAATTCTAGATCATGCATGGGACATTTTTTCTCATGGATTTTCATATTACTTGAGGCATAAGCTATCACTTTATAATTTTTCATCATCACACAACTTAATCCCTTATATGAAGAATCAATGTACACCATAAAGAGTTCTCCAGTTCTTGAGAGTGTAAGTAGTGGCGCATTGATAAGAGTCTTTTCCAACTCCTTAAAATAGTATTTACAATCCCAAGTCCAAAAAAACTTTACTCCCATTCATCTCAGCTTGGTCATTAGGTTTTAAAATTGTGAAAAGTTCTTCAAAAATCGTCGATAGTACCTGGCTAGAACTAAAAAGATATGGATCTCCATTACAGATGTTGGCCTAGGCCACTCTTCAATCTCCTTTGTCTTGGAAGGGTCTAAAGATATCCCTTTTATAGTGATAACATTCCCTATTAATGATACCTCTACCATCCAGGACTCACATTTGTTGAATTTTTCATACGAATTCTCCCTTCGCATTGTTTTTAACACAATATTCAAATGCTCCTTATGTTTCTCCTTTAACTTAGAGTATATCATAATATCATCAATAAAGACTACCAAATATTTGTTGAGGTAATCCCTAAATACTTTATTCATTAAATCCCTAAAAATTGTTGGAACATTAGTGAGTCCTAAGGGCATCACTATGAACTCATAGTGTCCATACCTCATTCAAAAGGCAGTATTGGGAAAATATTCCTCCCTCACCTTTAATTGGTAATATCATGACCGAAGGTCCACCTTAGAGAAATAACAAGCCCCGCGAAGTTGATTAAACAAGTAATCAATCAGTGGAAGGGTATACTTGTTCTTTATCATGATTTTATTGAGCTCATGATAATCTATGCAGAATTACATTGAACCATCCTTCTTCTTGACAAAGAGAACTAATACACCCCATGGTGAAGCACTCATGCATATAAAACCCTTCTCTAGATTCTCCAATAACCACATATTCATCTCTTTCAACACTATGGTGTCCATTCTATAATGTTTCTTTGATATAAGTAGAGATATAAGAATAAGTTCAATTGAGAACTCAACCTGTTGATCAGGAGGAAGTCCATGAAACTCTTCAGGTAATGCATCAGTGTAATCCCCCATGATGGGCATGTCTTCAAGAATGATTCTATCTATTGTCTCAATCATTTGAGCTAGAAATGATTGCTTATAAGGAATTAATATCCACACACGAGACACTAATTCTAAAGGAGATTCATCTTCCTCCTTACACTTGTAAATAATTGGAGGATTCTTCGGGATGTGAATAGTGATCTCCCTTTCCCGATAGTTGATATTGTCTTTGTATATTGATAGTTAATCCATGCCAAAGATAGAATCGAACTCCACTAAAATAATTATGAAAAAATTTGTTGGGAGGATCAGTCAAAAAACATTAACTGGGGAGGAGTTATAAACCATTTACACAATAATTTCCAAATTATCTATTCATAGAGATAACTTATCCTACAAATTTTGAGGTGGTGTTTGAATTTTTCTACTAAATCAGAAAGATATAAAAGAATGCATAGAAATAGAATCAAATAGTATGTTTGATATTTTAGAATGAATAAATAGCATAGTTGTCACCACATGGGTTTCCGACTCCTCCTCAATAGTAGTGATAACATAAGCACTTCCTTGTTTCCTTAGAGGTTGTTGTGGATTTCCTCCGACTACCCTTGTCTGAGTGTTGATCTGAAACTTACTTTCATCTTCCATATTAGCTGTATTCTTCATATCACTTTAGCAGTTCTTTTCCATATTTCCCATTCTTATACTTTTGAAGCAATTATTGGATGCCTTTAGGCAGTTCCCAAGATGCTTCTTCCCACAACTTTTACAGGTGGGATACTTCAGTTTCTTTTCATCATTGGATTTGTTTGTTGAACCACCCATGTTGTTATCCCTTTTCTGCTTCTTGTAACTGGACCCATGAGACCAATTAGAGTCTCCAATATCCATTTCAACCTTGAGGTTTCAACAAAAAATCTCCTCAAAGCTTTCGAATTCTCATACCTCTAACACCTTCTGTAGACTCGGCTTTATCCTTCTAATGAAGAGATACACCTTTCATTTGGTGTTCATGGGAAATCTAGAGGCATACCTTGCAAGCATTGTAAAGTTTTATTTTTTCACCCCAATGGACTCATCTTCCGTCAACTTCAGACCGTGGAACTCTCTTTTTATATTGATATGGAGGGTTCAAGGAAAACATTTATTGAAAAAACATCCTCTTGAATTCCTCCCAATCCACAAAATCAATTTCCTCATATGGATTTATATTCTCAATCAGTTTCCCCATAAAAAATATAGACTACTAGTATGACTTTTTCTTCTTCTGAGCACTGGAGAATAATGAATATATTTTCAATGGAGTTAATCCACTGTTCCATGAGTAGGGGATCAGAAGATAAGCTAAACATGGGAGGAATTTTCCATATGAAGGATTCTATAGAAACTTTCTCATTCCTTGGAGGAGGAGGGAGTTCTAAAAGATTCAAGTTATTATTCATAACTTGAGTCCCCTGAGAAAGTACTATCATGACATTTTGTGCACCTGTTCCCATAATATCAAGAATATCATTAGGGAAAAATTTAAATTTCCTATCACATTGGTTATTGGAACATGTTCTTATATTTCCTACTATTAACTAAGAAAAAGAATGTACAATTATAGGGATTGAATACCTTATTATTGAACATAAAATGGAACCTTTTGAACACAAAATGATAAATCTTTAAAAGAGAATTATAACCTACTTTTGGATTCCTTAGGTTTAAATATAGGTTATCCTGGATCTATTTATTAACATATATTATTATAGGATTTTTTATTCCCTTAATAATGGTTTGTACTAAGCTCATTAATTTACAAAGCATATCCCCAAGGATTGTCAAAACAAGAGTGCAACAAGGCCCACTACTATGTACCAGGATACACCGGGTCAGGCAAAAAACTCCTTTTCAGAGTTTTCACTCTGAGGTACATCTATGCCCGATCTACCTCTACCTATTTGTATTTAGATAGGGTTTTATTTTCTTGTCAGACCACTTAATATGTAATTTCCAAAATTTTGGGATGTTATCTTATACTTAGTCTTATACTTAAGGTTCACACTAAGGTGCTCTATTCATAATCCCCAAAATAACTAGACCACCCTATGATACCAACTATAGAGACCCTAGCATTTAACATATTACATGACATGATTTTAATAATAATTATACATCATAGTACAAGCTAAGGATAATAATGTCTAGTGTCATGGAAAACTGGTTACATAATCAAACATTATAATTTTTTTTATTTAAACTTCATAATGATCTCTTATATTCCATTATTCTCATACATATTCATAGGATAACCTAGGGATAACAAGAACAAAGGGATGAGCTAAAATCATAGTAAGGTAATAACCATAAGAAAAAAGCATTAGAACATGGGATATAAGGCATGACATGATGATATAAAAATTCATTTAATAGATGGAATAATAATATATAAACAAGGACGCATATAGACCTGGATTCTTAGTAATGTGTCAGAAACATAAAAAATGAATTTAGTATGAGTCAAGGCTAAACACCAAGACCATTTCCCAAAGTAGCACAAGCCTAGGCTAACCGCCAAGACCATTTCATATAGTAGCACAAGGCAAGGCTAACCGCCAAGACCGTCACACATAACATCTCATGAGACTCAACTTTACCCAATTAATTGGAGCCCTATCTTGGCACACCCATCTTAACATTCCATGAATATATTTTCCACATAATGAATCATATAAATTCAACCATATATAAACATAAGGTTTACCCATAGAAAGGACTGGGCAACATAATCATGACATAAAGCATAACGAATGGGTGTATCATATAAATTTCCATGAAAGAAAGAAACTAAAATATACATGGATGTTAATAAGGTAAAATATGGACGTATCATGGGATTCTATTTAATGTAGAATTGGTAACTTTTTATAAAATTATTTAAAAAATTTTAGCATTAAAACATTTTTGAGAGGTTTTAAGGAAAATAATATAGAGCCTTTAAAATAGAAAAGGGAAGAATAATTTATAAACACCAGAAGTTAACCTAGAAGGTTTTCATAATAAAATTAATTATTTTATAAATACAATGAGGGTTTAAAAAATAAGATTGAGTCCACTTTAAATTGGGTGAAATTTCTGGAAGTGCCCTTAAAACAGGTTTCTTCATCTGAAAGTATTGATGAGGGAATCACTTTAAGAAATGTATATCACAACAATAGAATGATAGAAGGGTATTGATAAATTAATTTTTTACATGTAAAAATAATTTATAAGATTCAAATAAATAGATAAGAAAAAATCATTTTGATAGAAATAAATATAAGGAAACTCAATGGAATAAAAGAGATTCAGGTAGAATTCCTGAAGGATTATCATCATGGTATCAGGTATGCTTAAGTGAGATTCAAGAGAAAGAAATGGATTTCTTATCACTTATAAATCATGAGGGAATTATGGGGGAGGTGAAAAATTATACCCCATCATTAGGCATTACACATAAAATAACATAGTATAGAGGACATTCTTGAATAAAAGTGAAATGGAGAGGATCCCTTACCTTATGTTTGAAGGTGTTATTACCTAGTTATTAATGACATGAATAAAAAAATTAGGTTTATTAATTAATAATTCCTGAACCTATTATATATTTAATTTATTTTTTATACCCTTTTTATGTTCATTCATTTCATTTTTAATGGGTTAAGTGGTTCAATTTCATTGTTCGGGAATGTCCATTTTTATAGTTTCCTTGAAAGGTTCACTTGTATTCATGAATGGAAGTTCATTTATAACATGGATAAACATCCACAATTTTAATTATATGTTATTTATTATGTTACTAAACTTGAAACTTTCTTATAAATAATCTGTTTATATACCATGAGAATGAGTCATTAGACCAGAATTTAATGATGATCGTTTGGGTTAATTCATGCGGTTTTTTGACCATAAAGAACTTGTTTTGTTTAATCATTTAGCAGTATGTTCATAAGTTAGCTCCAGAACATTAAATTGGATATAATGAATATAACATAATCTTGTTAAACCATAAAATTGGTTTCATGACCAGATCTGATGGTGGTAAAGGATAATGAAAACATGTCGTTCTTGAAGGTGATAAATTAACACCTCACGAACAACATTTTCCTTTCTAAAATAAAAAGAAGAGAAGAAGTGGGTTAAGTGATATATTCTCCAATTAGTATCATTAAATTCTATTATATTTAAATAATTGAGTTACCATAACATGTGGATGTGTATAGGGGGGAGATATTTAAGAAAATAACATGAAATTGAAAGGAAATTAAAGGAAAAAAGAGAGGGGAATTACCTCTTGAATCCTACTTAAAGCACCTTGGATTGGTATTTTTATGACACCAGAAGATTTTGAACGTGGTTGAGGGACCAGGGAAGATGTTTGGACCATGTTTATACAAGGATTTATGCTTTATAGGTGTGATTAATTGAGGGTGTGATGGGTAGTGTTTATAATGATGGGGAGAGGGGTTTTCAGAATACAATATTCATTAATTTATTATTTCTCCATAAGATAATAAATAATGATGATTACATGAAAAATAATATTAATAAGTTCATATGAGTTTGAAACAATGGCCATTTACAACATTTATTACTCAACCCTGATGCATAAATTATTTTATTTAGCATATTTTGTAAATTATTGAGTTTCACTATTCACCATAAATTCATGTTTTTTAAAAAAATCCAAAAACTTCATCCTCACCATTTTTTGATGTTTATAATCCAAAAATTAAATTCATTTTTAAAAAATAAATTTCTAAATATGGTTAATTTATTTTTTAGTTAAAATCGTAATTTACTCGAAAACAACAATTTTAAAATATATATTTTCTTATTCGTAGATATAGGTATATCATACTTCCAATTGAATCTTATTTATTTAACATCATAGGTAAAGTTAATATTCATTAGGGTATATCACTATTCATAAGGGTAACAATACTATTCATAAGGGTATGTTACTATTCCCCTAAAATTATATTGGTTATATTAGACTTCAAATAACTTACCGATTTCAACCGTGTATGTTAGATTTTCGAAATTTAAATCACAAAAGTGACAAACTTATGTTTAAAGGTTACATAGAACTTACTAGTTCATTATGTTGTGATTTTAGGTGATTATATCAAAAAATTATATGAAGGAAATTTCCCTTGAAATATTTGGGTCGTTACATTATTCCCCCCATATGAAATTTCGCCCTCTAAATTTCATTATTCATTCCAAGACATAAACAGGTGCATGTTATTTTCCTTCATTGCCTCCTCCAATTCCCATGTTACCTCTTCATACTTATAGTTCTTCCACATTACTTCGAATAGGTCAGTAGTCTTGTTATGTTGAACTTTATCTTGAAGATCCAAGATCTTCACAGACTTCTCTTCTTGTGAAAGACCATACTCCAACTATACCACTTCTGAAGAGAGTACATATGAAGGATTTGGTATATAATTCCTTGAGAGGGATACATGTAATACTTCATGTACTTTTGGCCATGGTTTTTAGAAGTGCCAATAGATAGGCTAGAGCCTCAAGACGATCAAGAATCTCGAAGGGTATGATGTACCTTGGACTTAACTACACTTTCCTTCCAAAACTCACGACCATATACCATGAAGATATGTATAGAAATACCATGCCTCCAACTTTGAACTCAATGTATCATTGACGATTTTTTGCATAACTCTTTTTTTGACTTTGGATTGCCATGATGTGCTACTAAATGGTTTTCACTGTCTCCACCATTTCATTGACCAATTCAGGCCCTAGAAACTTACGCTCACTGACTTCAGCCCAACACATCGATGTTCTACACCTTTTCCCATAAAGGGTTTCGTATAGTGCCATTAGGATATTTGAGTGGAAACTATTGTTGTGGGAGAATTCGACTAGTGGAATATATTGGTCAGATCTTCCTTTGAAGTCCACAGAACATGATCTCAAAATATCTTCCAGTTTCTGAATAGTCCGCTCAGATTGGCCATCAGTTTGATGATGATAGGCCGTACTAAATCTCAGTTCAGTGCTTAGAGCATGTTGGATAATTTTACATAACATCAAGGTGAATCTCATATCTTGATCAGATACTATAGATAGTGGTACTCCAGGAAGAATTACCACTTATTTGATATATATCCATGCATGTTGATCCAATGAGAAGTCCTCTTCAAGCACGATAAAGTGATCTGTTTTTGTAAGACGATTCACATCAACCCATAGAGCATTTTTTTTTACTTTGGATGTCCTTGGAAGTCTAGTGACCATATCCATGGTGATATTCTCCCACATCCATGTTGGTATGGGTAGTGGTTTTATAATCAAATTATACTTTTGTCTTTCAACCTTCACTTGTTGACATACTAAGAAATTTGATGTATATTTAGGAATCTCCTTCTTCATATTGTCCCACTAAAAGTTCTCTCGGATATTTTGACACATCTTTGTGCTCACTAGAAGAATAGGGATGGTTGATCTATGTGCATCATTCAAAAGATCATTATTTATCTCTGGAATGGATGGTACACATAATCATGATATAAATCTTAAAACTCCTTCCTCATCAATCATGAACACATATGATTTCCCATTTTTAATAGCTTCCACCTTTTTCAGAATTTCCACATATTTTCTTTAAGGATCCTTTATTTTCTCCATAAGGGATGGTTGATAAATCATTTGAGAAAGGATTGATGATGTTCCTCCCTTAATGATTCCCATGTTCTTCCTCTGAAAATCTAAGAAGATTGGATTATTTTTAGTTATCATCATTGATAAAGATGTAAGATCCTTTCTACTTAGAGCTTCTTCCACATTGTTTGACTTACCAGGATGGTAGGGGATTGAGATGTCATAATTTTTGATGACCTCAATCCATCTTCATTGGCGTATATTATTCTATTTTTGTGTGAATATATATTTGTGACTCTAGTGATCAATATATATCTCACACTTCTCCCATAAGGATAATGCCTCCAGATTTTTACCACAAAGATCATAGCCGCAAACTCAAGATCATGTGTGGGATAGTTTTTCTCACGTATTTTCAGATTCCTTGAGGGGTAGGGTATAACATTATCATTTTCATCAGCACAAAACCTATTCCCTTCTTTAAAGCATCACTGTACTCCACAAAGAGTTCTCCACTTGTTGGGAGTGTGAGTACTAGTGCAATGATAAGCCTCATTTTCAACTCCTTAAAATAGTCTTCACATTTCTGAGTCTAGAAAAACTTCTCTCCCTTCCATATCATCATGGTCATTGGGTTTTAAAATCATGAAAAATTCTTCACAAATCGACGATAATACATGGCTAGTCCCAAAAAGCTATGGATCTCCATTACAAATGTTGTCCTAGGCCACTCTTCAATCACTTTTATCTTATAAGGGTCCACATATGTCCATTTTATGGTGATAACATTCCCCAATAATAATACATCCTCCATCCAGAACTCAAATATCCTGTACTTTGCACAAATATTCTCCCTTATCAATGTTTTTTACATAATATTCAAATTCTCCTCACGTTCATCCTTTATATTTGAGTATATCAGAATATCGTCAATAAAGAATACAAATTTTTTTTCGAGGTAATCTCTATGGACACTATTCATTAAATCTCATAAAATTTCTACAACATTATTGAGTCTGAAGGGCATCACTATGAACTCATAGTGTCCACACCTCGTTCGAAAGGTAGTCATGGGAAGATCTTCTTTTATCACCTTTAATTGTTGATATCTCGACCGAAGGTCCACCTTATAGAAATAGCTTCCCCCATGATACTGATCGAACAATTCATATATCTGTGGTAGGGGATACTTTTTCTTTATTGTGATTTTATTAATATCATGATAATCAATGTAGAGGTGCATTTAACCATCATTCTTCTTGATGAAGAGGACTGGTGTAGCCCATGGTGAAGCACTCAGGCATATAAATATATTCTCCAGATTCTCCTGTAACTGCTTCTTCAGATCTTATAGCTCTATAGTGGTCATTATATAAGGTGTCATTGATATAGGTAGAGATCCAAGAATATGTTCAATTGAGAACTCAACTTCTCAATCAGGAAGAAGTCCATTCAACTCTACAGGTAATACATTAGTGTAATCCCTCACAATGGGAATGTCTTCAACCATGATTCTCTCCTTTTTCTCAATCATTTAAGCTATAAGTGATTGCTTATAAGGAATTAATATCCAAACATGATAATCTAATTATAAAGGCAATTCATATTTATCATTACACTTGTGAAGAATTATAGGATGCTTCAAGATGTGAAGAGTGATCTCTCTCTACTGACAATTGATGCTGTCTTTGTATAAGGAAATAAAATCCTTTCCCAAGATAACATCAAAATCCAATAAAAGATGTATGGAATGATTATCTAGGAGGTTCATTCCATAAAAATTAACTGGGGAGGAGTTATAAACCATGGACTCAATAATTTCCCAATTCTCTATTCTCACAGATAACTTATCCTCCAAATTTTGAGGTGGTGTTTGAATAGTTCAACCTAACTTTAATGATATGAAAGAATGTATAGAACCAGAATCCAATAGTACATTAACTATTTTCGAAAGAATAACTATCTTACCTATCACCACATTTCTATTAAAATCCACCTCGGTAGTATTGAAAACACAATCCCTTCCTTGTTTCTTTTGAGGTTATTGTGAATTTCCTATGACAACCCTTGGTTTAGAGAAATTGATTGCATAATTACCATGTTCCTTGAAGTCATAACACTACACCTCTAGATGATTGTTGAACTGAAACTTCATTTATTCTTCCACATTAGTGGGATTCTTCATATCCTTTCAGATGTTCTTTTCCAGATGTCCCATTCTTCTTTATTTGAAGCAATTATTGGTTCTCTTTAGACAGTTACCAAGATGATTATTTGCACAAATTTTACAAGTGGTATATTCAAACTTCCTTACATCATTAGATATATTTTTTGACCCACCCAGGTTGTTCTACATTTTCCAATTCTTGTCACTGGGCCTACGAGACCACTAAGAGTCTCCAATCTCCATTTCAACCTTGAGGTCACAATAAACAATCTCCTCATAACTATTAAAGTCTCGGATCTCAAACACCATCTGTATAATCGACATTATCCTATTAATGAATTGATCCACCTTAATTTCAGTTTTCATGACAAAGCAAGAGGCGTACCTTGCAAGCCTTGAAAAGTTTGCTTCATTTTCCCTGATGGACTCATCTTCCTTCTTATTGAGATCTAAGAACTTTCTTTCCATCTTGAGATGGAGGTTTCAAGGAAAATATTTATTTAAAAACATCCTCTTGAATTTCTCCCAATCCATGGAATGAATTTCCTGCTGGGGCACCGTATTCCTGATCAGTGTGAAACACTAATCAGCTTCCCCATCAAAACAATAGACTACAAATATGACTTTCTCTTCTTTCGAGCATTGGAATCAAAAGAATATATTTTCAATGGAGTTAACCCACCATTAAATTAGGAGGGGATCATAAGATCTGCTAAACATGTGAGGCCTATTCTGCATGAAGGATTCTATAGAAACTTGCTCTTTCCTTGGAGGATGAGGGCATTCCACCTGATTCAAGTTTTGATTTATAACTTGAGCTAGATGATCAAGTACTGTCATGATGTTTTGAGAACCTGTTACCATATAATTAGGCATATCATTAGGAAAATATTTATATTTCCTATCACATTGGTTGTTGGAATGTGTTTTTGTATTTATTTCTATTTACTATGAAAAAGAACATACAATTAGAGGTCTTGAATACTTAGTTATTAAAAATAAAAGGAAATTTTTGAACATAAAAGGTTAAATCTATAAAAGAGAAGTATATCCAAACTTTTGATTCCTTAGGTTTAAATCTAGGTTATCCTCGATATATTTTTAACTTATATTCTTATGGGATTTTATTCCCGTAATAATGGTTTGTACTAAGCTCAGGAATTTAGAAAAGCATATCCCTTAGTAGTGTCAAACCAAGAGTGAATCAAGGCATGTTGTCATGTACCAGGATACCCGGGTAAGGCCCAAAACTAATTGTCAGAGTTTAACTCCTAGGTACATCTGTGACAAATCCACCTATACCTATTTTTATCCAGACATGTATGTATTTTCTTGATAAACCACTTACTCTATACTTAATTTTTTTTTGGGATGTTCTCTTATATATAGTCTCATCATTAAGGTTCTCACTAAGGTGCTCTATTCATAATCCCCCAAAATAAATAGAATATCCTTTGATACCAAATATAGAAACCCTAGCCTTTTACATATAACATGACATGATTTTAAGCTAATTATACATCAAAGTAAAAGACAAATATCATAAAGTCTATTGTCTTTGAAGACTAGGTACATAATAAAACATTATAAAAACAATTTTTTATTTAAACTCAATAATGATCTCCTATATTTTATTTTTATCATACATATTCATAGGATAACCTGGGGATAACATGAAAAAATGGATGAGCTAAAGGCCTAGTAAGGGAATAACCATAAGAATAAAGCATTAGAACATGGGGTAGAAGTCATGACATGAGGATATAAAAAGTCATTTAACATATGAAATAATAACATATAAACAAGTAATCTTATAAACACGGAGTCATATTAATGTGGAAGAAACCTAAAACAAGAATTTATTAAAGTCAAGGCTAACTACCAAGACCATTTCCCCTAGTAGCACAAGCCTAGGCTAACCACTAAAATCATTGAATATAGGAGCACAAGCCAATTTTAACCTCCAAGATCTTCGCAGATAACTTCTCATGAGACTCAAATTTACCCAATGCATTGGTGTGCTATCTGGGTGAACCCATCTTATCTTTCCATGAATATGTTTTCCACATAATAAATCATATATAATCAATCATATATAAACACAAGGGTTACCCTTGGAAAGGATTGGGTACCAAAATCATGAAATAAATCATAACGAATAGACATATCATAAAAATGTCCATGAAATAAAAGAACTGAAATATACATGTGAATTTATAAGAAAAAATAGGAATGTATTTTGGAAGTGATTTTATGTAGAAGTTACAACATGTAAGAAAAGTATTTAATGAAGTTTGACATTAAAACATTTTTCAAAAGTTTTAAGGAAAATACTATAAAGCCGTTAAAATAGAAAAGAGAAAAATAAATTATAAAAAGAATAAGTGAAACTTGAATGTTTTCCTAATATAAAGAAAATATTTTATAAAGAAAATGGGAGATAGATTTCACTTTAAATTGGGTATGAATTTGGGAAGTTCTCTTATAACAGGTTTTCTTATTGAGAAGTATTGAGGAGGGAATAACTTAAAAACACGTATAACCTAAAAATAGAATGGAATAATGTTATTTATAAATGAATTCTGTAAATGTAAACATAATTTAAAAGATACAAAAAATTAGATAAGAAAAATTCATTTTTGTAAGAATAAGGATAAGGAAACCTGATGGAATAAAAGAGATTCAGGTAGAATTCCTTACGGATTATCGGCATGGTATCATGTGTACTTAAGAGGGATTCATGAGAGAGAAAAGGATTTATCATAACTTATTCATCATGAGGGAATTATGTGGGAGGTGAAAAATCAAACCCCATTATTAGGTATTACACATAAAATGGCATAACATAGAGGACATTCATGAATAAAATTGGAATGGAGAGGATCCCTTACCTAATGTTTGAATGTGTTCTTCCATTGTTATTAATAACCTGAATAAAAAAATTAGGCATGTTAGTTAATAATTAAATAACCTATTATATACTTAATTGATTTATTATACCCTTTATAAGTTCATTCATGGCCTTTTTAATAGGTTAACTGGTTCAATTTCATTGTTTGGGAATGTCAGTTTTTATTGTTTTCTTGAACGGTTCACTTGTATTCATGAATGGAAGTTTATTTAAAATGTGGACAAAAATATATAATTTTAATCATATTATATTTATAATTTTAAAGATATTTAAATGTTCTTATAAATAATTTTTTTATCTTCTATGAGAATGAATCATTAGATAAGAATTTAATGATGATCGTTTGGGTTAATTCGGGCGGTTTTTTGACCACAACAAAATTGTTTTGTTTAATAATTTAGTAATATGTACATAAGTTAGTTAGAGAAAATTAAAATGGATGTAATAAATATTAAATAATCTGGTTATACCATAAAAATGGTTTCTTGACCTGATCTTAAGGTGGTAATGGAAAATGAAAACATGTCGTTCATGAAGGTTATAAATTAACACCTCACGAACAACGTTTTCCTTTCTAAAATAAAAAGAAGAGAAAAAGAGGTTGTATGATATATTTTCCCATTATTATCATAATGTTACAGTATATGTAAGATACTTGTGTTATCATAACACATGTATGAGTATAGGTGGGGATAAATTTAAGAAAATAACTTGAAATTGAAAAAAAATTAAAGGAAAAGAGAGATAGAGGGGAATTATCTCTTGAATAATACTTAAGGAACCTTGGATTGGTCTTTTGATGAGACCATAAGATTCTGGAAATGGGGTAGGGGATAGGGAAGATGTTTTGGTAGAGTTTAGATAGGGATTGAAGACTTAGAGGTGTGAGGAAATAAGGGTGTGAAGGGTGGTATTTATAGTAGAGGGGAGATGGGTTTTTTCACAATACTATATTCATTAATTTATTATTTCTCTATAAGACAAGAAATAATGACTATTACATGAAACAGAATAGTAATAAATGAATGTGATTTCGAAACAATGGAAATTTCTATCATCCATGACTCAAGTATGTGGCAGAAATTCATTTATTTAGTATATTTTGTAAATTATTAAACTTCACTATTCACCAAAAATTCAAGAATTTTAGAAAAATACCAAAAATTAACCCTAAACATTTTAAACCTATAGAATCCAAAAATGAGATCCATTTTTCGAAAAAAATCTATAAATATGATTAATTTAATTTTTAATTAAAATTATAATTTACTCGAAAAAAAACAATTTTAAAACATTTATTTTCTAATTTCTAGATATAGGTATATCATACTTCCACTTGAATCTTATTTATATACTATCATAGGTAAGGTTACTAATAATTGGGGTATATCACTATTCATAAGGGTAACATTAATATTCATAAGGGTAAGTTACTCTTCACTAAAAATTAAGTTGTTTATATTAGACTCCAAATAACTTACTGATCGAAACTGTGTGTGTTAGATTTTCAAAATTCAAATCATAAAAGTGATAAACTTATGTTTAATGGTCACATAGCACTTAGTAGTTCATTATTTTTTGATTTTAGGTGATTATAAGACAAAATTATAAGAAGAAAATTCATATAGAAAACATTGGGTCGTTATTTTATTTACCCCTTATGAAATTTCTCCCTTGAAATTTCGTTTGAATTCTAAGACATAAATTGGTGAGAGTACTTTTCCTTCATTTCCTCCTCCAGTTACCATGTTGCCTCATCATATATATTGTTCCATCATAGAACTTTTACCATATGAGACATCTTATTACATAGATATTTATCTCTACGATCCATGATGTTCACTAGCTTCTTTTCATATGAATGATCATCCTCCAACTGTACCACCTCTTAAGAGAGTACATTTGAAGTATCTGGTATGTACTTCCTTAAGAGGGATACATTGAAGACATCATGTACTTTTTCCATGGTAGGTGGAAGTGCCAGTCGGTAGGCCACATCCCCGACCCAATAAAGAATCTCAAAAGGGCCAATGTACCTGGGACTTAACATCCATTTCTTTCCAAACCTCATGAGATTCTTCCATGGAGATATGCATAAAAATACCATGTCTCAAACTTTGAACTCAAGGTCTCATTGATTATTGTCAGTATAAATCTTTTGTCGACTTTGGGATACCTTGATGTGCTGCTGAATGGTTTTCACCTTCTCCACCATTTCTTCGACCATTTATTGTCCTATAAGCTTACAATAACTGACTTCATCCTAACACCTCATGTTCTTCACCTTCTCCCATAAAGGAATTCATAGAGTGTTATTCAGATGCTCAAGTGGAAACTATTTTTATAGGATAATTTGACCTATGGAAGATATTGGTCGCATCCTCCTTTGAAGTCCATAGAAAAAACTATCAACATATCTTCTAATGTCTGAATAGTCTGCTCATATTGGCCATCTGTTTGAGGATGATAGGTTATAATAAAGTTTAGTTAAGTTCTTTGAGATTGTTAGATATTTTTCTAGAACTATGATGTGAATATCAAATCTCGTTCAGATACTATATATAGTTGTACTCCAAGAATCCTTAACACTTATTTGATATATATCTGTCCAAGTTTATTCACTGAGAATTCCTCTCGAATCACAATAAAGTGATATGTCTTTATAAGATGATACATAATGACCCATATATCATTGCTTCCTTTGTATATCCTTGGAAGTCTAGTGACAAAGTCCATGGTGATTGCATCACACATACATGTTGGTATGGGTAGTGGTTGCATCATCCCTTTAGAATTTTGTCTACCAGCCTTCACATTTTGACACACTAAGAACTTTGATGTATATTTAACAATATCTTTCTTCATATTGTATCACCAGAAGTTCTCTATGAGATCTTGATACATCTTTGATATCCCTGGGTGAATAAAGGAGGTTGATCTATGTGCATCATTCAGAAGCTCCTTCTTTATCTCTAGATATTAAGGTATACATAATCATGATCCATATCTTACAACTCCATCATCAATCATGAACTTGGAGGATTTCCCATTTTAAACAGCTTCCAACATTTTTAGAATTTCCATATCTTTTCTTTTAGTATCATTTATTTTCTCTATGAGGGGTGGTTAAGCAATAATTTGAGAAAGGATTGATGATGTTCCTACCTTAATGATTCCCATGTACATCCACTACATATATAAGAATATCAGATCCTTTTAAATTCTCATCATTAATAAAATTGCATGATCCTTTTTACATAGATAATCCACCACATTTTTTCCTCATCAGGATAGTAGTGGATTGGGAATTCATAATCCTTGATGAGCTCCATCCATCTTCATTGGGTCATATTACACTCTTTAGGTGTGAATATATATTTTATACTCTTGTGATCAGTGAATATCTCACAATTCTCCCCTTAGATAATGCCACCTTATTTTCGATGCAAAGATCATAGCTACAAACTCCAAATCATATGTGGGGTTGTTTTTCTCATGTATTTTTGGCTTCCTTAAGGAATAAGCTATCACTTTATCATTTTTCATCAACACGCAACCTAATCCCTTATTTGAAGCATCACTATACACCACAAAGAGTTCTCCACTTGTTGGGAGTTTGAGTACTGGCATAGTGATAAACCTATTTTTAATCTCCTTAAAACTATCTCCACATTGCTGAATCCAAATTTTTTTTACTCTATTATGTGTAATCTTGGTAATTCGCTATGAGAATCATGAAATGTTCTTCAAGAATCATCAATAATACCCAACTAGACCCAAAATTCTATGGATCTCTGTTACAGGTGTTGTCTTGGGCCACTCTTCAATTGACTTTGTCTTGGAAGAGTCTAAATATATCCCTTTATTGGTGATAACATTCCCCAAGAATGATACTTCCTCCACCCAGAACTAACATTTGTTGTAATTTTCATATAGCTTCTCCCTTTGCAATGTTTTTAACACAATATTCAAACACTCTTCATGTTCCTCGTTACACATGGAGTATAGAAGAATATCATCAATAAATACTATAACAAATTTGTCAAGGTAATCTATAAAGAGTCTATTCATTAAAACCTGAAAATTTATTGAGAATTAGGGAGTCTGAAGGGAATCAATATGAACTCATAGTGTTCATAACTCATTCTAAAGGATATCTTGGTAATATCTTACTCACCTTTAATTGTTGATATCCTGACCTATGGTCCACCTTAGAGAAATAACTGTTCCCACAAAGATGATTGAACAGGTCATATATCCATGAAAGAGGATACTTGATATTTATCATGATTTTATTGATATCTTGATAATAAATGTAGTGGAACATTTAACCATCATTCTTCTTAACGAAGAGAACTGGCACACCCCATGGTGAAGCACTCGGGCATATAGAACCCTTCTCCAGATTCTCCTATAACTGCTTCTTCACCTCTTCCAAATCTATGGTGGAAATTATATAAGGTGTCTTTGATATAGGTATATATATAGGAATATGTTCAATTGAGAACTCAACCTCTTGATTAGGAGGAATACCAGTCAACTCTTCAGGGAATACATATGTGCAATATCTAACGATTAGTATGTCTTCAAGCATGATTATGTACTTTGTCTCAATCAATTGAGCTATAAATGATTGCTCATAAATAATTAATATCCACACATGAGACACTTATTCTAAAGGAGATTCATCTTCATCATTACAGTTGTAAGGAATTAGAGGATGCTTCAAGATGTGAAGAGTGATCCCCCTTTCCTGACCATTGATGTTGGCTTTCTATAAAGATGTCTAATACATGCCCAAGATATCATCAAACTTAACTAAAGGAAGCATGAAAATATTTTCTAGGAGGTTCAGTCCAAAACAATTAACCGGGGAGGAGTTATAACCCATGGAATCAATAATTTCCCCATTCTCTTTTCTCATAGATAACTTATCATCCAAATTTTGAGGTGGTGTTTGAATAGTTCTACTAAACTTGAATGACATGAAAGAATGCATAGAATGAAAATAAAATAGTAACTTCTCTATTCTTTAATGAATAACTAGTGTACCTGTCACCGCATCATTGTCTGGATCCACATCAGCAGTAGTGATTGCATAATCCATTCCTTATTTATTTGGAGGTTGTTATGGGTTTCCTACGAAAACCCTTGTATTAGGGAAATTGTTTGCATAATACCCATGTTCCTTGCAGTTGTAACACTGCACCACTGGCTGAGTGTTGATATAAACCTTCCTTTCTTATTCAAAATTAGTGGGATTCTTCATATCCATTCAGTAGTTCTTGGACATATGTCTTATTCTTCCACATTAAAAGCAATTCTTGGTTCCCTTTAGATAGTTCAAAAGTTGCATCTTCCCAAAACTTTTACAAGTGGGATATTTGGGATTTTTTACATCATTGGATTTGTTTGTTGATCCAACCATATTTTTCTCTATTTTTTGCTTCTTGTCACCGGGCCCGTGAGACCACTGAGAGTCTCCAATCTCTATTTCAACCTTGAGGGAAGAACAGAACTTCTTCTCATAAATTTTGAAGTCTCAGATTTCCAACACCTTCCGTATACTCGGATTTAGCCCGCTAAATAAGAAACCCACCTTACTTTTGGCATTCAGGACAAACCCAAAGGTTTACCTTGCATGCTTTGTAATGTTTGCTTTATATGCCCCAGCAGACCCATATTCCTTATGCTTGAGACCATGAAACCCTCTTTCCATCTTGATACAGAGGGTTAGAGAAAAATATTTAATGAAAAACATCATATTGAATTACTATCAATCCATGGAATCAATTTCCTCTTGGGGATTTATATTTTTGATCAGTGTCCACCACTGATCAACTTCCCCATCAAAACGATAGACCACCAATACAACTTTCTCTTCATCTGAGAACTAGAGGACAAAGAATATCTTTTCAATGGAGTTAATCCACTGTTCCATGAGGATGAGATCATAAGATCCACTAAACATGGGATACCTTTTCTGCCTGGAGGATTCTATGAAAAAAATGATCTTTATGTGGAGGAGAAGTGTGTTTCACATGATTCAAGTTATTATTCATAACTTTATAAAGTTGAGAAAGTACTCTCAGGATGTTTTGAGCACCCGTTCCCATTATATCAGGCATATCATTAGGGAAATATTCAGATTTCCTATCACATTGGTTGTTAGAACATGTTCTTATATTTCCCAACATTATCTAAGAAAAATAACGTACAATTAGAGGGCTTGAATACATAGTTATTTAACATAAAAAGAAAACGTTTGAACATAAAAGGATAAATCTGTATAGGAGAAGTAAATCCTAACTTGTGATTCCTTAGGTTTAAATCTATATTTTCCTCAATCTATATCTTAACTAATATTCTTACTGTATTTTTTTATTCCCTTAATAATGGTTTGTACTATTCTCAGGAATTTACCAAAGAATATCCCCCAGGAGGGTAAAACCTAGAGTAGAGAAAGGCTTATTACCATGTACCCGGATACCTCAGGTCAGGCCCGAAACTCCTTGTTGGAGTTTCCACTCCTAGGTACATCTATTCCAGAGCCACCTCAACCTGTTTGTATCCAGAAATGGATATATTTTCTTGATAAACCACTCACTATATACTTTCCAAAATTTACAAATGTTCTCTTATACTCAGTCTCTTCTTTAAGGTTATCACTAAGGTTCTCTATTCATAATACCTAAAAAAACTAAACCATCCTGTAATACTAACTATAGAGACCCTAGACTTTTACATATAACATGACAAGATTTTATGAATAATTATACATCATAGTACATTCCAAGGATCGTAAAGTCTAGTGTCTTGGGAGACTAGGTACATAATCAAACATTATAAAAACAACTTTTTATTTAAACTCCATAATGATATCATATCTTCCATTGTGCCCATACATATCTATAGGATAACCTAGGGATAACATGAACAAAGGGATGAGGTAAAATACCAGTAGGGGAATAACCATAAGATCAAAGCATGATCACATGGGATAGAAGGCATGACATGATGATATAAAAAGGAATTTAACATATGGGACAATAACTTATAACAAAGGAATCATATAAAAATGTATTCATAGTGATGTGGAAGAAACATAAAACATGAATTCAGTACAAGTCAAGGCTAAATACCAAGATTGTTTACCATAATAGCACAAGCCTAGGCTAACCGCCAAGACTGTTGTATATTGTAGTAGAAGCCAAGGCTAACTACCAAGATCGTCTCACATAACGTCTCATGAGACTCAACTTTAACCAATGCATTGGAGCACTATCTGGACACACCCATATCATATTTCCATGAATATATTTTCCGCATAATTAATCATACATAATGAATCATATATAAACATAAGGGATACCCATGGAAGGGATTTGGTACCATAATCATGACATAAAAAGTAAAAAATGGGCGTATCATAAAAATGTCCATGAAAGAAAGGAACTAAAATCTACATGGAAATTCACAAGAAAAAATATGCACGTATCATGGGAAGTTATTTCAAGTATAAGTGACAACATGTAAGAAAAGTATTTAAATAATTTTAACATTAAAACATTTTTGATTCGTTTTAAGGAAAATACTATAGAGCATTTAAAATTGAAAAAGGAACAATAATTTATAAAAACTAGAAGAAAAACTAGAAGTATTTAATAATATAAAGGAGTGATTTTATAAGGACAATGGTGGATTAAAATAAAAGATATAATTCACTTGAAATCAGGTAATAATTTGGGAAGTTCCGTTAAAATTGGTTTGCTTATCGAGAAGTATTGAGGAGGGAATCACTAAAAAACATGTATATCTCAAAAATAGAACAATGGAAGGGTATTGATAAATTAATTCTATACATTTAAGATAAATTTATACAATTCACATAAATAGATAATTCAACTTCATTTTGGTAGAAACAAAGATAAGGAAATCTAATGGAATAAAGAAGATTTAGGTAGAATTCCTTACCGATTATGGGCATGGTTTCATGTGTACTTAAGAGGGATTCATGAGAGAGAAAGGGGGTTCTATTCACTTATACAAAATGAGGGAAGTATGTGGGAGGTGAAAAATCATACCCAATCATTAGGTATTACACATAAAATGGCATAGCATTATAGACATTCTTGAATAAAAAATAAATGGAGGGGATCCCTAACCTTATGTCCAAAGGTGTTCTTCCCTTTTTATTAATAAAATGAACAAAAAAATTAGGTTTATTAATTAATAATTCCATAACATATTCTACATGAAATTTATTTATTATACCCTTCTTAATTTCATTAATATCCTTTTTAATGGGTTGAGTGGTTCAATTTCATTGTTTGGGAATGTTTGTTTTAATAGTTTTCTTGAAGGATTCACTTGTAATCATGAAGGGAAGTTCATTTAAAACATGTTTAAGCATATAGAATTGTACGTAAATTTTATTGACGATGTTATAGTTCTTTATATGTTCTTATAAATATTTTTTTTATACCATGATAATGAATCATTAGATAAGAATTTAATGATGATCAGTTGGGTTAATTCGGGCGGGTTTTCGACCCCAACAAACTTGTTTTGTTTAATCATTTAGTAATATGTACAAAAAATAGTTATAGAACATTAAATTGGATATAATAAATATAACATAATCTGGATAAACCATAAAAAAGGTTTAATTTTCGGATCTAAAGGCCGGAAATGAAAATGAAAACATGTCATTTTTGAAGGTGCTAAATTAACACCTAACGAACAATAATTTACAATCTAAAATAAAAAGAAGAGGATAACGAGGTTGGTTGATATATTCTACCATTAGTATCATAACATTATAGTATATTAATGATAATGGAGTTACCATATATTGTGGATTATGATAGGTTGGGAGAGATTTACGAATAGAACTTGAAATTTAAATGAAATTAAAGGAAAAGAGAGATATGTGAATTACCCCTTGAATCCTCCATAAAAAATTTGGATTGGTATTTTGATGAGACCAGAATCATTTGGACATGAGGGAGGGAATAAGGAATATGTTT
The DNA here is from genome assembly GCA_963277665.1 of Viscum album. Lineage (NCBI taxonomy): Eukaryota > Viridiplantae > Streptophyta > Magnoliopsida > Santalales > Viscaceae > Viscum > Viscum album. Next base: position 1,251,607,827 of record OY728138.1, read on the forward strand.
GATCAGAGTTTATACAAGGCGTGAATCTTAAGAGGTGTGAGGAAATGGGTGTGTGAAGGGTGGTATTTATAGTGGAGGGGAGAGGGGTTTTCAAAATACTATATTCATTAATTTATTATTTCTCCATAAGATAAGAAATAGTGATTATTACATGAACTATAATATTAATAAGTGCATGTGAGTTCTAAACAATGGCCATTTACATCATCCATGACTCACGAATCATGCAGAAATTCTTTTATTTTGCATATTTTATAAATTATTGAATTTCACTATTCCCCAAAAATTCAAGTATTTCAGAAAAATACCAAGAATTAACAATAACTATTTTTTCGATGTGAAGAATAAAAAAATGAAATCCATTTTTTGAAAATAAGTTTCGAAATGTGATTAATTTAATTTTTAATTAAAATCAAATTTTACTCAGAAAATAACAATTTCAAAACATTTATTTTCTTATTTCTAGATATAGGTATATCATACTTCCACATGAATCTTATTTATATAATATAATAGGTAATGTTACTATTCATTATGGTATGTCACTTTTCATAAGGGTAATATTACTATTCATAAGGGTATGTTACTATTCAACAAAAATTAAGTTGGTCATATTAGACTCCAATTAACTTACTAATCACAACCATGTGTCAGATTTTCAAAATTTAAATCACAAAAGTGAAAAAATTATGTTTTTAAGTTCACATATCAGTTAGTAGTTCATTATTTTTTGATTTCATGTGATTATATGACATAATTATTAGAAGGAAATTTCCATTGAAAACTTTGGGTTGTTACATAAAACATTAAAATAAAATTTCAATGGATCACATAATCCACCAAAGAATAACAATATATTTCTCCTATTTCATGAGATTGGATAGAAAAAAGGGAAAATTAGGGATGATTATTTTTAAAATATTAAATAACTAAATAGTAATATAATGACATTAATTGGATAACTTAATAATTACATGTATTTCTTTCGCATAGAAATCTCTATGCCTCAATCTATGTTAACCCAGATCTATTTCCAAACATAGATACTTATAGGAACTTTTCTTCCCTTAATAATGGTTCATAATTAACTAATCAATTTACCAAAGCATATCCACTATGAGTATCAGACAAGGTATGCAGCAAGGCCCATTATAATGCACAACTTCCCAGTCAAGTCTAGATTAATGTGGAGTTTTTAAGTTTTACCTCTATGTACATTTGTTCCAGAGCCTCATCCACTTGTAATATCTAGATATGGATGCATATCCCTGATAAAAAAATTAATCTATACTATACCTCTATTTAAGGAGGTTTTTTTATTCTCAGTTTTATCCCAAAGTGTTTCCATAGATATTTCTAACCCAAATCATAAAAATAGCTAATTTTCTTATACCAATTATGACAACCCTACTCTTTATTTCACATTAATTCATGATTAATTACATAAGATTACAATTAATATAAACTATAAGACCAAGATGTCTAGTGCATTAATAAATTAGTTATTTTACATTATATATTAAAATAGTAAATACATCATCTTTATTTAAAAATTTCATTAACATGCTCTCTCTTAAAATTACATGGGATAACCTAGGGACATACATAAGAAATGAGTTAGCTATAAATCCTTGTAAGATAATATATGAAAATAACATGAATAAAGTAATACATGTTTGATAATAGGAATATCAATGGGACAAAAATGGGGTGAGAATCATAAAAATGAACAGTTAGTAATGATATAGCATAATAATATAAATAAAACATGGGAAATATGGCAACAAATTAATACACTGCATTATAAACATGAGTCAAGGATAATTGGAAAGACAATATCACAGGGTAGAAAAAGTCCCATAATGGAATTTATTTTAATCCATATACAAAAATGATGTCTCATGTGACTAAAAATTCCCCAATGCAATGGAGAGCTATATAATTCTAGGCACACCTATCACATTCATTTAATTCTCATGATTAAGTGTTCCACATAGATCATACAACATGGATTTATTCATAATCATATTTTATTCCATGATAAAGGACTCTGGAATAAATAAATGTAATTTCCCAATAATATAATTCTAAGAACATAAATTTGAACACGCTTGATAAAAAAGGGTATGGGTATTCACAACACCTTTGTTTGGTATGGTATAACATAGTGAAATTTCAGTAGCATAATGACGGTACATAAAAATTCCTAAAATGGCTTGATGAGAGATAAAGTGGTATCTAATAATTTGAAAATCAAATTTATAGTAATAGAGACAATAGAAAACATATTAAAACATTAATAATTATAAATTTAAGGTACAATATAATGAAGAAACTCGAATAAAGGAGAGAAGGAAAGGATCACCTACTAAATTTCTGTATGGTATCAGGTGTTGATAAATCGTCATGGGTGAGCTTAATGGGGGTGAAAGTGGTAACAAATCATTTATACATAAAATTTATAAAATTTGGGATATTAAAGAAAATATACCTACATGAAAAAATGGAAATTAATTGACGTATTATAAAAGTGTTTCTTGAATAAAAAGGTTAGAAGAAGATCCCTTCTTAAATTTCAACATGGTAACAGGTGTACATAAAATATCATAGGAGGGATTAATTTTATTTAAATGAATATCTAAAAATTTATTAATAAAATGGAAAAAGGGGGTTACGGAATAATATATCCCAATATTATAAATTAGAGATAAAATGCATAATATAATGATGGTACTTGAATAAAAAAGGAGAAGGAAATGACCCCTTGATAAATCTTGACATGGTAATGGGTGTAAATAAATGTTCATCGGTGAGATTAATAAGATTTAAAGGTTTATATAATCATTTAGAAATAAAATGTTTAGTATGGGGGTTATGTAAGAAAATATCCCAACACGAACAAATGTTAATTAAAATGCATAACATAAAAGAGATGCTTGAATTAAAAGGATAGAGGGAGATCCCTTATATTAAGAGTGATTCCAAAAGCTTAGGAGAAACTTATTGAGAGATTTTGGGAACCTTGGGATGAATCTAGATAGTATAGTGAAGATTGAGGATGTAATTTAAGGATTTTTAGTAAAATGAAATAGGATCTTGTGTGGTTTTATAAAGGAAAAGATTGGGGAATTATTTAGTATTTCCCAAACCCAGGTCATGGATTCTATATAATAAAATAATAAAAAACACAAACCTTCCCATGGTCTCTACAAAAGTGGGGTGGTATTCATTATTTTATTAGGTCAAGGGATAAAATTATTAAAATAATACCGTTGCTGATATAGAAGTGAGTTATGTCCTTAATGAAATTATTCTAAAATCCTAAAATATATTATAGGTTTTGAGGGATTCTTAAAGGTTTTATAAAATAAATAAAATGAAATTAAAATAAAATTATATAAAAGGGAAAAATTATATTTCGTCAGTTATACCCTTAATAGCATATATTAAATCACTTTTGGATCATTATGATGTCATAATACACACTGTAGATTTATACCGTATTTAAAATTTACCTGAATATTTCATTGTCTCAGAAAATTATGAAAAATTAAATGTTGGATAATTTTTATGTTATGATTAAACAAATAATATTTATTTTACCCAAATAATTTTATAAAAATTTTAAATTTCACTTTACTGTATAAATTGACATTTATTGAGAAATGCTGGGTTTTTGAAAAGAACAGTTTTCGAACCATTATAAAAGTTACATTTGACTTTATAGAGATTATATGAAAATTTATATTAAATAAAAATTTTCTAATAATAATGTTTTATTAAAATATTATTTAATTCAAAAATCCATTAATTTATCAGAATAAATTTCCTAATTGTAATTTCATATTACTTAAAAATATAATTTATATATTATCATGTAAAAATATAAATTTTCTCAAACTAATTAATTAATAATTTATAACATAAAAAACTACTAATAAATATAATTAATCTATGAATTAAACAGAAACATAATTATTCATACTGTTAGGGTTACTTTTTTTCAAGTATTTGTTAAATTATTTTTACCCTCGATTAACTTATTTTTCTTTTACTATAATATCTAATATTTATTATTATTACTCTTTATATTGTTCAAAAATTAAGCTGTCCTTATTACCTAATATTAATTATGATGATTACAAACATGGAATCCATTTTATCAAAATCAATTCAGATAGATGTGTGAATTTAATTTAAAATAAAACCCATAAGCATTATGGAAAGTCATTTTTCCGAAAAATGAATTTTTCAATTAAAAAAATTCACTTTAACTCTTTTATTATTAATATTAATTATATGAATTTTAATTAATAATTATATTTATATAAATTATACATTTAATTTAAATAATTCACCAATAAGGGTTATTTTTAATTAATTGAAAAGGAGAAACATTATGAATTTTAAAATAGCTTTTTGAAAAAATGTGTTTTTAATCTTGAAATTAAAATTATTCTAAAATATGGTATAAAGATGATTTAAATATAATTCATTGAATTAAATACAACTTAACAATACATATGTTACATTTAAATAAAATTAAAATAATATTGGGTTTTTTATATTAGTTAATTTATCAAAATAAAATAAAAGATTACTTATAAATGATAATTTTCACTATTCAATAAAAATCTATATTTTTGAAAAAAACCATATGTTAAAAATGTTATGATGATATAAAAAATGGAGCTCATTATATCAAATAAATTTTCAAAATATTCTAAAAAATAATTACAATATTTATAAAAATAAATGAAAATCGTTTTTGAAGAAAACATATTTTGAAGAAAAAAGTCATTTCAAAAAAATGATTGATTATTTACAAAGCAATTATTGATATATATAGGATATATATATATATATATATTATAATGTAGTTATTCCTACTCATATCAACAAATTTAATAGAAAATTTGAAACCATCATATCTAAATAATCACTGTTTGTGTGGGTTCAATGTTGTGTATCACATGCGCTATCAATCAAAGATTTCTATTGGAAAAATGATTGGGGAGTTAAAATAGTTGTTCTAGACATAGGTTCTTAGGAACTATCTCACAAGGGGTTTTTTCACTTTATTTAAACTTTTTATAGAGCACTGTAGTCTACCTTGTCTATGTCTGAACAGACATGTGTGTTCCAGAAGGGGCATCCTCCCACATTTTTAGGGGATGGTGGTCCACAAGCTACTGAGCTATGGTTTGAGACTACTCTGATGATCTTTAAGAATTTGGAGACACCTACTAAGAGGAGTGTGAATCAAGTTAATTACATGATTTATGGAGAATCATATAACTGATGGGATATTTTAAACCAGGCTGATAGGCTACGAGACATGTATTAGAGGTATTTCTAAACCTGATTTTATGACTACTTTTACCTCAAGACTCAGAGAGGAGATAAGACTAGTGAGTTCATGCATCTAGATCAGGGAACCAGGAGAATTATTTAGTATTCCACATGCTTTATAGATGAGATTTTTTTTCTACAACAAACCCCGCTTATGATCTATTGAGGGAGAGACGCTTCAAAGAAGGTCTTTGACTTGCCATTTGATCTCAGGTCAATGTGTTCTGGTTATCAAAGATTACTGAAACTATGAATTAGTCACTGATTTCAAAGTGGATCCTGAGAGAATATGGGGGCATAAAGTAGGGTAGTATAGTCTCTTGACTCAGTGGTTTAGTGTCTTTAGGAAGTAAGAGGTGTTTTGGGGATTCCCATGAAATGCATATCAGTCAGGATGTGAGTGATGACATTGTAGTTTTCTGTCATCAGTTTAGAATATGGGGAAATGTGAGGAATCAATGTGACTGTTACCTAGTCAAATTACAATATTACAGCATGATTGGCCACACTAAATGTTTCTATAGTACCTTTCATCCAGCAGTGATTGGTAGGGTTTCAGCTCTGATACCTAGTTTAGGAGTGGGTTTCATATCTTTGTGTTAAGAATGGGGTTGAATCAGTACTAGTTGATCATGGAAAGGTGGTGATCATAGATGAGGCATCCAAACACTAGTTTTACCCAGAAAATAGAGTGGGATTAATCCGGGTAGTGAGGTTATTTCAAAGATCTGTGATTTAGGCCAGATCAATTATGTGTGGCCTACCCCTGAGGAGAAGGGAGACACACAGTCTATTGTGAGAGGAATAATCTTAGTATCCATTAGTCTTCTATATGATCTCTTTGACTGAGGAAAATCGCATAGTTTTATATCTATACCTATGGTGGAATATCTTTGTATTTTCTCTCCATTTTTATGAGGGTGTTAGGATGATGGATACTCCATTGGGGATCAAAATGGGTGATTTACGTCAGTTTAGGGAGTTCCCCCATAGGATTGGTGGGAGTCAATTCATTTGGAATTTTTTTTCCTTGAGATAAACGAGTTTGTCGTCATACTCTGGATGGACTAAAAATTATATTATCAATCCTACATTTTCTATTACAAATAGAGGGTGACTTTTACATGACTAAAGGGAACCATTTATACTAACAAGGGTGAATAGGATTCTAGGTCAGCTGAGCTAGACAAAAACATCATGGTCTTGGTAGAATGATAGCCCAAATTTATAGTTTGTATTGGGATGATTATAGAGCGCATTAAGAATATTTCCATCAATAGGTTGATCATTTTAGGGATTTTTTTCTAGATGAATTTTTTTATTTACCTCCAAATAGAGAGGTTGATATCTCTATCGAGCTAGTGCAAGGAGTTTTCTTGGTATCCATTCCTCCTTACATTATGGCTACGATGGAGTTGTAGGAGCTCAAGAGGTATATAGAAGATTTTGAGGCAAATGGGTTTATACAACCCAATACTTTTCCATTTGGTTCACCAAATACTTTTTGTGAAAAAGTGGTTGATAAACATAGGATTTGTGTAGATTATTAGAAATAAAACTAGTTAATAGTTAAAACTCGTATCACTTACCAAAAATAGATAGAATTTTTTTATCAGGTCTGAGGACCTTGTTTATTATTGATAATTATTATTTTTATACAAATATCATCAGGTTCATGTTCAACCTAAAGACATACCTCATACAACTCTTCCTATTAGGAATAGTCTATATGAGCATGTGGTTATGTTGTTCAGTATCATGAGAACATGAACGATATTCATGGTTCTGATGAACCGATTTTTCCATCCCTATATAGATTTATTTATGGCGGTTTTGATGGATGATATCTTGGTGTATTCTCACAATCAATAGGACCATGCTAAACATATTGAAATTGTTTTGGATACATGGAGAGATAATTATTTATATTCTAACCTCACAGAGTTCCACTTATTTATGGATAATAATCACTTTCTGGTTCAAGTTATCTTAGATACAAGAGCATCAATTGACCTAGATATGGTGATATATTATTTTCCTAGGAGAATCCTAAAAACATCTTTGGCATATAGTGTTTCTTGGGGTGAGAAGGATTTTACAGTAGATTTATACATGATATATAATTCCTAAAAGAACTAATCATGGGCTCAACTTAGAAGGGTGTGAAGTTTGTATTGATAGATACTTTTGTGATATCTATTTAGGAGTTGAAATAGAGATTTACTTCAACACTGATCCTGATTCTTCCAATGTATGCAGAAAGCTACAATGTGTATTGTGATGAATCGGGTATTAGGATGGGAGTAGTTATGATGAAGGGGGATAGAGTTGTGGAGTACCGGTTTCAATATTGGAGGTCACATGAGAAGAATTACCTAACACATGATCTTGGGTTAGCTATAGTTGTGCATGCCTTTTGAATGTTAGAGAAATTATTTACTGGTAGAGTGTTTTGTAGTGTACATAAACCACAAAATTCTCAATTATATATTTACACAGAATGATCTAAATCTAATGTAGTTAAGTTGGTTAGAGTACCTATATTATTTTGGCTATGAGATTGACTACATTCCTAGAAAGGTCAATGCAGCCGATGCCCTAAGTAGAAGGACTCAGATACATGTAGTTCATGAAGCTTGTAGAAAGTAGAATTTTATGAATTTTTTCTCTATGATACACTTGGAGGTGAAGGATAGTTAGGAACAAACTTTTCTTTCATCCATAGTTGTAACCTCTACCCTACTAGATAGAGTGAGGATGAGGAATCCATCGGATTATGAGGGCCTAGACCTATAGAAGAGTGGTTTGTGAGGACCCACATCTTAATTGGACTATAGGAGGGGATGAAATTCTATGTATCCATGGTCTCATTAGGGTTCTAGTAGAAATACATGAGGATCTGACGCGAGGGTTTTATGCCTCATTTTTGGATGTTAATACCAGGGTTACTAAGATGTATCATGATTTACATCACCAATATTGGTGTCTAGGTATGGAATGTGAGGTAGATATGAAATAAATCATTAGGTTCAAGTGATGATAGTTGATACCAAGCCTGAAACTACCATTGGAAATATTTATGAATGAAACTGGGTTATGCACTTATCCAAAAAAAACTTAGTACACTAGATTATCTAGATATACTTGTATCTTTCACAACTCGTAAGACTCCTTCATATTTGAATACATTAAGAAATGAGACACACCTCACTATAGCTATATCCCAAACTAAATCTACCATCGAAGGGGTAATGATTCAACCACTTCTTTAAAGACATCAGGATTCTCTTCCAAAAACATAGGAAATATCGACCTATGAACCTCTAATGAACCTAACACTAGATCGACCATCAAGTAAGAAAAGGAAGAAACACACCTTCGACCTATTTGACTGTCTCACTCACTGGAGATCACTTCAAGATATCCATCAATATCAGAGAAAACAAAATGTCTCCTAATGAAATGTAAGATATTATTCTCTGAATAATAACCAATCCATGTTGAGGATGCTTCCATATGAATATATCCATAAGCATAAGAAGTCTCCCCAATTGTGATGTTACCTCCACACTAGATCAAAGTTTCTACATTCTTTGTTATCGACCTCAAATTAGCGTAGTAAATTCCAAAGTCACTAGAATACTGTGTACCTCAAGTACCAATGCATGGACAAGGGTAGGTGATATAAAGGAGTGAATATATATTGAATTAAAAAAACATATACCCACATAGAAAATAATAAATGGTTACATCATAGTACAACAGGATCACTTGGTTCTTGCAATTATAAATTGTAAAGATGACCAAAACCTCCTCCATAGCCTCTCTGACCTTCCGGGCGACTACCTCATTGGTCGTGCTCTACTTTGTGAGGACAAGGAGAATCTTAAAGATGTTCTCTACCCACCTCATCTCCTATCTACTCATCTGAAGCAAGAATTCCTTGTTACTTTTATTTCAGTTTAAACTTCTTCAATAGAGGAACCTGAGGTTGAACACCTAGTGCACACTTATTAGAAAGGTCAGACACTCTCATCACTTATGACCTTAGCCACAAAAAAACACACATATGATCCCTTGTAATAGGAATGAAATCCCCTTACCCTAGAGAAATGAGTTTATGGGGAATGGTATATACCCCTGATGACTGAAATATATTCTATATGGGAAACTAGGAACCCCATACCACACCTCTTCTTCAATAGAAATCTAGAAAACTCCCCTCTCATGATGATTCAGTTTTGTACAACATCCTCTCAATAACCTATACTCTCGCTAGCCCCATAAAATATGTCTTTATCATAAATGGGGTAACCTAGAACTAGATCACTAGATTAAAATGCTCCTAAAAATTCTACTCCCAAGAATCCACATCTGGAAAATGGTCCGAAGTATATCATAGAGGGGTGCTAAAATGGACCACAAATTCTCACATGCTATAACTCCCCTTTCAAAGGGTAAATAGCTCCTGGTGAGTGGAAATCGTTGCAGTATAATAAAAGAACTCTACTCAAAACTAATATAAAAAATTCTCTCATCAGACTGTTGAATCATCACAATCCCCATGGACCACGAACCACCAATTTCTCACTACTCCACACAACATTTTTCAGAGATAATGAAATCTAATGCTCCTTCCACGCACTAATAGAACTAAAAAATATCTCAACCTTCTCCAACCAGTGTCTTATGAATGAATCATAAATTTATCCCTCATAATTATATATAATCAATCAATAATACTCTTAGAGTTTTCTCTTCTAAGTGTATTCATTATCATATTCCACTCTATAGCGATCTTTTAGAAAATTTGGATGAATATATTAGGTGTGAAACTGATGAGGAAGTCGACCAAGAGACATACCTATAAAAAAACTATTAGATCTCCTAAACCTAGAATATGGAATCATTAACATTAATAAATTAATTATTTATTATATTCTTTTTTCTTTTTAACCTACACTAAGGCCAAACCATTTAAAACAAAGGTGAAAAGAAGAATGATACATGATCTTATCCAAGGTACCCACCCTACAACCAATATCAATCCATTTAGTGGGACAAAAAATATTATAGGTCCATGAATCAGATCATAGGTTTCCCTAAATAGCTACATATTATCCAATATCCCATGATTACATTTCCTACTAAACTTATTTGACACTATTTTTCTACTAACCCATGAAACCTAACCTATGATTAACTAAAAATTCCATCATATACCTCAAACCGAAACATGCAATGCCACTATATTATGACCCACCATATGTACCCCTCCTGGGATGGAAGTGAGAGAAGGGAGATTGTTATGTCTTGAGTCCCATCTCCAGTAGGTCTCAGGTTGGTGACTAGCATCGAGGGTATAAAAATCATAAAATGGGAGACATTACCCTCTAATAAAACATATATAAGAGAGATATTTTAAGGAAAAACTAATCAACACCATCTTAGACATATGTATACAGAAATAAAAAGTGAAAAATGCAATATCATATAATAATATAACAAACTAAAAGTAAAACTATAAGTACCAAGTGGTAAATATGGAAATGACCATGAAACCCAAATAGATTCTACAAAATCATAAACTAGAAATATCTTACCTAATCTCCAACCTTCTTCGATTGACCTTAAAAATAGTTCATATATATATAGGGTCAGTATAAAATTATACACATTAGGATCCTCCCTGGAGCCTCCCATGTGAAAGATAAATAAATCATGCTAAATCATAGTGGACAACAGTGAAACTGACTCATTACCTAAATAGGTATACTAAATTACAATCCACACCATAGATAACTCTCATCAAGTATCACATAAAAGATAACATCTATTAGAATAATGAAACTTCAAGGGCACCTTGCTTTTTCTTCCCCTAGTTTTCCTTTCTTCCCTAACATCACACGTCATGAGCCATCTCTCTCCAAAACAAGCTAGCCCCTAGAAACCTAGGCTAAGTTTCAAAACATGAACCTCTTGCATCACATCATCACGTTGTCCCATATCATATCTCTATTTATTAATAAGGTAGTTTCAGGGTTCAACCACAACTTATATATCATGTATCATACATAAGACAAATTAACTCAATCCATAATAACCCATACAATGAGTAAGGAACATCAAGACATCACATCCCATACACATAATACCTATAATCATCATTTTGATACTTTATTCTAGGATTCAAGTGTTTGAAATAAGATGAAGACATAACATACCTCTACACACATATATGAGGAAACTAACCACCATGCATACCAACACACGTAACTACCAAGAGAAGAGAGTAGGGCTAGGGGGTAGACAACCATCCATCCTAACAGTAGGATGTTAGGGAAAACATGCCCCGAATTCTAATGGGTGGCAGTTTTCCTAACCAACATGGGTGGGGTAACATATGGAATAAAAATATATACATGATATAATATAGATCACAACCACACTATGAGAATTACATAGTATTATACACAACTGTAGCTAATGTAACTCAGACTCCCAACTTACACTACTAAGACCAGATAACTTCTAAGCACATAATAATTTAAATAGGTACATTAATTACTTATTTCTTTTTTTAATAATTAATTTATGTTAATTATTTCATTATTTATTAAATTAACCAAAAACATTATTCTGAATTACATTACTTTTAATCGTTAGAGTAAATTCCATGCCCTCATGGAATATACTAATCAGAGTCCACAGTTTCTCAAGATCAATATATTTTAAGAATTTTCATTCCATAAACACGAACCCCATAGGCTAAGTCATTTATTATAAATTATTACATTATATAATCCATGTACTCTAAGAAAACCATCCTAATATAACACCAAGAAGAAACATGCAACCAAGCATATACAGTTTCCTCAAGCACTATGGAAATGAATGTAGTTAAAATAAAGAACCTGACCATCAACCATTAACATATTCATTTCAAGAAAGCATACAAATTTATCACATCAATGAGAAATAATAGTATCATCCCATTCCATCATATCTAGTGTAATCCCCAACACCCACATGCATATCATGATTCTTGTCTCTATCACTTGCATCAACTAATGCCACATCATCTAGGCCTCCCCACACCATGTCACATCAGCCATCATAGGATCATACATCCCAGGATCATAAAAAATCACCTAGAAAAGGTCAAATCCAGAATATATCATTGGGTATAAACAAACAAACATATTCATTAGGGAAATCTGGGCCCTAAATTAAGGCATCCATCCTTTACTCAAAACGAGCTCCCATGAATCTAAGCACAATGCACTCTGCCTTCTAAAGAAAATGGTAAACTCAAGAACTAACAATTATATTTATAATACAACAATTTTTTATTACGTTTTGAATTAACTGATTCATTATTCAAACATTATACTATATGAAACCCAAGGCATCAAGATATAACAATCTATTACAATTTCAATAGGCTCTTAGCATCAAAACCATTTTAAACAAACTTAGATAAGTACTATTCTCATTATCACTCATTTTATAAATATCATCAACAATAATTATCATGATTCAAATAATTTTTCAATTATATTAATACATTGATGATCATATTCAATTAAATATACAATTAGAAGCAATTTTAATTACCATAAAATTATATGAAATACCAGATTCACTTCAGATGCCTCTTCTTCAATTATTTAGCCATCCAATTAAAAATTATTGGATTTATGTTACTTATAATTTTACACCAAGAGAAACATACTAATACATATAATCACAAGACTTTATAACAAGCATAACATAGATATCACACTATCTAGAAAAACAATAGGAAAACTGTTATCAAGGAAGAAATTGATAATATTGAATCACTATAACCAAGTATTTATTGATATGGTTAAATAATTGTTAGTTTAATTAAATTTCCCTACAAAGTGATAAACCATGAAAAATTTATTATTTCACTTAAATAAATAGGATATGTAATGAATCCCCTACCTCAAAGGCATCAAGGTTCTTTGATTGAAAATAGACCAACATCGTAGATCCCAATCACCCCTCCTGCAAGTGATGCATTCTTCCAAGTATGTCAGTACAAAACCAAACCAATAAAAAACAAATAAAAATTCCATTAGAAACATGGAAATTAACCTTAATAAAATAGAGATAATAAGGGATCTGAACTACTTCTAAAATAAAGGAGATGAACTAGAATTAAAAACCATGAGAGAAAATGTAAAATGAACCTCAAATCACCATAGACCAAACACAAGAAGTCAGGAATTGATCCATAATAAATGGATTATAAAACACTTGAAGAGTGTTTCACTTAACACATGGGATATGGGATAATTACTATAGGTTTTGAGAAAACCTTAGTTTTGTATCTTATATTGGTGCACTATCTAATGGATTTTCACAACATGAAACACTTTCATGTCGTGTAAATTTCAGGTTTTAAGTTATGCTAAAAAATGTGACACCTCAGACCATTTGGAATCAAATTAATTCATTTCATGAGGAACCCCATGAACTAGTATCACACAATCTGTAAATGACATATTCATGATATGAATTAATTATATGTTCCAAATTCTCCCTGATCCCAACATTTAGAATCCAGACACCACTATATATTCTCTAGGACTCCTCTGACCACCCCAAAACTTGGAAGCACACAAAGGGTCAAACAGGATAGATCATGTACCTTAAATAAATAATATTTGTGAGAGATAGATCATATAATATCATCATTATAAAATTTAATCATAAATAATACTGGTAGAAAAATAGGTTGTAACATAAAACCATTACCACATTGGTGAATTTTGATTCATGACCCCCATGATAGAAATAAATTCAAATGAAAATTTTAATACCATGAACATAAGTATATTCAAGATACAAAATATTAAAGATTAAATATATACAAATCATAAAATTATTTAAGTGTATAACTTAACATATTTCATAAATAAGACAATTTTAGAGGATAAAACCTTACAACTTTGGTAATAGTCAAATAAAAACCACTTGGATGAAATAATTTGAATTGTAAATTTGTATACCATTAATTTAGAAGGATCCATTCCATAACATATAACAATATTAGTATATACCCCTCAACGACATAAATAGGTGCGTAAAATAAAACATGTCTCAATGAATAGAAATTGAGACAAAGAACCCTTTTGACATTAGTAATTTTGGAATCAAAATTCTTTGGAATCTTGAAAGTTATACGGTTATGTAAATCACTTGAATTAAATCATATTGTATATAGAAATTAATTCTTTATCAGTATATAAACAAAAGAAATAATAAATTGGTGCATAAAATTAAAACATGTGTCATGGAAGAGAATTTGAGGTGAATACCTTAACTTATATCTGACTTTATTTGTGAGCACTCTAACCTCCTCTTCTTTGAGAGACTACCCTTGGATTATACCTTAATCCTTGAAGTATTGGAATTAAGAGAATACCAAAAGATATAGGATTAATGGATGGAATCTAGAAATGTTTTGAAGTAGGTCTTGGTTGATCTAAATGGCTCAAATTGTGTTAATATGGGAGGTGTATTGGTTCCCTTTTATAAGTGAGGGGATGGGCGCACATGAAATTTTAAAATGGATCTCAATTATATATGGTCACTATAACATCCCGACTATTCAGAGAGGTACATATCTTTGTGATACTATTCAAAACATCACTTTTTTTTCGATTAAGGTGATATAATTTTTTAAGAGTGGTCTAGGTGAGTTTGGGGCTTTTTTAGAGCCTGGAGCCCCAGAATATGGAGAAATAGACTGGGTATATGATTTGTAGAAACCGTGAAACCCAACCAATAATTTTTTATCCCAATAGTGTGGTGGAATTTTATAGGTGAGAAGCGGGTTGCATATTTTTTAGTAACCCTGTAAGCCAAGTCACATGCCCATGTGAGGTTGCATAGGGCTGATGAAAGAGGAATTTCACATGAGTTGGGCATGGTTAGCCAAAACGTAAACCTAGCATGTGCGAGGTGCCTCCTTATGAAGATCTGGGCACATAGATGGAGCATTATTTGGACAACTATTCACAAAATTGTGATGCCCTGTTTTGAAGGGATTTTTTATAGTTTTACACTAAAATGATTTAAACCTAAATCCCTCCCTCTTTCTTTCTCATGTATGTGAGTTCCTCCCCCTATAATATGGGTCCTTCCATCACCTCTTCAAGGTTTTTTAGCATCTACCATATCCTAAATCAAAACTAATCATCGACAAAAGTGAATTTAATATTGAGTTAATATCTTTAATCATATTTTTTTTCATTACTAGTTTATCTTCCCATATATTTATCTATTTTTATTTGATATTTTTCACACTATTTTCAAGATTTTGAAGCATTTCTCTAATATCTCTCATTCTAGATCGATTCAAGGGTCATCTATATATGAGGACGGTGATATAAAACTAAGGTATGTGGTATAGTAATTTACCCACAAGTTTAATTGTCTTTATTTCATTCTCCATTGTTCTTCACATCATACCCTTTTGAAGATGCCTCTAAATTGTTAAATAAATCAAATTGAATGCTTTTCTAAGACTGGTATGACTCTAGTAAGTGGCCAATCAACCCTTTGGTTGATTTCCATATCTTAAGAGACACCATTGGTTGTGAAATTCCTTAATGTCCTAAATGTACCTTCTCCTATAAATTTTTAAAATGCCTTGAGGCATGTGTCCCCCTGTAATAAATTTCATAAATTAATAAATTAAAGTAATTTGAACAGTAATCTATGAGTTAGGATCTTAAGCATCAGGCCTTATGATTCTTTCCCTTTCTTATTACTTATAACATATTCTTATTTCTTTATGACTTATGCCATAGTTTTTTTTGGCTTGAATTAAATGAATTGTCTAGCTTGTTTAGCATGTTGATATTAAAATGTCTAGTTGAGGTAATGAGATCTGGATTTATAATCCTTACATACATATGAACTGAGAGAGATACCCGAGTTATGAATTAAAGACACTATGAATGGGCTCACCATGCATTGTATTTAGATTATTTGATATTCTATGAGTGATATTATGTACTCCTTGGATGGGATATTTGGGTGGATTATCAATGCCTGTGAGTGTCACTGGTGCCCTATGGGAGGAACCGTGGATGGTCTCATTTAAAAGATGGTTATATCATACCTCTAGTGACACTTGATACCATTTGTGGGATACTTGGTATGGGCTCATAGGCTTGTTCTTAGACCATAATGAGAGTGATACGAGGGAATTCTTTTAGGAACCACCTCAGAAGGAATCTGCGGTGTT
This sequence comes from Viscum album, assembly GCA_963277665.1. NCBI lineage: Eukaryota > Viridiplantae > Streptophyta > Magnoliopsida > Santalales > Viscaceae > Viscum > Viscum album. The sequence goes on from OY728138.1 coordinate 1,251,624,466, forward strand.
GTGTATTCTAGATGCTCCTGTAGTGAAATTGGGATTCCTCTATGGATATCCTTGGATGGGATAATGATTACCAAATTGGATTTGTTGTATTATTTTCCCTGGTTATATGTGATGCATTATTATTAAATCATGATAATGTTTACCTAATGTCCTAGGGACTTGTCTGCCATGTCAAATCACACCTTTGGGGTCCGTCCAAACTTGATGCTATATTTATGATAACCCATGTACAAAAATTATCACTTTAGTAGAGGTTACCTTGGTTAAAACACACATATCAAGATGGAGAAGGTAGTTTCATCTAGGTACACTTGAGGATCTCAGGCCGATGTGTTTATATATTTAAATATTACCCTACATTTATTATTAAAGGCACACTGTCCTTTTTATTTTTTATAGACTAGATTGATCTAGAAATCGTTGGTGGCGGACTACTGAGTTTTTCTAAAAACCTGCATAGGTCTCCCTTTGTACCCAAGAATACGTCATGATTACAGGTATATATAAAGGAATTATGTCAAATTATGATTCTTGATTATGATGTCTAGAATATAGAGTGGGGGAAGGAGACCGAGCCTTTTCTCGTTATCTTAGTAGTGATAGATTTTCCACTTTTTTGATATTATTGTATAAAATGTGGTATATGTTTGTCTCCTTTGTATCCATTGTACACCATTTAAACATTTCTATATGACATTGTCATTATCATAATTTTGTACCTATCATTTACTACTCATATTCCACCTATAATTTATATTGAATATTTTATTATTATTATTATACTATTGTCTGTCTACTATTACTACTTATATTATTTCTTATTTATTATATATCATTGTTCTCCACTTTGATATATGAGGGAATAGTCTCCCCATAGACACACCTTAGGAAATAACTTCTATTTCAGAGCCTCTAATATACACTACGGGAAAAATGCGTATTTGCGACGGGTTATTTGCGACAGGAATAAATCCCGTCGCAAATAGTCCCGTTAAAAACTTATTTGCGACGGGGGTATTTACCCGTCGCAAATAATTAGGCTTTTGCGACGGGATTGCTTTCCCCGTCGCAAATAGTTTTCCCGCGATGCGCGCCAAATCGCGGCAAAACTATTTGCGACGGGAATATTTTCCCGTCGCAAATAACCGGCGGCGGTAAAAGGTATTTGCGACGGGAATATTCCCCCGTCGCAAATAGTATGTCGGCAGGTGGTTATTTGCGACGGGACCCGTCGCAAATAACTATTTAACCGTTGACCGTAATAAATGTTGGCTAAGGTATTTGCGACGGGTACCGTCGCAAATAACACGATTTGCGACGGGATTCCCGTCGCAAATGGACCCGTCGCAAATAATCTAACCTATAAATACCCCCATCCGTTTTTTTCAAATCATTCTCATTCTCTATCTTCTCCTGCTCTCAAACTTGTGTTTCTAAAGTTGAGTTTTTCTTCAGTTTAATTTTTTTTTGGAGCTGATATTAAAGTTTTGAAGAACAATCAGAGTAGATCAATTTTCAAGGTATTTATGTTCAATTTAATTTAATATTTATTTTTAATTTTTTATTAGTTTCAATTATTCTTAATTAGTTGTAATTTAATTATGTTTATATTGTTTTATTACTTAATAAATTTAAATTATTAGTATTGTTCATAGTTAATGGTAATTAGGAATAATTAGTAATAATTTTTAATAATTAAGAATAAATATTAATAATTAGTAATAAATACCAATAATTAGGGATAATAACATTATTACATTATTAGTCTATTTTATTATTAATATTAAAATAATATAATTTTTTATATATATACAGTTCTCTTTTTCATCTGTGTGTTTGCTGTCTTCACATGTATTATTTGTATGTGGAGATAGAAAACGCACAGATGAAAGGAGAACTGTATATAAATTAGAAAATTATATTATTTTAATATTAATAATAAAATATATTAATAATGTTATTATTTGTAATTATTGGTAATTCTTCCTAATTATTAGTAATTATTCATTTAATTACTAATAATTAGGAACAATTACCAATAATTATCAATAATTAGGAATAATTAGTAATAATTACCAATAATTAGTAATAATTACCGATAATTAGTAATAATTACCAATAAATAGTAATAATTACCAATAAATAGTAATAATTACCAATAATTAGTAATAATTACCAATAATTACCAATAATTAGTAATAATTAGTATTAATTACCAATAATTAGTATTAATTACCAATAATTAGTAATAATTACCAATAATTAGTAATAATTACCAATAATTAGTAATAATTACCAATAATTAGTAATAATTACCAATAATTAGTAATAATTACCAATAAATAGTAATAATTACCAATAATTAGTAATAATTACCGGTAAATAGTAATAAATAGTAACAATTAGTAATAATTACCGGTAAATATTAATAAATAGTAATAATTAGTAATAAATAGTAATAATTAGTAATAATTAGGAATAATTACTAGTAATTAGTAATAATTACCAGTAATTAATAATAATTAGTAATAATTAGTAATAATTACCAATAATTAGTAATAATTACCAATAATTAGTAATAATTACCAATAATTAGTAATAATTACCAGTAATTAGTAATAATTACCAGTAATTACCACTAATTACCAGTAATTAGTAATAATTACCAGTAATTACCAATAATTAGTAATAATTAGTATTAATTACCAATAATTAGTATTAATTACCAATAATTAGTATTAATTACCAATAATTAGTATTAATTACCAATAATTAGTAATAATTACCAATAATTAGTAATAATTAGTAATAATTACCAATAATTATTAATAATTACCAATAATTAGGAATAATTAGTAATAATTACCAATAATTAGGAATAATTACCAATAATTAGTAATAATTACCAATAATTAGTAATAATTACCAATAATTAGTAACAATTAGTATTAATTACCAATAATTAGTATTAATTACCAATAATTAGTATTAATTACCAATAATTAGTATTAATTACCAATAATTAGTATTAATTACCAATAATTAGTAATAATTACCAATAATTAGTAATAATTACCAATAATTAGTAATAATTACCAATAATTAGTAATAATTACCAATAATTAGTAGTAAATAGTAATAATTAGTAATAATTACCGGTAAATAGTAATAAATAGTAATAATTAGTAATAAATAGTAATAATTAGTAATAATTAGGAATAATTACCAGTAATTAGTAATAATTACCAGTAATTAGTAATAATTAGTAATAATTAGTAATAATTACCAATAATTAGTAATAATTACCAGTAATTAGTAATAATTACCAGTAATTAGTAATAATTACCAGTAATTAGTAATAATTACCAGTAATTACCAATAATTAGTAATAATTAGTATTAATTACCAATAATTAGTATTAATTACAAATAATTAGTATTAATTACCAATAATTAGTATTAATTACCAATAATTAGTATTAATTACCAATAATTAGTATTAATTAGCAATAATTAGTATTAATTAGCAATAAATAGTAATAATTACCAATAATTAGTAATAATTAGTAATAATTACCAATAATTATTAATAATTACCAATAATTTGGAATAATTAGTAATAATTACCAATAATTAGTAATAATTACCAATAATTAGGAATAATTACTAATAATTAGTAATAATTACCAATAATTCGTAATAATTAGTAATATTTAGTAATAATTAGTAATAATTACCAATAATTCGTAATAATTACAAATAATTAGGGATAATTACCAATAATTAGGGATAATTAACAATAATTACCAATAATTAGTAATAATTAGTAATAATTAACAATAATTAGTAATAATTAGTATTTATTACCAATAATTAGTATTAATTACCAATAATTAGTATTAATTACCAATAATTAGTAATAATTACCAATAATTAGTAATAATTACCAATAATTAGTAATAATTAGAAATAATTAGCAATAATTACCAATAATTAGTAATAATTACTAATAATTAACAATAATTATCAATAATTACCAATAATTAGTATTAATTACCAATAATTAGTAATAATTACCAATAATTAGTAATAATTACCAATAATTAGTAATAATTACCAATAATTAGTAATAATTACCAATAATTAGTAATAATTACCAATAATTAGGAATAATTACCGGTAAATAGTAATAAATAGTAATAATTAGTAATAAATAGTAACAATTAGTAATAATTACCAATAATTAGTAATAATTACCAATAATTAATAATAATTACCAATAATTAGTAATAATTACCAATAATTAGTAATAATTACCAATAATTAGAAATAATTACCGGTAAATAGTAATAATTCGTAACAATTGGTAATAATTAGGAATAATTTCCAGTAATTAGTAATAATTACCAGTAATTAGTAATAATTAGTAATAATTAGTAATAACTACCAATAATTAGTAATAAATACCAATAATTAGTAATAATTACCAATAATTAGTAATAATTAGTAATAATTACCAATAATTAGTAATAATTAGTAATAATTACCAATAATTAGTAATAATTAGTAATAATTACCAATAATTAGTACATTATTTGTATATTTTATTATTAATATTAAAATAATATAATTTTCTATATTATATAAAATTCTCTTTTCATCTGTGTGTTTTCTCTCTCCACATGTAATATTTGCATTCTTTTTCAAAATTATCAACCTACTCGCCAATGGAGAGGTGAAAGTGAATGCGAATATTACATGTGGAGACAGAATGTTAAACACACAGATGAAGGGAGAATTGTATATAATATAAAAAATTATGTTATTTTAATATTAATAATAAAATATACTAATAATGTAATAATGTTATTATTATATAATTAATGTTTATGAAAAAATTATATTAGTATTATTAAAATAATAAAAAATCAATATAATTTTAAAATTATCAATATTTGTAACATGTTTTGCTTTATTCTCAATATATTCAATCTTTACTTGAGTGTTTTTTCTAACAAATTATTCAAAACCAGTAATGCTTTTATATTTTATAGAGAAATATGGAACAACAAGGTCGTCAACAATCATTATTAGGTGACCGCATATGGATAAATCAACGTAGAAATCCAAACGGTTCTGGTTTAAATCCAGTATATGTTGAGGCATATCAAGTTTATTATGCAAAGTACTGTGCAACATCAAGAGACTTGACTGATTGGTGGAGTGTAATAAAAATCAAAATTCGAGACAATCAGTTTAGTCAAAGTGAATGTGCTTTCACTGATGTGCAAAGAATTGAAGTTTTTCAAGAGAGTACTCAAAATCAATCTTTTTTACAAAGAGACATGAGTATCGATGACGACACCCCACATTTAAGAGTCGGTGATGACGATGATGTTAATGATGTCACATATGAATTTGAAACGGTAAGAGATGAAGCAACTGTAACTCGAATGGATATCGATGATGTTGAGGAGGAATATGAAGATGACATTGACATATATGAAGATGATGATGAAGATGAACACTGATATCATTTCATGGTATTTATATACAATCATAATATGTATATATGTATATATAATAGTAATTATCAATTATTTGCTAACATTAACATTTTCTGTTTCAGATGGACGACGCCACATTTCGTGCGTTGGCGGATGCTGACCTGACTTTGATGCGGATGAGTTGCTGACAGATGACCCTCAGCCTGCAGGCGCTCCAGGGAGTACGCGGAGGGGGCGCGGTCTTGCACGATTGATGATTCCTGACCCCGTCCCCGAGCGACGTCCACGTCTTGGGTTTGATCCACGCACACGGAGGTGTGATAACCTGTGTGATAACATGTGGATTTGACAAAGATTTCATTAATCTATTCACATAATAAATGTTTATTATTTTTTCAGTTTTCCGCATATAGCAGTCGGACAGGGTAGAGCTATTTTGCGCAACTATTTCTCTCAACCGTGGACCACATGGGAGCAGATTCCCATTGCTGTGCAGCAGGCCATGTTCGGCCATTGGTTGGTACGTACGTAAATAAATAATTTTTATTTTGAAAATTATTTCATTTCTAACTTGATATTTTGATTTATTTGTAGGGTTTATGGTATCCGATCGAGGATACCATGCGTGACGCCATCCACGAGGCATGGGAGGTGGCCATGCGTGATCGTCTTCGTCAGTTTTTGCACAATTTAAGAAAAGCTGTGATGAAGAAAGCAAGAGTGTCAGATTTTGAGGAGTCATGTAGAGAACACCGACCAGAGTATATTTCATCCCATGTATGGGATGGATTATGTGCGCACTGGTTGAGTGGTGCCTTTCAGAGGAGATCATCGGTGGGGAGGCAGAATCGGGGGAGACAGGAGGTGAGTCATCGAGCTGGGAGTCGTTCTTTCAGTACTCATAGACAGCATCTGGTACGTACATTATTTATAAATATTTTATATAACTATAAATATTAACAGTTTATTTTTTATTCTTATAGGCTGTCGAGAACCCCGATATTACAGAGTACGACGTATATCGGAGGATGTATAGTGATCCTGCTACTGGGGAGCTCAGAGGTGATCGTCAGCATCACATCGTGGTCAGTATTATTTGTTTTCAAGTTTAAAAATTAACTGCATATAATATATTCACAATTTTAATTTTAAATTGAAACTATATGAGTCATATGAGGCCGCAGCGGCACAGGCCCGGCCTGAGAGTCAGGCCGAGTCATCAGATCAGACCACTGCCCGTCGGTTTGATGAGGCGGCATGGATGCATGCCACCCAGTATGCCTTCGAGAAGGGCCGGGTAGTTGGTATCGGCTCTCGACTGACTCCCGGAGATTATTATGGCAGTGCTGCGATGTCGACGTCCAGCTCGAGAGGAGCTCGTGCATCTTCTTCTACACAGTATGAGGATCAGTTGCGATCTTAGACTGCACAGATAGAGAGTCTCCGATAGGAGCAGGAGCAGATGCGTCAGCAGCATGAGGAGGAGCGTCGACGCCAGCAGCAGCTGTACGAGGAGCAGGCGAGTCGGTGGCAGCAGCAGCATCAGGAGCATATGGAGTACATGCGCCGACTCACTCATGCTTTAGGGATGGAGTTTCCTCCACCACCATCTGCAGATCCCCCACCTCCCCCCCTCCCCCTCCTTCAGATTAGAGTTTGTATTTCTGTTATGAAATTTGTGAAATCAAAATATTTTTTTTTTCTATTCGTAGTTTCTGTCTCATTATAAAATATTAATAATATTATATTTTTAAATAAAAATATTAATATGAATAATAATATTATTTATATTTTATAATATTAAATTTTATATATATATTAAAATTTTATATATATATTAAAATTTTATAATATTAAAATTTAATTATTTTTTTTGTAATACTTGAATTATTTTAATATTTGAATGTAAAATAATTCAATTATTTTTATATTAATTAAAATAACTTATTAATATTTTTTTTATTTATAAATTATAATTGTAATATTATTATATTAATTAAATCATTTATTAATATTCTATTATTTTTTATTTTTGAATTATAATTCTACTATTATTATAGTAATTAAAATAATTTATTATTTTCATTTCTAAATTATAATTCTATTATTATATTAATTAAAATAATTTATTAATAATTTATTTTTTTTTATTTTTTTTATAGTATTTGCGACGGGATACTATGCCCGTCGCAAATACTAGTATTATTAATAGTTTTTTTTTTTAAAAAGTATTTGCGACGGGTCCCGTCGCAAATACTATTTATGGTATTTGCGACGGGATACTACTCCCGTCGCAAATACTAGTATTATTAATTTTTTTTATTTTTTTAAAAAATAGTTTTTGCGACGGGTCCCGTTGCAAAAACTATTTTAAAAGTTTTTTACAAAAATACGGAATACTATTTGCGACGGGAAGAATGTTCGTCACAAAAAAAGGGTTTAGCGACGGGCCCGTCGCAAATAAGTGTAGTTGCGACGGCGTTTTCAGCAACGGGCTATTTGCGACGGGATCCCGTCGCAAATAGCCCGTCGCAAATACCTATTTTTCTAGTAGTGATATGAGGAGGAATTCTTGAGTTATACTGGACCACCATCTCGGGACACCACTAAGTTGATTTCAGGTCGGTATGTTACAAAGTGGAATCAGAGAACATTTCTATTTTGTATTCCTGTTTGGGAATTAGAAAAGAGATGTGGAGTATTGGAATTTGGTAATCAAATAGTTCCTAGGAGTAGATGACCCCTATATAGGGGAAACCCAAATTGTATGGGATGGGTTTATGTTGTTATTGGTTGTTCTTGTTACAATTTTAGAGATTTCACTGTTGGGTGAAACACTTGTTTTATGATTTTATTACTATTTATGTTTCCATGTTAGGATTTATTCTACCCTAGATTGATTATATATGGGTGTATCCATTCATGAATTATATTAGAGACCTTAGGACTTAAATTTCATTCATTATTCAATGCCATGTATATATTTCCATGTGAATTTCTTATATTGCATGCGATTGTAATGGGTGTGTTATTTTTTTAGGTAGTGTAGTGTGCAAGTGTTTCTTTAAGGATGACATAATTGGATTAATTAAAGTGATTACATCATTCTAAATGGTGTTTTATCGCATAGATTTATAAAGGAACCTTAATCGACTAGTTATTCCACTTTAGATGATTTTATTAGTGTATGCAATGCCAATTTAAAGAGTAAGTACTTATATAAATTGATAATGGTATTTTATTCAATAAAATAACTATTAATGAATTGTTACATATTAATACCATATACAATGTCCATGTAACTATTACTTGACATGCATACATCAGTTTTAAGGTGTACGAGCCTTTATAATCTTTTAATTGGTGATGCAATTAAATAGACTGAGATATATGCATCCAAATAATGAAGAATAAATATCAAAAAATTAATATTTTTAAATTAAAAGGTTACCAATTTATTGGGTTTCCAAATGAAAAGTAAAGGGTGTTTTCCTATATACCTTTCATTTTAATCTCCATATACTAGAACCTATGTTTTGTTATACGCGGCCTTGACCCTGACCCGATCTTAATAGTGGGAAGTATGTGGTTTCTCTCGAGCCTTCTATTTTCTTTCTTATTATATAGGCATGGATTTAGAAGTAGGAAGAGAAGTGTGACTCAATTATTTAAAGTATTTATACATGTCATTTATTGTTATCAATTTTCCTATCTGATATAAATCATATCTAAGGAGTGATATTAGTAGGTTTAGAGTTATGGCGCCATTAATTCCTTGTAATCGTATGCTAAGAAAGTGGAAACGAACATGCTCCAGAGTTAGTTGGCCCTGATCCACAAGTGATACCTCCTACAATGCCACATGAGGTACATATTTTTGAAATTCTAATGGGTGTTGATGCATAGTTCCATGATATAATATTCTTGTTTAGGTAGCTCATGAAAGGTGATCCTCGACCAACCCCTACAAAGCTGGAGTTGAGTTGGGAGTTCCAAAATCTGCATCATCCCACCTTCTCATGGGATGAAAGGCCTCAGGCTACCAATTCATGGATGGATACCAGGATATCTATCTTTTACCATCTTGATACGCCTCTAGAGAATATGGTCAAGATCACTACTTACACGCTACTTGAATCCGCCAAGTATTGGTGGGGAGTCATATCTTAGGTTGATCGTCATCAGGGTATGGACTGGCCAGACTTCCAGATAGTTCTCTAAGATCACTTATTTCCATAGAAAATAAGAGATAACCACACTAGTAAGTTTATGCATCCTCATAATGTTGTTGTGTTTGTGTTATATTATTCAACTCACATCACTGAACTTCATCATTTTTCTCTGAACCTAATTAGTGAAAAATTGGAGACTAAGAGGCATTTTTAGGATAGGCATGTTTACATCATACGATTACAAGTAAGCATATTCTAGTTGTCTATAATTTCAAATATATCGATCCAGGACATCAATATAGAATGAAATATGAGGCAATATGGAAATGTGATCCAAGATGATTCATTTCTGAAGAAGGATAATGGTTCATCTAGAAACAAGAAGCGTTGTTCTGAGGGTTCATGTAGTGGAATCACCAACCAGATGACATGATCCTAAAACTATGTGTGGTTTCAATTGTGTGGAAATATGGTCCATAATAAGCATCAACAAATGAGGAACCTTATCAAGTGACGAGCTTAAAATAGGATGGATCACCTTCATACTTATGTCAATATTTTCCACTAGCTTCTTGTGAGAGGGGATCCATACCTACATAAATTTTGAGTACAGGGTCTATAGTTCCACATCATGACGGAATTTGGTATTCAACTGGATGATCAAGTCAAGGAGGTGGCCATGGTCGAGGTATTCAGACATACGAGGTTCAACGCCACCAATGTGGACCTTCTTAGGTTTTTTAAGAAGCATCTCAGGACTTCAATTCATGATATATCTATGAAGTATATCAAATACATGAGGAGATGAGTCTAGGGATGTCTACAATTAGTGGTACTATTTTGGTACAATCTACTTTAGTTTTTGGCCTTTTGATATAGGTATATATCTTTCTTTTATATATGATGTAGTCATGGAAAGTATCGTCCTAGAAGTAGAGAACATAAGTGGTGTTATGACTCTTGACACACTGTTAAGGGTTCCAGAAGAGGGTATATTCTAGTGCAGGTAGTTCCACCTTAAGATAGGTGGGTACCATTTCTTATATAATTTATTAATCCTCGAGATGCCATCTTTAAAATCATTCTCGATATAGAATGAATTTTTAATTATCTTGAACATGTTCATTACTATCACTGATCAGTGTTGTTAACATCACCAGAGGGATTCACATATATTCATAAGGGTAAGAGGGATATTTAGGCTAGCTGAGCTAGACATGAGACTACTGGGCTAGGTAAGGTGAAAACCCTAATGGATGGTCTTTTAATGAGTGATCATGGAATGAAACTTTTGGAATTTCCTTCTATCATGGATTATTTTAGGGATTTATTCTTTTATTATTTCTCCAGATAACTACCATAGATAGAGAGAGAGAGAGGTGAATTTTACAGTTGATATAGTTCAAGGTGTGAAAATTGTTTCTATTCTTTCATATAGGATGGAACATAACAAAATCTTTAAGATTATGTATAATTTGAATGATATAGAGGAAAAAGTATTTATATTACCTAACACTTCACATTGGGGTTCACCTATCCTTTTTCAAGAAGGTAGATAGTACCCTCGATTTGTGCATGGATTACCTCCAATTTAACCATATTACAGTGAAGAAACAGTATCCATTACCTCTTATAGACAACCTCTTCAACCAGATCTATGAAGAAGGTTGGGATACAAATAGGTGTGTGTTAGTCAATCAAACATACCATGTATAGAATTTTGGAGTAGGTATGACTTGTATGAGTATTTGGTTATAAAATTCAACCTTATGAATGCACCAGTAGTCTTTATGGGTCTCATGAATGAGGTTTTCCACTCGTACTTGGATTCGTTTATGGTGTCCTTCCTAGATGACATCTTGGTGTAATGTCACACCAGACATGACCTTTCCAACCATCTTTATAGAATGTTGAATACACTAAGAGATCATGAAATATATTATATGTTAAAAAAATAACACATTTGGATGAATAAGGCTCACCTCTTAGGTCATATAATTTAAAAGGTAGGTGTATCTACTGAGACAGAGAAGGTGAGCATCATTATTTCCTAAAAAACCCCAAGAATGTGTTTGACATACACAGTTTCTTGGGGATGGTCATTTATTACAGACAATTCCTTTGGGACTTCTAACACCTTAAAGTGACTACTCCAGTCTCGACATAAAAGGGAGAGATGATAGTATGGTTATATGCTTGTGAGATAACATTTCAAGATTTTAAGGGGTGACTAAATTCAATGTTGGTCTCAATTATTCTAGAGCTGGGAAGGGTCTATAATTTTTACTGTGATGATTCTAAGATCATAATGGGAGTAGTTTTGATACAGGGCAACCGGGTTGTAGTATATGGGTCCCTCCAGCTAAGACCTCATGAACATGATTATCTTACACATGAATGTGGTTTATGATCTATGATTTCAAAGTCGTTGCCTACTAGGTGAGAAGTTAATTGTTATGATGGAAAAAAAATTCCCAAATACTCCTCCACACAGTATGACTTGATTATGAGGTAGTGAAGGAGGGTTGACTACCCATAGTTTTTTTTTAATTTGAGCTTGATTATACACACAGAAATGGTAATGATATGGCTAACACCTTGAGTTGGAAGACTCAGACATAGTCCATCCAGGAGTCCAATAGTGTGTGGAAGTTGATGTCCTCATTCTATGAGATGTTCTGGGAGATTCAGAGTGAGCATAGAAATCCTATTTTGATAGATCTAGTAGCGACATCATCTCTGTTGGAGTTTTTAAGAATGAGATGACTATCAGATCTCGAGGGACTTGTTATGAGGGAAAGAGTCTCAAGTGAGATCACACCTATTGGTTGGGTTATCGATGGGAATGAGATATTATCTTCTATGGATATATCTTTGTTCTTTTAGATAAATGAGAATAGATGATACATGAACACCATGGTTCTATCTAGGTAGTTTACCTTGGTCTTACCAAGATGTACTTATATGTACGTCTTCGGTATTGGTGGGAAGTTATGAAGATATGGATTCTACGCTTCATCATGAGGTGTTCCACTAGGTAGTAGGTGAAGGCAGAACACCAATGACCTACCAGACTTCTAAACCCTCTATCCATTTATGAGAGGAAATTTGATGATGTCACCATTGATTTTGTACTGTTATTTACAAGATCCCTTCAAGGAAGCGATGCAATATGGCTTATCATCGATTGGTTGATCAAGGTCACACACTTCTTGACGATCCGAGATACATTCTCAGTTGATGAGTTTATGAAGATTTATATTTGGTAGATTGTGTGCCTTCATGGTGTTACAAATTCTATAATATCAAACTAAGAAATATGATTTACATCATGGTTTTGGAAATGGTTGAAAAATGAATTGGGTTCACAGGTGATCTTAATTATAAATTATCACCCTCAAACTGATGGGAAGTCCAAGACAATGATTCCAGTGTTAGGGGAAATTATTTGGGCATACATACTTGATTTTGGAGGTTTTTGTGAAAGTAATATAAATTTTGTTGATTTTTATTATAACAATAGTTTTTAGGAAATGATTCAGATGCATATATATATGGACCTTTATGGTAGGACATTCCATTCACCTCTATTCTAGTTAGAGGTTGGGGAGGAATCACTATTGGGTCCTCATCTCATTCAGAAGTCTTCAAATAAATTCTAGATGATTTATAAATGGATGGATATAGAGAAATATTGGAGGAATACTTACATTGATCATCTTCATAAACCTCTAGAGTTTGAGGTGGTACATTGGGTACTTCTATGTTTATCTATCAGATTGGGTTAAAGACAAATTCAGAGATAGGGAAAGCTATCAAATCATTATGTTGAAGCTTTATAGGTATCAGAGAGATTTGATCTGGTATCCTATCATATAAAGTTACATTAAAGGTACTATTCCATGTACATCATCTTTCAAATATCATATCTTCACTGGTATATTTCTGACCCATCTCATTCATTTGACCCCGAGGAAATTGAGATGGAGGTAGATGCATCTTTGGAGGAGGAGTAGATATATACCATTGATTTGAGTATGAAGTTTCTGTGAGGTAGTTTAGTCCCTTTGGTATTGGTGATGTGGAATGATGACCATGTACAAAATGATACCTGGGAGAAGGAGGCCAATGTATGTGTACATCATCTGTAAATTTTCTCAGAAGATGTTTTCCACCATTGGAAGGGAAACATATGGATGAGTTTTCTATATGATGGAAGGTTTTAAAGTCCCAACTATTCAGATAGGTATACATCTTCATGTCATTATAAAAACCTATCATTTTATTCTGATGAGGCATTCTAATGTCTATGAAGTTTTCCAGGTGAATCCGTGGCTCGTTCGGAGCCCAAAGCTCCAGAATTTGGAGAAACAAACTGGGCCACATGGTTTATAAAATCCATACAACCCAACCCAAAATATTTCTACTAATTGTGCTAAGGTATTTCATAATTTACCATTTGGTCATAGGGTTTTTCATAACCACGTGAGTCAAGGATCAAACCAATGATAGGTTTCATAGGGTTGGTGATTGATGCATTCTGCACGACTTGTGCACGGTTAGTGAAATCGTGTGGCTAGCCCATGTGTGGTTCTTCTTTAGTAATAACTGCGTGCACAATTGGTGAAATATTTATCTAACCATTCAGAAATTTTATGTGGACCAATTTTAGGTGTGTTTTTATAGTTTTCCCTTAATTTTGTTTAATCATAAATTCATCCTTCCTTTTTCCTTCTATGAACATGATCTCATCCCCCTCTCTCGAGTGTTCTTACTCCACCTCTTCAAGGTTCTTTGATTGATCCATCATTTAAACTCCAAAAATATTCCCATTTAAAGTAGTTAAAATCTCAATGTATGTTATTTAATCATATTCCTTCCATTTGTTAATTTATATTCCCATATATTGTTCTATTTTTGTGCGAGCACATTCATCCTATTTTCAGGTCGTTGGACTATTTCTTTGATATCCCTCATTATGGATCAATTAAAGGGTCAACTCTAGATGATGAAATTTCTTCGAACCTAAGATTTTTGGTATAATAATTTTATTACATGTTTCCTCACTTTTATATCATGAACTATTGTGCCGTGCAGCAGACCCTTAAGGAAATGACTCAAAATTGTTAAATAAATCAAATTGAATCATTTTCCATGACTAATACGACTATAGTAAGTAGTGAATCAACCCTTTGGTTTATTTCCCAGACTTATGCTAATTTTTTTTTGTTCCTTAAAGGACTAAATTCCCCTTCTTCTATAAATATTAATTTAAACAACCATAAGGTGTTAGTTACCTTATAATAAATGAATTAAATTAATGAATTTAATTAAGATGAATGGTAGGTCATGAGTTAGGACCTTAAGCCTTATGACTTATGATTCATGACATTTATTATACATTATGATATATTCTTATTTCCTTATACCATATTATATAGTTTTTTGGCTTGAATTAAATGGAATGGCTTGCTTGTTATTCATAGTGATATTGAAATTCCTTATTGTGGGAATGTGATCTGGATTTCTATGACTTGCCTACTTATGTGCCAAGAGAGATACATAGGTTTCAACTAATGTAATTTAGGAATGTTTATACTGTGCATGGTATTTAGACTATTAGATGTACTGTGAGTGATACTAGGTTTTCCTTGGATGGGATATCTGGGTAGATTATTGGTTCCTATGAGTGAAATTTGTTCCCTAGGGGAGGCACTATGGATGGTCTCAACGTTAATAAGTTTATACCATTCCTTGAGTGACAATCGGTCTCCTGTGTGAGATACCTATGACATTTTTAGAGGTTTTCCTTTTAAGGATCACCTTGTATGGGCTCTGAAGTGTTGGGTATTTCAAGATCTCATGTATGAAAAAATGGGATTCTTTAATGGATCACCTTGGATAGGCTCAGGATGGACATACTAGATACAATGGTAGATTTACCTTGATTACATGTGATACCTTATTATTAAATCATGGTAATTCTTACCAGATGTCTTAGGGAATCATCCCCCAAGATAAATCACATGCTTGGGGTTGGTTCATATGTGATGATTTATTTATGATGACCCATGCTCACACCTTATCACTTCGGTATTGGTTCCCTTGGTTCAAACATCTGGATTTGGAAAATGTAGGTAGTTTTGGGTAGGTACCCTTGCAGGGCCTAGGTCAATGTGTTTATTTATCTAAATATTTCCTTCCATTTATTTTTATTTCCACACTACTCATTTTATATTTCAGGGAATTGATTTATCTAGACACCATTGGTTGTGTCCTACTAAGTATATCTCACACACTGCTTGGGCCAACCTTGGTACCCAAGCATTCTTCATTATTTAAGGTATATATAAAGGGAAGAGGAAAAATTATGATTCTTGATTCAATTTTCTAGGATGAAGTATGAGAGTAGGGGATCAAGCCTTTGCTCGTGATGATAGAAGTGATAGATTTCCCCTTTTCTATTATTGATTAACATGTGGTATATTCCTATCTCCATTGTATCCCATGTTCCCCATTTTCATAATTCTATATTAAA
Organism: Viscum album; assembly: GCA_963277665.1. Classification (NCBI taxonomy): domain Eukaryota; kingdom Viridiplantae; phylum Streptophyta; class Magnoliopsida; order Santalales; family Viscaceae; genus Viscum; species Viscum album. The sequence continues at coordinate 1,251,640,682 of OY728138.1, forward strand.
TGATCATCATAATTATTTCATATTTATCATTTAATACTCTGGCTACACCTTTTATTTATATTGAAAGGTTTATTATTGTTATTTTGCTGACGTATGTCATCTATTACTATGTTACTTGTTTCTTATTTATTATAAACCATTATGGCCCACTCTGATTGTAACACCCCAGGATTTCAGAGTGTGTTATTTCTTAAAAATAATTCAATAACTTGCACTACACGCAACACCGAGTTCAATCACACCATTAAAAGAGTTCATGAATAGTATTAACTACATTTTGAACTTTATATAATCCTTATAATTTTAGAATCCCTATTATGATTTTCTTAGTCATATTGCAAGAACAGATTCATTTTCAGTATTATCAACTTCTAATAGTGAAACCTTTTTAAATATAATATTTTAATCTTTTTGACTAAATTGGGACATCAAAAATTTAAAATGAAACATCCCAAGCTTCCACGGTACGCTTTCTTTGAGTAATACAGTAGCGTGTGTTGTACGCAACCTTGAGTTTTAACACACACCACAACCAATCAAACTAGCCGTTATGAATAGTAATACCTAATTTTTGAAATTATATATATTTTATATTTAAAAATGGACTTCATTTTTGGATTCGGAATATCGAAATTAGCCTAGGGTGAAATTTTGGTACATTTCGGATAACTTTTATATTTTGATGAATAGTGAAAATTACTAAATTTTAATTAAAAACAACTTTTTTAATCAAAATAATTAATATTGATAAATTATGAATTTGAGTGGTTTTAAAGTATATTTAGAATATATTTTTACCATTTAATATAATGTTGGTCATTGGACATAATTTTACAATTAAACCGAACATAAACAAGTGTCAATCTTTTGGTAGTTATTATCTCTTAAAAACACGCTTTTTGTTTTGACAGCGGGAATTAATTTTAAATTAATTTCTGCCACTTCTGTGTTTTGAATTTAGAAAAATGGATTCCATATTTGGAATCAGGATGTTCAAATTGTGTAAATAGGTAACTTTTATTTTTAGACATTTTGAATAATTACTGCGGTAAATATTTTATTTACCATGGTTAAGGGTAAATCCGGTAAATAAGGATTAAAAAAATAATATTATAATAATACTAAATTACCCTAAAACGTGTCTTAACCCTATTGGTTGATACATAGTCGACCATGGGCATCTTTGGGTCTATTTTGGGACCCCATGGATCCACTTGTAAGTGATAATGACACTTTATTTTAATTAAGTCAAAATGAATACAAAAATGACACAAGCATATATCTTTTAGAACAACAATTTTTACATAGGGTTATACATGTTGGATTTTCGATTATAAATATTCATTAGAAAGATAAAAAGATTTCCTACATAATGATATTTTATTTATAATTTTTAGACATTAAATAATTTATTTTATTTATGACACAATGATGATGCAGTAATTACTAAAATAGTAAAAAATTAACATAATTGATATTATAAATACCCAAATAAATATAATATGAAACTTTTAATGAATTAAACTAATTTTCTAGGATAATATGATATATTAGGATTGATTTAATTGACTTTGTTCGAAGTAATCAATCTGTTATGAGTTTCACAAAAATCAACTATTGAATAGTGTCAAAATTGACATAAAAGAGTTCTTAAAACAAATATTATATTATTAATTGATATTAAATTCCTAAAAATCTAAGGTTCGGCCAAGAGACTTATATTATGATAGGTTAATCATTAATGGACCACTTGGGGGTCTCTTGGATGTATATAGTAAGTTTATTAACCATAATATATAAAAATACAAAGAGACATTGTAAAAGTGAAACTAATTAACTTAGAGTTAATACTTAAAGATAAGGTTAATATAAGTACCCAAACCTGTCTAAATTCTATTGGATAAGTTGTTTTCGACCTATCCCCACCTCATCCTTTGAATAGTCAACTTTGGAGCCTTTAGAAACCGATTATGAATTTATTATAAATTAATATTTCTAGCTTTTCCAAAGGTGCCCCTCACCCCTCTTATAAAAGGGCACTCCTCCTTCCCATTTCTTTACACCTTCAAAGCCTTTTGGTTCGGCCAAACTCTGCCCAAATACTCTCCCAACATCCCTCACTACAACCTAGAGGCCTTAGTTTGATCAGAAAGCCAACCTAAGGAGCCCTTTTGATCAAATCAAAAGGAAGAACCCGAAGAAGAGGTAATGATTTCACCACCCTTTTCTAAGTTCATTTCTTCTTCCACTTCTTCTTCCTTTGTTCTTACCATTCTGAAATAATAACTCCAGTATCTCACATATACTGTGATGTTATTATAAATATGGTACAATCATATTCAGTATTCTATCCACCCTTTGAATAACATGTCACCATACGTGCGTACGTACGGCTTACCGTCTCCACGTCGTGGTGTAATTGTTATTCAATATAATATTATTTGGATGGGTATAATAATGATGTGTAACTCATGTAAATAATAAATATAACATGTTAATGATTCTGTATATATGATATACCATCCATTTATATATTATTTTAATATCAAAAGAATGATATTGTCGCTCGTGCGTACGTACGGACTACCGTCTCCACGAACGCGATGAGATTCATTCTCCATCGTATCCATTCAAGTATAATTATCATTTGATGATTTAAAAATGATGTTTAAGGACTGTATATCATTCTGGATATGAATAAGATACAACAACCATGGCTTATGTAACAAAACATATAAAAGAAAATGAGTAAGTTAACTCCCGAAACGACGATAATTCTAAGATATTATTAACAAATCAATGTTAAAAGATCATATATGATATCATATTAATATATATGATTCTTGTATAATTTAATAACAACTATTTCACCATTATACAGGAGGTTAACCTACCCCAACCAAGGAAAAGTACAAGGTAAGGGTTATTTCACAATCTCTTCATTATCCGAGGTTGTTTATACGTAATAATCTACTGGGATCTCGTTATCATCCACATCCATGTTTCTTCGAAATGTATTTCAAAACATTTTTACTATTTACAAGAATATGGGTTAAAGTCATTTATACCCTTGTTTGACTTTTTATAAGAGGTTTATAAAGGAATCTTTCCGTCGTTTTCAAAACAATGTTCTTTTTAACCTTTTCGACAGAATTGAGGTAAGAATGTTTTTTTTACTTATACGGCGGGTGCGGTTATTTTCCGCCGTTATAAAATCGTCGAAGCTTTACATACAAGCTTATAAGAATATTTTCAAAGAAAATGTTTTATTTTATATGGATCTTAAATGATTTCAAAATAAAAGGAGATACTTCTTTAAAAAGAATTTTGATTTCATCTATGTCAACATCCTTTGATGGATTTTAAGATTATTTGAAGTTGATTTATTATGATACAAAAATTATATATTGAATTGAAGGTTTTGTGATATGTTTGACTGTGGATGTGCTATTTTTATACCATTCATAGTTTATGATGAAATTATTGACATTTCGTATGCTAGTTTTAATCCGAATGTTTATGTTATATTTCAAACTTTTTTTCAGATGAATGTGCTAAACAAGTATGTTCCGGGTTGGGGACCGGTAAAAGTAAGCCCTCCAGGTTGGGGACTGGTAAAAGTAAGCCCTCCAGGTTGGGGACTGGTTAAAGTAAGCCCTCCAGGTTAGGGACTGGTAAAAGTATGCCCTCCGGGTTGGTGTCCGGTTATTAGAGGCACTCCGGGTTGGTGTCCGGTTATTAGAGGCACTCCGGGTTGGTGTCCGGTTATTAGAGGCACTCCGGGTTGGGTTCCGGTTAGAAGTAACCCCTAGGTCTTGGGATGAGGCCTAGACAAAGAAATTAACGTTTAGCATTATGCATTCCAACATTATGAAAGTGGTTATTTATTTTTGCATGTGATTATTCGATTAGTGGAATATCCATGTGAATAAGTAAATGGCATTATTTCATTTTATTTATGCCATACCATGTTGAAAGTTCATGTTTAAAAGGCTTTTGTTTTAGTTATACATTGCCTTAAATGTTTATTCTTATTGATGAAAGTTTCCGCTATATTGTTATCCTTACTGGGCATTTGAGCTCACCCCTTTTCTATGTTTTATTTTTCCCAGGAAGTGAAGATGTAAGTTATGAATGACCTGCAGGGATATTATGAGGGGATTGTAGTGTGGACTGTGGAAACATTATGTTGTTGTAGTAGTTTTTGATTTTATGATGTAATGTAAAACTTATGAATATATCTAGTGTTTCCAAGGCTACTAAACCAATCGGTCTTTCGAGATTTGATCTTTCTTGTGATCATGCCAATGTTATGAAGTAATGCACCGACTCTAGGTAATTAGGGTCGGGGCGTTACACTGATTTATGTTGTAGTATTCTACCCAAAGACACATCTTAGTACATATCTTTGAGTTGGTATCCTCTGGTGTATGAGGAGGCATTCTTGAGGTCTTGTCACCCACAGGCTTGGGGCACCACTAAGTGAATTTCAGGGTGTGATACTGGAGTAAATTTCATGAGAAAATGGATAGAAATGGAAAGGTATTCAATGATAGGAAAATATAAGTTTTAATTAATTTAAACTAATAAAAATTAGGGTTTTTTTGATGGAAATACTACCCTTATATCTTGTTTTAACACCCAATAAACACATTTTAACCTTAACCGTGGTTAGAAAAGTTTACCATTTTTACCATTCAATATGAACAGAAATTATGTTATACCCTTCAAATTATTTTAATTTTGATGATTAAAAATATGAAATCTCATTCAATTTATTAAATTTCTATTATTAGAATAATTTATTTTTAAATAAGTGTGCAAACAGTAATGAACACCCTTTTAAGGAAAATAATTTTAATCATAAAACATGATTTAATTCAATTCATATCACTAAAAAGTACATAAAATAAATGTCAAAATAAATTATTGAATGTATAATATATAAATTTAATTTAAACCAGAAATAAAAAAGATATTAAATATATTAATATAAAAACACATTCCACACAAAAAAATATTTTTTTAGAAAAAAGTTTTTCAGGCCCCAAAATTAACTTATACGAAAATGAAGTATAATGATGATTCCTAGGTAATTAATTTTATTATTTATAATTAAAGTATATTTATGTTACTTTAATAAAAAACTAATAAAAAATTGAGGCTTTAAATTGAAAATAATTGTCAGTTTTTACAAGAATCTGTATTTTTACTATTTACTAAAAAATTAATATTTTTAGAAAAATCCTAAAACTTCCCCATATTATAATATTGAAATGATGATTTTAAAAATAATATTAATTTATAGAAATAAGATTTATATTTTCTTTAAATTAATTATAAATTTAATAAACAAAATGCAATAAAAACCATTTAAAAAAAACATATTTTTGAAGCATAAAATGACTTTAATGAAAATTGAGTACCTATTTATTTTGAATTAAGAAACACATTTTCATTACATAAGTCCATTATAAATAGTGTTCAAAATTTTTCTATTACATATTTATACCTTCCAATTAAATAACTTGTTTATAAAAGGTTATTATATCACAGTTCATTTAGACACAAGATTGTGTGTAAAGTAAGCTATTAAAAAATTTTAATATATTTAAAGAAAAATATATTCCAAAATTTGACGGTGTTACATAAAAGATAAATTGGTGAGTATATACCCTATATATATAGTAAAATAAAAGTATAAAATAACCTAAAAATTTTAAATAGATACAAATCAAAAATAGACATCAGAGTACACATAATAAATTAACAAAATAGCAGCATGCAATATCAAATGGAATGCAGCATACAAAATCACATTCATGCTATCAAAAATAATTGGTCTCCCACTAGGATGACCACATATATAAAATAAATAATCTAAAAATAAATTTAAAATGATCTCCTAACGACCATGAGTTATACCACATACCTGGTCTCCACGAATCTTGAGCTGCACCAGCCCAATCTTGAGACCCTACACGATCAAACCCACTTGATCATAAAATACCTGGCCTCCACAAAATCCACTTTGAACCAATGATCCATATTAAATAAGACATAAAATTTTTATGCACACTGAGGCTCTTGTATAAGGGGAGATAAATAAACCCAATAGCCCCCTATGATGAACCTATAATACACTATGATAACAAGTGTATGCACACATAATATGACCATCCACGTTAAAAAATAACAATATATGGAATAATATAAATAAACTGGGGGATAAATAGAAATAAATATAAAAGGAATAAAACACAGGTTCTAGCCTGACACTTGAGGTAAATATACCCACACTCTATTCTAAACCATATGATTTATAAAACATGGCTCAGTTCACCACATGAAATAATGTGGGTCTGTCATATATTTAAAAATATTGAAGAAATCCAAAATGAAACAAGCATGAATAAAATACCCCATTGTGTATCCCAAATCTTCCATGATAGAAACATGCATCTAATAGGCTATAGAACTGTAATGGTAAGATCTAAACTTGAAAAAGGGATCTATTCTGGACCTTAGAGAATCTATCATTTCCTGAAAGTCCCACAAGACCAATAAGGATACAAATGAGTATCTAGCAGTGTACACTATTCTAGGGGTCCCTACATCCATGGAACTGATAGTGTATCCATACTTCCCCAGGGGTCCCAACACCCATGGTATTGAAAATATTGTGTACCATCCTAGGGGTCCAATAAAGTAATCAAGAGTTATTAGCATCCACAACATTGAACCTCTATCGAAATCATAACTCCTAACTAGAGGGGTGCACTCATCCAGATTTCCCATTAGATAATGTTGAACATCTAACCACATACAAATAATTTATTATAAAATTAGATAAAACTAAGTATTGAAATAAAATTTAATATCATCCCAAAAGGTTTATCTCATATCCAAAACCTAAATAAGAACTAACTTAAACCTCTTAAACAAAGTTCATCAAAAAATGGCCAATAAATCTCAAACCCATTATCCAAATAGATAAACTATCAATGCTTATAAAATGTAAACAAAAATATTATTAGTCCCACAGTCCCCTTGATCACCTCATCCATAAAACATCCACCACATTCCCACACCACCCATCACAAGGGGAGAAAACCAAATTCACGGATCCCACAAACCATGTGGTCTCATCACAATGAGATATCCTACAAGGGGTTCCATTATTACACCAAAGACATTAAACAATAATAAACTATTATCCAATATCTCACTTATAAGTTCATATATAAAACACCATTAATGGAACTCATCTTATCCTGGAATAGGAAACCACTCACAAGGGAATTCTCAATGGTCCTCATGACCTCACAAAAAACCGGTAACCCAACAAGGGGATCCTATTCCTTATTAAAAAATATCAATTTAAAGCTTTCATGGGAATATAATAAAATGGATACTAATGGATAAAGACTTATTCAATATTGGAAACACACCCATAATGGAATGAAAAAGATATGTATGAACTCCACTAATCAGCGAATATAAAAAAACCACATAAAATCCTAAAGAGTTCCTCAAACTGATCTCAACATAATCCCATTGAAACCTTAATGTAATGAACTCCACACAAGGTCATACAAAACTGAAGGCTATAATATATTTGTCCTTAAACAAAGGATCTAAACCCTAAATAATCTAACCATGAAAAACTAGTCCCAATTTCCAGCTACAATCCTTAGCCTCCTCATAGATACAGTTGGATCCTACATCCTAGGATCCACCTAAAAGAACCTAAAAATAGATTTAAAATAAAAGAACTACATCATCTAACAATATAATGATCCTAAAATTTTTCATACATAATACCCCTATATCTGATATAGTATTTGGAATCCAAATCTTAAAAAATACTCATTAAAATAATCACTCAATCCATAGAACCATCAAAATGGTCACTAAGCACCAAAAGGACACTACTACAGTAATCTACAAAAAATGATTATAATGGACTTCTAATGAGTCAATCTATGATTCCAGGGATAAAAACTATTAAGACACTTTTAATTAGGTAGTGAACAGTGCATACCTCATATAAATTGGGTGTACCTCCGACAATCATCCTCGGACATGGGCCTTAGCCCATTCAATATGCGCTTTCCCTAATTACAAGATGTTCACTCTCCCTACATGACTTATACCCCATAGGGGGTTCCCAAGAAAGAACATGTTTGTGAACCCCAAATGGGGTATGAAAAACTATAATACATGACCACTAGACATATACCTTATATAGGCTTTGGTCATGTTCTTTACTCAATAATGTTCCCAACACGAGGTGTCTGGCTGAATACTTAACCACACCTTAGGCCACCATTACATGGAATATCCTAAAAACACCCTCCATGTAACCCCTTATTACTCACCTCAACTTAATGGAATAACATATGGTATGTGTTCCTTTAACTACACACCATGTACATGTGGTTTCTAGAATAAAAGATCCCCAAAATATCCTAAAACCCCTTATTGTTCCCAAAATTGGTATGAATCAACCCCTTGTGGTCCCTAAAAGTACATACATGGATTTATAATTAAATATAAACAAGTATAAATGGATTTTGGATAATAACTCATAATATTTCTAACCTTTAGGTGAAAATCACTGATGATTTTCTCCTGGATCTGTGATATATTCCCATCGATGCCCTATCTAGATCTACAACAACTTTGTAGAGTGACCCATCCTCTCCATACATCTTATCTCAATCTCATTTTCCCAGGTAAATGACCTATAAGGGTAAATGAAGTATGCATAAATCTAATGGGATTAAATAAAATTAAAAAAGAAAAATACGAAAAAAGGAAAAAATGAAATGGGGATCAGACTTATATTTGGAGCTTGGGATAGGTTAATTCATCACCTATGGACTCCCCCATTTTGGACACAACCCAATAGTTAGAATATTAATATGGTACTCCATTAAAAATAAATCAATGAATTAAAATATAAAAATAAATTAATATTTAATTATTTAATTATAAAATACTAATTATTTTTTGAAAATTAAAGGGTTTATAAATTCAACAAACTCTTGTCCTGTGGTAAACAAAATATTCTTAGTCAAATGGAGTGGTTGAAAAAATTATTCACGATCATATCATAGGATAAATTACTATTTTTTATTTAAAAACAACTTGAGTCATGGTTTTCAAATTTCTAATGATTTTATCTTCCTATAAAGATGTGAGTCTTTGCATTAAGGAAAATGAAACATGAAACTTCATGGAGGTGTTAGTCCGCACATAAGCATGAATGGTGTTTTTTATTTCCATTAAGGGAAGATGGGAAATGTTTTTAATGGTTATTTCTAAAATATAATGAAATTATGTATACAATAAATAAAAAATTCATGATATAATATTGAAAAAAATATATCTAAAATGCAAAAAATAATGAAACAATGTTAAGGAAAATTTTGTACTTACATTATGAACTTTGAATTTCCTTTAGAAGATTCCTCAGAAAAGGAGGACTTAGGAAACACTATCATGTACATAAGACAATTTAAGCAGAAAAGGAATCCATATGAAGTAATAAAAGAAAATTTTAAAAAGTAAACCAAAATTTTGCGTGGTCTTGAAGTAGTAGTGTGAGGCCCCTTTTATAAGTGGTGAGAATGAAATTATTTTAAATATATCAACTTAATATAAAGACAAAACTTGTTTCACATGTAATAAATTTTTAAAATAAAAAATAATATAGTGTAGACCAGTGTTGTTCTATCCCCACCTTAACCACTCAATTATAAATATTTTTTAACCATGTTTAGCTCTTTAACCCTTTGGTGAACCCTTTTTCTTTTTTTTTTTGATTTTACCAAAGTAACTAGTTTTTACCCAAGTAATTCATTTTTATGACTAGAAATCAAATGGTTCTTATTAAATAATATGGAATCTTTAATTAAAAAAATTGAAATCTATTTTATTATGTTAATTTTCTAAATGTGATAATTATTAATTTTTTTAAAAAATAAATGTATTAAAATAATTCTAATGGAAGTTACAAATAAAGATCTAAAATGTAAAATATATGTTTTCTGATTAATATTAATATTTTTAAATGTATAATTTTATTTAAAAAATAAATATTTTTTTTTATAAAAGTGATTCTATAATTTCAATGTCATGATTATGTCCTAATTATGTCATAAAAATCACGATTTTTATAAAACAACTATTTTCACCATTCCCCTAAAAATAATGTTTTTAGAAAAATAAAAAAAATTAGTTGTAAGATAATTTTTACATTATAAATTAAAAAATGATATAATTTTTATCTAATTTTAATTATAAATTTTTTGGATTTATTTTGTAAATGAAAATACAAAATATAAATATAACTAATTTTGTCGGAAAATGTCCTTATTGAACAATAAGTGTTCTTGATATTTTCCCAGAACAATTTCTAATTTAAATAATGTAATATTATATATTATTATAATAATAATTTAAATGTGGTTGATTTAATTTATTAACACTTTAAATATTCATTTGAGAAAGAATAACCTCTTTTAATCATATTAGTTATTTACCATTTAAATGTAAGAATTATAGATTTATTACTATCATTTAATTTACTAGAGGTTTTATTATTTTTATTATTTTATTTAATAGCTTTTATCTAATATGTCATGGGTCATTTTATTTCAGTGTTATGTGTTTTGTAAGATAATATTTACTTATGTAATATACATAGTGAAATCTCAAGTCATTATATTCTCCCCCCTTAAATAAATTTTATCCTTGAAATTTTAATTGTCCCTTTATTAAAAATTAAAAGGTGTTTATAAGATACACATTACCATGAAATTAATTTATTGTGATGTTTCATCCTTACAATCCTTGGTACGACAATAAATTCATATTTTCCCTTATAACAGGAATATAAATAATGTTGATTTTTCTTTAACTATTTGTGGTATATAACCTAATATAATTAGAATAATTTTTCATATGGAGTTTATAGTTAGAGATGTGATAATTGGTGATCATGGGTTGTTTTTTATGTGATTTTACTCTCTTTAAAATTATTAAGGCCTATTATCCAAGAAATCTGATGCATGTCTAACATCACATAAAATTTGAAAAAAGGAAGGAGGATGGGATTTTATAGGAAGCACATTTATATAATCATCTTTCAGAAAGTAGTTATACAATTAGAATAATATAAATGTACCACCATAAGTTGTTTTTAATAATTTAACATCTAGTCATTACAGTGGTGATTTTATGTTTTTAATAAACACTCTAGGTGGAGAGGAGTAGTTTGAACATGATATCAATATAAAAATTACAGTTCATGAGTGGGTGATATGTTCTCCTCATTTCATATAATTTTTGGAACCCAATTCAGTATTTTTTGTTGCATAGTATTTGAATTGACTTGGAAGTCTCTTGTGTCTATAATGATTTTTAGACCTTTGGTTTGGGAATTTACTTGTATTTTTCATATTTTCCCCACATTAAAGACATTTAATTATTATTTGTACCTCCATATGAACTTTATTTCCTTTCATTATGTCCATTGATATCTTTTCTTTTCCATGATAATTAGTTTCTCTATGACCTCCTTTCCATGAATAAAACATATTTTTATTCTATTTAGACATTTCCCTTGGTGATTATTTTCACATTTTTCTATGAAGGAAACTAAATCTTCATTCCGTAATTATCTTCATCCCATAAAATTACATCAAACTCAACCTTTTTTTGTTTGATATGTTTGGAAACTAAAATAAGTTAAAATTTTTAATCATAATTTGTGATATCAGTTTAGGAATTAAAAAATATATTTATTACTCATACCCTTATCTCATTTGGATTCTTATTGGGACAATCCCTACATTTACCCTGACATCTACTGCCAAATTGGTTCCTTCCTGCTTCAAACATTACTAAAAACAAAGAGAGTTAAGAATTAGTGATGAATAATTAACACAATAATATTATTATTATAAGATAATTATATGATAAATTCTTCCTCAAAATGTTTTACTATTAAAAATTATTATATTTTATTTTAATTTATCATAAATCACCCTCAGTTAAATCTAGGATTATAAAAATTCAATTCAATGATATTACTCAACCTTATTCCTCAACATAATAAATCCTTTATAATGGTTTGAAATGATAATGTGATTAACCAAATAATATCCCCTGAGAGAGTCTAGCCATTTGTGTAGTATTAGGCCCACTCATTATACCCCAAAGTGAAGATTGAGATGATACTCAACTATCATTTTATAGTGATTAACTCTAAGTTAATCTACCTCGCAACAACATTCATTTCTTATAAATAAAAAAGGGATGAAATTTTGATGATAAAAAAATCTATACTTTACCAAAACATTAAGATATTATTTCACACATATAATTATCCATTATACTTATCCATACGGCTTTAACTAATGTTCTCTTATCATAATCCCCACAAATAACTAAAATAATATGAAAAAATAACTAAACCTGTCTTTCATTACAACTGAATAACCCATACCAATATTCCAAGATCTAGTGCCAACAAAACATTTTTCAAGCACTAGATTTGATACAAAAGTGAGATGAACCTATCATTATTCTACAAAATTTCCTTAAACTAAAATTTTTATCACAAAAATAACTCACAATCCCAATAATGAATGGTTTAGTGTCTTTGAGGACCACTTACATAGGAACCTTATTTTATAAAACTTATGAACATTTCTTTATAATAGAACCACACATGACTCTCTTTTTTACTTATCAAAAGATACAAAAATATTCATCACCTCGGTAATGTAAAAATAATAAAGGGGTGATCTAAAATGATCTGTAAGGTAGAGTATGGGATCAACATATAATCAAATTTTATATCATAATCACGTGAGAAAATATGATCTGAGGATAAATATATAATGAAAAGAAAAATTTAATAGTAATAGTTTTCAATACGTCATGATATAAGGAAATATAATATCAAATTAACAAACACATACTGTGAAAAAATTGGGTTGAATAATGGGATAATAAACATGATACATGGAGTACAATTATGTGAATATTGAATTTAAATGAAACCTACCATTCAAACATATAAAAAATATAATTTTGGCACAAATATCAGGATAAAAAATACTCTGAACCAAGATACCAACATCATGTTCATACAATAACTTATAAAACATTCTTCACATTCATAGATAAAAAATGTTAATAAAAATACAACATCAAATTCATAATTTTTTTTTGAAAAATTCTATATTCATGAAATTAACACACAAAAAACTATGTATAATTCTACCCACATCACATTCACCCAAAAAACATTTCAAAAAATTTATGGGCACCAAATTTTCAAAAAACAACCTATAAAAAAAGATACCCATATCATGTTCACATAGAAAACATATGAAAAATGATAAAATTATAGTTTTTACACAAAAAACTTGAGATTAAAGCTACCAGCATCATGTTTAAACAACATTTCTTCATTCCATGTAAGATGCGTAACACCCCAAAATTCTAATGTAGGAACATTGTATTTGATAACATATATGATACACAACCCCAAACATAGAAAGTAAAATAAACTCTCAAGAAATTATGATATATTTAATATTTTAAATAAATTTAAAATATTATATAGATTCCAATTCACAAAATATTGAATTACCTTGCATCACACTCAACAATGAGTTTCTTTGATTGCTTGCATTACACACAAGACTGAGTTTTACTAAACAAAAACATATTATTAAATCATTATAATAAGATATAAACCAGAAATTAAATGGAAAGTTATAAATATTATTAAATAACATAATAAAATATATGGTTTTCACAAATATAAAATAAATTAATAGGTTTCCAATTAATTATAAATGTATATAAAAACCAGTTGAATAAAAAGGAAATATTTTTATGCCAATAAAGGTGTTTTTATCATAATAAATTATATTAATTAATATTACTGATTGTTTTTAAAGAAATATATTTATTATAAATTACACATAATATTTTTAATATTCATTCAATAGTTTTCAGAAGCATAAGATAAGAGTAAATTCAGTTTTATGATAAAAAATTGTATTTTCCTAAAGGTATATTTTCCAGCTTTTAATAGTGAACCTATTATAAATACAATTTTATTTGAACTTTCATAAATTTAATATGTCAAAATAAACTTTAGTTTTTATATTGGGATATAAAAATTAACTTAGGGTTAATTTTTTTTTATTTTTTTGATAATTTTCATTTTTTTTGATAAATAATGAAAAATACTAAATTTTAATTGAAAACGGTTTTTTCGTGAAAATAATTTATATTGTTAAAATATATTTTAAATTGGTTTAAAGTTAAATTAAATAAAATTTACATCAATTAATCAAATTTAAGTCATTGTAATCAATTTTACATTTAAATTGTATATTAAAAAATATCAAACTTTTGAACATCTTTACTTTAAAAATCTACTTTAACGTATCATCATCAGAATTAAATTTAAATTAATTTCTAAAAATTATATGAATAAAATTTATAAAAATAGATTTCATATTTGGAATAATAATAATTTATAATTTCTATTATTTTCTAATTATTTTTTGAATAAAAATATTTTTGAATGTAATTAAAATTAATTACCGCGATTAAGGTAAAATTGAGCGTAACGTGGGACTAAAACTTAAACATAAGGGCCAAAATGACCTAGAAACACATAAAAAATATATTTTATGGTCATATTTATAACATATTATCTATTGGATATAAATTTTTCATTATGTAAGGCTCATTAAGTAATACAAACCTCTCAATAGTGTTTATATTTTTATATTTACATGAACGACACTCCGCCTCCACTATAAATGACAATCACCCCTCATACTTATTAACACCTCTAAAACCCACCAAATAATCCGAAAAATGAAAAAATAAGATATAAAATTCCCTAAAATCATCATATAAGTCTCATGTTTTGAAGAAATAAAATCAATGATCACTTTTGGAATAAACTAAAAAGAGTTTCCCAAATAAGAGGTCACATTTTTCAACGACGACTTTTGTTTCAGCTAATTATCCTCCCATTCAATTATTTTTATATCCTGATTAAATAAAAACCTCATGATATTAATTATACTGAATTTTTTTATTCAAATATTTCTACCTACATGTTCACACACATCCATGAAATGGGATACACAACCATCTTTCATGTGTACGATGGACTACCACCACACAAACTGATGTCATTCTTTAATATATTACCACATTTCAAAGTTTCAATAATTATTTATTTATAGTTTATATATTATATATAAGTTATTAATGATTTATTTAAGATTAATTAAGTTGTATATAACATATACATTTATTTTTCTCATTTTGTGGGAATACGACAACATCATTTGGGGAGGTGTAGACCACCGCCTCCTCAAAGTGATGTGATTCATTCACACTATACATGGAATGTGTTAAGTATGATCTTAATAATAATATGTGGCATATATGATATAAATATTATTATTGAATTATAATACACACACACACATATATCTTTTAATTTTCATTATTTTAAATACGATAAAGTAATGGAAGTATAATTCATACGTACGTTCGTCCTACTGTCTCCATGAACGTTGCATTTTATTTATTTTCTCCAAACATTATGGATTAATATAAATAAATATATAATAAATATAAATACAATTTAAATCATTATTTACATCTAAAAGATGATGTAATCATGACCTACATATGAAGAACAAAAATAACAAGTCAGAATATACTAACAAAATATAGTCAATAAAAACAAGAAGTGATGAAAATAATGAAATGTTGTTAACAAAAATGTAATAAGATTTTATAATAAGGTCATATGTGATATTATTTATATATTATTATGGTTCTATTTTAAGTTATTAAATGTTTTAAACCACTATACATGAGTTTAAAGACCACACAACTAAAAGAAAGTATAAGGTAAGTGATTCTTGTCTCACTCTTATTTCTGTGAGGAATACACTATTTAAAACACATATTTATTCTATTTCATGTATATAATACCCCTTATGTATTTTATATCATGGATAAATTTATCTTCTTGGTATTTATAGTTTAATTTGAAATTATTTCTTTCACATGGAATGTAATTCAAAAGTTTCCAAGTAATAAGGTATATCATCTCAATTTCATTTCATTAAGGCATGTTGTATTATTATGAACATAGTTTCTTTGATATGGTGTATATGATTCCCCTTTGAAATTTAATATCATGAATAATTAATTATTCATGTTATTTATGTTTTAATCTGAATTATTTAATTTAAGGGGATTTTAATTAAAAATTACTAGGTGGTAAAGTATTTCATAATCAGATTCCATTATATTTTGTTATATTACATCCTCGCTATTGTTAATTTTATAAGATTATGTGTGTAATAAAATTTTAATATCTATTACTATATTTAAATTTTATTATGTGAATTTATATTTCATATACATAATCTATTCATTGATTTATTCCCACATCTACATTATGGTATTTTTAAGGGTTTAATTCATAATTTCATTCTAATTGAGATTATTTATTCTTGAAACTAAATTAATGGAATTTATATGATCATTTTTCCGTGAACCCATTAGTTTACTCTACTATGGTTATTAATGATCTTTTTAATGCATATTTCAATTTTACCTCTCTTTGGTTCCCAAATGTTTTCAAAAAATATTTTAAGAAAACACTATATCATTTCTCTCCTTAGTAGGAGAACCTGTATTCTTCTTAAAAACCTATTTTCCAAAAAGGGTTTCAAAAATGTTTTTAAAATTTAAAAAATTATTTATTAAATAAAATTTTACCCTTTCTTATTTCACAAATTTTTTCAAAGGAATCATTTTTTTTCTTTTCAAATGTGGAAATTTTCTTACATTTTTACCTTGAAAAAGGAATATTAATTTTACCTTGTATGACATGTAGAGAATTACCCTCCATCATTTTCACCAAGATTCAATTGCAAGTTTAAAAGGTTAATTTTTAAAAAACTTTTTATAAAAAGTTATTTTCAAAGAAAAGTGTTTCAATTTTTCATTCAAAATGAAAAAATATTTTCCTCGAGAATGTTTTTAAAAGGTATTTTTATAATATTTCTATTCATCAATAATAACAACCAGTTATTATCTTTATCTAGATGGTTTATAATTTATTTTCCCAAGGATAATATTTATATTCAGTTCCTTGATACATTTTTGTAGTCCCATTGAAATATTAACTTTCCTGTGATAATTGGACAATAAATTTACCTTAATTATCCATATCATTTTTATGGATATTATTATTTCCAAAAACTGATACCATTTTTACATATGGTGTTTACTTTGATAGTTATTTTATTATCTGCATGGGGTAATATTGATAAATCAATATTTTTTATTAAATAAAGATATTTGATCATGCATATTATTTATGAATTAAATCGATTAATCTATATGAGGAATCCTTTGGACTAGAAGTGTTGGGAGGGGCACATAGTTTATATATCCCCTTGATGCATCAATAGGTTCTACAAAACAAATCAGTTGTAAAAATTAAATGGGATTCTACCTATTGTTTTAAAAAGCCTTCTGAAAGGTCTTGACGGTATAGGTTTCCAGGGGCCTTATATGTGACATCCAATAATTAACCATTCACTTCATTTAGAATTTAGTTATTATTATTATTATTATTTATCAATTATATATTCAATTTTACATTGTCTATGGATGCATTTAATTCTCATATTATTTATTAAATCCAATGTGTTTCACTGTCCCATATTGATTGTGTATTATCCAGTTATTTTAAATGACATGTGTTCTTAGTTATTTACCTTTTCATATTTTTTACTCAATCCCTCTCAATTTATTGATGACATGGAATGTGTTTTTAGTTATTTACCTTTCCATATTTATTATATTCATTGATTAATTATTATTTTTTCTTTAATTAACCCTAACTAACAATTTAAGCTCACCCTTATTTTATTTCTATTCCCTAGGAATCAAAGAAGTGTGTTAATAAAGATATGAAATGATATTCGAAGTGGTAATAAATTTATACTCAAAAGAAAAAATTTATGTTTTAATTATTTTATCTATTTTTAATGTAAGACTCATGTATGTATCTAGTTTTCCAGCAATAAAAAAATCTTCGATCCTTCAAGATTTTTATTTCATGTAATATTTCCAATATAATGTGAGTAGACACCAACATTGGGATTCCGGGGTTTGGTCGCTAAAGTTGGTATCAAAGGAAGTTCAGTAATAACCTTGCAAACAAGATTTTGGTTAACAAAGGTTAGAAAATATAACTCTATGGTAGACTTTGAGGTTAGTATAAAAGAATATGTTAATGTTTTGTTGAGAAAGAGATTATGTGGTATTTCTTAGAAATGCATCAATGTCTAGATAATATCATGAGTTTATGAGTTTAATATTGAAGATAAGTTCAAATATGTAAACAACTCTTTTATGTTTTATATTATGAGAGTCTACCAATATTAATCAAATTTTGGAATTTTTTTGGAAATTATATAATTTAGTTGAAATGTTACTTGAGTAATAATGGCCTTACATTTTATAAAAATGAGTTTAAAGGTATTGATAACCTTTTTTGTTGTTATGATCATTAATGAAATTTTAATAATGGTAAAATTAGATTATTTTACTTTTTAAAAAATATGTTGTATTGAAAAGCATAGTAAAAATATTATTTAATGATTAATTTTATTGCAAAGTTATCTATAACACATTTTTAAACATTATAGGAATTATATTAATATAGATTAGAAAATGAAAAAACCCACATTTTGGGTGATGACCCATTGTATCTAGAAAGGTTATGGGGATTGAATCCATGACCGATGGAATATAAAGGTTTCACACCTACCACTAGCCAATGTGATATCTTGGTAAATGTCTCATTGCTTTTAGCTAAAATATTTGATGAATAAATGTTAATTATAAACTAGTGGTATCACTTTGTGGTTTAGAGATTAGTTTCTTACACATATTAGTTTTTCAAAATAATTAGAGTAAAATATTATTAATTGTTTTATGGGCCATATGGTATGTTAAAACATAATTTTAGTGCTCCATGAATAGAAATTAATTTTTGGATGTCCATTTCATGAATTAAGGGATGAATTATAATTTGATAAAAGCACAAAAAAATGATTAAATTGTCCTTATTCAATTCAAAAATATCAAGTAATTTTATTTACTTATATTATTGGTCAATAAAATAATTCCTTGACATAAGGAAACGGATGTCAAAACAAAAATGTTATCTTAATACCATCACTTTTATTGAACCAGTTGTATTCTAAATAATCATATATTAATGGCTTTGAGGACCTCAAAATTCCATTGATCATTCAATTGTTGTGATAAATGACATATTTCACTCCCTATAATTATATACATTTTCCCCTTAAGTCCATATTTTCAATTACTACTACTGTTCTCCTACTTAGAAACCAAGTTATAAATCATTCCATGTTACCGTTATACTTATCATACTCTCTTATCAGGAGGATATTTTATAAAGTATTTTGATATGTGGGTTTTCTAACAGGGTAATTTTCAAATATAAAACCTTAGACAATCTAGATTATGTTAAAATTTCAATGATTCAATTTAATTAAGGTGGGGATAATATAACGCCCTAAAATTTTAAAGTAAGAACATTGTATTCAGTAACATGTATGACACACAACACAAAATGATGAAAGGAATATAACTTATAGATACTTTATAGTATAATTAATATTTTAAATAACTTTAATATAATATATATATTTATATGAATGAAATATTGAATTATATTTTATCACACACAATAACGAGTTTCTTCGATAGCTCATGTTACATGCGAGACCGAGTTTTACCAAACACCAATATATTATTAAAATATTATAATTAGATATAAATAAGACATTAAATGGGTGGTTATGAATATTATTAAATAAATTAAGAAAATATATGGTTTACAAAAATATAAAATTAATTCATATGTTTCTAATTAAATAGAAATCAATATAAAAACCAGTTGAATATAAATGATTTTTTTTATACTCAGAAAGGTGTTTTGTCCTAATAAATTAAATTAATTACCATTAGTGACAGATATTAATGATATATATATATATATATTATATTCAATCCAATATTTTTTATATTTAACCAATTTATTTTATATCCATATGATAAGACTAAATCAAGTATTAAGCTTAAGAATTATATTTTTAAAGGTAGTTTTATCACCTTTTATTAGAGAAACTATTTTAAATCAAATTCTTGTTAACTTTAATAAATTCTATATGAAAATATATACTTTATTTTTGAAATAATAACATAAAAAATATATTGTGGTTAATTTTTGTTATTTTTTTGGGAAGTTTCATTTTTTATGAGAAGTGAAAAATAACTATTTTTCATTGAAAAATGATTTTTAGTGTAATTAATTTATAGTGTAAAATTATATTTTAAATTGGTTTTATAGTATAATTATATTAATTATATATAAATAAATTCAATTTAGGTCATTGGAATAAATCTCACATTGAAATTGGAAAAAAATATTTTAAATATTTGAACATTTTTCTTTAAAACCCGCTTTTTCATCCTAATTGTGGGATTAAATTTAAATTAATTTATTAAAATTATGTGATTGGAATTTTGAAAAATAGATTTCATATTTGGAATAATAATAATAACTAATTTATAGTAATGTCCTCTTAATTTTTAATGAAAAATATTAGTGAATGTATTAAAATTAATGATAATGATTAAGGTAAAATTATACTTAATAGGGGACTAACCCTTAAACTCAAGTTCCCAATTGATCTTGAAACATTTCCAAAACCTATTAGCTGGCTATATTTCAAATGTATCATCCATTTTATCAATTTTGGTTTATTACATGAGGTACATTATTTTATTTATTCCTCTAAATAATTTTTATCTTTTTATATTTTTAAAAAATGTGACTCCTCATCCACTATTAAAAGACACTAACCCCTACCAATATATTCACTCCCATAAATCCCTTTGTATCACCCAATCCCTGACCACATTTGTTTCAATTAAATCTACACCAGTTAAATTATTTTTATATAATTGTTATATAATAACCTCAGTATCATAAATAACCTAATATGTTGTTATGTTAAGATTTCAACGTACACTTTCGCACTCATCCTTCAAAAGGGATACACAATCATCGTTCATGTGTGTGGGGGTCTTCCACCTCAAGAACTGATGTCGTTCATTCTTCCAATACCATCTTTAAAAGTTGTAATAATGACGGACTTATAGTTTATATATGATATATATGATATTTATGACGTCTTTATGCTTAGGTAATTTTTATGTAACACACACCTTTATGCTTTCCATTTTGAGGGAATATACTAACATCATTTTTGGATGTTTGGACTACAACATCCTCAAGGTGATGTGATTCACTCATGCAATACATGGAATTTATTAAGGATGGTATTAATAAAAATAATTGACATATATGACATAAATTTTATAATTTAACTTTAAAAAATATATAATTTATTTTTCATTATTTTAAATACAACAAAGAAATGGTTGTAGCGTTCATGCATACATATGGACTACAGTCACCATGAATGATGCATTTCATTTTCAATCTCCAAAATTTTTGGATTAATATAATATGTATATAATGAATATATATAATCTTTACATCATGTTTTATTGCATTTAGATTGTGAGATCATGATCTACATAAGAAGAAAAAAAATAATAAGTCAAAACACATTCAAAAAATGAGGTAATTAACACCCAAAATGATGAAAATAATGAAGGGTTGTTAAAAAATTGGTAATAAGATATTATAATAAGATAAAATGTGATATTAAAAATATGAATATGGTTATGGTATAAGTTATTATCATGTTTTAAACCACTATACATGAGGTTAAATACCACAAAACTAAAATAAATCAAAAGGTAAATGATTATTGTCTCACTTTTCATTATATGAGGCACACAACATTTTCACCAGTTATTTATTTTTTGTGGTGTATATAATGATCCTATTTTATTTTATATCATGAATAAATTTATCTTCATGTTATTTGGAGTTTCATTTGAAATTATTTCTTTCATGGGGATTATAATTCCAAAGTTACCAAGTAACAAGGGATTTACTCTCAATTTAAATTCATTGAGGCATGTTGTAATGTTATGCATGTTGTTTTATTTATATGGTGCAGATAATACTACAATTAAATTTAATATCATGAATAATTTATTATTCATGGTATTTTAAGTTTCAATATGGATTATTTCATTTTAGGGGATTTAAATTAAAAGTTACGAAATGGTATAGTATTTTATAAACCAATTCATTTTTATTGAGTTATATTACTTTTTTGTTGTCATTAATATTATAAGATTTTGTGTGTAATAAATTTTTACTAAATATAGTTTTATTTAAACTTGTATTATTTATATATTCAATAGATACACATAATCTATTCAATGATTTATTCTCATTTCTACATCACAGTTTTAAAAGGTTTATTTCTCAATCTCATTCTAATCTATATTTCTTATTATTTAAATTTTATGAAAGAAAATTTCATGATAATTTTTAGTAAAACCTTTAAATTTATTTTACTCAAGTTATTAATGACATTTTTCAAGTAATAATACTAATTTTATACTCTTCATTACTCAAAAAGTTTTAGAATTTGTTTTTAAGAAAAACGGTCTTCATTTCTCTCTTTAGTCAAAGAACATGTTTTATTCTAAAAACAATTTTCTCTAAAATGGTTATCAATTTTTTTTAACCTTTCCAAAATTATTTTTTTAAATAAATTTTTATCCTATTTTATATTACAAATTTTTTCAATGGAGTGTTATTATAACTTTTTGGACAAGGCACTTTTCTAACCTTTTTACCATAAAAATAACCTTCTTTTTACCTTGTACAACATGTATGGAATTACCCACCATATATTACATTGAAACATTAAAGGAATAAATTTTAAATAAAATGTTTTTGAAATTAATATTCAAATAAAATGATGTCAAAATGTGTATCAAAATTAAATGTTTATTTTCATTAAGGATGTTTTTAAAATATCAATTTATTTTATTTCCTTTAATAAATGAAAACAACCCACAAATTTGGACTACTTGGGATATGTTGTATTGATACAATCCTTGTCCTTCCTCTGGATGGTTTATGTGTTATTTTTCTAAGTATAACATTAAAAATCACTTCCTTGATTCATTTTTTAGTCTCCTTGAAATATTCACTTTTCTAAAATCATTGGACATTAAATTTCGAATAATTATCCATATAATTTTTATGGATATAATTATTGCCTATACCATATACCATTTTACATTTTGTGTTTACTTTGACAATTATTTTATTATCTGGTAAATATTGATAAATATGCATTCATTATTAAATATGGATATTTGATATATCCTATTATTTATTTGTTAAATTGATTACTCGATATGAGGAATATTTTTTACAAGAATTGATTGTTGGGACTCAAACATTATATATCCCATTGATGCATCAATAGTTTGTCATGATAAAAATAATTTTCACAAATTGAATGAGTCTCTACCTATGGTTTTAAACCAAATTTTGAAAGGTATTGATAGTATAGGTTTTCATGTGTCTCATACACGATGTCCAATAATTAAGTAGTGACATCATTCAACATTTAGGTACTGTTATTATATATTAATGAGATTTTAACATTGAAATTATATATGGATGCATTTCATTCTCTGATTATTGATTAAATGGAATGTGTTTCAGTTATTTAACATGCCATATTGATTTTTCCATATATAATTATTTTAAATGGAATGTGTTCCCATTTATTTAACTTCCATATTTTTTACTCATTATCTATCAGTTTATTGATCACATGGAACTTGTGTTCAGTTATTTAGTTTTTCATATTTATTATATCGATAGACTCTTTATTGTTTTAACTATACTTAACCATTACTGATCATTTGAAATCATCCTTATTTTATTTAATTTACCCATGAATCAAAGAAGTATTCTAAAAAGATATGTAATGATATGATATTTGGTAAAAAATTCTCCTTTAATGAAAAACATTATGTTGTAATTAGTGTATCTAGTTATAATTTAAGATTCATGCATGCATATTTTTTACAAATACTACCAGACACTTCAAACCTTCTAGATTTGTATTACTTATAATCATGCCAATGTAATGGTAGTAGACACCTACCCTGAACTTTTGGGGTCGGGTCACTATAATATGTAACCTTAACCAGTTAATTGGAGGGAGGTATAAGAACCTACCCATAAATCATCCATACATATGCATGAAAATTAAAAATAATAATTTCACTTGTCAAAAAGAACCCATGGAAAGAAAATGGGTTTCATAACATTTCCTGATGGTATCACCAAAATGGACCTCAAGAATGTAAATAGTTTATACCTAAAATTAAATCAACCCAAAATGTATTAGTTAAGAAAATTTGTATGATAGTTCTTGAAAATTCAATCCCAATTAAATGATTCCTTTAGAGATAATTTGTAGAATGTTATAAAAATCATAAAATATTTTTTAGAAAATGATTTTAACTACTGAATAAGTGATGAATTTACAAGTCACATTAAAAATAAATTTTAGGAAATTATTTATTTCATAATTTAAAATAATTAATTTTAAAAATAAATATTTGGAAATATATCCAAATAATTAATCTTTTAAGAAAATACATAATGGTTTTAAAATATTAAGTGAAAAAATTATGAACACTTTTAATTTTAAGGGAAAATTTAAATAATGGATCCTTGAAAAGACACAATGGATTTCAAAAGATGAAGTGTTATTTTTTAAAACATTTAATTTTAAAAAGAAACTTCAATAATAGATCCTTTTAAAGACATAATGGTTATAAAAAATTAAAGTGGAGTATAAGATAAATCATTTTATTTTAAAAGAATTGAAATCCTTTTGAATATTTCAAAATACCTTCACTGAAAACCCACAATGTAAAAGAGTAAAAATCAACCTTCTTAAAATTAGGATAAGGTAAATTAGAAGGTCAAATGATATAGAACATAATTGGGTTTGAAAATATAATGGATAACATTAGTGGGAAATTAAAATATGCAAACGTATTGGAAACTGTTATTGAAGTGGATGATAATTCTTCAAAAGAATGATATATATTTTGAGAATGAATGTTATCAAGTTAAATTTTTTGAACAAAAAAGTAAATATCACTTTTGGAGAATAGAAATAACCATAACATAAATTATTATGATGTAAAAAATCAATCATAGAACAAAAAAGTTTCAGAAGAGGCATTATATCACAAGAATGATAATAGAGTTATCAAAACCTAATATAGATTTAGTAACAATTGCTTTGAAAACCCTTTATGATACCCCAAAATGAATCACTCAAAAATGTAATTGAAATGGTGGCTACATGGCTTTATGTGTGACTCCCCGTATGGTAGAGGCTACTAATTGGAAGCGAGGTTTTGAGGTGGCATGGTGGGGTGACTATACCCTCAGGATCAGAGTTAATCGCTGTGGAACAATAATCAATGAATAAACATAGAAAATAGGTAATAACCAACAACCATAACATCAGAAAATATAAACATCCAAATAATATCAATTTACTAAATAATAATAAACGGTTCCATATAGAAAATGATGTCAATGTAATGTTTCTATTCAAAATGGAACAATTGTACATGGAAACAAGAACATATACAACACATGTACATCAAAAAATAAAAAGATAAAAATATATCTCCAATATATTCAATATCCTAAGCTCAGTCCTATTAAATAAGATCCAAAACTATGATAAAGTCAAGTATCTATGACCAGACACTTTCCCTTATCCCTACCCATATCCAAGTAGTCCATCTAGGTACCAATTGGTTGCCTAAACACGGAGTGAGTTAAAATCAGTAGGACCCAACCAATGGTGTCTATAAAAATTATAGTCTCTAAGTATTAATATAGAAATGTGTAGGTAAAATGATAAATAGTATTATATGAAATTGATATAATAATCATTCTAGTCTTGAGTTCCTCATGGGAAGACCAACTGATTATATATTCTTTAGACAATACTGGATGTCTCCAAATATTAAAATAGTAATAAGTCTCAACCAAAGTATATTATAAGAGTAACTAAGTAATTGTAATAATGATAGAGTATCCAAGAAGAAAATGAGGAAATATTAACGTCAAAGGTTTAGTAAAACTAATGGTAATAACCTTGCATCTTAGTCAATGGGTCTGTGTGAAAAATTAGGGGTACATTCTTGGAATCCCATTAGATAAATATCTATAAACATGTATTTAGAGTAAGCCCAAGGTAAAGACTAGGATAATAAAGACTAGGTCCCAAGACGATGATTTAAGGAATCATGTTTCTGAAGACATCAAGTTTAATCTAAGGAGAGAATCCAAGAAATTTTAATTTTTATATTTAAATTGAATGAATCACCAATACTATTATGATACATTCATAAGTTATTAAGAAAAATAACAAATTCTAAGTATGTTATCTCCCTTGGAAACCTGATCAATGAATCGTGGTGGGAGTCTCTATGTGATCATGGTATTTCCTTAGTAATCCAAGGTTGGATCAAGTTTGACCACTGCTTTGACATGAAATATTTCTATAATAATTTGAAAAAATTTATCAATAGTCAGAAGACATGTGTTAGTTAATTCCTCATTATATTTCTATTTAATTGAAAATAAATCATTTTCACTTATAAGTGACAACAGTTCATATGGAAGTTCTTATATTTTAATCAAGTTGTACATAAAAAACATGGGCCAAGTGAAAGGTACTTTCCATACAATATCATAATTATTCATTTTTTATAACTTAATCGAATTACCTTTTAAAAGTAAATCCAATACATGTAATGGGAGTCAAAGTATCATTCATATAAGGATTCAACTAAAGGGATGATCCTTGGTTAGGTTCCAATGTCCAAAAAGGTCAACGAGTATCAAAATAGTTCTATTCCATAATTCCCAAAATTAATTTAATATATTTATCAATTATAAGGAAATGCTTGAGTATTTAAGCATGTTACATAATGACAACATTTATAGGTGTGAATGAATTTGAGGGAAATGATATAGACCACACAAATTATTGTGGTAAAGAAACACTCATACAGTATCAATATATGATTTAGCCTAGATAAGAAAAAAAATCAGAAAAATAGATGAATAAACTAAAAATATGGCATATTAGCATGCATAGAAACAACACCGTAGATGGGAGATAAACTATGAAAGGAAGGTAATGAATCGAATCACTTACAGTTGTCCAACCAAAGTGAAAAATAATTAGATAATCGATGATTGGATGAGGGAGAGGATTAAAATTGTAAGGAAGAGAGAGAGGATATCTCTTCATGAATAGAAGGATTCTATAAAATTTATAAATAAATAAGTATTTTTTTAATAATGGATGTGGGTAAACATGTCAATTTTCTATTTTTTGAAAGTGTCTCATAGTTTTTCCACACAGTTCGGCCAAACCGTACACCAACCCTATGACTCCACAAATTAACTGTCATTGAAGGTGTGAAATAGATGCTCGGTTTGGGAAAACCATGTGCTACCCATGAACCACTCTTATGTTTCATGTAGCACCCTACATGTCTATTTGGTCTCCTATTCATGTTTAAATTAATCCTTAACCTCCTCTTACTAGGCCTCATAGTTGTCTCACACGGTTTATACTAATAGTGCACTAGCCATACACCTCATAATGTTTCCATAAAATCTCAATATATTGGTTCTAAAAAAGAAGAAAACACTCTTGAACCCTTCCTCAATTAGTTGATCACAAGTATATGGTTAAAGAGGAAGATTAAAACTGAAACTAAATGGATCCATACCTCATAAGAAGTAGGTATGTTACAACCTACCCACTTTAAGATAACTCATCCTCGCTTTTCCTTATTGGAGGTTGATTAACATATGAGAAAATTCCCAACTAATTTTATATTATATTGTCTTATCTCTCCCAATTCTTTCCAAACCTGTGGAAGTAGAATGACAGTACCAGAAGTAAATAAACTGACCTACCTCAAAGCCCCTTCACACTCTGATCAATAATATGAATATGGTACTATTCAAAAGAAGAATCAACATCAAACTCAACATCTTCAGGACTAAAGATATGTGATGGGTCAGAATGATAATAGTTAAGATGAGATACATGGAAGACATCATACATAGAGCCGTACCTCTGAGATAACTACAACTGATAGACAACCAACCAGACTCTCTCGAAAATCTCAAAGGGATTGACATAACGAGGTGATAAATTCCATTGTTTCTAAATCCATATGTGGCATAGCCTAGGAGATACTAATAGGAATATCTGATCACTAACCTCTGACATAAGTGTTCATTAATAGTGGATGGAATATTAATACTTCCTAGACTTAGATATAGACATTATTATTTTCTGAATAAGATGCACCTGATCTGATGTCTCCGCAACCAAACAAAGTCCACATAGCACTTTCTCTCCTACCTATATATGGTACATAGGTGATCAAAGCAACCTACCATATAAGTCCTCATAGTGATCCATTCTTATAGTTTCCTTGAAACAATAATTATACATGAAATATGAAATAGGTATGTATTTATCCCAAGAACCTACAAAATTAAGGACACATCCTCTCATTATTTCCTCCAAAACTAGAATGGTATGCTCAGACTACCCATCAATCTATGGGTGATTGGCTATACTCTAAAGTACTTGTGAACCCAAACCCCTATATATCCCCTGTAATATCTACAATGTGAACCAAGCATAAAATTAAAATACAATCATATTTTGGATTTAGTGATGGCATATAATATCCTAAACATCTATCCTTCTATGAACATACAAAGAAAATGTATCATTGATAAGAAAAAAATTAGTGACTTTTGTTATCCTGTTGAGAATCACACATACCTCATCCCTACCTTAAGGTGATGTCAGAAGGCAGTCATAAAATCCTTGACAATGTCATTCTATTTCCACTCCATAATGGGAAATGGACATAAAATATATGTTTTTCATTGGTGTTCCACCTTCACCTACTAATAGGTGGAATAATGCATAATAAATCCGTCTATCTGCATTTTTATCCCCAACCACCAATAATGGTGGTGTAGTCCACAATACATCATTATGGGACTCAGGTATAACACTTGAATAGAATCATGATATTCTCACATCAATTCCTATGAAATGTCTCTAAGAACCACAAAGTGTTAGGAATATGCAAGACCCCATCCTCATCTAGGATCCATCATGGTGGTAAATTCTTACATAGAACACTCTCTCATAAGACCAAGCCCTTGGGATTAGAAGGATGCCTCATATTTACTCCAACCAATAGTTAACAAATCACTATTTATGTTGTATGGATAGGCTACTTGGGATGCCCATAGACCTCTAAGCACCTTTAATAAAATAAGTCCATCAACTGTAACTCACCACTGGCATCATGTCCTACCTGTATCTGAGTCATCCTTCTCTAAGCATCGTCTACATGAATTCCCTTCCAAAGCATATAACCAATATAAAAATCAATGTACTGTAGGTATTCTACCTACCTTCATTATTTTATATTTATGTCACACTTTGTAGATATGTAATTAAAGATATTTCATTCTATATAAAATATAAAACATTCTCCTAGAAATTAGTTCCACAAAAAAATAATGGTATAAACTATAGATAGTATCTCAATATTGTGTGTTAGGAAATTCAACTCATGTGGCCTCAAATGAAAAGACCAGTACTCCATGAATCAATCTTCCAGCATCCAATCTTCCTTTAGCCTGATAGACGATGCACCACAGTAAAATATATAGCTTCTTTATGGATCTGGTATAATCATGATTAGTAAAGAATTTAACCTTCATTTAAACTATTCAAAGGCCTTATTAAATGCTTTATACCAAATTTTTTTACACACTTCTAGTCAAAATAGTAATAGGTGTGGACAGGCATGAAAATTCTTGAATAAATATCCTGTAAGATAAATCCATCCATAAGAAATTTTATATGTCAATGATTTTCTTGGAATAATCTCATGAAACTATATTTTTCAATTCTTTAGGTCAAATAATACTCTTCTCTTTGTGATAATTTGACTTAGGAAGTGAACATTGTCTATTTAAAAGAGGAATTTTGTGATCTTAACAAACAAATGATCCCCTCTCATATTAATAAAAATGATATAAAGATATTGGGAATTTTTATGTTGAGTATGTGAACACCCCAATATGTCATCCATATATACTAACTAAAATGAATCCAAAAATAGGTAGAAAACCCAATTCATCCAAGCTATAAAAATGGAGGGCTTATTCATCAAACTGAACAACCTAACTAGATACTCATAAGGGCCATACCTACTTCGAAACATTGTACAACATTTTTATGAAGGTAAAACATGTAACTAATTATAGGATAAGCTATAATCGATATGATAGAAAACCCAAACACCATAGATGTAATTGAGGATGCAATCTATATGAGGAAGTAGATACCAATTATAAAATATAAGCTAGTTACACCAAAATTAACCCACATAAAACCTGATGGTACTATCCACCTTCTTAGTGAAATGGAGGTGTGAAACACATGTAGAAGTACTACGTCATATAAATCCCTTAACTTATAATTCCTCTAACTACCTCTTTAGCTCTAGAAACTCATAATTATACATCTTATATAGATTAATGAATACCAATGCTACTCCTATCACTAGATTAATAGTAAACTCTACCTCTCCCATAGGAGGTAGTACAGAAAAAGAAATAGGTAAGAAGTCCCTAAATTAATCTACAACCAGAAGGAAATGAGCCTAACACATTCCTTAGTTAACCATATAAAGGATATGAAATTGGAATATTACCCCACCATGACCACAATGCTTAGGTCGGAATTAACTCAACTAAAATATGATTCTTCTTTTTGAATATAACTATCACTTTCAAGTGATTTAAAAGAAACCATATAGAAATATAAATCTACTTGAGAATGATGGGGAACCAAAACAATCCATCCCAAGAATTATGTCGAAGCCCTTCATCTTGAGAATGAAGGGGTACCATAAAAAATTACAACTTTAAATCTCAACGGGGAACTATATATATTTGGGTATATTTTCTAACCATACAACCAATAATGTATCTAGTTTCATCCATCCATAGAAGTATAAAACTTCATTTCCCAGACATTACATTATATAAATAGAGATAAAAGAGTGTTTTGTGCTAGTGTCAAATATAGATGATACTGATGTAGATGTAACTAAGGTTGAACCTCATAATATAGATGGTTCTACACCCTTCTCCTCAGGTGTAGGAAATAATGAATATATCTAGCATGATCCGTAGCTCTGAGATGGAACTTGAGTACTCAAAGTGGGTGAACTCATCCTCCGCTCTATATATTCAGTTATGGATTCCTCGACCTTGTTAACCTTCTTAGCCTGTACGACTTGTTGTAGTCTAACTCCTTGCCTGATGTGGTACTACTGATGCTACTCTAGAAATTAGATCCAATACAGATACTCTCCCACTATAAATATATGGAAAGGATTGAAATAATCTCTAAAGATGGATCATTTTCCGTCAAGATCAACACTCAAATGGGTCTCGGTCACACAAAGGATTTTCATGACACTTTCACCTACACTGATGTCATTTAATAGAATCATGAGTGAGAATAACTCAACTACTATTTCACTTTCAATAACCCTCTTGATGATGATTCCTTCAATTGAATGAACTACCCTTCCTTAAAGTAGATCCCTTGATCCCATTAACTTCAACGTCCCTCAAGATTCCCTCTTTAATAGGGGCCCCATTTTCTATCTCTGAAAAAATAGTCAATTGGATGATATTTTCATTAGATCAAATGAAAAACTTGATCCCATCCTTCAAAACATCTCATTACAGATAACTCATCGTCCACAAAATTAGGCACAAAGAATTGTAGATCTATTAAACAATCAGAATAGTCCATAACCAACATAGTTCTTATCTCTATGTGAATGAACTCACTCACTCAATTGAATCTCACTGTCTCATGAAAGAAGTAATCATACAAGAAAGATTAGAAATATTCTCAAATCATACCTTGAAACTGATCAACTTGGTTTAGCACATTCCACCAGTTATTGGTAGAGCCCCAAAGTATATAAATGGGTATCTTGAACTTCCATTCTAGTGGTGTCTACAAATATTGAAGGATAGATAATAAAAAATGTAGATATGTTTTAGAATCCTGGGACCACCCTACCCTAGTGAATGTAGTTGGGTGATGCTACAAGAATTCCCTAAAAAACAATATCATAGTGTGCACTGGTCTTAGAGGTCCCTCTATAGAACACACTGTGTATAGAAACCCTTCCTGAAACTAGGAATTAATTCCCATGTTGGTTATAATAGTAGGTTCCAAAAGTTGTACCACTAGTAAGTGACATACCACCACCTTAGGGTCATGGTCATTACCAATTTCCTTGTAATTGATTTGAGGTCATCATGGATGCATATATATACAATTTCTACAGACACACCTTATAACATGATAAGAATTGTATGAATGTTCTCATAACAAAAGATATGCATAAGATTTCACCACCCAAAACATACATACTCAACTACCCAAGATCTCAGGACAAGGTATTGGTCAGATTATATTTTTTTATTCATAGTGGTTCTAGTATGTATACTATATATTACATGTTATAAAGGAAAACACATTTTAAGTTATAAGTGGAATCCCCATTTAATTGAAATAAATTCTCTTTATTGTTATAACTCAAAAATTTATAAGTTCATTAATGTTTATATATATATATATATCATGGCCTAGTTAGATGCATATGTCATTTCCATGTTATAATGTTCTACTATTTATATGTTGGAAATGATACAACATGTAACTAAAACTAGGATTTTATGATGGTTCCATCATATGGATCATCATTCCTAATTTATAGAGGCATATACACTATTTAAATTTCAATTAACAACTATGTAATTGTAACCAACAAACATTTCAGTTCATGTAAAAAATGGTCCACATATCAAACTCACAACATTTTTTTAATTAAGGTACCACCATCAAGATATATGGGGAAACACCATTTATGTTAATGAAAAAACTTTAGTTAATCCAATTATTTTATTCCTATAATAAAATTTATAAAATTTTCAATTATAACCATCATTGTACATATAAAAACCACAGGAAAAAAGAAATTAAAACAACTAGATTCACATATATGGAATGAAATATAGATGACATGTGAATCTATGTGTGCTTATAATTATGCATGTGTAATGATTCCTTACCATACTGGGCCAATGACGAAGGTAAAATCCAAAATGATAAAAAATTAAACAAATAACAAGAATCACCCAATGATGAAATCATTTCAACTATAATAATCATAATCCAGATCTTCAAATCCCATCCTAAAGAATTTTTATTTCCCCCCATACATGGGTTAGAAACTCCTAGGAATAGACTCATTACCAAATTCCGAAAAAAAATTAATTTATTGTATAACCATTCTTAACTTTCACTAAAAAAATATCTGATACCACATTATGAAATACTGACCCAACTCAATTGATAATAGTAAAGAAACTAGTGGACAAAGTTCTCAAGAACACCTCCTCATACACCAGAGGTTATAGACTACCAGTGAGGGTATGGCGCGGTATAGTGGGGAGTCTATAACCTCATGATTAAAGTAGAACACAATATAATTATTATTAATGAATAATGAACATAAATTGATAACAAACAACAACCATGACAATGAAAAATATAAAGATCCATAGAAGATAAATAGACCGAACTACAATAATCGGTTCCATACACAATATAATGAAAACTTAATGATTTTATACAAAAAGGAACAAGAATACTTGGAAATAAGAACATATAACACACATGTACATCAAAAGTGAAAAATGATCAAAATCTATATCATTGAAAGTCTAATCTCAGACATATTATTAAATATTCCATGATATAAAAAAATCAATCATCGATTACTGGATGTTTCCCTTGTCCCTACCTACATCCAAGAAGTCTATTCACATACTAATCGATGGCCTAGACATGGTGTTAAAAGAATATTACCAATACAATCTATGAGTATAAAGATAGTTGTGTGTAGGAAAAATTATGACCAGCAGAATAAGAAACTAATATATAAACCATGTTAGTCTTGGGATCCTAATGGGAGGCCCAATTGACTATACCTACTTCAGCCTATGCTGGATGTCTCTGAATTGATAAACAATAAGATTCAGGTCCTAATAATATGATATGAATAAGTATGTAATAGTAATAATGATAGAGGAATAGAGGTGAAACTAAGGAATCCTTTACCTCAGAGGGTTAGAATATATCACTTTAACAACTTGTGGCCTTAACAAAGGGTCTAAGTGTAATATGAGGTGTACACTAAAAAGACCCAACCTTTAATGTTACATAATATTGATTTAAATCAAGAATTATCATTGATAATTTTTTTAGGTTTAGATTTATAGAGAATTAGGCCATGACTATTACATACGATTTCAAATATTACAAAGTAAACATGTCCTATCAATATCCAAATTTTTATAATAAAAAACATTTATAAATGAATCATGATTTATTTTTATTGTAAAAATCTACATAACAATAATCTTGGCTTCTTCCTTTCTCTTACCCATCATTATATCCTATGGAAAATAATTTCAAAAACATGGGATGAGCACAAAAATCTTAGTAATGGTTATAAAATAAGGAAAGAAACTGTTAGTCGATGAATACTTTAAACCAATGATTTTTTTTAAAAAAAAATTACTTTCCACCCATAATAAATATTCTCTTTAACATAGATCATGAAGTCATGAGATTCATTAAAAACTTCTGAACAATTATAAATCTTAAAGGTGACTTGTGTAATCCATATCATAAATACATTGTAGCTTTCATAGCTATATAGGGAGTAAACTTCATTGTTACCTTTGGAATACCAATCACATTATATTACCTAAATATCTTAGGATAAACCTTATTTTTTAAGTACATATCATTACCCCATTCATTAGAGATATATCATGTACTCACCCTCCCTTAGTTCATCACAAAACTACCCATATATATAAACAATTCCCAAGATCCATAACATAATCATAACACTTTAACAATCATAAAGTTAAAAAATAACATTTCCACATTGAAATAACAAGATATAATTTGAAGATATTGACATAATAAATCAGCTATCAAAACCATTTTAATTACCAAAATACCTGAAAAGGTAATATGGTTTTTATATTCCTTTTAAAAATGTGAAGGCTTATAGAGAATGACAAATATCAAACAATGTCCATGGAGGTAGAAAAGTCATTATAACCATGTACATTAATAATAACATTATTTTTTAATTTAGTAAAAGGTTTAATAGAAAAATATTCCTTTATAAAACCTTTTAAGGAAATTAAATGTCAAAGGAGATAATTGTACGCCATATAAAAGAATGTTGTGTATATTATCAAAATATGCCTCAATGAAAGGAGATTTAGACGAAGTCCTTCACAGTGAATCCGAACCATCATGCACAATCTTTATATTCATGAATAATAAACATAGGTTAATTTATAATTTCATGAGAACCTTATTCAAGTTTATTTTTTCTTTTATATCACTTATTACTATGTTTTAAAAATTACCTAATTATTTAAGTTCATATCAGTTTTTTTGTCAATATTCAGTACTTGAGTCTTAAATGAACATGGTTTGATGTCACTAGTCTATGTTTTCATAATTAATTCATATAAAGAATGTTATTAATGAAATTATTATTATCATTATATAATAATTATACCATTAAATCAAACCATGAAGTGTGATTACGAATAATGAATAATGTTATAATCCTGGATATGGTAAGTCGTACGTACGCATGAGTAACATTTTCCATTTTCCATTGATCATTATAGAAAATATTGAAGTATTAATTTGTCTTTATAAAATTATAATAACATAATTAATATCATATTAATCATTTAATGATACTCATGTATATCATAAAAGTGATATAATGAATAAAAACATGTCAAATCGCTTTGTGGATGCGATAGTTCACACATACGCACAAACAACTTTATCATTTCTATGTGCATGGAATGTAAGAGTGTAATTGATATATTATTTTCATATAATGATTAATTTTTCATTAATATTATATATGGACCTTAATTATATTATTATAATCAGTCATGAGATATGGTTATGAAAAACAAATTAGATTGGTTCATGGAGGTTATAGTCCACACATACGCATGAATGATTAATTCCTTTCCCATTTAACAAAATTAGATATGGAATTACGTGATGATATTAACATAATAAAATCTCATTATATTGAGGATACTATATTTATTAGTTTCTTATGGATTAAGAAGACTTAAATGAAGTAGAAGAAGAAATAAAATAGAAACACTTAAATAAAAACATTACCTTTCCTTCGGATGATCACCTTTTTTAACACCTTAAGACCTATAAAATGGGTATTATACCTAAAATATGGTGTCAATAATATGGTTAGGGATTATTGTAATGGTTTTTATTATATATTTGTTGAAACAAAAGGTTTTTTTAAATGTTATTAATAGAGAAAAATGAGTGCCTTTTTATAGGATAGGGGAGGGACACCGTTAGAATTATTAAACTTAATAAATTAATATAAATTAAATTTCGATTAAAAATGGGTCCATGTTGATTTATTTAAAATATAAGATGTATAGGGGTTTAAATAAAATCATAAAATATTAATTTTACAAGTTTTGAATTATTTTTTAATTCTAATCTTTTATATTTATCCTTTTCAACTCTTACCATTTTATCAAGTAATTTACAATTTGAGAGTTAGAATAATTACCAAATCATGCCAAAAGACAAATGAATGAGTCATTAATGATATTTTTATAGTTATATACACTTTTTTTCCTAATATTTTATTTTTATAAATTTTATATCATTTAATTAAATATTTTATATTTTAAAATATGGATTTTGTCAATTTTGACACTATTCATTGACGACTTTTTAAAAATATCAAAAAAAATTGATTCCAATGAAGAAATACATAAAATAAATCCTATAATTTCATATTAATGTATATAATATATTTATAGAATCAAAAATTTAAAATTATATTTATTTAAATATTATTAAGATCATTTATTTCATTCTTTGTTTAATAAATCTATTAATGCATCATCATTGTGTCATAATTAAATTTAATTATATAATTAATAAATATTATTTATAAATTACCATTATGTAAGTAATATATTTATATTTCTAAGGACTATTAATAGTCAAATATATAACTAATAGTATCCCATATTAAAATTATTTTACTAAAAAGAGACATATTTGTCTCATATTTTCCTTTACATTAAATTATGTGTTATAAATATCATCATCAAACCTAGGTGGCTTAAAAAGGTCAAAAATTAGGGCCAAGTATATCCATGTTCGATAATAACTCAACAAATAAGATTAAGATAAGTGTTAATGTATTTTTATAATATTATAATATTAATATTTCCTTTAATTACCCTATTTACTTTTAACCGTTGTAAATAAAATACTAAAGTTACTATTTAATAAAAATTAATTAGATCCTATTGGACCAAATTATTAATATTTAGTACAATAATTAATGTTTATGTTTAGAAATTCAACTCATAGAAGTGGTTAAATTAGGTTTACTAGTAATCCTATTGAAGGATCGATAATTTTTTTTAAGGTAAAACACTCTAAAGTTCAGATAGTTTTTTATTTAATTTTAATTTGAAATTGTATCTAATAAACTACATTGCGTTAAATGATAAAAACATAATATAATTATAACTTAAAAACATCTAAGAGGGTAAAAGAACAATATAAATAAATTAGATGAAAATTAAGTTTTGAATTAAAATGCAGCAATTTTCACTATTCATTAAAAATTTATATTATCAGAAAAATACCAAAAATTCGACCAAAGTAAATAATAATATTAATAATATTTTATGTTTTGGTATAACTCAGTTTTCTGTGATACATAAGCATTTGGAGTAACCCATTGTTTCATTTTTGGTATGATATCAGACATAGTATCCCCTTTTAAGTAAAATTAATGTCAAATTCATAAATATTAACAAATATTAAAAAGAATAATTCTATAATTACCTTGGATGTTACATTCTTCCCCTTTTGGAGATTGCATAATCACAATTTTAATTACTTATCGAATAATTGGGGGTATTAATCCCTCATATCATTTCCAGTTTCAAATGTTTTGTCTTCAACCTTATGGTTTTTTCACAAAACCTTAATCTGATAAATCACCTTATTCCGCAACACTTTCTCTACGTGGTCAAGAATCTAGACTGAATGCTCCTCATAAGAAAGATTATCTTCCAACTGAATTACTTCTAGAATCAAAACATGAGATGGATCCAAAATATACTGTCTCAAAATTGAAACATGAAAAATATTTTGTACCAGAGATAAACCCAGAGGTAAAACTACTTGGTAGGCAACTAATCAAACTTTCTCTAGGATTTCATAGGGTCCAATGAACCATTGAGCCATATTCCCTTTCTTAACAAAATACATCACACATTTCCATGGAGACAATTTGAGAAAGACATTGTCACCTTACTAAAAAAAGATGCTTCATCTGGTTATCCGCATAAATTTTCAGTATAATCAGACTTTTCATAATGTGTTTTTAAATAAACAGAATTTTTTCGGCCATCTCTTCTATCAATTCTAGTCCCATCAACTTTATTTTGACTACTTCATCCAAAAAATATGGGGTTCGACACCATATTCAATATAATTCCTCAAATATTGCAATCTGTATACTTGAATGAATAAGGTTATAATAAGAATAATAAAACAAATAAATCTATTGATACCAACTTCCTTGGTAATCCATTGAACAAGCACATAGAATATTCTCTATGGTCTGAATTGTTTGTTTAGTCTGCCCATCTGATTTTAGATCAAAATCTGTACTAAAATTTAATTTAGTACCCAAAAACTTATGAAGGCCTTTCCAAAAGTTATAAGTGAACCTGTGATCATGATTTGATACAACAGAGAAGGTAACTCCATGTAACCTGACTATCTCTTCAATAAACTACCGATAAAGTTCATCTACAAACAGAGTATCTAGAATGGGATTTTTTTTTGAATATTTTGTCCATTGATAAAAAATACCCCAATCAAATTACTACCTGAAGATGTATTTGGTAGTCCCACTATGTTTTCCATGGATATATTTTTTCTATTTTCACTCTAGAAATGGTAAATCTAGAAGTATCCCCTTTGGGAACTGTCGCTTTTCTTTAACCTAATGGCAAGTAAAACACTTCATAGTAAAGTCAACAATATCTCCATTCATTTCATCACACCAGTAATACTATTTAATGTCTCTGTACGTATTAGTACTTTTAGGAAGAACTGAAAACTAAGAACTATGAGCATCACATAACAACTCTTTATTCAATTGTGAATCACAACACACACATAATCTATTCCCAAATCTCAAAACTAAATCTTTATCAATGTTAAATTTTTTATGATGGAACGAGTAATGTTAGATAGTCTAGAGTAGGGTATATAGTCCAAATTAAAAAATTGTAAAAAATAAAACAATTAATTATATTAATTATCAAGGTTAATTAGAAATGGAAAAAGTAAATAACCTTAGGATTTTTTATAGTAGTTTGGTCCAAAGTGGACCTACACTACTCTTAAACCTCTCTACTTAGCATGAGATATTTTTTTTAAAAGGTTGGGGCCGAAGCCTCAATTTATTATTTGAAAGAAAAGACCTCTTTAAACTGGGTAGTGGGAGACCCATTACATAGCCCGAAGGCCCAAGGCCAAGTGGCCTGAATACAAGGCTTGAAAGCCCATTTAAATGGCCCAAAGGACCCCTCGGTGAATAGTACTGCTACAGTACCCATGCTGCTATAGTTCCTGCTACAGTACCACCACTGCTACAGTCCCTCCACCACTATAGTGCTACCGCTGCAATAGTGTCGTCGCTGCTACAGTACTGCTACAACACCTGGGAAATTCTCCCCTGCTCGGATTTGATCCTGGGTCTTTTGGATTCCAAGCAGGAGCCTGTACCACTAGGGTACAGGCTCATTGGAAAAATGACTCGAAGGCGGAGCATGACACATTTGTCAGACAACATATGAGTCTGTATAGGTAGTTTCCTAGGATTCCACCATGAAGATGGCCTACTACTCAGCATGAGATATGTGTGCACTAAAAATTCTTTTTATGGGGGAATCATTAACAAATTATAGAATCATTTTCTAGTGAAGGTTTAAACATGACATTGAATTTTTTGTGGGGAGTCATAAACCTTACACCCTGACTTTAGACACTATAATTCACAACAATAATAGTTTTGACTTTAGATATAGGTAGTCAAAATCCTTAGATCTATACTTTAAAATTGGGGAGTCACAACTTAAAGAAACATAATAAAAAATAATTCTTTTGTGTGTAAAAGTATAAATAAAAAATAGAGTGTATGTGAAAGATACAAAAAAGTGTTAAGGAATCAGAACTAAATCAAAGAAGATAAACCATGAAATAACATGTATTGATTGTTAATATTTTAATTAGTACATCTCATCCAGGAAATTCTAGTTGAAGTAGAAATAATCCATCACTAGCGATAATATATGGGTGATGAAACAATGTATCGTAGGATGTTACAAATGCATATTAGATTCGATGTTGACAACACTTTCTCTTTGAAAAACAATGTTTCAAATATGTTTGCCAATGTTTATATATCTTTTTTTATTGCTTATATATATATATATAATAAAATTTCAGCAGTTGCAAAAGCTCTACTTCCTACAAAATAAAGGCAATGTAAATTGAGTCAAGATATTTTATAAACATATCTATAAAAAACACACTACTGTTGCATTTTTATTCATGTAGAATAAGTCTCTAATAAAATAATTAAAAAATTAATTTGAATAATTCTTCATATAAAATATCCAGAATAATAATAGCGTTGAATGATTTAAAATCCCAATTTAAATTCACCAAAACATAGTTAATAAAGTTCTTGAAAACTTGTAGCACCAAACTAATGTAAATTAAAATATTTGAAAATAAATAAACTTGAAACCACCAAATTTATTGGAAAAATATATTGAAATAAATTATTAATTTTTTTCTTTACATATTCTAAAAAAACATTAAAAAATCTTTGATCATAATCGATAGATTTAATGTGAATTTATCTAGAAAAATACCATTACAAATAATCCACGTATGTACAGAAAATAAATTTTCAACATCAAACACAAAATGAATCGTAACATAATTTATGGTATGAATTGTAACATAGGGTTTCCCAACCATACTTTTTAGAAATGAACAGAAACATAACATAGGGAGTGAACTGTAATGTAGGGTTTCCAAACTATACTCTACCAAAATGAAAAGTAACATAGCATAGGGTATGAACAATAATATAGCATAGGGTATGAATAGTAACACAATATAGGGAATGAATTGTAGCATAGGGGTTGCCAACCATAATTTATAGAAATGAGCAGTAACATAGTGTATGGTTTAAAAAATAATATTTTATATGGTATGAAAAATAGAATATAGGGTTTCTAAACCATACTTTATGAAAATCAATAGTAACGAAACGTAGGGTTTCCAAACCATACTTTATGAAAAAAAAGAAAACATACTTTAACAAACATAAATGGATTTTTTAGGGATATAAATATCTGATCCAAAATTTGGTCAAAAATAATTATTTAAAAAAAACTTATTTTCAAATCAAAAACTCAGGAATAAAATAAATCTAACACCTACAGTTCCTGATATCATTGAAATATAGAAACAAAATATTCTATAAAACTATAGTTGTGAGACAACATTGTAGAACTTTAGATAATTAAATGACCATCAAAACAATATTTTTATAATTTGATGGAAACTAATAAAATAATGATAAAAAACATGTATTAAATTTTTTTTAGGAAATCTGATATATATAGATGTTGTAGTAAAACAAATACGAAATCTTTTCATGACTGAAAACTACAGAGTTTCTAAACCTACTATAGAAACATTTTAGAATTTTTAGAGTAGAAAAAAAGAATTTTCAGAATTCTTAATAAACTAATAAAGTTTAGATATTTCTTTTATCTATCCAATGTGATAAGAATCACAAAAATCTAAGTAATTAAGTTTAATATATCATTTAAATACTGGAAAGTTTTTAAAATAAAATTACATACAATC
This sequence comes from Viscum album, assembly GCA_963277665.1. NCBI lineage: Eukaryota > Viridiplantae > Streptophyta > Magnoliopsida > Santalales > Viscaceae > Viscum > Viscum album. Next base: position 1,251,683,164 of record OY728138.1, read on the forward strand.
AATCAAAATCAAAAAGGGTAATAAAAAATATAAAATCATATGTAATCAAACAAAATAAAAAAATGAACATGCACAAATAATACCCCCATTTTTATTTAATTACAAAACCAAAACATTCAACCAATTAATTTTTTAAAAACATTTAAAAATATTTTTTTTCTCCCAAGAACAAATGTTTCAAAATAATTAAAAACAATTTTTTTCTCCTCCGTTTTATAAATAAAAAAATTGAAAACAATATCACCCTAAAAAATGAAGTAATAATTTTTTTGAATTATAACATTCCAATATTAATTTTATTTTTTAAAACTGAGAAGAATATAAAGGCTTTCTAAGAATATCTGCTAGCTTATTTTCAGATGGTCTAAATTCTAAAACAATATCACCCTTGTTCACATGATCTCTAATAAAATGAAATCTAAGATAACTATGATTTTTTATAGAATTCATTAAATGGGTTTTTATAAATAGATTTTCTATAAGTATTATCACAATAGATAGAATGTTTATAAATATAAACCCTAGTATCACATAATGTTAATCCATACAGTTTGAGCACAACTACTAGTAGTAGAGATATACTCATCTTCTGTAGTAGATAAAGAGACTGATAGTTGTTTCATAGAGGACTTGTAAATTAATTTTTTTCCCTGAAAAATGACCCATACCAGATGTTATTTTTTCGATCAATCCTACAACCACTAAAATCAGTTTCATATTAAGATGTTAAATCAAAATAGTTATGTTTTGGATAAAATAAACCAAAAAAAATAGTGCCTTTTAAATATCTAGTTATTCTTTTGACACCTTTATATTGACATTATTTTGGATCTCCTGGAAATATAACACATTAAGAAACATTGAAAATTATGTCGGGTCTAGATCCAATTAAATATAATAATCTACCTATAATTCCTCTATAAAATTTAATATCAAAATATTTACTAGATGAATTAAGATATAATTTAAAACTTGTACCTATATGAGTTTTCAATGATTTTACATAATGAAGAACAAATATTTTAATTAACTCGTAAGCATACTTATATTGATTAAGAAAATATTTTCTTTGATAAATTTGAATTCCAAGAATGTACATTAATTCTCCCATTAAACTCATGTCAAACTTAGAAGACATCAAAGTAAATAACTAATTACATATAATTTCACTAGATTATCCAAAATATATATCGTCAACATAAATTTGAAAAATTAAAATATAATTTTAAATTATTTTAATAAAAAGAGTAGGATCAATATTTCCTTTATTAAAAACATTATTTAATAAAAACAAATATAGTCTTTCATACCAAGCATAAGGTGATTTGTCAATACCATACAAAGCACTAGATAGTTTAAAAACAAGGTTAGAAATTTTTTATCTGAAAAAACAAGAGAATTGAGAACCATTAACTTATTTAGTTATAAAACCATTTAATAAATCACTTTTCACATCCATTTGATATAATTTAAAATATTGAAAACAATAAAAACCCAAAAAATTATAATTGCCTCTAACCTTGAAACAGGTTCAAAAAAATCTTAAAAGTCTATACCTTCTTCTTAAGAATATCCTTGAGAAAAAATTTGGGATTTTTTTGAAAATCTTCCCAAATTCATCTTGCTTGTTCCTAAAGATACATTTTGTTCCAATTACCTTCTTATCCTCAATAAATTATAGAAACGTCCAAAAATTGTTTCTAACAAACTAATCTAATTCATCTTTCATAGAAATAATCTAGTTTGCATGTTTTAAAGATTTATTAACATTAATTGGAACAAAATCAGAAATACAAGTATAATTGGTATTATAATTTAAAATATAATTTATAGTTTTAACAGTAGAATCAATATTGACAATTATATTTTCAACAAGATTATATTTGTGAATCTTACATGATTTTTGATCTTTTTGATAATGAGTGTGATCTATTGGGTTAATAAGTTTCCTTCTGAATTTTTGGTTCCTTTATGTTTTGTAAATCACAAACACATTTTCATAAAGAAAACTATCTTTCTCTAAGAAACATCTTATTATGAATTTTTTTTCTCTTAGAATGGGTATGACTTTACCTATGATTTCCAATGCCTTACTTAATAAGTTTTATATCCCTAATAAATCTAAGAAGAACCTTATCAATACTAATAATTATTTTTGAGTAATCCGGAAGGTAATTTTCCTCACATATATCATCATAATTCCTTTTTTTTGTTGGTATTTTTAATCTTGTTTTAAAAAAACCTTATAAGATTCAATTTACTTAAATCTGGTTTTTTTCCTTAAAACCTAAAAAATATTGGAACCTATAAATCATTATATATAATTGATATCAATAATAATATTAGATCAAGTAAATATCAACCATTGGATTGACCTTATAAGATGAATCGTCTCCACAAATCCTATATAAGGGAAACCCCTCTTTGCGTCCCACTTTAGTTTTCTCAGTGTTTTTATGCCAAAGCTCTGACACCCTTCAAGTGTTCCATTTAGTTTTCCCCTTTTCATTAAACTCTGAATGTCTCTTGAGATCTCCTCTTAGACTTTGATTCCATCCAAAAAAGTAACTCAAATACTAGATAATATTTAGGGAGAGGTTAGTGGAGCCAAAATTCTTTTCTAAGTATAACTATTTGATTTCAAAAGTCATAATGATGAATGGATAGGAAAGCCTCTATTTAGGAAAGTAAAATAACTAGGATCTAGAGTGTAATGATTTCTTTATAGAGTTTTATGATACCATTGATATTTATGAAAAATCTGGAAGAGATATGTTTACCTTTAAGAGTTATGAAAAAACTTACCCTCTATCTTACAAGAAGGCTGCACGTATTTTTGGATATACCCTAAAAAAGAGAGGAAAACTTTTTCTCACATTGGTTTTCTAATAAGGAATTTTCTATTGAGAAAATTATGTCTATTAAGTGCCTTAGGCTTAAGGGAGTCGAGATTCCCAATATGGAATATCTTTTAACAAACTACAGATTAGTAGCCCCTTGGATGCAAGGCTTTTTTATTCCAAGTAAGGGAGATAAGAAATCTCTAAAGATATGTGATATCATTATGATGGAATTCTTAGTGAATGGAAAAAAGTTAAACCTAATTAAGTACATTATTTTAAGGATTAGTAATAATAAGAACAACACCATCAAATCTAAAACCTTGATGTACCCTGAAATCTTGTCAAAGATCATTATCTTATACCTAGACTCTTTTAAAATCCTATGAAATTCAAAGGAATAAACCTTCATGATCATGTTTTTAAGTGATTATACCTTGAGAATGATGGATATTGGCTTCAGTGACAAGTCATTTAAATTATTTTATCTTCCTGATATGGATAACCAAGATGCTAGTTAGAAAGAAGAAGTTGGATAAACCCCCAATCCAACTCCCATGAAATGAAAATCCAAAGAGCCAGAACAGTAGGAAAATCACCATCCTCTAAAATAGTATTTGATCCACCGAAACCCAAAAATTAAAATTCCTTCAATGATGTGGTTGTATCCATATAGAGAGAACTAAAAAAGAAGAATAAGGAAGGCGAAGTTTTTTTTGGATAGATCTTACCGAGGCAGAGGAATTAAAAATCCACGAAGTTGAAGAGATTGAGAAGCGAACAAAAGAAAATAAGTTGAAGTAAAAATATCGGAAGATGAGATTTTCCAAGACTTACTAGGAGATAGTTATAAGGCTTCTTAACAAGTTCATGTACCAGTATCATTCTTGCATGAACCCATTATTCCTTCAAAACCGATGAAAATTGAGACTTTAGAACAATATAGGGGAAAGAAGGATATTTCAGTTAAAAAACCAATAGTTTAAGAATAATAAATTAAACAAGAAGAAGAGTAGGAGAAGGATGGAATCAAATATGAGATAATAATTGTAGAAGAATACGAAGATAATGGGAGCCCTTCAGACAATCTACTAATAGCATCTTCCCAAGATGCCTCCACCAAGATAATTTTAGAAGGATAATCTATTTATAAAGATGATGTTGCCAAGGAAGTGGTTAATAAAGTTCCTTTAGATGATGAAAGTATTAAAGATAATATTTTTCAACATGTTGATTTCAAGGCTGATAAAGAAGTTTATGAAAAAAGATAATAGTTTTTTTTGATATAGTTGTTGATAAAGAAGATTATTTTGATGATAAAATAGTCCACGTTTTTTATGGAGAAAGTGAGACTTAGGATATTGATGAGAAAATCTATAAAAAAGAGAAAGGAAAGGAATTTTTTGTCAATAAACCTGAGAAATATGTTGTTGAAAAAATAAAGAAGGATTTTGTTGGTATATATAAGAAGAAAGAAGATGAGCAAAATGAAGTTTCCTAACCAAAAAAAGATGCTGTCTTGGAATCTTCCTCTTCATTAGGACTATATTTTGTGGTCCATACTTTGGGTAATCTTATGAAATCCATCCCATTAATTACCAAAATTGATTAAAGATGTCAACTAATTCATGAAACAGTCAATCAGAAGACAGAATCAACAAATATTCTAATGAAAAATTTCATGAAACTTGAAGTTGGGTTCAAGACTTCTCATATTAGCTACGATTCTCATAGAAGGACATGATAAGAAATAACAATGTGGTTGAAGTCAGTCATAGAAGATCTTAAAATTTTTAATGATTTCACTAACATAGTTAAAGATTTTTTTGATAAATCCAATAAAAATATCAAGAATATCTCAACTAGTTTTCTCAGAGAAATTGAAGGTAGAGAAGTCTAGCCTTCAATAAGAAGAAAAATATCTGAATGGGAAACTGAACTCTATTTCTCTTAATCTAAAAATGTAGAGGGAAATCAGGGAAGAGTTGGATGAAAAACTAAATGTCTAGGAAGAATTGATCAAGTCTCAAGGTGAGATAGTTATGTCCGAGGTAGAGATTATCAACGATCTTGAAAGAAAAAATAAGGATCAAAAGGAGTTTCTCAAGAAGTTTCAATATGATCACGAAGAATTTAGGAAGCTGAAGTCCACTTTGAAAAACATGACACTGAAGAAGAAAAATAAAGATGCATATTTTTTTTCCATATCTGATCTTTTTTTGTCATTTACTTTCTTTTGTGACATAGTTGTTATCTTAATGAAATTTTTTATCTTCACATTGTTTTGTCTTGTATATTTCCTAACCTTTCAGGTATAATTTTTCTGGCCATTACATTTTGAAAATCACAAAGGGGCAGAAAAGAATATTCAAAAATAATTTTAAGTTAAAGGAAGGAAATTTCTCTGTAATTGGGATAATAGTAAAAGAAAAAATACATAATTAAGGGTGAGTTATTTATCTAAGAAAGACAAAAATACGACCCTTAGGGATTCATAACCTAAGGGGGAGTTATTCATTTTCATCATGATCCATAAACTAAAATGGTAGATAAGTATTTCTTTTAAGATCAAAAATGAAAACCTTATATCCTTATATTCTTTTCTAAAATATGGTTTGTGGTTTAGAAAAAGGGGGATATTTTTGAGTCAATAAGTTTCGTTATGAATTTTCCATTCCATTATGTTTTGGAAATCAAAAATGTGTTTTCATAAGAAAAATTATCTTTCTTAAAGAAATATTTTCTTAATGAAAATTTTCCTTCTCTAAGAATGGTTTTGACATTACTCATAGTTTCCAATGACTTACCTAATATTTTTTTAACTAAATATAGACATATTTTCTTTAATCCAATAAATAGATCCTTATCTATAACTTAGAACCTCACAGTTATTGAGAATAAAATTTCTCAAGAATTAAGAATATGATTTCTCTAGAATTTAGAATATGATTTATCTATAATTGAGAATCCGATTTCTCTTGAATTTAGAATGAAATTTCCCTATAATTATAAATTATATTTCTCCATAATTAAGAATTCAATTTTTTTTGAATTTAGAATCTGATTTCTCTAGAATTTAGTATCTGATTTCTGTAGAATTGTGAATCTGATTTCATCATAAATCTGACTCAGATTCTCTCAAAAATTATGCTCTGATTATCTTAGAAATTAGACTCCAATTTTCTCAGATTTTTTAATATGATTCTATCAAAATCTTTCTCCAATTATATCATAAATAAGAATATGATTATATTAGAAATCAAACTATGATTCTCCCAAAAACCAGGATATGATTTTAATAGAAATTAGACTCTGATTTTCAAAAAAAATTAGAATATGATTATTAGTTTTCTTAGAATTTGATTGTCAATATTTTTTGGACTCCGGATTACATTATCTTAATAATTAGATTAAATGATTTTGTAATAGTTATCATATTTCTTTAATGTAGAATTTATTTTTTCTGATCCTAAATTTTATAATGTTTCTTAAGTATGGTAATGTTTCTCATAGTTAGTTAAATAAAATAATGTCAACAAACCTGTTATAAATTAACCAATACATGAATTCCACATATATAGGTCCCTTAAAAATTTCTAAGAAATATGACCATTGGAGGAGGAATTTTATCATTGAGACTTTTTTTATAAATACACTACCATTTAAAATCATTTATAAGTGTGGAGTTTTTGTTGAAAAATTCTGTTAAAGAATTGAATTCTCGAAGCTCTGAGTTGAAGTGATACACTGTGAAAGCACCACTCAAAATGACTTGTGAGAATTATGTGAACATCTTGTTCAATATGTGAACAAATCATTCAACCTGATTTGTGAAAATCCAATTGGTGATATTCAAAATCAAGGGCTTCCAGGGACAGAAATACATGGGTACCGATTACCTTCTTAATCTAGGGCTTTCTGGGATTAAAAAGTAGATAACGATCTTCGTATCGAGTGAATACCCTGGTGTGTGTAAGACAAAATTATCAAAAGTACAAATCAAGGGACCCTTATCCAAGATTTTTGGGTTCCCTTCTATTTGGGTGAAAATATTTATTTATTACTTGTTACTTTATATAAGTTATTTTAAATTCCACTGCATTTAGTAATAGATATAAAGTGTAACTTTATTACACTTTCTTATTCTTGTACGAACTATTATTTAGATTCTATATACTTTAAATTTGAGTCATTCCTTAAGTAAACATGTTTAGGTTTCATTATCAGATCTATATTATCGGATCCTAAGTAATTTTGTTTATTATTAAGAACTAAAGAGAGATTATGAATTCATATTCTTTAAATTTGTTAAATATAGATTTTCTTATAAATAAAAATTAATGTTTTTAAACCTACAATTAACCCCATATTATAATTGAGAAATGTATATATTAATTTATATCCTACATGTTCCCCCTAAATTGATTCATTCTTATTTTGAGTAATTTTTTCACAAAAATTATATTTTCTAAACTCTTAATCAATATCATTAGAATTTGAATTTAATTTAACATTGTTTTCTTCAAACCTAACATTAATAGATTATTCAATAACTATAGTTTTTTTATTATAAAATCTATAATATTAACTATTATTGGAATATACAAGAAAAAAATCATTACTTTTAGAATCAAATTTACCTAAGTTATCCTTTGAATTTAAAATAAAAGCTTTTCAACCAAAAACTAAAAAGTAACCCACTTTTGGCATTTTATTTTTGAATACTTCATAAGGAGTTTTCTTCAAAAATGGTCTAATAAGAATTAGATTTGAAATATAACATCCAAAAAAAATCTCATAACAAAAATATCTATGAAAATTATATTCACATAGAATAGTTCGAGCCATTTCAATAAGAGTTCTATTTTTCCGTTCTACAACACTATTTTTACATGGTGTTCTAGGAGTAGAAAAATTATGAAAATAACCATTATTTTCACAAAATTTTTCAAAATATAAATTATGAAATTCACCTCCTTTATCATTATTAATATAAATAATCAAACCACCTTTTTCATTTTGAACTACTTTATAAAAAGCAGTAAATAGAGAAAATGTATCATTTTTTGGTAAAGAAAGTATAACTATGTAAAGGTCTATTAGTGATTTTTTTGATTGATGAGTCTAATTTTTTTTTGGTGTTTTCCCCTTTTTTACATGAATCACAAACATGAAGTTGTTCCTAATTTAATGAAGTTAGATATAACAAATTCTCATGTTTTTAGATATTATGAAACATTTTGAAATTGACATGACCTAAATGTCTATGCTGAATGATGCTATCATTCTGTACAATATTCAAATAGTCAACATGTTGAACAGTTAGTTAAGAAAAATCAATAGTATAAGTATTATATTTTTTATTAACATAAAATAATAAATAATTATACTTAAAAACTAAATATTTAGCATTTTTAAATATTACTTCCATTCCATTATAAAAAAATTGGGGTATACTAATTAAATTATGTTTCAGACCTTCAACATATAAAACATCATAAATAAATGTAGAATTTGAAATACCAACTTTACTAAAACCTTTTATTTTGCCTTTGGAATTTTCTCTAAATGTAAGAGTGCCTCCATCACAAGTTTTTTAAGTGGTAAATTTTGAAGGGTTTCTGGTCAGATAACTAGATAATCCACTATCCATGTTCCAAATATAGTTCTTGAGACATCCAAGGAATTTTTCCTACAAAAATCAATTACTTGACAATTTTGGTACCCAAGCTACTTTGGGTACAGTGGGGTTAATTATACAATTTTTGGGTACCCATATAGAATTTGAACAAGTATTGTAATGTAATATTGATAATAAAGATTTCTAAATATTATTTTTTGTAAATATCAAAGATTTTTTTAATTAAAGGGAACAATCATTTTCATAATGACCTTTCATACCACTTTCAAACAATTATTAATTAAAGTAATTCTTATTTACTTTAAAAAAAATGGGTTTTAAAAATTTGAAGTAATATTATATAATAATCAAAACCATATTTTTTTATCTTTTTTTGAAAGAAATTATTTCATGATATTTTCCACAACCACGAATAAAAGTAAATAAACTTTTTTTATGACATTAATCTTATTTTTTAAATTTTCATCCAAATTGTGAGTAGATTTTAAATTTTCATAAACTTCTGAATGAGGAGAAGAAGCACTGTTACTTAGTTTTTTATTCTATTATAAAAGTATTTTATTTCTAGAAATAGGTTTTTTATTATTCTCTTTAATGTTATTATATAAATAAACAACATTGAAAATATATTTCTTAATATTTCAATATGTATATTTAATCCAAAAAAAATTAGATTTTTATAATAATAGTCAAAATTAGAACATCCCAAATAAAAAAAAATAGTTACTTACCTTATACAATGATACCATTAAGCACAAGTTATTAGATTATTTTTCATTTTGAAATTCTTCACTAGAATCAAATTCTTTTTTTAAACTCAAACTAGTTTTCAATCCCTTTTTTTCCTTTTTCGTATTTGTATTTATTCTTATATTTATAAAATCAATATTTATATGATCTTTATTCTTAAACTCATAACCAATGACATTTGATGTATTGAAATTTGTACTATTGTTTCTATATCCCTTATATTTTTCTTTTTGAGGGTTTTTTCTAAACCAATTCTTAATGAATTTCTTATTTATTCTTTGTATACTCCAGTCACAATTTTATCCATATATTCTTTTTCACAAAACTATAGATCAGAACCATAAGAGTTAATAAAAACAATATAAAAAGAGTTAAAATCTATACATATCATTTTAATTTTAACCTTTTCAACTATGTTATTCAGTTCCAACTTATACTGAATAATTAATCCAGTCAATTCATCTAGGGTGTACTCTTTGAATTTTTTATTTTCATCCATATAAACCTTTTTTGCATGAGATTTATTTGGTATGGATAATAAGACTCGTTCTACCAATACTATCTTTTCCAGAGCTTCTCTATGTTAATTCATTCCATTCATAATGCTTGTGAATATGTGGTACATTTGGTTTACTATTTCATCTTCACCCATCACAAAGTCTTGTTACTCATCATGAAGCATTCCAATCTTGGTTTGGATTATTTTTCAGAGAAAAGGTGGGTATCTTGCAGAATATTCCAAATTTAATAAGTTTCCTTATAACTGGATAGATGACTAAAAACATTTTTTTTAATAAAACAGTATTAAAAATTAAAAAATTTATAATTTAAATCACATCTAGTAGAATCATTTTGAATAAGAGTATCTGGGCCATATTCAAACAATGTGTACTATTTTTTACATGATAGACCAATGAACAATCCTCAACTATTTGAGGTAAGACCCCATTTGGTATCTTTTGTAACCCTAATCATTACCATCAAAGTGATGTGGCTTTTGAGGAATCCAAGCGTCATTTGGGTTCAATAATTCCATCATATAAGATTAGAAACCTTATATTTTGAGGTCTAAAAATAGTATAGAATAATTAAAATATTAAAGTTGAATCTATAAAAGGGTTGGATAAATTCTAGAAGGAATAACCAATGATATCAATGTTTAATACTGGGAAATATTATTATATAGAAAAAATATTATTAAGAATATTACCCCTTCACACCAATTGTTAGGTCAGAATAGGTAATGACATATGCTGTAAAGGGGTGAATATACTGGATTAAAAAATTTTAACAAATAAATTTATTAGTTAAATTAAATATCAAAGTTAGTTACTATGGTTAATTAGTAGTGGAAAAAGTAAATAACACAAGTATTCTTTTATAATATTTCTTTCCAGTGTGGGCCTAGTCTAATATTAAACCTCTCAAATCAGCGAGAGATATGTGATAACTAAAAATAAAATTTATGGGAGAATCATAGTCAAATTACTAAATATATTTCTAGTGGAGGGATAATGACGACACTGAATTTTGTATGGGGAGACACAAACCTTACACCCTAAATATAGACACTGGGAGTCACAACCCAAAACATTCCTGAATTTAGATACAGGGAGTCATAACCCTTAGATCCCGAAATTAGAATCCGAGATTCACAAACTGAACAAACAGAATAAAAAATAATGTTTTTTGTGTAAAAGCATAAACAGAAAATCGAGTGCATGTGAAAGATGGGAAAAAGTTTTACAAACTCATAACCAAATGAAATAAGATAAACAATGAAATATTATGTATTGGTTATTGAGATTTGAATAATAACATATCATATATGCAATTATAGCCGAATCAAGAATATTCTGGCACTAGTGAAAATATTCAAGTGATGAAATATAGTGTCACATGATGTTGCAAATGCATAACATATTCAAATTTGGCAACACTTTCCCCTTAAAGAACAAAGTATCAAATATGTTAGCCAATTTGTATATTTTTTTTTATTTCTTCCTGATATATATATATATATATATAAAGAATAAATATTTAGTACTTGCAACATATTCACTTCATTCATAAATTCAAAATAAATTTATTCAAGAGATTACATAAATATATCCATAAAAATCACATCTACGTTTCTTCTTTATTCTTTTAGAATAAGTTACTAATAAAATCATTCAAAAATAATTTGAATAAGTTTTACAATAAAATCTCCAAAATAATAATAGCATTGAATAATTGAAAGTTCCAATTTAAATTCATTAAAACTTAGTCAATGCTATTCATGAAAACTTGTAGCACATGCCAAATATAAATTCAAATATTTTAAAATAAATAAACATGAAACCCCTGAATTTATTGAAAAAATATATTGAAATGTTTTATTAATTTTTGTTATTAAATATTCCACAAAAATCATTATAAACACTTCGATCATAATCCTTTGATTTAATTTGATTTAATTAATTAGAAAAACTATTGAAAATAATCCATATATATGAAGAAAATAAATTTTCAACATAATGAAAAGAATGAATTGTAACGTAACTTTGTGTATGAATAAGAACTTAGTGCAAGGAATAAAAAGTAACATAGTGTTTCAAAACCATAAATTTAAAAAATAAAGAGTAATGTAGCATAGGTAACGAACAATAATGTAGGGTTTCTCAAAGATTATTTTCAAAAATGAGAAATCATGTAGTGTAGGGTATGAACAATAACCCATTGCATGGAATGAAATATAACATAGGTTTACCCCACCATAATTTTCATAAATTAAAAACAACATAACATAGGGTAAAAATAAGAACATATAATATGGTATGAAAAGTAATGTAGTATAGGGATTTTAAAACATACTTTTCAAAAATTAATAGTACTGTAATGTTTGTTTGTCAAACCATACTTTTGTGAAATACTGGACAACATATTTTAACAAACATTAACTCATTTTTAAGGCCACTAAAAAATAGGTTTAAACTTTTTTAAAAAATAATTATTTGTAGAAAAAAGTATTATATTTCCATTGAATCAATAATAAAATAAATATAACATATACCGCTACTAAAATCATTGTAAAACAGAAAAAAAACATTCTAGAAAATTGTTGTTATGAAAGAGAATTGTATAACATCAGATACTTAAATGAGGATAAAATTTACATTTTTATACTTTTATGAGAACTAATAAAATAAATATAAACAAGTTGGATTTATATAATTTTTTTTTCAGAAAATATGATATTCTTATAAATTTTATTAAATAAATACTGAAACTTTTCAAAACTTAAATTGTAGAGTTTCTAAAACTAAAACAAGAAATGTATGGAAATTTTAGAGTAAGAAAAAAGAATTTTCAAACATAATAATAAACTAATAAAGTTTAAATAAATCACAAATATATCCAACATCATAAGTATCACAAAAATATTAATAATTCTTTTTAAGATATCATTAAAATACTTATTTTTTTAAAATAAAATTACTGGTAATCAAACAAAATCAAAAAGGGTAAAAAATGTAAAATCATATGTAATTAAATAAAAGGAAAAAATGCACATGAATGAAAAAAATATTGTAAAATTAACCTTATGAACTAAATCTACATTTTTTCTGAAATTCACTATCTTTGTTCTATGTTTTATTAATTATATCTGAGAGAGATGACTGCACTGAAACCTGAAACAAAAAAGTGGAATATCCTACAGTGACAAAATCCATGCCAAAGTTTATCAAATAATTTACTAAATTATCACATTCCAAATGTAACCTAGTTAACATAGAATTTGTTTTCCAACTCAAAGCATAACTTCCATTTATTTTTTCCCTGGTTATAATGAATCACACAGTCAGATTCCTTGATTAGTTCCAACAATCTTATCTTTCCCATGTTCAATTACTTCAGAGAGAATATATACTTCAAAATTTTGTGGTCAGTATATATTTCACATTTTACTCCATAAAGATGATGCCTTCACATTTTTAAAGAAAAATAGTAGAATCTAATTCCAAATTATGTGTAGCATAATTTAACTGATAATTATAAATTAGTATGAAAACAATTACTGGATCATTCTATATTACTACAATACCATGTCCATTCAAAAAAGAATAATTGTAGATAAAAAGTTCACCGTTTTGAGAAGGTAGGCCCAGAACTGAATTATTCACGAATATTTTTTTCATTTCCTAAAAAGTTATCCCTTTATTTTTTCTAGATGAAATTAACACCTTTTTAAGTTAACTTAGTAATTGGAATAGATAACCATGAAAATGTTTCAAAAGAATTATTTTAATAGTATAATAATCCTAGAAAATTATAAATCTTAGTTCTATTTCTATATCTTAACCATTCTTCAAATACTTTCACTTTATCATGATCAACGATCATTCCCTATTTGGAGATAATGTGATCAATAAAAGAAATTTGTTGCACCCAAAATTCACCCTTGCTGAATTTCCTATAAATTTTATTTTATTGTGGTTTGAAAAATAACCCTTAGATGAATTTCATGATAATATTTAATTTTATAATATAATAAAATGTCATCAATAAACATAACCACATACTTATTCAAAAACTCATGGAATATTATTTTCATAAGATCCCTGAATATAACAGGTGCATTAGTTAATCTAAATGAAATAACTACAAATTAATAATGGTTATATCTAGTATGAAATTTTATGTTTAGAATGTATTCTTCCCTTACTTTAAAATAATGGTACCTTGACCTCAATTCAACCTGCGAAAAATATTGTGGTCACTAGAGTGGATAAAAAAATCATAGATATAAGATAGTGGATACTTGTTATTAATAGTGATGTTATTCAAGGATATATAATCAATGCAATGTCTCATTAAGCCATCATTATTTTTAACAAACAAGATAGGAGAACCACATGGTAAATTAGTAGGTCGAATGAAACCTTTATCTAATTACACCCACAATTGCATCTTCAACTCTAAAAGTTCAATTTGAGAAATTAGATAATGGATTTTAGAAATTAACTTAGCATCAAGAACTAAGTCAATAATAAATTCAATTTATTGATTAGGTATAATAACATGAAAATCATACAGAAAAATATCAAGATACTCAATTACAACTGGCACATAATTTATATGAAAAATTCCTTTCTTTTAAACAATATGTTCAAGCTAACATTAATTTACATATTTTAATAGTTTCCTGGCTTCCTAATATGTTATCACTACTAAGGATTCATTCTTGTACACAAACTGAAATTATTTTTGAAAAGAATTCCCTTTATCTCTATAGTCAATCTTAACATAGTAAATAGAAATCCAATCCATACACAGAATAACATCAAAATATACAACAGTAAAAAAACTAGGTTTGAAGATAAACTATTTCAATATATAAGGATAGAAATATTATTATAATTTCTTTTTGCTTCAACATTTCTCCCATGTGTTTTTACAGTAATTTCTGGATTCATTTATGAGGTGGAATTTCCAATTTACCAAAAAATTTCTCAGAAATGAAAGAATGTGTAGAACCTGAATCGAACAACATATTGGAGTAACCTAAATAAAAAAACAATGTACCTTATACCACTTAATTTGATGGCCGAACATCTACTGATGTAGTTGAAAAGTATTTCACCACTCCATTCTCATTATAGTTAGGCTGCTTCCCACTATTAAATTTCTTCATCAGACACTTGTTTATATAATGAACCATATCTTTTCACTTAAATTTTTTTAATGAATATAAATAATATTTTTTACTACTAGTACCTTGATATATTTCAGTGATGTTACATGCCATATATCCCATTTTACCACATCATAAGAACATACCATAAATTAGAAGGCATTCTCCAGTGTGTTTTTACAATAATATTCACAAACTATAAACTTGATTTTCTCACGATTATATTTTTAAATAATTATTCCCTTTCTCTTTTCACCTATACCTATTATTCTTATATATCTCAAATAACACATCATCATTGGTGAACTCCATTAACAGATTCTCCGCACATCAAACAAGTTTTTTTGTAATTTTTGAACTCATGAGTAGCCAACACCCTTTAATAATTCGGCTTTAATCTTGAGTAAAAATAATTGATTTTACTATCAGGATCCTAGATGGAATTTGGATTGTACCTTGATAGTTGAGTTAATTTTTATTCACAGAAAACCACATGGTCATCCTCCTAACTCAAATAAATTTTTTCTATCCAAAGTCGAATATCCTTCGGAAAATATTTCTCAAGAAAAATATTTTTGAATTCATCCCACTCAAGAGCATCAATATACTCATTATACCTTTTAATATTAAACATATAACACCACTTATTATCTTCACCATCAAAATGTTAAACAATAAGTCTAACATTTTTATAGTTTGAACACCCTGTGATATAAAAATTATTTTCCAGTTCATTAATCCACCCTTAAGCTAACACGAGGTTAGATGATTTTATAAATGTTGGAGGATGTTGCCTAATTAAATACTCTACTACTGATATATTCCTTTGTGGTTTATTTTTATGATATCATGTATGGATAACAAAACTATTTGTTTCTTGAGTCAACTATACCATCACTATAAAAAACTATTCAGTTCTAATTCCCACTATATCAGGATGCTGATTTAAAAGGTTGTTTTCCTCTAGATATCTTCCCAACACAATAGCCCTGTTTCTTCTATGGAAAACCATTATGAAGAAAATATATTATATGAAGAAACATGGAAATATTAAAATTATATATTATTTCAATTTAACCATAATGTAAAAATCATTTATCGATATTCTGTAAATAAAATTTTGACCTCTAAAGTTATCTAAACGGACCTCTGATACCAACTATAAGGCCCCAACCATTAATGTTACATAATATTGAGTTAAATCAAGAATTAAAATTGAGGATATTTTTTGGTTTATTTTTTTGAGAAATAGGATATAACTATAAAATAACATCTAATATATTACAAAGTAGACAAGTCTTTACAATATAAATATTTTGATAATCTAAAACATTTCCAAATAAATTGTGATTTTTTTATTGATAAAAATATGCATAACATTCCTCTAAACTTTTTCCTTTATCATACCCATCATTATATCCGGTGAAAAAACATTTCAAAAATTTTTGATGCACACAAAAAATTTCAGAAAGGTATATAAAATAATGAATAAAACCATTAGTCCATGAATACTTTAAAACGATGAAAACATTTTCACAAAATCATACTTTTCACCAATAATGCATAAAATATTTAACATACCTCATGAAGCCATATTATTCATAAAAAAACTTCAAAGAAATCATAAATCTTAAAGGTAACTTATGGAATCCATATAACACATACATTTTAGCTTTCACATCTACATAGGAAGTAACCACCATGGTTTAATTTAGAGAACACATCAATGTATATTCTCTAAATCTCTTCAAAGAAACCTTATTTTTTTAACTTTGTGTCACTACCTAATGCATTGGAGAGCTATCGATGGTTAATCTGTTCTTGGTTTATCATGGAACCACCCGTATACATAATCAATGCTGGAGAACTATAAAATAATCATAAAACGTTAACAAGTATAAAGGAAAAATAATATTTCCACATTGCAATATCATGATATCATTTCATGACATTGAAAAAATAAATAGATTATAAAAACCATTTAAAAATAATAAATAAAATGGGAAATTGTGTTTATCTTCATTTTAAAACATTAACTCTTATAGGGGAAGTCAAATATCAAATAATGGTCATGGAGGCGGAAAGGTCGTTGTCGCCGTATACGTTAAAAACATTATTTTTCTATTCAATAAAATAATCCATATAAATAAATTCCTTTTGAAAAAACTTGAATGAAATTAAAATTAAAAGGGGTTAATTATACAATATATAAAAAAAATATGGAATATATTATCGAAATAGGCCTCAGTGAAAGAGGAATGAGAAGAAGTCTGTTACCATGAGTCTGACTCATCATGTAAAATATTTATAATCATGAATAATAAACTCAGGTAAATTTATAATTTATTGAGAAAAATTTTATTTTTTCTTTTTTATTTTAAATCACTTATTACCATTTTATAAAAAATACATAATTATTTAATTTTATATCGTTCAATTTTTTTTTCATATTCGGAACTTCAGTCGAAAATGAACATCCTTTGATGTAACTAGCTAATTTGGTAATAATTAATTCATCTAAAGAATAATATTCATTCCATTATTATCATATTTATACATAAATTATATGTTTAAATCAAACCATGATGTTTGATTATAATAAATGAATAATGTTATAATCATGGAGATGGTAAGTCATACGTACGCATGAGTAACGTTTTCCATTTTCATTGATCGTTATAAAAAGTATTTATGTACTATTTTATCTTAAAAAACTATTCAAAACATCATTAATATCGTATTAATTATTTAAATATACTTATATATATATCATACATATGATATAAGGAATAAAAATGAGTCAGATCACTTCATAAAGGTGATAAATCACACGTACGAACGAACATCGTTATCATTTTTTTTGCGCATAGAAAGTAAGAATGTAATATATATATATTATTATCTTGTAATTATTAATATATAATTAATATAAATTATGGGCTTTAATTCCATTATTATAACTATTCATAAAAGACAGTTATGAAAAATGAATTAGATTTGTTTGTAGAGGTGATAGTTCACACGTACTCCAGAACGATTAATTACTTTACCGTTTAATGGATGTGTAGATGGATTTAGGTAAAGATATTAAAATAATAAAATATAATTATATTTTTTATTATGTATTTATTAGTTCCTAATTGATTAAGGATATTTAAAGTATGTTGCAGAAGAAATAAAATAAAAACACTTAAATAAAAACATTACCATTCCTTTGGATGATCATCTTTATTAACATCTTATCACCTATATGAGGGGTGTTTTGCCAAAAAAATGGCCTAAATAATGTTTTTAGTTATTTTATGAATGTTTTTGGGAAAATATCGGTTTAAATAAATTGTTTTGTAAGTGTGAGTAATAAAGAGGAAGGAGTGTTGTTTTATAAGAGGGGGGGGGGCACATTTGGTATTTTTAAAAGTATTAAATTAATATAAATTAAATTTCGATTCCAAATGTGTACAAGTTGATCTAGTTAGAATATAGGAAGTTTAAGTGTTTAAATATAACCATTCAATTATAATTAAAAATGGTTTTAATAATTTTCTAATCCTTATTTTTTCACTTAATCTTTTTAACTCTTACTCTTTTATCAAGTAATTTACACTTTGATAGTTATAATAATTACCAAATCATGCCAAAATACTAATGAATGAGCAATTAATAAAATTTTGTTGTTATATACACATGTTCATCAAATATAGGTTTTGATAAATCTTATATCATTTAATTTTTTTTTATTTTAAAATATGAATTATGTCAATTTTGACACTATTCATTACATGAATTTTTAAAAATATTATAAAAATTTGATTCCATTGAAAAAAAATACATTAACAAAATAATAACATGTCATATTTATCCATAAAATTAATTAATGACAACATATATTTCAAAATATATTTATTTTAATATTACTAGTATCATTTATTTGATTTTTTCTTTAATTAATCAATTACCACGTCATCGTTGTGTCATAATTAAATTTAATTATTTAATTCTTAAAAATTATAAATAAATTACCATGATGTAGGTAATCTTTTAGGATATATATTAACTATTAATTTATGAAGATATCACTTATATAACCTCCTATTAAATTTGTTATTATAAGAAAAGACATATATATGACATATTTGCTTTTACTTTTAATTAAATGTTATTAATGTCATAATCTCACCCAAGTTGCTTCCAATGTTCAAAATTTCCATCCAAGGATGGTCATGGTAGAAAGTTACTCATAAAATAATATTAGTACAAGTGTTATCATTGTTTTATAAAACTATAATATTAATTTCACTTTTAATTACCCCATTTACCTTTAATTGGGGTAAATAAAATACTAGAGTTACTATTCACCCAAAAATATGTTTATTTTATTGGACCATATTTTCAATAATTATTACAAAAATGTATTTCTATTTTGGAAAAATCAATTCTAAAAATTGTTTAAAATTTGTTTAACACTAATCCCATTGATGGACAGAGAAAATACATTTTTTATGTAAAACATTCAAAAGTTCACCTTGATTTTTAATTTAATTTTAATTCAAAATATCATTAAGGGAACTAAAATGGATTAACTAATAAAAAATTCATCTAATTATACATTAAAACTATATAAAAGTATAATTTATCAATATAAATAAATTAGACAAAAATTTTTTTTTGAATTTAAATGTAGTATTTTTTACCATTCATTAAAAAAATAAATATTATCAGAAAAATATCAAAAATTCATCCAAAGTAAAGTTTGATGTAAAAATTCTAAAGAAGAATTTTATTTTTTCAAATATAAAATATAAAATTGATAAAAACTATATTTAAAAATGGTTTTCCATTAAAAGGTGGAAAAACAACCTTTTAAAAATATTATAGTATTTTATGATTAAAATTGTATTTATTCTCATTTTAAGCCTCCAAAATTGTTGTAAGAAAGTAAAAATATTTAATATACATGTGTAAACATAGTATAATAAGTTCTATTTAATCCATCCAATATAATGGCTATGTGATAACTACCACATAAAATAATAATATTGATAGTATATTATTTTTTGATATAACTTAGTCTTGTGTGCAACATAAGATTTAGGAGAAACCCATTATTGCGTGTTAGTTGTGCTATTGGAATTAGAAACCACTTTAATTTCAAATTAATATCTAATTCATAAATATTTATAGATATTAAAAAGTATCATTCTATAATTACCTAGGTTGTTACATAGAATCTTTCCATTACACTGGGGTGATTTTTCTAAACGATTCGTTGGAGTACTTCTAATGTAAATCCTAGTCTAAGTGAGATTATATCCCAAGGTGAAGATATAAGGAATCATGTTTCTGGAGAAATAAAGATGTATCCATAGAGATAATCCAAGGAATTTTAATATCATATTATAAATTTAATGAATCGTCAGTACTTTGGTGAGTTATTCATATATTTATACAACAAAGAACAAATTTGAAAAATAGTATCTCCCTCAGAAACTAGATAAATAAATCATAGTGTAATACTATGAGTACTATAGTCATTCCCTAAATAATATTTGTGTGGATCAAGTTTCACCAATCCTTTAACAGGAAAATGATACACAATCATTTGGAACCATTTATAAATAATCAGAGGTCATGTTTTAATCTATTCATCTTTAACATTCTGTTTAACTCAAAACATATCATTTTCAATTATAAATGACAAAAGTTCATATAGGTATTATTAAATCTTAATCATGTTGTACATAAATATCAAGGGATAAGTGAAAGGTATTTTTAATACTATATCACAATTATCAAATTATTACAACTTAATAAAATTCTCTTTTAAATTTCTAGGAAACACATATAATGGGTGTTAAAGGCTAATGAATATAAGGACTCACCCAACAGGGTGATCATTGGTGAGGTTCCAACCTCTAATATGGTAGACGAGTATAAAAAAATACAACTACAAAATAAGCATTTTCTATTGATGAACTTTATCAGCGCTAGAAAAAATCATTGATAAAGGGTATCCTTTTCAGCTCATTTCATTTATCATTGATAAAAGGTTCCCTTTATCAGTGCATTATGTTTAGCACTGATAAAGGGAACACTTTACTAGTACTTTATTTTTATCATTGATAAAGGTCCTAAATAAAATGTAATAATTAAATAAATATTAAATAAAAATGAGCTCATTAAAAAATATATTAAAATTTTGGTCAATTAAATAATTATTTATAGAAATGTAATTTTTTTATACTATACATAAATTATAAATATTAATAAATAATATATATTAAATATATATATATATATAATGATAATCAAACAAAAAAAAATTTAAAATAAGTAAGTTAAGAAAAATATTAAACATTTAATTAATTAAATAATGATTGATAATAATATTAAATAGTATATATTAAATATATATATATATATATATATTAATGTATATAAATATTATTTATATTATACAAAATATTTATTATTTACATTAAGTATTCATATATTTAATGAATAATGGTTTATAAATAAAAATTAATATGAATTAAAAATACTGACTAATTCCATCGAGTAAAGGACATAATCAAATGTCGTTTGGTTTTTAAATTTAATATATATCAAATTTTTGTGATGTTTATTTCACATACATATTCATAATTAATGCATTTTTGTATACAATGCACACACACAAATATTTATGTAAGGAAATCTCATATAATAACACATACCCCAAATATTTAAGCAATTTATTCAAATTTTAGTATTCATTTTATAATTTCATTATATCATGATACATTAATTATATCATGTATTTAATCAGTAAATTTTCTTTATTTTTTTTAATGTTTTTACAGTTTGGTATTAATTTATTTTTAATATTTTTTTATTTAGTTTTTAGTTACTCAGTAAATTTATATTATTTATTTATATATATATTTAATATGTTTTAGTATTTTCAATATTAATTTTTATTTATTACAATATATATCTTTATTTTTTTAATAATTTATATTTTATTAATAAAACTCATCCATTTTTTCAATATTTTTTAGGTGTACTCTTTTTTAATTCTTCAACTTCACTTATCTCTAACATGCACACACTTAACATTAAATATTTATTAATAATGTTAAAAATATATTTGTAAATATGTATTTATAAATAAATAAATTTTTAAATATATATTTATTATATTTAAACATTTATATATTTATAATTATAAATAAATAAATATTATTTTTTAAAAAATAAGATATATAATTATAAAATAATAATTATATATATTTAAATAATTATAAAATTATAATAAACATATTTAAATAATAAATATATTTACTATATTTATATTTATATACATTTATTAGATATATATATATATATATAATTATATAAATATGTTTAAATATATAAATATAATTTTCTAAAAAGTATTTATATAATTATAAATAAATAAATAAATAAATATTTATAAAGATTAAATATATATGTAAATAATATATATATTTTAATTATATTAATATCTATTTATTAAATATATATAAAATTGTATAAATATATTTACAATTTTTTATTTATAATTATAATTATAAATCATTTATCAACACTTGAGTAATAAGCACAGAAAAAAGGAATCCTTATTAGTGCTTAAAAGCATTGGTTAAATCCCTCTTTATCAGTGCTAAAAAATAATTGATAAAGATTCCAATTATCAACACCTTTTAATTTAGTTTTGATAATAGGGGTCTTTATCGGTGTTTTTTCAGAAGTGTTTATAATGTGCCAGAATCTGTTTTAAGAACCCTAACCATCATGAACTTGTTGCAATATCTACATTTTTTTTGGAAGCCCTCTGCTGCCAGAACTCCTCATTGTCTAATCCAAGCTTAAATTCAGGCTAGAATCAAGGCTCCAACAATTCCAAGTTACAAATCCATGGCTCAAAATATTTAATGGTTGAATGAATCCAAGGCTTTAACGAAATCCATGTTTTGTGATATATCTACTTTCTTTCAGAAGATTCAAATCTTCAATCCAAGTTATGTTATTTTCCCATCCTCCTCACTCGTTTATTTCTTGTCTGTAGATATATATTTTAATTTTTTTTATCATTATTATTTCGACCGTAACCACTAATTTCCATCGGGTCTCCCTTGATTTCCTCCATCCAAATACCCATGATTTATTCCCTTTGTTTCACCTGATTTTGGTAGTTAGTGGTGCTCCTTTACCATGCTTGGCGCTATAGTGCCTCTTGAGTTAGTGTACAAGGAGTTCTCTTTTGGAACACCTTGTTGAGGTCGCACAACCTCACTAATGGGGAGGTTCACCAGGTGCACCTCGCCTCGCCTCATGCCAATGTGCACACCTTTGACAAAATATCCACAATCTAATATAGATTTAATTACTGTGTAATGAAACTCATTATTAATAGTTATTCATAAAATTGAAATCCACATTATAGAATTATATATATATATTTATACAAGACTAAAACATAATACATATGATCCAAGTATAAATATGAATTGTTGAAATGAAATATTTATCACAATGCATTGATTAATACTTTAAGGGTCTATATATATTATAGTGAATAAACACAAAGGGTTATTTCATTTAAATATCTAATTTATTATTATAATTATTTACAATATACCAATTTTAATTAGAAAATAAATATCTATAAATATTGTCTTTTCATCATAAAAACATGTCAACCCAGCCTTTTTAGGTTGGTATTTAAATGTCTTATTATCTATTATACCCAATTTCTCACAACCAAAAACAAATTTCATCTTTCAAAAAGAATTACCATGAATTTTTATCGACCCCATATTAGAATATGGTTTGGCTAGTTTTATATACAATTATGAAAATATACTAATCTTTGGAATGAAACCCACCCATTAATACTTCTTAAAAATTACTTCATTTACTTCATCAAACATATAATAATAAAAATTTATGTTTTACTTTAATCCATATATAAATCGATACTTCATTAACATTTCCTTTTTTCAGACATCTTTTAAATGCAAATATTTTATCTTAAGAGATCAACAATTTCAAAATAAGTACCTTTTCCACTTGTCAAAAATCATAAATTACATTAATTTACCTATATTTTATGAGATGAAAAACCAATATCTATTACAAAGGGATGTTTATTTTGACATCAATAATAAATTCCTCTTACATACCATTATTTTTCATATAATAAATTTCTAATTCTTTTTTCAAATTCATTATTTTTTTGAAAATCTTGGCAATCCTTCACACAACAATTTAATTTGTCACTTGTTCAATAGAGTTAATTTAATGGTCTAAATTCATTAACCAATTTTACTTTTAATGGTTCATCTAACTTCAAAACTTTTTTGTAAGAGTGGTTCATCTACCCTTTAAATTAAAACCTCTATATATTCCCTAATGACTATTATTTATTTCATAATGACTAAAATTTTATACTATGTGCCAAAAATTACTGTATAATCAATAAAGGACATGAAAAATATATTTTATTATAAATATTATTATTTCTTCATCTTGAAAATAATTATTGTTTTCAACCTATCTAGATATAATTCGTGAATAAATTTATGAACTAAAAATTTTGAGATGTTTGAAACTGTTATCATTATTAGTTATATTCTTTTCCTAAGATAATTTTTTCTATTCCATTACAATTATTAATTGAAAGAGAAATTATAATTTTGAGATGTTTTTATGTTTGAATATACCATTAATATTAAATGTAATAAGCCTTTGGGTTGTTATATCACACTGCTTCAAAAACAGAGTGATGGTTATTAAATTCTATATATATTGGAATAATTTTTAGAATTTTTTAGATATTCATCATTTTAGCTTTGCATGTATTCGTTCGACCCCTAGAAATCTCTGATTATCATCCTTGTATATGAAATAACACATTATTTATTAAATTTTTTATCAATACATTTTTATATATTCCTATTGATGGAATAATATTATTATTGTTTTTTATCAAATTTGGGTGTCTTATTACTCCTTAATTACCAATATTATGTTTTCATTTTTTAGGGGATTTGGGAAGAATTGATGGATCAATTTAGTATGGGTATTAGTAGTCTTATTTAGAGTATTGAATGTATTAAAATTTGAATATCTTGTATAAATATAGATTTTATAAAGGCCCCAAAGATTCATATATCAGATCATGTCACTGTTGAAACCCCATAAATCATGAAAAAGAATGCATATGCTCCCCAAATCTCACTATAAATAGGCGATGAGTTAATAACTAGTGAAAATGGTGTAATTCTCACAAATGGGTGGCTTTCCCCCTTTTATAGAACATAATGAAGTACCACTATCATCCTGATCAACTTCATCTCCCACATTGTTATTAATTCAATTTTGTATCTTGAGACTCATACCTCATCTATTTTTTGTATCTCGTACTAATTTGAGCTGTAGTAATCCCATTTATGAGTACTTCTTAGAGCATTTCAAGAAACATATGTGCTTGTGTACAAGAGATGTTGGAAGAGTTTCAAATAAAAATATGGAATGGTAACCGTTTGGGAGATAAGATGATGGGAATAAAGTTGTCTATATAATTCACATTTGGATGAATTCCAAGGATAAATCCTACTATATTAGAGATATTATTTTTATAAATTCAATTACCCATTTTATTCAAATCATACAAAAATTATTTTAAAGAATCCAATGTTGGGTTTTCGTTATTAGAATTATTTATAACTTTCACCTTTGATAATGAATATCTATGTGCATTTATTTATTTATTGTAGAAAATGAATATTTTATGAACCCAATATGATAGATATGAATAAAAAATTGATTCATTCTAATCATTTAAAAAGAGTATGATGATGGAGTTAAATATTTCATCATGTTTGCAATAGAGCATGCATACGACCCTTGTCAAATCTTTTATCTGTGTTTATATAGTTTTTATTCAAGAAAAAGTAGTCTGGAAGTGTTTAAAGAACATTTGATTTGTCATATAATACATTAATGCTATAAATGTTGGACTAAACGTGGGTAAAAACTGAACGTGCACACTGATTGGGAGGACACTATAGTTTATGTATCATTTGATAGGAATACTAGTGCAAATAATAATGGATATCACATGTAATAAATGACAGTGGAAATTAAAGATAACCTTTATGATTTTACAAATTTTTTTTAGATGTTAATTATATGTTCTAAGAGATAATTGTATACCAGTTGTAGTAATATTAATCATTATAAACTTTATTTATGTCAAATAATTTGAAAGATATGATCATATGGAGTGACACTATCTTTATAGAACTACTTGGTATCCTAAATGATATTCCACCTGAAGAAAATGAACTACCATTTTGAACATATGGTGATAAAATAATTATATGTTCAATTGGAATGATATCTAATAAAAATACATGATTATCCAAATGATTTCATATTGTTTCATAAGGACCATGAATCACTAATAAAATTCCCTAAGATTGGTGCATATCGACATAAGAAAAATGAATCTAGTCCTTATAAATATATATATGGTAATTTCCTATCATTACATAGTTTATAAAACTATATTGATGTTAGGAAACCATGAGACAATTGAAATGTTATATAGATACAAGAATTAATGACGGGAACCTTTGTCATCTATAGGATTCCCCTCAGAGAAAGAAAATTGATTAAGAGTATCTAGAATTTAGAAATAAGTTGAGAAACCTTTATATTTTCTTAACTATAGATGAAATAAATCCTTTTGGTGTATAGAGTAGTACTCATAGTACATGGCCCGTCATATTGGTAAATTATTACTCGCATCCATGGTTTTGAATGAAGCACAAATAAATTATGTCATTTCTATATATATCTAGAACCAAGGAACTGGGTATTGATATTGATGCCTATTTGGCTCCATTGATCGATGTTATGAAATTGATGTGGTATACACCTGTTACAATGTATGTTGCTGATAGAAGTTAGGAATTTTCATTGAGGGCCATGTTGTACAGGATAATAAATGACTTCCCCAATTATGGAAATTTATTAGGATATAACATTAATGGAATGTTGGGGTGTCTCATTTTTGAAGAATGCACACACTCAGTTCGGTTGATCCATTCCTCAAAGATAGTATTTTTTTTAACATTAATTTTTTTACCTTGATGACATAAATACCGATACTATATGAATACATTCAATAGAGGTAATGAACATCGTACAAAAAATTTTCTAGTAAAGGGTGATAAATTGTTCGACATAATAAAATATATTGACACTATTTTCAGTAAACCATTTAAAAAAACATACAAAATCAGGTTGTAAGAATTGATTAATTTTATTTTAATTACCATATTGGAATTATTCATATTTCATAAATATTCATGATGTCATGAATGTTTTAAAAAAATGTATTTGATAGTGTTATTTTAACATTAATCAATGTTACTAGAAAAAAAAGATGACATAATGGCTAGGTTGGACACGATTGACAGTGGGTAAAGGAAATGTTTGCACCAGAGAAGGGTAAATAGAAAATATTTCTTCCACCAAAAAATTAAACTCTATCTAGATAGGAAAATTTCAATTTTTTCTCTTCATTAATATTGAAAATGTTCTAGATTGGTATTCATCAAATATCAAGAATATCGTGTGAATAATTAATTTGATGTTTCAAGGACTAAAATCAAATAACTGTCATGTTTTGATGCCTATATCATTCTTCTAAATTTTCCAAAATAAAATTTATAACCTACATTAACTGAACTCTAATTCTTTTTCAAATCCATATACAATAAAGTTATAAACAAGTCAATATTTGTAATAATGTATAATGAGGTTGTACTAATATCATATGAATTATATATGTTTTTCCCACAATCATTCTTTTTTATAATAGTCCACATGATGTATCACTTGGTTAGAGAGGTTAAAATATGTGGTTCTATACACTATTGATGGATGTACCCCATTGAATGATATATGATAATTCTGAAAGGGTATGTCAAGAATCAAAATCAGTTATAAGTTTTTAATGCATAATGGTATATTATTGAAGACGATGTGGAATTATGTACCGATTACCTATCAATGTTGAAAGAAACAATCACCCAAAGTATCATCACATCCGATGCCTTATGGGTGAAGGGATTTACAGAAGTGATTTTGGTATAATTTCCATGATATAAAAGGAGAATGAACACCTTTAAATTCTATATAACACTAAAGATATTGATCTATATATTTAATCATAGAAAAAATTCTTAGAGACTTGAATTCATCAAGGGATGAAGTATGGATATAAAATACACATAATAAAAAATTCATAGTATCGTTATGATATCAAATTTATAAGAATGTATCTAAAAAAATAAATTTAGTTGCTGAAAAACTTCCATCGATATCTGAAGGACAAATTATAAATATTATATATTATAATGGATTTGTAATCAATTGTTATACCTTCTATACCAAAGAACACGATCAATGTATTATGATGAAAAAACAGTGTTAAACTTGTGGATGAAGTAATTCACATATCTGGTTTCAAGGATAGAAATCTATTTTTTAAAACCGATATAGGAGTTGGATTTTAAAACATTTAAAGTGACTATTTTTCATAGAAATTGGTTGACAATATGAGTGCAATGAATTTTGATGAATTAAGATTTACGAAGGTTAATTTATTTGTGGAATGGGAAAATATGATCTGTTCATAACAGAATCAAAATATGTGAAAGTATTTTATGTCTTAGATCTAGTGATCAATAATTGGATGATTTTTCTGCTGGATAATTAAAAAAATATTGGGTCAGATAAAGATTCAATCAAGGATGACCCTTTTATTGGGAGATGATAATTAGTTAATTACTACCTTGATGTAGATAATGTATTTTAAGTTATAAGGGATCACAAATATGGGATTTGGATTCCTGATAGAAGAACCAAATACCTAAAACCATTTAAAAATAAAGAGAGGTCAATGAGAAGATAATGTTTTTTATATACTATGTTTTTTCTCATAATATTTTTTAATATCTACTTCATTAACATAATATATATTAAATGTTTGCCTAATCATGCATAAAGTGTATTATCCACATGAAGATGATACCAATCCCTTGGAATCATAAACTATAACTATGGAAACCCTTTTGGAATATGTAAAGGTATTTTTACAATATAATTTCTCTGTTTTACCCAAATAAATATAATGAAATGTTGACTTAATTGTCATCATTCCTTAAAAATTTCATATATTTTATAATATTTTTTCCGTCTTTTATTCCTTTTTCTCAAAAATAACCATATATTTTTTCTTGATCAAAACCTTTCCACCCCTACAGTGTTGATGTTTATCACTTTCCTTCATGTTCACTCCACTTATTTTGAAGGAAGAGAAACGATGCTTCCACTGCTCAATCACAGAGGAAATCTTGATATTTTCACAATAAAATTTTTTTCGATAAAATTAATGTATTATTTCATATTTATATTTAATATTTTTGTATTACTCATATAATAATAATTTTTTTATACATGTGGATTATTTTGTTTGGGTTGGGGTGGTTTGTTTTAATATTATCATGCTCTGTTGAGATTGGAATTTACGACAAAAACAAAGATAATGAAATATAAGAAATGCTTCAATAATTTATAAAAAAAAGCAGGCAATGGTTAATTCATACTACTTATTTAATTATTTGTTTCACCATTTTATCTACTATTTGTAATTTAATTTCCTTACCATTTTTATCTAATACTAATTTATTTTTTTCACATTTGTTTTTAAAGTCATATTTTTGTTTTAAGTATATTTAAGATGACACAATACAGTTAATATGTTACTTTATGAAAATGTTACAATTCATTAAATTTACTTTATTTTTTAAACTGTAACACTACAGATTGAGTGGATGTTCTTACATGTCAATTATTTTTTGGATAATAACATCGACTCAATATGTAGTATTTGTAGTTCAAGAAAGAAATAAAATTAAATTGTTATAACATTGGTAGTTCTGTTTTTTTTGTGACACCCAGACATGTTGGAATCAACTACACCTCTAACCGACACACAATGTGACCAGTATAACTCCATGTTCTTCTTTTTTAAAATAAATTGACATTAAATTTAGTGAAAAATAAAAATAACAAACTGAAAACTAATAAAACATATTAAGATAGTTTTTATAGTAAAATTAAATGATCCTCATCTCATTTTTGATGTTTATGAATCATCCACACCTTAATACGATAAATTATGTGCCCGATATGAATCAAAGTTTACATTATCAGTTTAAAGTTATCATTTTTATTAAAAAAGTTTTAGTCCCCAAGAACTATGAAAATGCACTCATATTTTCTTGATCATTTTGTAAAATGATTCGTAAGTAATTTTTGGCATCTAATAATTTACCCCACTTCAAATTGACACCCAATGTGATTGGTATGACTCAAAGTTCATGATTCAATTTTAAATTTCAATTTTCATAAAAAAACAAGTCACATACTCAAAAATGATAAAACACATTCATATTTTTTTAATACATTCAGAAAATGATCCATATGTAATTATGTATGTGTATAAATCATTTGTACCAAAATATTATGCACAATGTGACTGATATAACTAAAAGTTCACATTTTTATCTAAAATTGACCTTAATTTTATTAAAAAGAACAACTTACATACATAAAACTAAGAAAAAGCATTCTGATAGTTTTGATAATTTTAAAAATGATCCATAAGTCATTTTGAGGTGTAGAAACAATGTTCACTTCAATTCGATACACGATGTGTCTGGTATGACTCAAAGAGTCCATTATTAGATTAAAATTTCCATTTTAAATAATAAAGTGTCACAACTGAAAAATGAGAAAATTAACTTAGGTTATCTTGATAATTTATGAAAATGGTATATACTTAATTTTTGTTTTTTATTAATTTTCCTCTTGTAAAACTAATACACAATGCGACTGGTATGAATCAAAGTGCATGTTTCTAGTTTAAAATGTAATTTTATTAAGAAAAATAAGTGACATACTAAAAAATGATAAAAAAACATTCATATTGTTTTTATACTTCAAGAAAATGATCCATAAATCATTTAGGATGTGTAGGAATAATCCACACCTCAATTTATGGAATGGTGTGACCTTTATGACTCAAAGTGCATCTTTTTATTAAAAATTGACAATAATTTAAGTAAAAAAAGACAACTGACATACTCAAAACTGATAAAATACATCCACATTGTTTTGATAATTTATAAAAATGTTCCATAAATCATTTTTTATGTGTAGGAATTATCCTTACTTCAATATAATTCATGATTTTTCTGATATGACATAAGGTGTCCATTATTAGTTTAAAATCAACACTTTAGTTCAAAAATA
The DNA here is from genome assembly GCA_963277665.1 of Viscum album. Classification (NCBI taxonomy): domain Eukaryota; kingdom Viridiplantae; phylum Streptophyta; class Magnoliopsida; order Santalales; family Viscaceae; genus Viscum; species Viscum album. The sequence continues at coordinate 1,251,714,467 of OY728138.1, forward strand.
TTCACTCATTAAAAACAAACAAAACATGATCAGATTTTATTCAAAATTTAGGGAAACGATTCGTAAGTTAGTTTTGATGTGTAAGAATTAGTATCTCATTAAATTAATATACCATGTCACTATTATAACCTTAATTACATGTTTCTAGTTCAATGTTTCATTTTTGTAAAAAATATTGGCAACCTACTCAAAACTGATCAAAGATATTCAGATTATTTTGATACACTAGGAAAACAATCCATAAGTGATTTGAGATGTGTAGGAATAATCTTCACCTCAATTTGATCTTAAGTGTGACTGATCTGACTCAAACTATGTCATTTTTAAATATGAATTAACATTAGTAAAAAATACAACTAACATAATCAAAACAGATCAAATACATTCAAATTGTTTTTATACTTTTTAAAAAAGATACATAGGTAATTTTTTATATGTATGAATCTTTATCACCTCAATTTGATACACAATGTTACTCATATGACAGAAATTGTACATTATCAGTTTAAAATTAATATTTCAGTTCAAAAAGTGTCACTCACTAAAAACTGAGAAAATGAACTCAGGTTTTCATTATAATTTAGTTTATTTATTTGTAATTAATTATTTTTATTTAAGAACCATTCTCACATCAAACGAAGACACGATGTGATCATTATGATTCAAAGTGCATGTTTCTAGCTTAAAATGACTTTTTAGAAAAAAAATAGAATCGAGTTACTCCTGAGTAAAAAAACACATTATGATATTTTATACTTTATAAAAATAATCCTTAAGTCATTTGGGACATTTAGGAATCAACCACATCTCAATATGATGTGTGGTGCAATTGATATGACTCCAAGTGTGTCTTTTTATTTTAAATTGACAATAATTTTAGTAAAAAAGAGATAATATATACTCAATACCAATAAAATGCATTGGTATTATTTTTATACATTAGGAAAATGATTCATAATCCATTTTTATATATAATAATCATCCAGACCTCAATCTAATACACAATGTACTCAATATGAATCAAAGTGTCTCTTATCAGTTTAAAATCATCATTTTAGTTTAAAAAGTGTCACTTAATGAAAACCAATAAATTTGGATCATATTGTCTTGATAATTTTTAAAATTATTCATATGTCGTCTTTTTTGTGTAGGAATTAGTCTCACATCAAACCGATAGAATATGTGGCCGATATGAGCCAAAGTGTGAGTTTCTAGTTTAACATGATATTTTTTAACAAGGATAAGTGACATAATAAAAACCAATAATACACATTCATATTGGTTTTATAATTTAGTAAAAGGATCTATATGACATTTTAGACAAGTATGAATTATCCACACCTTACTCTGATTCACAATGTGATCGATACGACTCTAAGTGCGTATTTTTTTAAAATTGACATCAATTTTTTAAAAAAATACAACTGACCTTCTCAAAACCAAGAAAACACAATATGTTTTTTTATTCTTTAGGAAAATGATATATAAGTAATTTTTATGTGTAAGAATCCCTTTCAACTTTGTCAGATACATGATGTTCCCAAAATGACTCAAACTATTCGTTATCAGTTTTAAATTGACATTTTATTTCAAAATGTGTCACTCATTCAATACCAGAAAACATTCTCATATTGCCTTTATAATTTTGGAAAAATATCCATAAATTATTTACAATTTTTAGTAATTATTCTCACATAAAACATATACATGATGTGACTTACATGATTCAATGTACGCATTTACAGTTAAAATTTACAGTTTAGTAAAAAAGATAAGTGGCGTACTAAAAAATGATCAAACACATTCATATTATTTTAATACTTCATGAAAATGATCCATAAGACATTTGAGATGTGTAATATTCAGTCAAACCTCAATATGATGAACACTGTGACCGGTATAATTCCAAGTGTGTTTTTTATTTAAAATTGACATCAATTTTGGAAATAAAGACAACTAACCTAGTCAAAACTTTGAAAACACACTCATATTGTTTTGATACTTTAAGGAAATGAGCCATAATTTATTTGTGATGTGTAGGAGTAAGACACACCTCAATTCAATAAAATATGCGCCCTGTATGATTCAAAGTTTCTATTATCAGTTTAAAATTTACATTTTAGTTAAAAAATTGTCTCTTACTAAAATAGTGTCACTCATTTTTATTTTATAATTATTGAATTAATTTTCAAAGTTTCAATTGTTGAATATGATCAAGTATTTGTGTGATGTGCATGAGTCAAATATAAATTAATATGATACAAAATGTTCCTATTATGACTCAATGTTTAGCTTAAAATAAAAACTTTTGTTAATTTATTTATTTATATTATTACTAACATAAGAATTGTTTTCTTATATAGGTTCATTTTTGTTGAGAACGGGTGGTTTGTTCACCGAAATCATGCCCCTTTATCAGTGCCTGTACAAGTGATGATAAAGGAACCATTTACCAATTCTTTTATAAGAACCAACAAAGTTTTCCTTTATTAATACTAAGTAAAAGTTTTGAAAAATGTTTTTCCTTATCGGTTCTTTTAAAAGAACTGATAAACATATAGGGCTTTAATCCCTCTCTAACAGTCACTGCTTCTATAGTACTAATAAAAGACATTTTTAGTGATGTAAAAGAACGATTTTGAGGTATTTAGTGGTCTAGGTCATAGTTCCCCCAATTAATTTAACATATTTCTCAATGAAAAGTTAACACGTAGGTATTCAAGTGTGTGACACAATGACGACAATTATATACGGACTAGACTTTGAGGGAAACAATATTAACCACCTAGATTACAGTAGTAGAGGAACACTCATCTTGTATTAGCTTCTAATTTAGCGAAGATCATAATAAATCAAAAGAATAGTTGAATAAATTTAAAATATGAAATATTATCTCACTCAAAAACAACACTGAATATGGATAGATAAACAGATAAAGGATGGTAACAAATTGAAGCAGTTACCATTGGATAAAAAACGTAACAGACAATTAGAGAATCAGAGCTCAGATGATAGAGAGGCTTCAAATATTTAGGAATGGGGAGATCTTCATGTGTGGGTGGATATTGGAAAATTAATGAAGAAAGGGGTATTTTAGTTTAATAAGGGTGGATGAAAATAGTCCATTTTACCCTTCTATAAAGGGATCACACAGTTTGGGAAAACCCTATACCAAATGTCTAGATCTAATTCTTTAGTGAAACTAAGGGTGAGGGATAAGAAGAGAGTTTGAAAATACTATGTATCACCCATGCACCCCATTATAGTTTTCTGCAGCTCACCAGACAGCTACGCGGCCTCCTATGCATGTTTAAACTAACCGTGTACCCCCTCTTACTAGGCCACATGGTTGAGGCGTATTGTTTCTAGTAACCATCTTCCAACTATGTGTTTGATTTTTTTCCCAATAACTGAATTTTCGAGCATGGAAAAATCCTCAAAATATCTTAAACCCTTCCTTAATAATTTAAGAACATTTATATCATTAAAAATTAATATTCAAACTGAATCTCAAAATATTTGTACCTCAATAAAAATTTGGGATGGTATACCATTCAAGTGGGAGAATTTGAAATTAAACATAAAAAACCTTGATTAATAGAAAATTAATGTGGTAACATCTAAAATGGGTATTTTGTACACCATATAAAAAACTTGTTTCTCAAAATCAAACATGTATCATGGATTAGAAAACAATAAAAGAAACCCTTATATTAATTCCCAACATCCACCAATGTTTTTCAATCTACTGTATAAAAAAATAACGATATTAATAACCTATGAATTTAATAATATATATCAACATTTATAAAGTTAATTTATAATTATTCTCTATATGTATATTAGTTATATTTTATCAATTTTAAATATCGGGTGTGAGTAATGTTGATTGTTTTGAACTAGTTTCATAATTGTCATGTTCTTACCAGTTCTTCAACCAAAGTGCATCATTCCAAGATCATAAAAGTGACTATAATTGTTTTTTAATTAGTTATAATTTTATAGTTTCATTCAATGATATTTTTCATTACAATCCTTAAAGATGAAATCCACAATGATAACATTTTATTGATTTTTAGAAAACATACAATCTTATCTTAATTAATGATCTTAAAATTACGGTTAGAATTATAGAACAAAAATAAAAAAATTATTTACTTATTTTTTTCATATATTATTAGTAAATAAATATTCATAGTAATCCATGATATTATTTTATAGTATTTTCCATGTTGGCGGTTAGAATGAGCCAAACATGAACATACTATAATTAATGGATGAATATTGTAACATACTGAGTAAATAAAGAAATAATAAATTCTCTTTTTATTAATATTTTTGAATTAAATATTAAGTTTACTTTAAATGGGTTTCTATGCTCGATAGCGTACCTGATACGCAAAAACGGGTTTCTTTGAAATCTTACGTAGCACACTAATAATATAATATTATAATTTTAAATGGTAGTTAACTCCTAGCCGTTTTAGTGACAGGAATGAAAAAAACTAAATAAAATATGACTATACATGTTTGTTAAATGTATCTACTTTTATCCAATAAAGGTTGGAGGCTTAAAATGTGAATGAATCTAATTTTAAGATATAACTCAATATGATACAAAATGTTCCCAGTATGACTGAATGTTTAGCTTAAAATAAACACTTTTTGTAAATTTATTTCTTTATATTATTACTAACCTAAGAATGGTTTTCTTATATAGGTTCATTTTTTTGTGAAGGGGTGGTTTGTTCACTGAAATTATTCCCCTTTATCAGTTCTTGTACAAGTGCTGATAAAGGAACCATTTATCAATTCATTTATAAGCCCCAACAAAGTTTTCCTTTATTAATACTAAATAGAAGTTTTGAGAAATATTTTCCTTTATAGGTACTTTTAAAAACACTGATAAACGTATAGGGATTTAATCCCTCTCCAATAGTCACTGCTTCTATAGTACTGATAAAGTGCATTTTTAGTGATGTAAAAGAACGATTTTGTAGTATTGTGTGGTCTAGGTCATAGTTCCCCAAATTAATTTAACATATTTCTCAATGAAAAGTTAACACATATGGATTCTAGTGTGTGACATAATGACGAAAATTAAATATGGAAAAGACTTTGAGGGAAATAGTATTGACCACCTTGATTACAGTAGTAGAGGAACACTCATATTATATTAGCTTCTGATTTAACCAAGATAATAATAAATCAAAACGATAGTTGAATAAATTTATAATATGAAATATTATCTCACTCAAAAACAACACTGAATATGGATAGATAAACCGATAAATGATGGTAACGAATTTAAGCACTAACCATTGGATAAAAAACATAACAGACAATGAGAGAATAAGATCTCATATGATAGAGAGGCTTCAGATCTTAAGGAATGGGGAGATCTTCATGTGTGGGTGGATATAGTAAAATTAATGAGGAAAGGGGTATTTTAGTTAAATAATGGTAGAGTAAAAAGGTCTATTTTACCCTTCTATAATGGGGTCGCACGGTTTGGATGCACAGTTTAGCCAAACCCTGTACCAAATTTCTAGATCTAATTCTTTAGTGAAACTAAGGGTGAGGGATAAGAAGAGAGTTTGAAAATACTATGTGTAACCCATTCACCCCATTATAGTTTTCTACAGCTCATCAGATGGCTACACGGCCTCCTATGCATGTTTAAACTAACCGTGTACCCCCTCTTACTAGGACACATGGTTGAGGCGCATTGTTTCTAGTAACCATGTTCCAACTATGTGTCTGATATTTTATTCCTAATAATAGAATTTTTGAGCATGGAAAAATCCTCAAAAATATCTTAAACCCTTCTTTAATAATTTAAGAAAATTTATATCATTAAAAATGAATATTCAAACCGAAACTCCAAAGATTTTTACCTCAATAAAAATTAGGGATGTTACACCCTTCAAATGGGAGAATTTGAAATTAAACATAAAAAACCTTTATTAATAGAAAATTAATGATGTAACATCTAAAATGGGTATTTTATACACCATATAAAAAACATAGTTCTCAAAATCAAACATGTATCATGGATTAGAAAACAATAAAAGAAACCCTTATATTAATTATTGACATCCACCAAAGTTCTTGAATCTACTGTATAAAAAATAACTATATTAATAACCTATGAAATTATTAATATATATCAACATTTATAAAGTTAATTTATAATTATTTTATTTGTGTATATTAGTTATCGTTTATCAATTTTAAATATCGTGTGTGAGTAATGTTGATTGTTTTGAACTAGTTTCATAATTGTTGTGTTATTACCAGTTTTTCAACCAAAGTGCATCATTACAAGATCATAAAAGTGACTATAATTGTTTTTTAATTAGTTATAATTTTATAATTTCATTCAATGATATTTTTCATTACAATCCTTAAAGATGAAGTCAATAATGATAACATTTTATTGATTTTTAGAAAACATAAATTCTTATCCTAATTAATGATCTTAAAATTAATGTTAAAATTATAGAACAAAAATAAAATAATTATTTACTTATTTTTTCATATATTATTAGTAAATAATTTTTCATAGTAATCCATGATATTATTTTATAGTATTTTCAATATTGGCGTTTAGAATGACCCAAACATGAACATACTATAATTAATGGATGAATATTGTAACATCCCAGGTAAATAAAGAAATAATACATTCTCTTTTTATTAATATTTTTGAATTAAATATTAAGTTTACTTTAAAGGGGTTTCTATGTTCGATAGCATACCTGATATGCAACAACGTTTTTCTTTGAAATCTTACATAGTACACTAATAATATAATATTATAATTTTAAATGATAGTCAACTCCTAGATGTTGTATTGACAGGAATGAAAAAACTAACTAAAATATGATTATACATGTTTGTTAAATGTATCTACTTTTATCCAATAAAGTTTGGAGGCTTAAAATGTGAATGAATCTAATTTTAAGCATAATTTACATTAAAATGTCGATTTACCGCCTTTTAATGGAGAACCATCTTTAAATATAGTTTTGGTCACTTTAATACATTATAATTGACCAAATAAAATCCTTCTTTGGATTGAGGATATCAAAATTTACTTTTTGTAATTTTTTAGAAATTTTCAGATAAAGTTTATTTTTAATGGATAGTGAAAATATGTTATTTTAATTCAAAACTGTGTTTTATTCTAATTTATTTATATGGTAATATTATCTTTTTTATTTTTTTTAAAGTGTAATTAGACTATATTTTTACCATTTAATCCAATTTTGTTTATTTATGCTAATTTCACTTTGAAATTGGAAATAAACAAGTGTCAATCTTTTGATAATTATTGTTTCTTAAAAACACACTATTTGTTTTAACAACGGGAATTAATTTTAAATTAATTAATTAAACTTCAATATTTAGAATTAGGTAAAATAGAAATCATTTTTGAATTAGGAATATCAAATATATCTTAGTCTGAATTTTTGGTATTTTTTTGAAAAACTTCAATTTTTGATGAATAGTGAAACCACTTAGTAGTAGTTAAAAAAACTGACATTTTCATTTAAATGAAATTTTACCACTTCTGTGAATTGAATTTTAAAAATCAGACATACGTTTTTTAATTGTTATGTAAAATGTGGTTCAATAAGATGAAAATAATTTTTGGTGAATAGTAACTTTTGACTTTTATTTACCGCGGTTAATGGTAAATAGGGTAATTCAAGGTAAAAATAATATTATAATAATTCAAAATTACCTTAACACTTGTTTTAACCTTATTGTATGAGTAATGGCCGACCATGGGCATCATTGGTTTTATTTTGGGACCCCATGTAGCAACTTATGAATGATAATGACATTTTAGATTAATTAATTTAATGTAAAGTCAAAAATGACATAAACAAATATCTCTTTGTAAATTAATTTTTGTATGGTGTTATATAAGTAATCTTTCTGACTATAAATATTAATTAGATATTTAAAGAAAATTCCTACATCATGTTATTTTTATAATTTTTAGACATCGAATAAATTAAATTATTTATGACATAATAATGATGGAGTGTTTACCTCATTGATAAATCATTTAAATAAATAAGATTATAATGATTAAAATGTTATCAAAAACCTGTCCAATTATTATTGGATGATTTTATTTCGACCATGAGTCATATTATCATCAACTTTAATTATTTTTGGAACTTTAGAAATTGAATATCATTTTATAATAAAATAATATTTTAACACTTTCCTAAAGAGCCCATCTTCCCCCTTATAAAAGGAGACTGTTTCTAACAAATTTCTCACACCACTAAAGCCTTTTGGCTCGTCCAAACTCTGACCAATTAAGCTCCCCACATCCCTCTCCTCCACCTAGAACACTTACCTTAGGCCGAAGGCACTTTAACAAATCATTTTGGTTCAAACCAAAGTGAGTTACCCAAATTAAAGGTAACACTTTCTCTTAAATTATTATTTTTTATTTTGTTTTATTTTGATTATCAAACCCCTATACTCTTTTTATTAATTTATTTTATAACAAAAACATTATATTCAGTATACTAGTTTGTTTTTATGATGAGGATTCAAATTACACTTACACAATCCTCCATTTAATGGATGAAGAACATAATGTTTCTGTGGATGGAAAACTAACACCTCACGAAACGATGATTGTTCAATTATCTCCTACCACCTCTCATGGTGAACATTATCATGGAAATATATTTATATATGATATATATTATGTTTATGTTTTCTTTATTGTTCTGCAATTTCCATTTATAGCATTCCATTATGGTTTCCATTACAGGTAAATGCAATAATCTCATTAGAGGAAGTGTAGACTAACACCCCCTAAAAGTGATATGACTCGTTAATTCCATATGTGGGATGTATAAAGGATGGAGTTAATGATATTATATATGATATTATATATGAAATTATACTGTAATTATAATATACCTATGTATAATTATGTTTTAATTCCATTAAAATAAGAAATAGAAATAAAAGTAGCGTTCATGCGTACGTACGGCTTACCATCTCCATGAACGGTGCATTTCATTTCTTATATCTAAATGTTATGTACTATTATAAATAATTGTATATACTGGATATATATGATATATATTATATCTAAATCATGAATATCATTCTGGATATAATGAACTTTTGACCATGTGAACAACTTGTAACAATGTGGTGTTCATTTTTGACTCAAGTACCAAATATCGACAAAACGAACATTATTAACCTAAATGACTACATAATGTTTATAACATGATAATAAGTGATATAAAAGGAATAATAAAATTGAAAAAGGTTCTTAAGAAAGTAGAAATTAACTTTGGTTTATTATTCATGAGATTAAAGAACGATCAAGTCAAGTCGGACACGAGGTAAGGGACTTCATCTCAATCTCATTTCATTGAGGAATTTTTTTTTAACACACGACTTTCTTTTAAACACAGTATAGACACCTTTAACTTTTAAAATGGAATATTTTTATACCAAGTGTTTTACTAAACTACAAAAATGAATTTTTATTTTAATGTAAGTGGTGACAACGACCTTTCCACCGCCGTGAGTATTATTTGTTCTTTGGCTTCCTTATTAAGTCATAATGTTTTTTAAGGAAAATAAATACCATATATTATTTTATGTATTTTGGTATTAAAAATGGTTTTGATAATGGATTTTTTATGTCAATATATTTAAGTGATATATTGTGATTGAAATGTGGAAATTTTTTATTTCCTTTTTATTTATTTTATTTCTAATGATTTTATAATGGTATTTGGACATTTGACAGGTGGTTACGTGATAAACCAAATGAAGGGTGGTGCCATGAATACCATGACATGTGGTTACGTTATAATCTCCAATGAATTGGGTATAGAAGTCGGCCATATGGCTATTTCATTTAGTGATATGTGTGGAAGTCGACCATATGGTTATTCTTTTTAAGTATGTTTATGTCCCAAGTTACCTTTATATGTTATGTGTTATTTATATGTGTTTTATGGTAATATTTTGGTTACAAAAGGGTAAGTAGTGATATTTTATTCAGTGAAGAGTATTTACTACTTCATAATGGTGAAAAGTATAACTTATGTTAAAGTATTCAAGGTTTACTTGTTGTTTTAAAAAACTATTAGTTTTCCTTATTTGTGTATACCTTACTAAGGTTTTTATGCTCATCACAGGTTTTTGAAATGTTTTTCACATGACATAATGTGGAATAGGGTCAAGGATCAGATCAAGGAAAAGTCATGCTATCTTGAACATGGAACTAGACATGACCCTTTTTTTTCAAAAGTTTTTATTTTATGAAAAAAATGGAAAGTAAGTAGAAGTGTCTACATTGTAATCTTTTGAGATGAAATAGTTATGTCCTAATTCTCTAAAACTCTAAACAAAAAATATCATCAATGTGAATTATTCGTTTAATTAAATATTATGGAATGTTTTAAGTCCGGGTCCTTATAAATATGAAGTGACTTATTTATAAAATAATTATTCTAGAGGTATAATGATATTTTTTTAGGTTTTGTTAAATTGGTATTTTAGAATTTAAGATTATATATATAATGTTTTATGGAATTATAAATAATGTAAATTGTTTACAAATTCTCATCATGGATTATCCAATCTATAGTATTGAAAATAAAATGGTAAAGGTTTATTATAACACCAACTATCTTTGTCATTATAGACTTGGTCATATAAATAATAAAAATATATTAATACTCTATAAATATAGATTATTTTTCTCATTCAATAATAAATCATTTAATTATTAAGAATTTTGATTATTAAGAAAAAATGAACAAATATATTTTTTGGAAATGGAGAGGTAAATGATAAGCTATGGGATTTTATAAATAGTAATGTATAGAGACGAGTGAGTAACCAAGAAAGTAGTGGTGTAGATACTTCAAAAAAATTATTGTTTATTTTAATTAGTATGATTATATATTTCTCATGAGACATATGTTTGTAATTTTTGAAAAGTTCAACTAGTTTTTGAATATTATATAGAATCAAATTGGTAAAAGTATTAAAATTCACCCATATGTTCATCAAATTGAATACTTAATCCATGAATTCACTAATAATTTTAGAGATTATGGCTCACTTCCCTTAAACACCATAGTGAAATAATGTAACTGTGAGGAGAAATCATACCTTGTTGGACATGTCTCAATAGATGATGAGCTGATGTAACCGTACTTTATCATTTTATGATTATTATTTAGTAATAATATATTTATTAATAATACTCATTCCATATATAGTATTTATAAATACATTATATGAAATATGGAATTAGAAACATCCCAATTTATATTTTATGAGGGTTTGGGTTTGTAAAAAATATGTATGATATTTGGATTCAGATAAAATTAAAACCAAATATGGTAAATGATTATTTTTTTGATATCCCAAGAATAAAATGGGATATTATTTATAAAATATAAATAACACAAAGTTTTTATGGGAGAATGTGTAATTTTCATGAAGAAGAAACATATGGATTAAAAAATCAATTGGGGGAAAGTTGAACCTAAGGATGTTTAGTAACAAAAAACTTGAAGTGTTTCTTAGATGGTTGTTGATATGGTTTAGTAAAGAGTTTTGGAATAAAACATGATTTACTTTACACAAAAAACTTGATGTTATGATATGATTCATCCGGTTCTAGAGAGATATATATTTATCATGAAAAAAGTTGATAAATTCATGGCAATAGATGATGAAACTACTACCTATTGAGAATCTATCAAGAATTTTCATTTTAAGAAACTATTAATGGATATAAAATCTAAAATGGACTCCATATACACTATCCATGTTTTAAAATTGGTGGATACAACTAAATGGGATAGATACATAAGGTGAAAATTCCTTTTATATAATAAAACTATCACTGATGGTAGAGTTTCAACCAATAAATATTTTCTTTGTACAAAAGTATTACATATAAATTCACTGTATTGAATATGAAGAAACTTTTTCTCTAGTGGAGTAGATTAAATCCATTCAAATATTCATTAACATAGAATATAATTATGATTATGAGATATATCAAATGAATATCAAATCCATATTTTTTAATGGGTGTTTTTTATGTTTTTCATGTCTTAATGATACATTTATGGATTAAAGTAATATTATATGAGTTGTAATATATTATTTGATTATGTGATCAAATAGTTTATTTTTTAGAATAATATGGAAAATTATTATGCATATTAGTGTTTTAATGTGAGTTTTGAGGGGTTTTATAAGTTACATATTAATGAAATAATACTTATCGATGTCCCAACATTACATTTTGTGAAGATATGTTTGGGAAAATTATTATTGATGAAAGATATGGGTGACTCTTCCGACATAAAGGGTTTGGAGATATGTATAGATTAATAAAATAGTTTTATTAGACTGAGGGACAACACATTTTTTTTAAAGTGATAAATATTTTTACTATAGAGAACTTTAATAATAATACTTTACCATTATTATATAGCACGACTCTAAGAAATATTTAGTATTCCTGTAAAGTGTTATAGAGTATCGATATGATTTATTACCTATTTACTATTGGATATATCACCTATGTTATATTGTGAACTCAACCTAATATATCATATTCTTTGATCATAACAAGAAGATACAAATCTAATCTCTGTAAATGTTACTAGGTTGTTGTAAAGAACATTTTTATGTACTGAATAAAAAGTGAGGATATTTTCTTTTCCTTTAGAGGTGAATACTATCTTGTATTTTTTGAATAGAAGAAAACATTAGATAAAAATATATCATTTCACTAATGTTACTAATCGTTCTCCCAAATTCATGTGGATAATGTTTCAAATATTCATTATAGAAGGAAAATCTAAGGGGTTACATTGAATATAGATTCCAATCTGACAATGATGATATTATATCTCAATCTAATTTTGTGATTTTTTACAATAGAGGATTCACCAGTTGGATGAGTTCCAGAAAAATCCGTGTTAGAATAAAAAAAATCAAAAAAAATATCACTACATATGATGCTACAAAAGAAGATATTTGGATCAATAATTTCAAAACTAACCTTTATGTGGTACATAGAATTATAGGACTAATTTAGATTTATAGTGAAAATAATGGATTTTTTTTAGATTAAGGAACTATAATATAACTATAAGACTAAACTTTACCTTCCAAAATATCATCTCATTCAAGGCATCAATGAGAGATGTGATTTAAGGGATAATTGGGATGATATACTATATAATGTAATAGATCCATTCATGAAACCATTTTCAATAAAAATGAGAGGCATGTTAAATCTATGGATATTAGATACAAGAGATATTAGATGTGATGGATATAAAATGCATCATAATTTAATTGAAAAATAAATATCTATTTATCATTTATTCATGGAGGTTTCACTTAGTGAATGTAAGAAATATAATAATAAAATACCCTCAATGTATGAATTGGATTTTCCCAAAATCAATGATCATTATGTAGTATACTCTACAATTTTTTAGATCATCTCCCAACGGAATGATAGGTAGCTCATACAACCACCAAACTAACTAAGTAGGAGTGCACTAGATTTTTTAGAGATATGTGTAACAACTCAAATTTTTATGGACCATTTTTTTCAAATAAATTAAAATTTTAATTTTTATATTAAAATTCCCTAAGTCAAATATTCCTTTCACTCTGAACCTACTTGTTGTACGTTACACACAACATTGAGATGGTGTATGATACATGCAACACTGAGTTGGCATACGCTACTTGGAACATTGTGTTTCTATGAAACGTCAATTTTTTTTGTTTTAATAAAATAAATAATATAATTGTAACCTATCAATTAAAATTTTTTATATGAATTGAATTAACTAATTATATAATATTTTTCATAATTTTTTAATATCGATAATAAAAGATAAAGATTATGGTAAAGTCCTTATATGTCAAAAAGTAATGTTTTTAATGTCCTTATAATAAAATTAATTTTTAAAAAAAAGTTGAACTTTAATTTTATAAAATAAAACTCATTTTAAATGTATAATGTATAAATTATCTTAGGGTTAATTTTTGGGATTTTTTTTGACAAACTTCTCTTTTAGATGAATAGTGAAAATATCGAATTTTAATCCAACACTATTCTTTATTAAATTTATTTATAAGGTTAAAATTTATTGTTTCTATATTTAAAACATTAATTACAAAATATTTTTATCAATTAATCCAATGTGGGTCATTTGAACCATTTTCACATTTCAATTAGCCATAAAAACAGAGAAAACTTTTGATCCATTTTATTATAAAAACATGCAGTGTTGTCCTTATAGTGGAATTAATTTTAAATTAATTTCTTATAAATTTGTGATTATAATTTGTAAAAATGGATATAAAAATAATTTATAATTTAGATTAATTTCAATTTTTGACAAAAAATATTATTGAAGGTGTTTAAAATTAATTACATCCATTACAAGAAAATTAGGTTAATGAAGAACTAATCCTTAAATTTAAGACCCAAACAACCTATAAACATGTCCAACACCCATTGTATTTCCATATTTAGACCCTATCATCCATTTTATATAACGTTTTTCATTATTTTATTCACTTTAAACTTTAAATATGTTGGTGGAATTTCCTCTTAAAATATTTACTAGAGGGCCACTCCACATCCACAATTAAAGGCCACCACCTCTCTCTGTTCCTCACTCCACTTAATCCTTTTATGTTTGGCCAATATATACCCACGTAGCCTCCAAAAAATCCTTACTTATACATAGAATACTCCCTCGGTCAGAAATATTCTCAAATAATCCTTTTGGCATAAACCAAAAGGAGATACCCGATTAAGAGGTAACATCTTCTTTCAAGGTCCTTTCCTTTATTTTCCTTCTTCACCCCTCCACTATCTTTATAAAATTCTTATGTGAAAAAACAAGTATCCAAAATATACTAGTATATTTTTATTAAAATATTTAAACCTAAAATTACACACACCTCCATCCAATGGATATCAAATAAACTATTTCTGTGTGTGACGAACTAACACCTCACAAAATGATGAATGTTTATTTTTCATTTACCACCTTACATGGTGGAAATAATGAAGGGAAATATATTAATATATTAATATATGTTATATTTATTATTTATTTAATCTTATTAATTTCTTTGAAAACAGACATCTGTTTCCTTTCAATTTGGTTTAAATACGAGAATCTCGTTTGGGGAAGTGTGGACTACCGCCCCTTGAAAGCAATGTGACTCATTCGCACACTGCATGGAATGTATTAAGGATGGGTTTATTGAACTTATATTGTATATTTTATATATTCCTTATACTATAAAAATTATATGTATATACATACATATATATACATATTTTATTTTCATACTTTCTTAAAAATGACTTTAAAGACGGAAACAACGTTCATGCATACGTATGACTTACCATCTCCATGAATGATGTATTATATTTAATACTCATATATTATATATATTATTATAATAAAAATATACTATATATACATAATATTTATATCATGGTTTGTGTTTTTGAATCATGATAGAAATATAATTACCAATGGTATAACAAATTAAGACACATGTGAATAACAAAGCAAATTTTACCCAAAGTGAATCTTTAACATAGGATTTTTAATAAAAGGATAATATGAAGTTGTAATTAAACCATATATGGTATTATTTATAAAAATATTCTTCTTTAAAATATTTATAATAAACTGACGTTTTTTATATAGTAGTCTTTTATGAGCATGGAGAGAGTCAAGACACAAAGTAAGGGGATTTCATATCACTTTTAATATCTATGAGATAAAAGATATGTTTCCCATGTTTTCAATTTGTGGTGTATTTACAACCCATGATTTTATGATATGTATATTTTAATTAAATTAATGGGTATTTACATACCCATTTTATGATCCTTCTTTCACGGGGTTTAACTCTCAAAAGTTATCTTGTCTGTAAAACAGTTTTGTCTCAATTTCCCTTCTTTAAAATTCATGTTTTGTTATGAAACTAAACCATTTTTAGAGGTTTATATACTTCCATTTTACATCTTCTATAACGAATCTATATATTTTCATGATATATTAATCATCATGTAATTTTGTTTCATTACATGGAGAATATGATCTCATGTTACCAAGTTATAAGAGTGTATTGAGACAATCTCATGCTTTATGAGATTGTTTATGTTTATGCTTACCTTGATGATATATTATAATAAATATCACAATAATATTAATTATTTTAATTAACCTATTTTTATTCATGATATCCTCTATTGTTAGTCCAATTTTCCACTATTTTTCAGTTAATATAATGTTTTTGTGTAAGATCTAACGATCAATCTCTTCAATCATAAATCTATTGTATTGAAAAACCATTTTCTCAAAAATGTTTTTAAAATAATTCCAAAAGATACATGAAGATAATATTCAAGGAAAAATTATTCTAAAAACGTTTTATGGTTTTCAAATCTTCCTTTATAAGTTTTAAAATATATTTTCAAAGAAAAAGTGTTTGAAAATGTTTTATATTATATAAACCATTTTTCAAAGAAGAAAGGTTTTTTTTCTCAAGAAATATTTTTAAAAGACCATAAAAAATTATTTCCCATATAAGAAAAAATCCATTGGTGTTACCCATGTATTTATGGAGAAATTATTCAGTGTTTCCATTCATAGTCATTCTATAAATAGATTATTTTTTAATGGAATGATGATTATGAAGCCCGTATCTCTTTCACTGGTTATATGATTTTGAAACTCGCATCATTTCATGGTTTGTGCTTATAATGAAATAATTATGAAACCTGTATTTTTCACAGGTTATTTTATGTTTACATGTTTATAATCTATTGAAAAATTTATGTATGATATCTTTAGGTTATGGATGGGATATATATCTCAATCCAATACATTAGGTAAAGAGTTATATCTCATGAGATCAACTAAGATGGTCTTGGGAGTGAACCTTGACTACTATGATGCTCGTGGTAGTGTACCATGACTACTCAGATGGTATGAAGAGTGAAATCATGAAACTATGATGTCCATGGGAGTGACCATGTCTACTATGATGGTGTGGTGAGTGAACCCATACTACTATGATGTCTTGGAAGCGATGCCTTGGCTATTATGGAAATCATTATATGCTTTAGTTTTTTCCATAATCCCATGTTTTATTCCTATGTTATGATTTCATGGATTATGATATTTATTTCATAATGACTCATGTCTTATGAACTTCAAGTATTATTTCCATGATCCTTATTTTGACCTTTTATATGAAGGTTATGATATTCTATTTTCATAATCACATCATCATACCTTTATTCTCATGTTTACACATAAATGTATCCATTATTGACCCTTAATGATAATTTGAGATAACCCCTTTTAGGTTTCATTTCTAGGTTATGAAGATACGTACTATATTTGATATGTCTAAGAAGGGTTCTAGTAAAGAAGAACCTTGTTGGAGATGATGTATCTCAGATATATACTAGTGTTTTTGTTTCAATGTTTTCAAAGGCATTATACCAACTATAGTGTTTGGGAATCTATTTGTATAATATTTAATTATTCTCATAAATTTATGTAATGTAAATGTTTTAAAAGTGAGGGTATATATTGTTGTTATTATAGAAAAGTTTTAGTTAACCTTTGGAATCTAATATTATAAAACCATCATGAGAACCCTAAGGAAATGGCTAAATGATATGTCCATGTATAAGGAAAAGTATAGGAAAATGTCCTGCAATTTTTTTGAAGGATAGAGTGAGTGGTGTCCTAAAAATACATCCCTGTCTAGATACTACAAGTGAATGTGGTTTTGGAACAGATGTACCTAGGAGAAAAAGATCTGACCAAATTTTTCTGGCTTGACTGGGGAGAAATTGGTACATAGTGACAACTGGGCCCTAGTGACTGCAAAGACATGCCGCCTTAATAAGGTCGTCGGGTCCTGACCCACCAGGTACCACCAGTTGCCCCCGTAGACACATGGGGCCCACCCCAGGGTCCACCCACATGCCCGAGTGTCATCTGACTAATGCTAGTCTCCACCGGCCAACACTGGTCCTTTCCAGTGTGCTTTGTCCCCACTCACACACACCTTGGGAAACATCCCAGAAGGTCACCCATCCTGATCACTACTCCAGGCCAAGCACGCTTAACTGTGGAGTTCTAATCAAACAGGCTCATGAAAACGATGGTGCACCTTGTTGACATGATTCATATCATTTAGTCATTTAACCCTTTATCATTTTTGGGGGTGTTATAATCACCCCCATTTGGAGCACAACGTCCTCGTTGTGGGTCCTACATCTCAACCCATGCAGTGCACTCCACTTAAGGCTGGGTACCACCTCTGATACCAAATGTGACAACCGGGCCCTGGTGACTGCAGAGACACCCTGCCTTAACAAGGCCGTCGGGTCCTGACCCACCAGGTACCACCAGTTGCTCCCACAGACACATGGGGCCCACCCCAGGGTCCACCCACATGCCCGAATAGGTCATCTGACTAATGATAGTCCCCACAGGACAACACTTGTCATTTCCAGTGTGCTTTGTCCTTACTCACACACACCCTGGGAAACATCCCATAAGGTCACCCATCCTGATCACTACTCCAGGCCAAGCACGCTTAATTGTGGAGTTCTAATCAAACATGCTCTGGAAAAGGAAGGTGCACCTTGTTGACATGAGTCATATCATTTAGTCATTTAACCCTTTATCATATTTTGGGGTGTTACACACAACACAATGGAACTTTCTTCACACCTTTCTTGACACTGCTGGGGGGTGTCCTTTGAGAAATCACGAAACTCTTCATGAACCACTCTGAATGATTTAAACCTAAGATGAATTTTAATAACCTAAGATAAACCAAAGGTGTCATAGATTAGTAGAATTAACCTCCCACGATATAGTTCTACTAGTGTATGTAGAATGGGAATTAAGCTAACATATTCCCAAACCCAAGGGTCGGTGGTGATGATTATAATTAGCATCCTATTAAGCCATAGAGAAAAGTGAAACTTCATGAAATCACTATATATGAGTAGAGATGTGATAATGACATGATGAAAGGAACACATACCATCCAATCTAGAAATAAGTATATAATAATTGATTCTAGAAATCCTAAAGTAAGGGGAAAAATATTTTGTTTCAAATGAATGTTCATCCCTATATCCATGTGATGATTAATGTGGCATAAATGAAAGATGAAGAGATGCAGAAGAAAGTCAGAAATATTCCCAAGATTAATATTGATCAGGATAGAATGATAAAGTTCAGGATTCGTGTATGTGTTCCTTCCTGGCTAGATTTGAATAAGGAACTTTTATAGGAATCTTGTAGTTCTTCATTCTCAACTCATCATGGAAGTAGAAAGATTTATAGGGTCAAGAAAGAATAATTCTGGTGGGATGTCATAAAGAGAGATATCATGGAGTATGTATCTTGGTGTTTAGTTTTTCATCAAGTAAAGGATGAAAGACAAAAGTCTAAATGGACGTCATATACATTACCCATACCAGAATGGAAATGGTAGAACATCACTATGGATTTGGTTATTGGACTACCCAAAACCTCTAAAGGAATTAATGATATATGGGTTTAGTCGATCACCTTAATAAGTATACACACGTCATTACTATCAGAAAATATTTCTCTCTTGATCAGATTTCCAGGTTATAAATCCATTAAGTGGTAAGGTTTAATGGAGTATCACATTCTATAGTATCAGATCAGGATCCTCGGTTTTCCTAAAAGTTTTGGAAAATTCTTTAAAAATCACATGATATAGAATCGAGTTTCAGAGATTCTTATCATCCTAAAATAGATGTCCAGTCTAAAAGAACAATTGAAACCCTAGAGGATATATTGAGATCTTTTTCTCTATATTTCAATGTTAGTTGGGACCAACACCTTCCTATAGTTGAGATTTCTTATAATAATTTATTTTACTCAAACTTTCAAATGGATCCTTATGAAGACCTATATAGAAAGAAATGTAAAAGTATATCTTTTTGGGATGAGGTTGGAGAAAGAAAGCTATAAGGACTTGAGATCACTAAAGAAATGGTTCAGAAGCTTTGAACCATTTAGTATCATATCATGGATGCACAAATACGATAGAGAAGTTATACTAATAACTTTCTATGTGATCTTGAATTTAAAGTTGGTGAAATTGTGTTTATATGAATCTCATCTTGGAAGAAAGTTATGAGATTCAGGTTGACTTGGAAACTAATTCCTAAGTATATCGATCCCTTTGAGATTATTCATTTTATCCTGGATGATATCATATCTTTTAGAACTTACTCCAAATCTCACTCAAGTCCAAGACGTGTTCCATGTATCACTCCTGAAGAAGAACATACCTGACCCTTCTCACGTACTTCACTCCGAGGTCATACCACTACAATAAGATATTTATTATGAGGAGAATCCTATTAAAAATATGGACTGATCAGAGAAAGTTCCATGAAACAAGACCACTCACCTAGTAAACATCTTTTAGAGAAATAACCACTTAAAGGAACCTATGTGTTAAATTTAGGATATGATGAAGCAGAAGTATCCTCATTTTTTTTACCCGAGCGACAAATTTAAAGGGAGAAATTAATTTTAAGGGGGGTAGAATTTAACACCCTAAATATTCCTGGGCCATTTTTTTTGAATAAATTAAAATTTTCATTTATATCATACAATTAACTAAGTGAAATCTTCATTTTATGCTAAACTAACTTGTTGTATTTTACATGAAACACTGAGTTGGTGTATGAAACACTGAACACAGAGTTGGAGTACCATAACTGGAACATTGAGTTTCTAAAAAAATATCTTTTTATTTTATAATTATTTAAATAAGATAATTATAACCTAGAAATTAAACTTATTTATATGAATACTATTAAATACTTTTCAAATATTGTTCATAATTGTTTAATATTGATAATAAAAGGTAAGGTTTTTGGTAAAGTCCTTCTATGCCAAAACATAATCTTTTTAATTTCCATAAAATAAAATTAATTTTAGAAAAATTTAATTTGAGAAAATAATCCCCATTTTTGAATTTGGAATGTAAAAATTATATTAGGTTGAATTTTGGGGATTATTCTCACAAACATCACTTTTATATGAATAGTGAAAATACAAGATTTCAATTCAAAACTTATTTTCAATTAAATATATTTATAAGGATAAAATATATTTTAATTTTATTTAAATGTTCAAATAGAAAATATTTTTACTAAGTAATCCAATTACGGCCATTTGAACCATTTACACACATAAAATGGATATAAAAACATAGCAATCTTTGGATTCATTTTACTATAAAGGGTGTTTTGCCAAAAAATCGCCTAAATAATGTTTTTAGTGATTCTAGGAATGTTTTTGGGAAAATATTATTTTAACTAAATTTTTTTGTTAGTGTGAGTAAAAGAGAGGAAGGAGTGTCGTTTTATAGGGGAGGTGGGCACATTTGGAATTTTTCAAAGTATTAAATTAATAAAAATTAAATCTAGATTACAAATGTTTCCAAGTTCATCTAGTTAGAATATAGGATGTGTAAGTGTTGAAGTATAACCATTCAATTAGAATTAAACATGGTTTTAATAATTTTTTAATCCTTATCTTTTTCAATTAATCTTTTTAACTCATACTCTTTTATCAAGTAATTTAAGCTTTGATAGTTAAAATAATTACCAAATCGTGCCAATATACTAATGAATGAGTAATTAATACAATTTTTATAGTTATATACACTTTTTTTTTATGAAATATAGGTTTTGATAAATTTTATATCATTTAAATAATTCTATTTTATTTTAAAATATGAATTATGTCCATTTTAATACTATTCATTAGATGAGTTTTTAAAAATATCATAACAATTTGATTCCTTTGAAAAAAATTAATTAACATAATAATAACATGTCACATTTATCCATAAAATTAATTTATGACATCATATATTTCAAAATATATTTATTTTAATATTATTAGTATCAATTATTTGATTCTTTTTTTAATTAATCAATTACCGCGTCATCATTATGTCATAATTAAATTTTATTATTTAATTTTTAAAAATTATAAATAAATTAACATGATGTAGGTAATATACTAGGATTTATATTAACTATTCATTTATGAAGATATCAATTATATAACCTCCTATTAAAATTGTTATTATAAGAAGAGACATATATATGACATATTGGCTTTTACTTTAAATTAAATGTTATTAATGTCATAATCTCATCCAAGTTGCTTCCAATGGTCAAAATTTCCATCCAAGGTAGTCATGGTAGAAAATTACTCATAAAATAATATTATTACAAGTGTTATCATTGTTTTATAATAATATAATTTTACTTTTACTTTTAATTACCCCATTTAACTTTAATTGTGGTAAATAAAATACTAAAGTAACTATTCACCCAAAAATATGTTTTTCTTATTGGACCATGTTTTTCATACTGAATACAACAATGTATTTCTATTTTGGAAAAATAAATTCTAATTTTTTTAAAAATTGGTCTAACACTAATCCCCTTGATGGACCGAGAAAATACGTTTTTTAAGTAAAACGTTGAAAAGTTCACCTTGTTTTTTAATTTAATTTTAATTCAAAATTTCATTAAAGGAAATAGAATTGATTAACTAATAAAAAATTCATCTAATTATACATTAAAACCATTTCAAAGGATAATTCACCAATATAAATAAATTAGATGAAAAATTAGTTTTGAATTAAAATGTAGTATTTTTTACCAATCATTAAAAAAATAAATATTAGCAGAAAAATATAAAAAATTCATCCAAAGTAAATCTTGATATAACAATTCCAAAGAAGAATTTTATTTTGTCTAATATAAAATATAAAATTGATAAAAACTATATTTAAAAAAGGGTTCTCCATTAAAAGGTGGAAAAACTCCCTTTTAAAAATATTATAGTATTTTATGATTAAAATTGTATTTATTCTCATTTTAAGCCTCCAAAATTGTTGAAATAAAGTAAAAATATTTAATATACATGTGTAAACATAATATAGTAAGTTCTATTCAATCCATATAATATAATTAATAGGTGATAACTACCACATTAAATAATAATATTGATAGTATATTATTTTTTGATATAACTCTCTCTTGTGTGCAACATAAGATTTAGAAGAAACCCATTATTGCGTGTCAGGTTTGCTATTGGAATTAGAAACCAATTTAATGTGAAATTAATATCTAATTCATTAATATTAATAGATATTAAAAATTCTCATTCTATAATTACCTAGGATGTTACATACAATCATTCCATTACACTGGTGAAATTTCTCTAAACGATTCCTTGGAGTACTTCTAATGTAAATCCAAGTCTAAGTGAGATTAGATACCAAGGTGATGATCCAAGGAATCATGTGTCTGGAGAAATCAAGATTAATCCATAGAGATAATCCAAGGAATTTTAATATCGGAATATAAATTTAATGAATCATCAATACTTTGGTGACTTATTCATATATTTATACAACAAAGAAGAAATTTGAAAAATGGCATCTCCCTCAGAAACTAGATAAATAAATCATGGTGTAATCCTATGAGTACTTTAGTCATTCCCTAAAGAATCTATGTGTGGATCAAGTTTCACCAATCCTTTAACAAGAAAATGATACATAATCATTTGGAACCATTTATAAATAATCACAGGTCATGTTTTAATCTATTCCTTTTTAACTTTCTGTTTAACTCAAAACATCTCATTTTCAATTTTAAATGAAAAAAGTTTATACAGGTATTATTAAACCTTAATCATGTTGTACATATATATCAAGGGATAAGTGAAAGGTATTTTCTATATTATATCACAATTATCCAATTATTCCAACTTAATAAAAATTCTCTTTTAAATGTCTAGAAAACACATATAATGTGTGTTAAAGGATCATGAATATAAGGAGTCACTCAACAGGATGATCATTGGTGAGGTTCCAAACTATAATAAGGTAAACGAGTATAAAAAAAAAACAATGATAAAATATGCCTTTTCTATTGATGAACTTTATCAGTGCTATAAAAAATCAGTGATAAAGCGTAACCTTTTCAGCACATTTCTTTTAGCATTGATAAAAGGCTCCCTTTGTCAGTGCATTATTTTTAGCACTGATAAAGGGAAAACTTTACTAGTACTTTATTTTTAGCATTGATAAAGGTCCCAAATAAAATGAAATAATTAAATAAATATTAAATAAAAATGAGCTCATTAAAAAATATAATAAAATTTTGGTCAATTAAATAATTATTGATAGAAATTTAATTTTTTGATACTATACATAAATTATAAATATTAATAAATAATATATATTAAATATATATATATATATATATATAATGGGAATCAAACAAATTAAAATTAAAAATAAGTATGTTAAGAAAAATATTATACATTTTATTAATTAAATAATTATTGATAATATTATTAAATAGTATATATTAACTATATAGATATATATATTAATTTATATAAATATTACCTATATTATAAAAAATATTTATTATTTACATTAAGTATTCATATATTTAATGAATAATGGTTTATAAATAAAAATTATTATGAAATAAAAATACTGACTAATTCCATTGAGTAAAGGACATAATCAAATGTCTTTTGGTCTTTAAATTTAATATATATCAAATGACTGTGATGTTGATTTCACATACATATTCATAATTAATGCATCTTTGTATACAACAAACACACAAAAATATTTATGTAAGGAAATATGAAATAATAACTCATACCCCAAGTATTTAAACAATTTATTAAAATTTTATTATTCATTTTATAATTTCATTATGACATGATACATTCATTATATCATGTATTTAATCCGTAAATTTTATTTATTCTTTTTTAATGTTTTCACAGTTTGGTATTAATTCTTTTTTAAAATTTTGTATTTTTTTTATTTTTTAGTTACTCAATAAATTTATACTATTTATTTATATATATATATATTTAATATGTTTTAATATTTTCAATATTAATTAATATTTATTACAATATATATCTTTATTTTTTTAATAATTTATATTTCATTAATAAAACTCATCCATTTTATCAATATTTTTAAAGTGTACTCAATTTTAATTATTCAATTTCACTTATCTCTAACATACACACACTTAATATTAAATATTTATTAATAATGTTAAAAATATATTTGTAAATACGTATTTATAAATAAACAAAATTTTTAAATATATATTTACTATATTTAAACATTTATATATTTATAATTATAAATAAATAAATCTTATTTTTTAGAAAAGTATATATTTAGTTATAAATAAATATTTATATATATTTAAATAATTATAAAATTAAAATAAATTTATTTAAATAATAAATATATTTACTATATTTATATTTATATACATTTATTAGATATATATATATAATTATATAAATATGTTTAAATATATAAATATAATTTTCTAAAAAGTATTTATATAATTATAAGTAAATAAATAAATATTTATAAACATATAATATATATATTTAAATAAATAATATATATTTTTTATTTATATTAATATATATTTATTAAATAAATATATATATAATTGTATAAATATATTTACAATTATTTAAAAATGATTATAATTATAAATCATTTATCAACACTTAAGTAATAAGCACAGATAAAAGGAATCATTATCAATTCTTAAAACCATTGGTAAAAGCCCTCTTTATCAGTGCTAAAAAAGAACTGATAAAGAATCCAATTATTAACACTTATTAATTTAGCGCTGATAAAAGGGATCTTTATTAGTGTTTTTCAGAAGTGTTTATAATGTGTCCCAATCGGTTTTAAGAACCCTAACCATCATGAACTTGTTACAATATCTATAATTTTTGTGGAATCCCCTTGCTTCCAGAACTCCTCGTTGTCTAATACAAGATTTAATTCAGGCTAGAATCAAGTCTCCAACAATTCCAAGTCATAAATCCATGGATCGAACTATTTAATGGTTGAATGAATCCAAGGATTGAATGAAATCCATGTTTTGTGATATATCTACTTTCTCTCGGATGATTCAAATCTTCAATCCAAGGTATGTTATTTTCTCATCTTCCTCACTCATTTATTTCTTGTTTGGAGATATATTTTTTTTTTATCCTTATTATTTCCAGCACAACCACTAATTTCCATCGGGTCTCCCTTGATTTCCTCCATCCGAATACCCATGATTTCATCCCTTTGTTTCACCTGAGTTCGGCAGTTTGTGGTGATCCTTTACCATGCTTGGTGCTATAGTGCCTCCTGAGTCAGTGAACTAGGAGTGCTCTTTTGGAACAGATTTTTGAGGTCGCACCACCTCACCAATGGGGAGGTTCACCAGGTGCACCTCGCCTCGCCTCATGCCAATGTGCACACCTTTGACAAAAAATCCACAATCTAATATAGATTTCATTACCGTGTAATTAAACTCATTATTAATAGTTATTCATAAAATTTAAATCCACATTAAAGAATTATATATATATACATATATACAAGACTAAAACATAATACATACGATCCAAGTATAAATATGAATGGTTGAAATTAAATATTTATCCCAATGTATGGATTTCTACTTTGAGGGTCTATATATATTATAGTGAATAAAATCCCAGGGTTATTTCATTTAAATATCTAATTTATTATTATATTTATTTACAATATACCCATTTTAATTAGAAAACAAATATCTATAAATATTATCTTTTCATCATAAAAACATGTCAACCCACCCTTTTTAAGTCAGTATTTAAATGTCTTATTATCTTTTATACAAAATTTTTCGCTACCAAAAACAAATTTCCTCTCTCAAAAACAGTTACCATGAATTTTTACCGACCCTATATTAGAATATGGTTTGGATAGTTTTATATACAATTGTAAAAATATGTCAATATTTGAAATGAAACCCACCCATTAATACTTCTTAAAAATTAATTCATTTACTTCATCAAACATATAATAAAAACAATGTATGTTTTAAATTAATCCATATAAAAATCAATAATTATTTAACATTTACTTTTTTTCGAACATCTTTTACATGCAAATATTTTATCTTAAGAGATCAACAATTTGAAAATAAGTACCTTTTCCACTTTTCAAAAATCATTTATTACATTAATTTGCCTATAATTTATGAGATGAAAACCAATATCTATTATGAAGGGATGTTTATTTGGACATCAATAATAAATTACCCTTACATTCCATTATTTTTCATATAATACATTTCTAATTCTTTCATCAAATTCATCATTTTTTTAAACTCTTGACAATCCTTCACACAACAATTTAATTTGTCACATGTTTAATAGAGTTATTTCAATGATCTAAATTCATCAAAAAATTTTACTTTTAATGTTTCATCTAACTTCAAAACTTTTTTGTAAGAGTGGGTCATCTCCCATTTAAATTAAAACCTCAATATATTCCCTTATGACTATTATTTATTTCATAATGACGAAAATTTTATACTATGTACCAAAAATTACCATATAATCAATAATGACATGAAAATGATATTTTCTTATAAAACCTATTCTTCTTCATCTTGAAAATAATTATTGATTTCAACCTATCTAGACATAACTCGTGAATAAATTTATGAACTAAGAATTTTGAGATGTTTGAAACAGTTATCTTTGTTCGGTATATTCTTTTCATATGAAAATTTTTACTATTCCTTTACAATTATTATTTAAAATAGAAATTATAATTTTGAGATGTTTTTAAGTTTTGATATACCATTAATATTAAATGTAATAAGTCTTTGGGTTGTTTTATCACTTGCTTCAAAAATAGGGTGATGGTTATTAAATTCTATATATGTTGGAATAATTCTTAGAATTTTTTTAGGTATTCATAATTTTAGGTCTACATGTATTGGTTCCACCCCTAGGAATCTCTGATTATCATCCTTGTATATGAAATAACACTTAATTAATTAATTTTTTATTGATACATTTTTATATCATCCTGTTGATGGAATAAGAGATTATTTTTTTTATCAAATTTGGGTGTCTTATTACTCTTGAATTACCTATATTATATTTTCATTTTTAGGGGATTTGGTAAGACTTGATGGATCATTTTAGTAGAGGTATTAGTATTCTTATTTAGAGCATTTAATGTATTAAAATTTGAATTTATTGTATAAATATAGAATTTATAGAGGACCCAAAGATTTTTATATCATATCATGTCACTATTGATACCCCATAAATCAAAAAAAAGAATGTGTATACTCCCCAAATCTTACCTTAAATAGGAGACGAGTTAATAATTAGAGAAAATGGTGTAATTCTCACAAATGGGTGGCATTTCCCCTTATAGAGAATATAATGAAGTACAACTATCATCCTGATCAACACCATCTCTCGAACTGTTATTAATTCAATTTTGTTTCTTGAGACTCATACCTCCTCTATTTTTTTGTAACTGGTACTAATTTGAGAAGTATTAATCCCATTTATGAATACTGCTTAGAGCATTTCAGGAAACATATGTGCATGTGAACAAGAGATGTATGAATAGTATAAAATAACAAAATGCAATGGTAACAGATTGGGAGATGAGATAATGAGAATGAAATTGTGTATATAGTTCACATTTGGATGAATTCAAAGGATAACACCTACTATATTAGAGCAATTATTTTCATAATTTCAATTACCCATTTTATTGAAATCATACAAAAATTATTTTAATGAATCCAATTTTGGGTTCCCGTTATTAGAATTATTTATAACTTTCACCTTTGATAATGAATATCTATGTGTATTTATTTATTTACTGTAGAAAATGAATATTTTATGAACCTAATTGGATAGGTATGAATAAAAAATCGATGCATTCTAATAATTTAAAAGGAGTATGATGATGGAGTTAAAGAGTTCATCAAGTTTTCAATAAAGCATGCATAAAACCCTTGTCAAACCTTTTATCTCTGTTTATATAGTTTTTATTCAAGAAACAGTAGTTTGGAAGTGTTTAAAGTACATTTGATTTGTCATAGAATACATTAGTGATATAAATGTTGGACTAAAAATGGGTAAAAACTGAATGTGCACACCGATTGGGATGACACTATAGTTTATATATAATTTAATAGGAATACTAGTGAAAATAATAATGGATATCACATGTCAGAAATGAAAATGTAAATTGAAGATAACCTTCATGATTTTCCAAAGTTTTTTGAGATGTTAAATATATGTTCTAAGAGATAATTGTATACTGGTTGTAGTAAATACAAAACATTATCAATATAATTTATGTCATAGAATTTTAAAGATAGGAGCATATGGAGTGACACTATTTTTATAGAACTACTTCGTCTCCTAAATGATATTCCACCAGAAGAAAATGAACTACCATTTCGAACATATGGTGATAAAATAATTATATGTTCAATGGGAATGATCTCTAAAAAAATACATGATTATCCAAATGATTTCATATTGTTTCATAAAGACCATGAATCACAAATAAAATTACCTAAGTGTGGTGCATATCGACATAAGAAAAATTTATCAAGTCCTTATAAATATATATCATAATTTCCTATCATTCCATGGTTTATAAGACTATATTGATGTTAGGAAACCATGAGACAATTGAAATGTTATGTAGATAAAATAATTAATGATGGAAACCTATGTCATCCAGAGGATTCTCCTCAGAGAAATAAAATTGATTAAGAGTATTCAAAATTGGGAAATATGTTGAGAAACTATTATATTTTGTTTACTATAGATTGAATAAATCATTTTGGTGTTTAGAGTAGTACTAATAGTTCATGGTCCGTCATATTGGAAAATTATTACTCACCGCTATGGTTATGCATGAAGCCCAAATAAATTATGTCATTTATATATATATCTAGACCCAAGGAACTGGGTATTGATATTGATGTCTATTTGGCTCTGTTGATCGATGTTATGAAATTGATGTGGTATACACATATTACAATGTATGATTCTCATAGAAGTAAAGAATTATCATTGAGGGCTATGTTGTACAGGATAAAAAATGACTTCCCTAATTATGGAAATTTATTTGGATATAGCATTAATGGAATTTTGGGGTGTCTCATTTGTGAAGAATGCACACACTTAGTTTGGTTGAACAATTCCTCAAAGACTGTATTTTTTAAACATTAGCTTTTTTACCTCGATGACATAAATACCGATCCTATATGAAAATATTCAATAGAGGTAATGAAAATCATACAAAAGCATCTCTAGTAAAGGGTGATAAACCGTTTGACATAATAAAATATATAGACATTATTTTTAGTAAACCATTTAGAAAAACATACAAAATCATGTTGTAAGAAGTGATTAATTTTATTTTAATTACCATATTGGAATTATTTGTATGTCATAAACTTTCATGATGTCAAGAATGTTTTAAAAAAATTTATTTGATATTGTTATTTTAACTTTACTAAATGTTACTAGAGAAAAGAAAGATGATATAATGGCTAAGTTGACACGATTTATAGTGGTAAAGGAAATGTTGGCTCTAGAGAAGGTTAAAGAGAAAATATTTCTTCCTCCAACAAATTAAACTATATACAGATAGTAATATTTCAATTTTTCCTCTTTATTAATATTGAAAACGTTCTAGATTGGAATTCATCAAATATAAAGAATGTCGTGTGAATAACTAATTTGATGTTTCAGGGACTAAAATCACATAACTTTCATGTTTTGATACCTATATCATTCTACTACATTTTCCAAAAAAAATTATAACATACATTTACTAAACTCTAATTCTTTTTCAAATCCATATACAATAAAGTTACAGATAGGTTAATGTTCGTAATAATATATAAGGAGGTTTTACTAATATCATGTGAATTATATATGTTTTTACCACAATCATTATTTGATATAATAGTCCATAAAAAGTATCACTTGGTTAGAGAGGTTCAAATATGTGGTTCTATCCATTATTGATGTATGTACCCCATTGAATGATATATGATGATTTTGAAAGGGTATGTCAAGAATCAAAATCAGTTACAAGTTTTTATTGCATAATGGTATATTATTGAGGACGATGTGGAATTATGTACCGATTACCTATCAGATGTTGATAGAAATCGTCTCCCAAAGAATCATCACATCAGATGAATTATGGGGGAAGGGATTTACAGAAGTGATTTTGGTTCAATTTACATGATATAAAAGGATACATCACACCTTTACGTTCTATATAACACTAAAGATATTGATCTGTATATTGAATCACAGAAAAAATTCTTAGAGACTTGAATACATCAAGGGATGAAGTATGGATATAAAATACACATAATAAAAAATTCATAGTATCGTTCTGAGATGAAATTTATAAGAATTTATCTAAAAAATTGAATTTAGTTGCTTAAAAACTTCCATTGATAGCTAGGGGACCTAAAATAAAAATTATATATTATAATGGTTTTTTAATCAATTTTTATACCTTCTATACCAAAGCATGACGACTGTATTATGAGGAAAAAATGGTGTTAAATTTATGGAGGAAGTAACGCACATATCTAGTTCCAAGGGTAGAAATCTATTTTTTGTTCAACCGATATAAGAGTTGTATTTTAAAACATTTAAACGGACTATTTTTCATGGAAATGGGTTGAAAATATGATTGCAATGAATTTAGATGAATTGGGCTTTACGAAGGTTAATTTCTTTGTGGAATGGTAAAATATGATCCATTCATAACCGAATCAAAATATGTGAAAGTATTTTATGTCTTAGATCTATCAATCAAGAATTGGATGATTTTTCTACTGGATAATTAAAAAAATGTTGGGTAAGATGAAGATTCAATCAAGGATGACCCTTTTATTGGGATATGATAATTAATTAATTACTCCCTTTATATAGATAATGTATTTTATGTTATAAGGGATCAAAAATATGGGATTTGGATTCCTAATAGAAGAACCAAATACCTAAAACCATTTAAAAATAAATAGTGGTCAATAAGAAGGTATTTTTTTAATATACTTTGTTTTTTCTCATAATATTTTTTAATCTCTACATTATTAACATAATATATATTAAATGTTTGACTACTCATGCATAAAGATTATTATACACATGACGATTCTACCAATCCCTTGGAATCATAAACTATAATTATGGAAACCCTTTTGGAATATGTAAAGGTTTTTTTACAATATACATTCTCTGTTTCACCCAAAAAATATAATTACATGTTGTCTTAATTGTCATTATTCATTAAAAATTTCATATATTTTAAAATATTTTTTCTGTGTTTTATTCCTTTTTCTAAAAAACATCCTTATATTTTTTCTTACTCAAAACCATTCCACCCCAATAGTGTTGGCGTTTATGACTTTCCTTTAAGTTAACTCCACTTCCTTTGTAGGAAGAGAAATGATACTTCCTCTTCTCAATCACAGAGGAAATATTGATATTTTCACAATAAAATATTTTTCAATAAAATTAATGTATTGTTTCATATTTATATTTAATTTTTTTAGTATTACTCAAATAATAATTCATTTTTTATACGTGTGGATTATTTTGTTTGCGTTGGGGTTGTTTGTTTTAAGATTATCATGCTTTGTTGAGATTTTAATTTAAGAAAAAAAACTAAGCTAATTAAATCTAATAAATGCTTCAATAATTTATAAAAAAATCAGAGAATGATTAATTTATACTACTTATTTCATTATTTTTTCCCCATTTATCTACTATTTGTAATTTAATTTCCTTAACATTTTTATCTAATACTAATTTATTTTTTTCACATATGTTTTTAAAGTCATATTTTTGTTTTAAGTATCTTCAGGAAGAAAAAATAGAGAAAATATGTTACTTTATACCATTGTTACAATTCATTCAATTTACTTTCTTTTTTAAACTGTAACACTACAGATTGAGTGGATGTTCTTAGACGAAAATGATTTTTTGGATAAGAACATCGACTCAATATGTAGTGTTGGTAGTTCAAGAAAGAAATAAAATTAAATTATTGTAACATTGGTAGTTAGGTTTTTTTGTGACACCCAGACATGTTGGAATCAGTCACACCTCAAACCGATACACAATGTGACCAGTATGACTCCAATTCCTTCTTTTTTGAAATAAATTGATATTAAATTTAGTGAAAAAATAACAAAATGAAAACTAATAAAACATATTAAGATAGTTTTTATAGTAAAATTAAATTATCCTTATGTCATTTTTGATGTTTATGAATCATCTACACCTTAATACGATAAATTATGTGCCCGATATGACTCAAAGTTTATGTTATCAGTTTAAAGTTAATATTTTTATTCCAAAAGTTTTAGTCCTTGAGAACTATGAAAATGCACTCAGATTGTCTTGATCATTTTGGAAGATGATTCATATCTAATTTGTGGCATCTAATAATTTACCCCACTTCAAATTGACACCTGATGTGATTGGTAAGACTCAAAGTTCAAGATTCATTTTTAAATTTACATTTTCATAAAAAAAAATGACATACTCAAAACTAATAAAAATGATTCATATTTTTTTTGATACTTTCAGAAAATTATCCAAATGTAATCATGTATGTGTATATATATTTTTTTCAAAAATACTATGCACGGTGTGACTAGTATGTCTAAAAGTTCACCATTTTATTTAAAATTGACATTAATTTTATTAAAAAGGACAACTTACATACAGAAAACTTTGAAAATGCATTCTGATAGTTTTGATAATTTAAAAAAATGATCCATAAGTAATTTTTATGTGTAGGAACATTGTTCACTTCAATCCGATACATGATTTTCCTGATATGACTCAAATAGTCCTTTATTAGATTAAAATTTACATTTTAAATAAAAAAGGGTCATAACTGAAAACTGAGAAAATTAACATAGATTATCTAGATAATTTATAAAAATTGCATGTAATTAATTTTTGTTTTTTTATTAATTTTCCTTATGTAAAATTGATACACAATGCAACTAGTATGAATAAAAGTGCATATTTTTTGTTTAAAATGTAATTTTATTAAAAAAATAAGTGACGTACTAAATTTTTTTGATACTTCAAGAAAACGATCCATAAATCATTTGGGATGTGTAGGAATAATCCACACCTCAATTCATCACATGGTGTGACCATTATGACTCAAAGTGTATCTTTTTATTAAAAATTGACATTAATTTTAGTAAAAAAAGAGAACTGATATACTCAAAACTGATAAAATACATCCATATTGTTTTGATAATTTAATAAAATGACCTGTAAATCATTTTTTATGTGTAGGAAATATCCTTACTTCAATCTGATTCATGATGTTTCTGATATGACTTAAGGTGTCCATTATTAGTTTAAAATCAACATTTTTGTTCTAAAAGTTTCCCTCATTAAAAACCAACAAAACATGATCTGATTTTATTCAAAATTTAGGGAAACAATTCTTAAGTTAGATGTGATGTGTATTAATTAGTATCACATTAAATTAATATACCATGTCACTATTATAACTCTAAGTAATTGTTTCCAGTTTAAAGTTCCATTTTTATAAAAAATATTGGCAACCTACTCAAAACTGATCAAAGATATTCAGATTGTTTTGATAAATTAGGAAAACAATCCATAAGTAATTTGAGATGTATAGGAATCATCTTCACCTCAATTTGAAGCTAAGTGTTGCCAATATAACTCAAACTGTGTCTTTTTTTAATATGACATTAACATTAGTAAAAAATACAACTAACATAATCAAAACTAATCAATCACATTCAAATTATTTATATACTTTAGAAAAAAGATACATAAGTAATTTTGTATATGTATGAATCTATCTCACCTCAATTTGATACACAATGTCACTCGTATAACATACAGTGTACATTATCAGTTTAAAATTAATATTTTAGTTCAAAAAGTGTCACTCACAAAAACTGAGAAAATGCACTCAGGTTTTCTTTAAAATTTAGCTTATTTATTTTTAATTAATTTTTTTCATTTAGGAACCATTCTCACATCAAACCAATACACGATGTGATCATTATGATTCAAAGTGCATGTTTCTAGTTTAAAATGACTTTTTAGAAAAAAATACAAGTGAGGTACTCAAGAGTAAGAAAAAATATTATGATATTTTATACTTTAGAAAAATGATCCTTATGTCATTTGTGACATGTAGGAGTCAGCCATATCTCAATATGATGTATGGTGTGACTGATATGACTCCAATTGGGTCTTTTTATTTTAAATTGACAATAATTTTAGTAAAAAAGACAACATACATACTCAAAACCAATAAAATGAATTTGTATTATTTTTATACATAAGAAAAATGATCCATAAGCCATTTATATATATAATAATCATTCAAACCTCAATCTAATGCACAATGTACTCAATATGACTCAAAGTGTCTCATATCAGATTAAAATCGATATTTTAGTTTAAAAAGTTTCACTTAATAAAAACCAATAAATTTGGATCATATTGTCTTGATAATTTTTAAAATTATTCATATGTAATTTTTTATGTGTAGGAATCAGTCTCACATCAAACTGATAGACGATGTGGCCGATATGAGCCAAAGTGTGAGTTTCTAGTTTATAATGGTATTTTTGTAAAAGAGATATGTGACATACTCAAAACCAATAATACACATTCATATGGTTTTTATACTTTAGTAAAATTATCTATATTACATTTTAGACATGTATGAATCATCCAGTCCTTAATCTGATGCACAATGTGACTGATACGACTCCAAGTGAATATTTTGTTAAAATTGACATCAACTTTAGTAAAAATATACAACTAACCTACTCAAAACCAAGAAAACACAATATGTTTTATATTCTTTATGAAAATGATCTATAAGTAATTAATTATGTGTGAGAATCCTCTTCACCTTTTTCAGATACATGATATTCCCAAAATGACTCAAACTATCCATTATCAGTTTTAAATTGACATTTTAGTTCAAAAAGTGTCTCTCATTCAATACCAGAAAATATTCTCAAGTTTTTATTTATAATTTTGGAAAAATATCCATAAATAATTTATGATGTGTAGTAATTATTCTAACATAAAACATATACATGATGTGACTTACATGAATCAAAGTACGCATTTACAGTTTAAAGTTACATTTTAGTAAAAAAGATAAGTGGCATACTAAAAAATGATCAAAAACATTCAGATTATTTTAATACTTTGAGAAAATGATCCATAAGACATTTGTGATGTGTAGTATTCATTCAAACATCAATATGATGAACACTATGACCTATATAATTCAAAGTGTGTTTTTTATTTAAAATTGACATCAATTTTGGAAATAAAGACAACTAACCTAGTCAAAACTAAGAAAACAAACTCAGATTGTTTTGATACCTTAATAAAATGATCCATAATTTATTTGTGATGTGTAGGAAGAAGACACACCTCAATCAGATACAATATGTGCCCTATATGATTCAAAGTGTATATTATCAGTTTTAAATTTACATTTTAGTTAAAATAGTGTCTCTTACTAAAAAAGTGTCACTCATTTTTATTTTATAATTATTGAATTAATTTTCAAAGTGTCAATTGTTGAAGATGAACATGAATTTGTGTGATGTGCATGAGTCAAATATAAATCAATATGATACAAAATGTTCCTGTTATGACTCAATGTTTAGCTTAAAATAAACACTTTTTGTTAATTTATTTATTTGTATTATGACTAACATAAGAATTGTTTTCTTATATAAATTCATTTTTGTTGAGAACGGGTGGTTTGTTCACCGAAATCATGCCCCTTTATCAGTTCCTGTACAAGTGATGATAAAGGAACCATTTACCAATTATTTTATAAGAACCAACAAAGTTTTCCTTTATTAATACTAAATAAAAGTTCTGATAAATGTTTTTCCTTATCGGTTCTTTTAATAGAACTGATAAACATATTGGGCATTAATCCCTCTCTAACAGTCACTACTTCTATAGTACAAATAAAGGACATTTTTAGTGATGTAAAAGAACGATTTTGTAGTTTTGAGTGGTCTAGGTCATAGTTCCCCCAATTAATTTAACATATTTCTCAATGAAAAGTTAACACATAGGTATTCTAGTGTGTGACACAATGATGAAAATTATATATGGACTAGGCTTTGAGGGAAATAATATTAACCACCTAGATTACAGTAGTAGAGGAACACTCATCTTGTATTAGCTTCTAATTTAACCAAGATCATAATAAATCAAAAGAATAGTTGAATAAATTTAAAATATGAAATATTATCTCACTCAAAAACAACACTGAATATGGATAGATAAACAGATAAAGGATGGTAACAAATTGAAGCACTTACCATTGGATAAAAAACGTAACAGACAATGAGAGAATCAGAGCTCAGATGACAGAGAGGCTTCAAATCTTTAGGAATGGGGAGATCTTCATGTGTGGGTGTATATTGGAAAATTAATGAAGAAAGGGGTATTTTAGTTTAATAAGGGTGGATGAAAACAGTCCATTTTACCCTTCTATAAAGGGGTCACACAGTTTGGGAAAACCCTGTACCAAATGTCTAGATCTAATTCTTTAGTGAAACTAAGGGTGAGGGATAAGAAGAGAGTTTGAAAATACTATGTCTCACCCATGCACTCCATTATAGTTTTCTGTAGCTCACCAGACAGCTACGCGGCCTTTTATGCATGTTTAAACTAACCGTGTACCCCCTCTTACTAGGACACATGGTTGAGGCGTATTGTTTCTAGTAACCATCTTCCAACTATGTGTTTCATTTTTTTCCCAATAACCGAATTTTTGAGCATGGAAAAATCCTCAAAATATCTTAAACCCTTCCTTAATAATTTAAGAACATTTATATCATTAAAAATGAATATTCAAACTGAATCTCAAAATATTTGTACCTTAATAAAAATTTGGGATGGTATATCCTTCAAGTGGGAGAATTTGAAATTAAACATAAAAAACCTTGATTAATAGAAAATTAATGTGGCAACATCTAAAATGGGTATTTTGTACACCATATAAAAAACTTGGTTCTCAAAATCAAACATGTATCATGGATTAGAAAACAATAAAAGAAAACCTTATATTAATTCCCAACATCCACCAAAGTTTTTCAATCTACTGTATAAAAAAATAACGATATTAATAACCTATGAATTTATTAATATATATCAACATTTATAAATTTAATTTCTAATTATTCTCTATATGTATATTAGTTATCTTTTAACAATTTTAAATATCGGGTGTGAGTAATGTTGATTGTTTTGAACTAGTTTCATAATTGTTGTGTTCTTACCAGTTCTTCAACCAAATTGAATCATTCCAAGATCATAAAAGTGACTATAATTGTTTTTAATTAGTTATAATTTTATAGTTTCATTCAATGATATTTTTCATTACAATCCTTAAAGATGAAATCCACAATGATAACATTTTATTGATTTTTAGAAAACATACAATCTTATCTTAATTAATGATCTTAAAATTAAGGTTAGAATTATATAACAAAAATAAAAAATTATTTACTTATTTTTTTCATATATTATTAGTAAATAAATTTTCATAGTAATCCATGATATTATTTTATAGTATTTTCCATGTTGGCGGTTAGAATGCCCCAAACATGAACATACTATAATTAATGGATGAATATTGTAACATACCGAGTAAATAAAGAAATAATACATCCTCTTTTTATTAATATTTTTTAATTAAATATAAGGTTTACTTTAAATGGGTTTCTATGTTCGATAGCATACCTGATACGCAACAACGGGTTTCTTTGAAATCTTACGTAGCACACTAATAATATAATATTATAATTTTAAATGGAAGTTAACTCCTAGATGTTGTAGTGATAGGAATGAAAAAAACTAAATAAAATATGATTATACATGTTTGTTAAATGTATCTACTTTTATCCAATAAAGGCTGGAGGCTTAAAATGTGAATGAATATAATTTTAAGCATAATTTATATTAAAAAGTCGATTTACCACCTTTTAATGGAGAACCCTCTTTAAATATTGTTTTGATTACTTTATTATATTCTAATTGACCAAATAAAACCTTTCTTTGGAATGGGGACATCAAAATTTACGTTGTGTAAATTGTTTGGAATTTTTTTGATAAAGTTCATTTTATAATGAATAGTTAAAATATTGTATTTTAATTCAAAACTGCGTTTTAATCAAATTTATTTATATGATTAGATTGTATTTTTAATTGGTTTTATGGTTTAATTAGAATATATTTTTACCATCTAATCCAATTTTGGTCATTGATGTTAATTTTACTTTGAAATTGGACATAAACAAGTGTCAATCTTTTGATAGTTATTGTTTCTTAAAAACATGCTATTTGTTTTAACAACGAGAATTAATTTTAAATTAATTAATGAAACTTATATGTTTAGAATTAGGTAAAATAGAACTCATTTTTTAATTAGGAATATCAAATATATCTTAGGCTGAATTTTTGGTATTTTTCTAAAAAACTGCAATTTTTGATGAATAGTGAATCCACTCAGTAGTAGTTAAAAAAGAGGATTTTTTCATTTAAATGAAATTTTAACACTTATCTGAATTGAATTTCAAAAATCTGAAATTCATGGTTGTTATTAGCAAGTATAATGTGGTTCAATAAGATGAAAATAATTTTTGGTGAATAGTAACTTTTGACTTTTATTTACCGCGGTTAAAGGTAAATAGGGTAATTCAAGGTAAAAAGAATATTATAATAATTCAAAATTAACTTAACACTTTTCTTAACCTTATTGGATGAGTAATGTCCAACCATGGTCATCATTGGGTCGATTTTTGGACCCCATGGAGCCACTTATGAATGACAATGAAATTTTAGATTAATTAATATAATGTAAAGAAAAAAATGACATAAAAAATATCTCTTTGTAAATTAATTTTTATATGGCGTTATATGAATAATCTTTTTGACTATAAATATTAATTGGAAATTTAAAAATATTTCCTACATCATGTTATTTTTATAATTTTTATACATCTAATAAATTAAATTATTTATGACATAATAATGACGCAGTGTTTACCTCATTAATAAATCATTTCAGTAAATAAGATTACAATGATTAAAATATTATCTAAAACCTATCCAATTACTATTGGATGATTTTATTTAGACCATGATTCATCTTATATTAAACTTATAGTTATTATTGGACCTTTAGAAACCAAATATCATTATATAATAAAATAATATTTTCACACTTTTCTAAAGAGCCCCTCCTCCCCCATATAAAAGGAGACCATTTCTAACCAATTCCTCACCCCTATCAAGCCTTTTGACTTATCCAAAATCTGACTAATTAATCTCCCCACATCCCTATCCTCCACCTAGAATCCTTTCCTTAGGCAAAAGGCACTTCAACAAACCATTTTGGTTCAAACCAATAGAGTTACCCAAATTAAAGGTAATAGTTTCTCTTAAATTATTTTTTTATTTTGTTTTATTTTTCTTCTCCAACCCATAAAATATTTTTATTATTTTATTTTATAAAAAAACTATTATATTCATTATACTAGGATCTTGTTACGAGAAGGATTCAAACTGCCCTTACACACACCTCCATCTTATGGATGAAGAACATAATGTTTTTGTGGATGGAAAACTAACGCCTCATGAAATGATGATTGTTCGATTATCTCCTACTACCTCTCATGGTTTCCATTATGATGAAACTGTATTTATATATGATATATATTATGTTTATTTTTTATTTATGCTTCTATAATTTCCATTTATTGTATCCCTTTATGGTTTCCATTACGGGTAAACACAATAATCTCATTAGAGGAAGTGCAGACTACCGCCCCTCAAAGTGATATGACTCATTAATTCCATATATGGGACGTATAAATGATGGAGTTAATGATATTATATATGATATTATATATGAAATTATACTGTAATTTTAATATAACTATGTATCATTATGTTTTAATTATATTAAAAAAAGAAATATAAATGAAAGTAGCGTTCATGGGTACGTACGACTTTCCGTCTCCATGAACAGTGCATTTCATTTCTTATCTCCAAATGTTATGTACATTTATAAATACATGTATATACTGGATATATATGATATATATGATATCTAAATCATGAATACCATTTAGGATATAATTAAATTTTAACCATGTGAACAACTTGTAGCTATATGGTGTTTATTTTTTACTCAAGTACCAAATATCGACAAAACAAACGTTATTAACTTAAATGATTACATAATGTTTATAAAATGAAAATAAGTGACATAAAAGGAACAATAAAATTGAAAAGGGACCTTAATAAAGTATAAATTAACTATGGATTATTATTCAGTAGATTAAAGAATCATCGAGTCAAGTCGGACACGAGGTAAGGGACTTCATCTCAATCTCATTTCATTGAGGCATATTTTGTTTTAATACACGACTTTTTTTAGACACTGTATAAACACACTTGAATTTTCAAAGGAAATATTTTTCTACAAAGTGTTTTACTAAACGACAAATTTTTTTTTCTTTTAACGTAATCAGTGAGAATGACCTTTCCACCACCGCGATTATTATTTGTTCTTTAGCTTCCTTAACAAGCCATAATGTTTTTTAAGGAAAATAAATACCATATACTCTTTTATGTATTTTGGTATTGAAAATGGTTTTGATAATGGATTTTTTATGTCAATATATTTAAGTGATATATTGTGATTGAAATGTGGAAATTTTTTATTTCCTTTATAATTATTTTATGTCTTATGATTTTATAATGGTTCATGGACATTTGACTGGTGGTTACATGATAAACCAAATGACGGGTGGTGCAGTGAATACCAGGATGGGTGGTTTCATTATAACCTCCAATGCATTGGGTTTGGAAGTTGGCTTTATGGGTATTCCATTTACTGATATGTGTGTAAGTTGACCGTACGATTATTCCTTTTAAGTATGTTTATGTCCCAAGTTAGCTTTATATGTTATCTGTTATTTATATGGGTTTTATGGTAATCTTTTGGTTACAAAAGGGTAAGTAGTGATCTTTTATTCAGGGAAGAGTATTTACAACTTCATAGAGGTGAAAAGTATCACTTATTGTTAAATTATTCATGGTTTACTTGTTGTTTTGAAAAACTTACAGTTTTCCATCTTTGTGTATATCTTACTGAGATTTTTATACTCATCCCATATTTTTGAAATGTTTTTCACAGGACATAATGTGTAATAGGGTCAAGGATCGGATCAAGGAAAAGTCATGTTGTCTTAAACATGGAACTAGAAATGAATCTTTTTATTCAAGAGTTTTTATTTTATGAAAAAAATGGAAACTGAGTAGAAGTGTCTACTTTTTAATCTTTTGAGTTGAAATAGTTATGTCCTAATTCTCTAAAACTCTAAACCTGAAAATATCCTTAATGTGAATTATTCGTTTAATTCAATATTATATAATGTTTTAAGGCTGAGTCCTTATATATAAAAAGTGACTTATTTATAAAATAATTAATCTAGAGGTATAATGATATTTTTTAAGGTTTTGTTAAATTGATATTTTAGAATTTAAGATTATTACAAAAATATGTAATGGATATAAGATTATTAAAAATTATGGATAAATTGTTTTCCTCTAGGTACAATGATTTTAGGTGGTTGAATTTATAGTGATTATTTGTTCTCATATTATTAAAATGATATAAAAATTTTCTTAATGGAGTCATAATAATTTTATAAACATCATATTTATACATTAAACCCAATACATGATAAAATATGACTGGAAGTGATGAAAAACAAAATACACTGTTCCATGGAGGTACTTGTCTACACGCACACATGGATGAAAATTTTAATTTTCCATATAAAGAGATAAATGTATATTATTTTATATTATTTGGAATTTAAAATACATATCCTAAAAATTTATTAAATTACAAATTAATACCTTCCATGATTCGTGGTGAAGTAGAATGAAATTTAACACTTTGTGGAGGTGGTAATCTGCACATATACCCAAATATAATTTTTCATTTTCCTTAAGAGATAATGGGAAAATTGGTTAATGTTTATTCCCAAAAAATAAAAATATTTGGTATACTATAAATACTAAATTAATCAGGTAATTTTGGAACAAATATATATGAATGGGAAAGGTAGATAAGAAATAATATTAAGGAAAATGTTGTACTTCTATTGAAAATGTTAAGATTCCCTTGGATGATTTCTTAGAAGGGGAGGACGTAAGAAACAATAATATGAATATAAAAAAGTAAGTATAAAATAATAATAAATGAATAAACATGTCATAATTTCAATAGGAAATTGAAATTTATAGTTTTCTTGAAGGGATCATGAGAGGCACCTTTTATAATTGGTGAGAATGAAATTTTGGTAAATATTTCAACTTAATATAAAGTGGGAACATATTTAACATGTCAATAAGAGTAAAAATGTGAAATAATGAAGTGAGATAATGTTGTATTTATATACACCTCAAATAATCTATTAAAAACATGTTTTAACAAGTTTGGAACTTTACCCCTTTTGTTAACCCTTTTTTCCATATTTGGGTCCTACTGTGGAAACCAGTTTTTAGCTAAGTAATTTATATTTGTGATGAAAAATGTAATGGTACTTATTACATATTTTATAATATGAAAGTATTAATTTGAAATATATTTTATTATATTAACTTTTCAATATTAATAAAAAATAATTTGAGGATAATTAATGTATTAAATTAATTTTATAGGAAGATACATTTTATGATCTAAAATTTAAAATAAATGTATGTAAAATATTAATATAATTAAATATAATTATTTACATTAAAAAGTAATTTTTTTCAATAATAAGTATTAAAAAATAGATTGTTATTATTATGTTATAAAATTAATATCCTTCATAAAAACAATATTTTTCACTATTCAACTAAAAATAATTTTTTTTTCAAAAAATTAGAAAAAATTATACTAAGATAATTTTGAAACTATAAATTTAAAAATGATTTTATATTTTATCTAATTTGAATTAAAAAAACTACCAATTTATTTTTAATATAAATGTACACAATATAAATAAAATGGAATTTATTGAAAAATGTACTTTTTGAATATTAAGTGTTCATGATATTATTCTATAAAAATTTATAATTTAAATAATTATATATTATATATTATAATAATAATAATTTAAAAGTGTTTTACTTAAATTTATTAGCATATTAAACAAACATTTTAGTTCAAAAAACCATTATAGTCATATTCGTTATTTATCCTTTAGAAAATGAATTTTTAATTAATTACCATATTTTTATTTGCAATATGTTTTGATATTATAATAACTTTTTTGAAAAATGTTTTTATAATTTTTCTTAGTTTTTTTAGTTCATTTTTTCAAGTAGATAAATATAATATTTTTTATGTAAAATAAATAGTGAAATCTCATGTCATTAAAATTCTACATTACAAAACCATGGTATTTTCTCCATGGAAGGATTTGCCTATATTAGTGTAAAAAATCATCTAATGATGATTTTATTGTTGATTCATGCATGGTATGTTTATATACTCTTAGTGTTTTTTTCAGACATTGGATTCTTGAGGAGTGATACAAAGATTGGAACCATTTCTTTAAAGATATGGGTTTTCTAACATAATGTTTTGAAAACAACCTATATAGTTTTTT
This sequence comes from Viscum album, assembly GCA_963277665.1. Classification (NCBI taxonomy): domain Eukaryota; kingdom Viridiplantae; phylum Streptophyta; class Magnoliopsida; order Santalales; family Viscaceae; genus Viscum; species Viscum album. Next base: position 1,251,759,321 of record OY728138.1, read on the forward strand.
AAAATACTTGTTATTTGTGGATAAATACTTAATTGAACTAGATATTTGATGAAATGAATTTTAATTTCTTTTTTTGGTATATAGGTTGGTTATATAGGGATCAATCTATTTGATACCTATCCTTATTGGTTCATATTTCACTTTGTTGGCGTAGTGGGAGTGTGTGTAGAGGATCATGGATTTGGAATAATTCTCATGTGGCAGGTGATCAGGTGGTTGTTCTTGGATTGAGTAATATTCCTAGGGTTTATATATGGTTATAACATATGTTAAGATAATGGTCATTGGTTTTGTGTGTGATCCTAGGTTTAGTGAGACACATCTCATGGGAGCGTGAGTCAAGTTGTGTGGATGGGGTGTATAGGAGCTGTGGCCATTGATCTTGTGAGATATTATGTATTATTATAGGTAAGAACATCTAACTAGGTTTTTTGAGTTTTTTCACAACCTTAGGGAAATAATATTGATAATTTTAATGGATTTTTGGGGAAAATTAATATTGTGTGAGGTCATGTACACATCGACTATGTGTAGTGACCATTACGTTTCTAATTGAGAAGAGGTCATCTGTGGGATGAGGACTATAAAGTTTAAAAACGTGAATAAAGGCACAATGAAATTGAAGTTTGATGATAGTGTGATGAGTCCCTCATTTATAAAAGTTTGAGATTAGGGTACCAAGGTATGGTCAACCCAAAAGTTCCTCGATCATAGTTTCATGGGATATCGGTAGTTATTCATGGATTAAGAGGTGTATTATGCATATAGTGTTGGGATTCATCTAGGTTAGTACTTAAAGAACAGTTTATGGGAATCCATAAAGTGTGTAGTGCATCATTTTCTATCATAGGGTGTGATCAATATTTTTAGTGGATTTTTGAACAATAGGGATAATGATCTTGGTAGGTTGTAAACAAGTAGAAATTGATGTTTCATTATTACACTTGACTATGAGAGGCTTGGTCATGTTTATTCATTAATTTTGGTAATTATAGAGTGTAGTAATTTGATAATTGGTGTTTTTGATCTTTGGGGTAATGAAAATAATAATGCTATGTTTGGGACAATCATATTAGGCATATGCATATAACCAACATCTAGAAAAGTCCATGGCATGTGTTAGATAGGATTGTGGGTGGATGATGTGGAATCATAATTTTGGTGTGGGTATAGGTCCATTAATATATTATTCTTTTAAAAATAAGATATTCAAAATTTGGAGACAATGTTAGATGGACTCCCAATGTTAGAACTGAGATCATGATGGAGATGAGGTGATCTGAGAATAAGTTAGATTAGGGATGCGATAGTTAATGTGAAGAGATCTTGGTGACCAATGTATTTTGTTGGTGAAACAACTATAGAATTACATAATGTTTTGGTCTTTAAATTTAGTGTGTTATTTGGAAAGTCTCATGATTCATTTGGGGGTGAGCCCATGCGATTAGGTGAGGTAGTGTGGTAACTTATTGATGGTGCAACCAAACATTTATGGAGAGGCCAACCAAGGGAGGATTGATTGGTGTTGTGGAAGAGAATCAGATGCTTGAGTTGAAAACCACATTTTTCTGGTCCTTTGAAAACTAAAATAAGTAATTTCTCATTGAAAATAAATTCATATGGTTAGGATCACCATAACATAGAATCAACTATCATAAGAAAAGTATTATGGTGGGTAGAACCATGTCCTTCAGGATGGTCTATATAAGGACATTATGGTGTCTCGGTATTGATACGTGCAGTCAGAAGCATCTCAGTGTTGTATGACTTGAATTTTAGGGGTTAGTTCAGATGGTGTTCATTGTTGTGTAGAAGGAGCATGTTTAGAATTAAAATATGAATGCGACAATTACATAGTTAATTGACAATCATGGTAGGCCGAGAAATTTGGATGAGGCTTACTAAAGATTTTTGGGGATGAGAAAATCATGCTGGGAAGTTTTTAATGACCAATGAATTTAATGGTCATTTTCTTTTGGTGGGATTTTTAATTTTAATTATGAAACAGCGTTCATTCCCTAAATTTATATTCATATTAGGCATCATAGAATTGGAACAACTCAAAGAGATACTTTTTAATGGGGAATGTGGATTAGATGGGTATTTAGTTATGAGAAATAGGAGGTTTAGGGTATCCCCACAAAAAAAATTCAACTGCAGGCATCAACCATAAAATTTTAAGGAAACATTATCATGATCACTCATGGATAAGGAGGATAAAACAAAACAACAAGGGATTCATAGTGTGGTTATGTAAGGGAGAGAACAAGACAATATACCAGAGGTTGTAATTTAAGAGGGGCTCCAACAGGTGGGTTCATTAGGATGTATCCCTTAGGTTCTATGCCATAGGGGGGAATTTGTAGTTGGGAACCTATCCCCTTCACAGGTGGATGCACTACAACCTATGGTTTATGCAACAACATGACCCTAGTCACGGGAGACCATATATAATCCCCAAGGTTATTCTCCATGGAGGGTTTTTTAGTGATAACCCACTACCCTTGGGGGCTTTCCTCACAACCAGTAGTAAGGCTACACCACAACAAATATTGTTAAAGGGATGTTTCACTAAATATTTTGTGGGTCCACACTACAATATCCCACCTCGAGAAGTTTTTTTGACTGGGTTGAATGATAATTTACCAGTCAAATATTTTTTTAGGGAGATAGGGATTTTGGGAGAGGCACTTTTACTAAATGGCCCCACCCCTCTTAATCTCTTAAATCCCCCATGACATGGGGTGATTTTAGTTGAAATTATACAGAAGATCCATGATAATATCTCTTATTTATCCCTTCATTCATCTATAAATTTTCTTCCATTGATTTTCAATGTTTTAGGGATAGTGTTTTTGTGATAATTTCACTAGAGAAAAGTGAAATTGTCTCAATTCAATGTGAATTTCTTATGTGATGAATAGAGGAGGACCCAAGAGGGTGAATGCATGGGGTTTTATGTGGTTTTGGGGAAACACCGATGCATGTTAATATTTACATAAAATATTTCCCATTGGTTTAAATTAAATAATTAATTATAATTTTTAATAATTAATTATCTGGTGATATGGTGTGAGATAAGACATCATGTGGTAGAGAGATATTGTATAGGGAGTAGATGAACGTGAAAAATAGAGTGTAGAGCTTGGTGTGGTTGGTAATATAATTTTTGAGGTAGGTGGGTGATAAAATATAAATTTATATGATTTATTATGCAAGTTTTCTTGGATCAAAACTTGATTATTGGGGCCTAGTAGACAGATAGTGTAACATCCCAACCCAACTGTTGTGTCTGTACAATATTTCCATGTGAAATCATGCACCCCTCCCTATATGCAAGAGGGTTCAAACTAGCATTTAGGGTCTATGTCTGATAATGTGGAGACTATACCCACTATCAGAGTTCATAAGAGAAATAAATAACAAAAGTATAAAAATAAATAATCAAAGTAATGACCCTGAATAATAATGATTGAATACATATCATATAGTAAATGAGATCCCAAGGTGTCAATATTTTCAATTATAAAATTTATAAGATAAGGTAAACAAATAAACAGTAGGGACTATAGAGGTAATCCATTACTACTTCTATCTCCAAAACCTTTTATCAGTTATCCACTATAGATTTATTTCCCTTCACTGAATCCCTTTGGAAGTCTATAGGTGAACATAAATTCCTATGTATGGTGTGAGTACAAGACTCAGTAGGACACCACCAATTTTTCCTCGACCTGGTGAGATCAAGTGTAATAGTGTATTCTATAATAATAATAAATTTTTAACCGGAATAAACATATAGTCCAAAACAAAGTAATTGTGTGCTTACCAAACCGCCACAAACCTCTGACCACACCTGCTTTGGCTCTATGACAGATGAATAATTCATTATGGGTGTTGGGGGTAAACAATCTAGATTCAAGGCTAGAGAATCAGTCACTTGGGATCCTCATGACATCATGCATACATGAAACTTGAAATTCCCTTGGTCTCATGTATGTAATGATACTCGGAATAACACTAGCCATCTAGCGTGATACTCATCCGTTTGTTTGGGAATCATATAACATGCTACTCCAATAAACACAAGGACATGTGCACACAACTCAATATTTCACTAGGCATCGAGTAAAATGGTACTTGGAATCCATTAATCGAGTAAATCTTCTACACATCAAGTCTATGACATCACCATATCTCCACCCTATGTTGTAGCTTGTTATTGAAATCGTTAGATGTCAGGTGGACACTCCCAATATGGGATAAAATTTTCATGATGGTCCACCTTTTCAAAGAACCAAGAATGATTCTTCCAAAGGTAGTATAACATTAAACAAGTTAGAGAATTAAATAAAATAATAGTTTGAAATAACATCATGAGTATTTATACTAATAAATAGACACATGTGATCACCATCAAACATGGAATAACAAGCTACACAAGTATAGTCATGGAAATAAAATTATAAAAGGAATCATGAAAACACATGAATAAAAATGTGATCATGATCTAGAATGGTCAACATTTTATACTAACAAAAATATTACAATGCTGAAAGAGTGCACAGATAAATAAATAAAGATAAACATAACGATTTATAGTATTTACACATGTGATTAAAATGAAAAATGACCTATCATGTTATCTAGGAATTATTATGGAATAAATCAACAGTCATGATCTCATATATCTCGGTATAAATTATCACAATAGCACACATCAACTTATCTATGTGTTCCAATATACTCATATGTGATTAGGCCTCAACCATCGACGATCAGACAACAAGCTGGCACACAAGGTCCAATGCGACCCTTGGAACCTTGTCATTTTATTCAGAATAGTAAATTTAATTAATTAATACTAAATCCTCATTATTAAATTAATAATAATTATTATTCAAGAAACAAAATTAAATAATGGTCATTTCACAAAAATGGATAACCTCATATCTTAGGCTAATAAATGTGCATAAAAACCAGAGTGTAAATAACATGAGACCACTTATACCCACCCACATGAAATCATAACCAAGAACTATTATCAATTATGTATAAAAATAAATTATAGCATGAAAAATTTTATAAACAAGAGGTCAAAAATAAAGGAACATCTTACATTATATAATTCTGAGTTCAACGGCACCACTGAAACTTTGTTACCTCCGAAAACAATGTTAGGGTTGAAATTACGATCGTTAAGATGAATCCAATGACATGGGGGTGAATAAATTTGATCAATATCAAATAATATATTGATGAATGGTGGTTGGAAGAATAAAATAATATAAAATAATATTTAAAATAATAATATGAGAGATAGAGAGAAAGAGAGAGGGGATAAGGAGAGAAGACCTGAGGTGGTGGTGGTGGGGGGGGGGGGGGGTTCTCCTTTCCACTCTGCATTCCGGTAACACCCATTTCACATTTTTAAATATTTTATTGAGTCACCATTAAATGATTCCCTTTATTGATTTTTTATCATTATTTTATTCCATCCCCTTAATCCATGCGTTAGGACTCGGCTTATAAATTCCCTACTTCCCATGTGTAACACCCAAGCCCCCTCTTATATTTTTATTTATTTATTTTTCAAAAATTCATCTTTAATGACATTATATATATTTCCAAAGTCATATATATATATACACACATAATCGTATATATATACATGTATATACCTACTCTCACACATATATAAATATATATGTACAAATATATTTAATTCATATAAATGCATGTTATATACAGGTACACACAAATCCATATATAGATATATACACTCACACTTGTGTTTATATATACATATATATATTATCACATATATATTAAAAAACATATTATATATATACCCACACCAATAATATTTTTTTTTAATTTAATAATAATAAAAATAAAAATAATAATAATAATAAGACCAATAACAACTATTATCATAATCATTATCTATCTCCAAAAATTGTCACCAATAGAAATTTGAATTAAATATTTATTAAATTTTAATAATATGTAATAAATTAATATTAACCACACATTAGAATTTTTTTAACAGGGTGTAATAATATTTCCATTATTAACTGACCTCCCAAAAAATGGTCACCAATGGTTAATGGTCTCTTATCGATTATGCATATTTAATTACACATAAAATTTCTATTTTTTATTAAACACAGATAATAATAATATAATTATTATTACCCTTACATGTGATGTAAACAAATATTGAACATTATAAAATATTATGTCACACATAGGGTATAACCTACATCCCAAACCTAATGGTGGTCTCATTTCTCTCATATGATGCACCGTTTGGGAGTTATTGAATTATTTTCAAAAACCGATTTAATGAAAATCATACGTTTGTAATATAATATATTTAATAATTTTGTTCCATCTGTTCCAAGACACTAAGGATATAAAAATCTCCCAGTAACCCAATGTATTACTATGAAAATATTACATAAAATATTTCAATTTTTTAATAGAACCGTTGTGTAAATCCTTTGTAACATTTATGAAATTTTTTATTGCAAATTTAAATGTTTCACATAAAAAACCCATAAATTATTTAAAAATAGAGTTTCATTATTCTTAATAATTTTAGTATGTTACAATTCTCCCCATCTATCAACTTATCTTCCCTAATATGTATCCCTTGTAGTCTTATTTGAATAAATCAAACCACAAATTTTGAACATCAAACTTAAGCTTTCATACATCCATAATATGGGGAACATTAGGAACATATCTATATCATATCCAATCTAACGAATCTCTCATATTTCTCCTAGGAGTATAACCTCAACCCAAGTTATACCCCTCCTAGAAGTAAACCTTGCCTTCGTCCATAAATGTTGGTCACATTCATTGTATATATACTAACATAACAACATTCTCAATTAAAATAATAAATTCCAATGGAGATATATCACAACAGAAAGAAAACACATATGTATCACATAATCATGGAAACTATCTCCAACAGATATAAAAAGTTAAGGAATTTAATTAATATATATAAAACATAACAAAAATCATATACATGGCACACAAAGCTATCTTCCAAGTCATGACGCATGAACAAAAATGAAATCTCAAAAATCATATATCAACATCATGTGCATCATCGAAAGTGAATTGAAAAAATGGTAACATCAAAACACAATTCCCCACTTTATAGAAACTCGTAGGTCCACTATACAATACTGAATAGACACTATCATAGTTCCCTTGTATGAGTCCCAACCTTCCTATCAGATTTCTAAAATGTCTCATACCATGAAAAGAGAAGAAGAAATGTTAGTAAAAATCTTAGTCCTTTGATTCCATTTTTTACATTCTAACCTGACCACCAAGTCAAAGATATAATTCCACATGATGTCTTGTAAACCACCCCATATGCAAGAGAGTGCAGAATAATAGTGAGAGTCTAAGTATGATAGTGGGGAGACTATACACTCTTCCAGAGTTCATAGGATAAATAAATATCTAAATTATAATAATAAATAATATGATTAATCATGTGAAATTATAAGAATAACATAAATACTTTATAATAAAAAGGCTACCATGGGAGAAAGCTTGTATAGTGTACAAAGAAGAAAATAATGTAAACACATAAATAGTAGGGCCTCCAAAATATATCATGTTCTACTACTATCTCCACAATCTTCTTCTTAGCTATCCACTATATGTCCCTTGACCTTCTTTGGATACCTCATGAAATATATAGTCAAACTGAAATGCCTACGTAGGGTGTGAGTAAAAGAATTATTAGGGCACTACCAATGAATCCAAAACGTTTTTTGATCATGTATAACAGTATATTCCATAATAATAAAAAATAAATACAATCATGAACATAAAATTCAAAACTAAATGGTTATATTCTTACCAAGCCACCATAAACCCCCATCGATACCTACTTCTGCTTCATGCTGGAAAGATAAATCATAATGGGTGTTAGGAGTAACTATGATATCCATTAGGATGGTGAAGTAGTCACTTGATCCCCTCATGACATCATGTTTACATTCAACTCGTTATTCCCAAGTCCCCAAGTATATTATGATATTCGACATAACACTATGCCTTGAGCATGATACCTTGTAGTTCACTGGGATTCAAATATCTTGTTACTTATCATAACATATTCCATTCAGTGTGCTAATAATCTATTATTAGGGAATCGAGTATCATGGTACTTGGAATCTAGGCATCAAGCAAATCCTCAACATAAAATTCTATGACAACATCATATATCAACCTTGTACTCAAGTCCATCATCGAAATCGTCGCATGTCATGCGAACATTGCCTATATGGGTAAACCTATCAGGAAAATCCACCTATTATGAACATTAATAATGATTCATTAGAAGGCATTGTAATATAAAAAAAGGTTGACAATACAGTAAAAGCATATAATAAAATAACATCATGAGTTTAAAGTGCAATAAAAAACCCATGTGATCTTTGCAAAACTTGTCCTAACAATGTACACAAGCACGGTCAGGGAAATAATATCATAAAGGGACTCACAAATACACATGAACCAACACATGATAACTATCAAGCATGGTAAAAATTTTATTCAAATACTAATATCACATTATGGAAAGTGTGAACATATAAATAGAGCGGGACAAACATAATGAGTTACATCAACAACACATGTGATCAAAATCAAACTTGTCCTGTCAGGATATCATGGGATTCTGAGGGAATAAATCAACACACATGTTCTCATATCTATAGGTCCAAAATAGCACAACCAAACACATCATGTTATCCATGTATTTCAATGCTCTGCAATGTGATCAAGCCTCGACCATCAACGACAAGACAACAATCCAACACATAAGTTCCAACAAAACCCTTGATGCCTTGTCAATTTAATAAGGATCATTCATTTAATTAATTAAGACTCAAGACCCATAATTTAATTAAGAATTATTATTATTAACGAAAAACATGAAATAATTTTCATTTTACCAAAGTGGTGAACCTCATATATCCTGTTAATAAACGATCATAAAAACCAATGTTTATAGAATATGGAACCACCTATACACATCCACATGTGATCATAATAAAAAAAATTATTATTTAGGTATAAAAATAAATTATAGAACGAAAAAAAAGTTAAACAAGAGTTCAAAAAGTAATGAAATTCTAAATTTAGGTATAATGATGATTCAATACAAGGGTTGAAGTCAGATTTTAACTACACTATAAAAACATTGGTGTATTCATAAAAAAATTAGGGTTACAATGTTTCTCATCAAGGAGAATCCAATGACACTGAAGGAATGTTAATCAGATCAATATCATGGATGATATTGATGAAATAATAATAAAAAATATGAGAGAGGGAGAGAAAGAGAGATGGGAGAGGGAGTGAGGAGGTGAGGAGAGGTGTATACTTTGCACTCCACATTTAGGTACCTATAATCTTAACTTTTAGATATCTTATTAAATCACCATTAAATGATTCCCTAAATTGATTAATTATTATTTTATTCTCTCCCCTTACACCATACGTTAGGCTTGGGATCATAAATTCCTTAATTTACTTGTGTAACACCCAATCCCCCCTCTCTTCTATTTTTTTATTTATTTTTTATAAAATTCTTATTTAATCACCTTAAATATATTTTCAAATTTATACATATATATATATATACACGCATCCATATATAGATATATACACTCACACAAGTGTATACATACATACATACATAAATACATATTTATCCCTTATATATATACTCACTATATTATTTTCCCAAATTAATAATAATAATAATAATAATTATTATCATTATTAATTATCTATAAAAAATTTCACCATTAATATTATGAAAAAAACATTTATTAAATGATAATAATTGTTAATATATTAATACCAACCCCACACCTGAATTTATCAAGAATATTATAATAATATCAATGTTATTAACTAACCATCCAATAAAAGTACACCCATAGTGAAAATTTTCTCATTAATTAAGTGAATTTAATTGAAAATGTTATTTCTATTTTTTTAAACATAATAATAATAATAATAATAATAATAATTATTATTATTATTATTAACCTTACATGTGATGTAACCAGAGGCCCAACACACACAAATATTATATTATGCCTATGGTAAACCATATATCCGAGACTTAAAAGTGGTATCATATTTATTATATGGTGCACTGTTTGGGAGAGATTAAATTAATTTGTGAAATATATTTTATAAAAATATAAAATACGATATCTTCACTTGAGATCAAACCAAACAAACAAAATTAAAAAAATTTAACTCATTAATATGATAAAACCCAAATCCTAGACCTAATAATGGTCTCAAATTTTCCATACTAAACATTATTTGGGATATATTTTATTTTTTTGGAAAATCATGTGTATGTAATATAATATTTTTAATATTTTTATTCCATCGGGCTCGAGACTCTACGGGCCTTGGAATCTTACACTAACTCAGTTGCTGAATTAATAAATTTTCAATAAAATATTCTAAAGTGTTAATAATTATCTTACCATTTTATAAATCCTTACAATATTTATTAAGTGATTTTTATTGAAAATTTACATTTTTCAAATAAAAATACAAAAAAATATTTACAAAGAAAGTTTTATTAACCTCAAAAATTTGAGAATAATAAAAATAGGGATCAAGAACACCCTAGAACAATATAAAGGATATATTGGGGATTATAGGCTCATTATAAGGGCTTATAGAACATTAGGTGACCAGAATCACCTAATGATTATGTCTCCAAGGGGTGAGGGTGTTGAATAAGTTTATCTATGGATTTGGGATGGTCTTGAGGAATGATACTTAGAAAGGGTATCCTAGGATAGTTTCCATGGTTTATTTTGGAAGGTAAGAGAGTTTTAGGCCTCTTGTGACATGGGTGAGATAAACATACTCATCACACATAGTAAGGAGCACCATCATGTGGGTGGAATGAGTTTTGTCCAGCAATATGAAATGGGCGGGTCCTTTGATATAAGATGAAACATGATAGAGATGGTATCTTCTAGGTGATGGGATGAGGGATCTTCTAATAGTGATGTGTTAATTGAAATGGTAAATGGGATGACCACATTTTCTTTAATCCATAGGGATATTATGGGATGTGATGTCAATAAGGGGTGATAAGTATGATATAATGTCGATAAACAAAGGTAAGGACAGGTATAATGGGACTTAGTAGATACCCTGATGGGAGAAATGATAATTTCATGAAAAGTATCTTTTTATAGATGAATGATGAGAAATTTTAAAGGTGATGGGCTAGGTATCAAGTTATTAGAGTTCTACTATGATCTATTGTTCTCTATTATGGGTTTTAGGCCATATTTTTTTATTTATTTCTATGATAGATGATAGATTATAGTGTGGGGTGTGGATTTTGAGGCCAGACCCTATAATGGGTGAGATGATTCTAGATGGACTTCTAATCAAGAGAAGAAGTCCTCATTATTAATAATGTATGGGTACTACTTGATTGATAAGGTATTTATTGAGACTAGTTGGAGTTACCTTGTTTGAGATGGTGTTACCATGGAACTTACCTTGAGTGAGAAGGCTTGGGTTGAGATAGTGGAAAACCTTGAGTGAGAAGGAAATTCTGGTTGAGATGTGATAAGAGAACTGGATTATGGAACCTACCTTGAGTGAGGAGGTAGTGGGTTCAGATTTTGAAATTGAACCTTTCCTTATCCCTCTGGGCAGTGGGTTGAGGACTTAGATGTTGCTTACCCCAAGTCTTCTAGTATGGGTTGGGTTTAAGGTGAAATGGCTTGAGGTGACAATGGGATTCCTAAATAACACAAAAGTAGGCATGATATTGTAATAAAAATCATAAGAGAGAAAGAATTAATGAACAATATATCTTATATATATATGGATTTTAGTGGAAGTAACCACCCAAAAATCCTAAGAATGTCATCCATTTTGAAGGCCTTCCATGAAAGGGTCAAAATGAGTTACCAAATATTAGTGATTGGATAATAATATTAATATCTTGGAAATTTTTATGTGATAAATGATTTGTATGCTCAACCCATAGTCCATGATCCAAAATTTTTCATTTTACTTTCCCACAAAATTCCCATGTTTCATTGTTTGGATGAATGCCCATGTATTAAATGTATACTACACATTGGATTGAAATGAATGATTTGGTAAATTCTTTAACACCCATGGAAAACATTTTCACCCGCCAAAAAAACATATTTCCACCCCACATCATATCCAAACACCTATTAACCCAATCATAAATTTAATAAACTCTATTACAATTATAAATTGTGTTCTTTTCACCCCCAACCACACTTAATCATGAATAAATCAATAATAATGTAAATATTTAATTTCTCCTCAGAAGTGGGGAATTAAAACTATTTTTTGTGATAGAATAAACCATACAAAATTAAAGAAATAAAGAATCATAAAAAATTTATAATAGAAACCAATAAGATATTAAAACTTCCAGAAGATTTAGTTATTTAACAGGAGGGAAATTTCAGTAAGCTAATATTTCAAGACATTTATTTGTAACATAATGTGTTCATTTAATTACGTATTATATAATTTCATCTTCAATGTTTTTTCTTTTCAATATTTTTGTAGTCACTATAATATTGATTTGTTTTGTTGTTTTATTTTTAGAAAGTGGTCTTCAAATCATAAAAAATGATTGTGGTCTCCTTATATAAGTCATAGGCTGTGATTTCATTATTCATATGATATGATATATGTTTTTAGACTATGTAATATGTTGTTTCATAATCATTTAATATCATCTCAATTCTTATCATGTGAATTAAATAATAATGAAAATACACATATCATATTTCTTGATATATACTATTCATATTTCCGGGTATAATTGTTGTTATATGATATGATGAATTTATCTTATATGATTTTGTTACATTAATCATTAAAAAACATTAATTTAATATTTTAGATTTCAAAATATTGATTTTATAAAATCAAAATATATTTTTAAGACTATTTCAAGTATCATTGTAAACCCTAGATATAATTCATAAGAAATGACTAAGCATATTCATAAAACAAATTGAGTGAATTCAGATAGTTAATTAGACTTTTTTTATATTTAAATGTATCAAAAAATATATTAGTTCATAAATAAAATTAATACAGGGATGTAATGAAAAATTTAATATAAAAATAAATTTTTCTAAAAAAATTATTCTAGCTATAATAAAATATTAATTGATATTTTTATAAATTTTATTTAAAACATATAAATTATATAAAAATAAAAAATTACAAACCCATATATATGATTTAGAATATAATCCATAGTTTCATAATTTAATTACAACTTCTCAAAAAATAATGGACTTTGAAAATATTAAACCATTAATAATTTATATTTTCATAAGAATATTTGATGAATTTATGGGCCCAAATTCATTGGAATTATATGTGAATATACATATTTAATAAATAAAATATAATTTAAAACTAAATAATAGTTCCATTTATCATACATTTTAAATCACAAAATAAATAAACTAAAATTCAAATCATAAAAATATTCATTAGATTTTTCTAATTTTTATTCATATTATAAATTAATATATATATTAAAAAGATTATATGTAGTAATTTATATCCCATATAATTAAAATATTGGACTTTTGTTGCATGAAATGTATGAAAATTAATTTCAACAATGTAAAACATATGAAACTGGAAAAAAATATTATGTGTTTATCTAATAAAAAATTATTATTAGAACTAAATGGACAACAATAAACCACATCTTTATAAGAAAAACCCAATAAAATTGGTTATTAATTAATTTTTATAAAAAGTTATATAATAAATAAAACAGATACTATAAATTAATATGAGGTTTATAAATATTTAAAAAATAGTCCATTTTTTAAATTCCACAATTATACCCTGTTTGATTTATATTAAAAAATCACATTATATTACATTAAAAATAAGTAATTCCATTTTATAAATAAATTTTTTTAGGAAATTGTTAAAAAATAACACATAACATCATATAAATTACATAGATGGTATTAGAAACAAATTTTTTAGTTTTACCTATATCTTCAATAACCTCATTACACACATTTTCCTAATTTTCATAAATTGTAGTAGTCATTGAAAATACACTCAAATCATGTAATATTTTTTTACCAGTAAAACAACTCATTATTAATTTCTTAAAACCACCAGAAGAGAATTATAAATATTTGGAATAGTGGTATTCAATTAGTGTGATGAAATTATTAATTAATTAAGTTTTATCTCATACCCAACATTAATTTTGTAATAACTACTAATATTGACACTATTTGTGATAATATCATATATCTAAATAATTTTGAATAAAGAAAATAAATCATTTCCATTATTGTGTATATGAAAATTTATTTTCGGCATGTTTGGAATGAATATATATTTTCATAATTCGATAAAATAACCAATCAAATCGTTTAATTTTATTAATCTTGAAATTTTTATAAACCAAATAATTTTTATACAATCATCAATGTAATGGTTTATTCCTTTACTAGTGAGAGTTAATATTCTGCATTTTAATTTGATAATTCACTCATATAGATTTTTGAGATAATATGATCCTTTTTCATAGTGTATACTTATTAGTTGTAAGATTTATAATGTAATTTAAGTCTCACATGAGAAAGTAATCGTGGGTAGATGGACTTTGGGTAAATTTTCTCACTACCCTGGAGGCCTATGACTTTTCCTAAAAAGTGGTGGTTAGTTAACTATCATTCTATAATTAATTTTGTGGGCATTTTTGGTTTCATATGATTCTAAATCATTACTTGAAGGAGTTTCAAGTACATTTTTATGAGATATATTTGGTTATGTGTAAATATTTATGGCTTATATTTTGTATGTGTAACATAAACTTTGATTTGATTAAAGATTTTCACATTAATTTGTTTTAAAATATTAATTTTTTAGGAGAAATAAGGATTCCAAACCTAACACAGTAGAATATAACATACATTTAGGAATAAAACATGATATAATAATGAATATATAAGTTGAAATAAGTTTCGGTTAATATTTAAGTGATTTATATTAAAATGGATAGACAAAGACAAACCTTCAAATACTAAGTGTGAGATTACATTAAAACCAAACACATTTAAGGATATAAACCATCAAACATGGCAGTTTTATGATAATTTGGGGTTCTAATAAATTATCTAATGTAAGATATGGTTGGAACGAGTGTACCTAAAAGTTATATAATCAAATCATATTGTTCAATTTTAGTATTAATTATTTTGGAAACCCTATCAAATAAGATACTAAATGAATATATTTTGTATAATTAATAAGATTATTTAAAAAAGGAGTTGTCCACCTAACTATTCAAGAGTCAAATGTTATATAATCTTATAATGGCCTATATAAATAATTATATTTTGAGTTAAACAATAATTAAGACTTAATTATTAGTTAAATATATATCTTATGAACCTAAATGTAATGATGTATAAGGATTTAATTTTAGTGGTAGATGTTTCATTAAAATTACATGATAGAAATATATAAAACCTGGTACTCATGTTAAGATATTTATGTACAATAGATTATGTCATGAACAATGACTATCATTTTGAGGTCTCTAATAGGCATGAACAATATAAAAATTATAGACTAGGCTTTGAGGATGATAAATTTTCTAATCAATCATTTTAATAATATAAATTTGAGTATTATAGTGATCAAAATTAATAATTCTGACTCAAGGGTATTGGATACTAGGTACACATAAAAAATGGGTTTAGATAAACATAGATTAAAAATAAGAGTGAAATAATCAAAATTTATGTAGATATATGTATTGGAATTGGGTAATGAGTTATGACAATAGAGGACAACAAAAATAATTTATGTCTATCAATAAGAAAAATTATATAATTGATAATTTGTTTTTATATTCCTACCATAAAAATTGACATTTGTATCTTGTTTGTACAAGAAGGGTTTTAATTAATTATTAAGATCATGAGTTTCTATATATATAATGTTTTATGGAATTATAAATAATGTGAATTGTTTATAAATTCTAGTCACAGATGATCCAATATATAATATAGAAAATAAAAAGGTCAAGGTTTATTCTAACACCACCTATCATTGGATATATTGACTTGGTCATATAAATAAGAGAAATATATTAATACAATATAAAAATATATTATTAAACTCATTCAATAATAACTCATTTAATTATTATGAATCTTTATTATTAGGAAAAATGAACAAATATTTTTTTGGAAATGGAGATGTAACTAATAGACTATGGGATTTTAAAAATAGTAATGTATAGATACCAGTGAGTACTCAAGAAACTAGTGGAATAGATACTTCAAAAAAATTATTGATTATTTTAATTATTATGATTATATGTTTCTCATGAGACATATATTTGTAATTTTTGAAAAGTTCATCATGTTTTTGAATATTGTACAGAATCAACTTGGTAAAAGTATTAAAATTCATCGATATGATCATCAAATTGAATACTTAATCCATAAATTCACTAATAATTTGGGATATTGTGGTTCACTTCCCCTAAACACCATACTGGAATAATGTAACTGTGAGGAGAAATCTTACCTTGTTGGACATGTATCAATAGATGATGAGCTGATGTGACCATCTTTTATCATTTTATGAATATTATTTGGAAATAATATATTTTTTTACTAATACTCATTCCATATAAAGTATTTATAAATATAGTATATGAGATATGGAATTAGAAACATCCCAATTAATATTTTATGTGAATTTGGGTTTGTAAAACGTATGTATGATATTTGGATTTTGATAAAATTAAACCCAAATCTGGTAAATGATTATTTTTTGGATATCCCAAGAATACAATGGGATATTATTTATAAAATATAAATAACAAAAAGTGTTAATGGTAGCATGTGTCATTCTCCAGATGAAGAAACACATGGATAAAAATCAACTGGGGGAAAGTTGAACATGAGGATGTTTAGTAACAAAAAACATGAAGTGTTTCTTAGATGGTTGTTGAGCTGGTTTGGTATAGAGTTTTGGATTCAGACATGATTTAGTTTACACAAAAAACTTTATGTTATGATATGATTAATCAGGTTCTGAAGAGATATAGATTTATCGTGGAAAAAGTTGATAAATTCAAGGCAATAGATGATGAAACTACTACCTATTGAGAATATATCAAGAATTTTGATTTCAAGAAACTATTAATGGATATGAAATATAGAATGGACTCCATATACACTACCGATGTTTGAAACTTGGTGGATACAACTAAAGGGTATAGATTCATTAGGTGATAATGCGTTTTATATAAAAAACTATCACTGATGGTAGAGTTTCAACCTATAAATATTTTCTTGGTAGAAAATAATTACATATAAATTTGCATTATTGACTATAAAGAAACTTTTTCTCTAGTGGAGTAGATTAAATACATTCAAATATTCCTTAATAGATAATATAATTATGATTATTAGATATATCAAATCCATATTTTTTAATGGGATTTTTTTTATGTTTTTCATGTATTAATGATACATTATTATATTAAAGTAATATTATATGAGTTGGAATATCGTATTTGATGATGTGATAAAATAGTTTAGTTTTTTGAATAATATGGAAAATTCTTATGCATATTAGTGTTTAAATTTCAGTTTTGTGGGGTTTTATAAATTATATATTAATGAAATAATAATTATCAATGTCCCAACATTACGTTTTGTGAAGATATGGTTGGAAAAATTATTATCGATGAAATATATGGGTGAATATTCCTACATAAAGGGTTTGGAGATATTTTTAGATTAATCAAATAGTTTTATTAGATTCTGTGACGACATATTCTTTTTAAAGTGATAATTATTTTTAGTATAGAGAACTTTAATAATAATACTTTACCATTATTTTATTGTAAGACTCTAAGAAATATTTAGTATTCTTATAAAGTGTTATAGATTATCAATATGATTTATTAACTATATACTATAGGATATATCACCTTTGTTCTATTGTGAACTCAACCTGATGTATCTTATTCTTCGATCATAAGAAGAAGATACAAATCTAATCTTAGTAAATGTTATGAGGTTGTTGTAAAGAAAATTTTTAATTACTGAATAAAAAGTGAGGATGTTTTCTTTTCCTTTAGAGGTGAATATTATCTTATATTTTCTGAATAGAAGAAAACATTAGATAAAAGTATATCCTTTCACTAATGTTACTAATCGTTCTCCCAAATTCATGTGGATAATGTTTCAAATATTGATTATAGAAGGAAAATCTAAGGGGTTATATTAAATATAGATTCCAATATGACAATGATGATATGATATCTCAATCTAATTTTGTGTTTTTCCACAATGGAGGATTCATCAGTTGTATGACTTCCAAAAAAACCATGGTAGAATAAAAACAATGGAAAAATATATCACTACGAACGATGCTACAAAAGAAGATGTTTGGATCAAGAAATTCAAAACTAACCTTTTTGTGGTAAATAGAATTAATGGACTAATTGAGATTTATAGTGAAAGTAATGGATTTGTTTTTTAGATTAAGAAACTCTAATATAACCATAAGACTAATCATAACCTTCAAAAATACCATCTCATTCAAGGCATTAACGAGAGATGTGATTTAAAGGATAATTGGGTTCATATACCATATAATGTAATAAATCCATTAATGAAACCATTTCCAATAAAAATGAGTCATGTTAAATATATGGATATTAGATACAAGAGATATTAGATATAATGGATATAAAATGCATCATAACTTAATTTCAAAAGAAATATCTATTTATCATTCATTCATGCATGTTATACTTACTGAATGTAAGAAATAGAATAATAAAATACCCTCAATGTATGAATTTTATTTTAAAAAAATCAATAATCATTATGTAGTATAATCTACAATTTGGTTGAGAATCTCCCAAGGAATGATAGGTAGATCATACCACCTCCAAACTAACTAAGTAGAAGTGCACTAGATTTTTCTAGAGAGATGTGTAACAACTCATATTTTTATGGACCATTTTTTATTCAAATAAATTAAAATTTTAATTTTTAAATTAAAATTACCTAAGTCAAAGACTTATTTCACTATGAACCTACTTGTTGTACGTTACCCACAACATTGACATGGTGTAAGATACACGCAACACTGATTTGGAATACGCTACTCACAACATTGAGTTTCTATAAAACATCAATTTTTATTGTTTTAATTATATAATTAATATAATTAAAACCTATCCATTAAAATTATTTATATGAATGGTATTAACAAGTTTTCTAATATTTGTCATAATTTTTTAATATTGATAATAAAAGATATGTATTTTGGTAAAGTCCTTCTATGCCAAAAAGAAATTTTTTTAATCTACATATAATAAAATTAATTTTTAAAAAATTTATAAATTAAATTTTATAAAATAAAAATCATTTTAAATTTAAAATGTATAAATTATGTTAGGGTTAATTTTTGGGATTTTTTTGACAAACTTCACTTTTAGATGAATAGTGAAAATATCGAATTTTAATCCAAAACTATTCATTAATCAATTTATTTATATGGTTAAAATTTATTGTATCTATATTTAAAACATTAATTATATAATATTTTTATCAAGTAATCCAATGTGGGTTGTTTGAACTATTTCTATATTTAAATTGTACATAAAAATAGAGCAAAATTTTGATCCATTTTATTAAAAAAACTTGCAGTGTTATCCTGATAGTGGGATTAATTTTAAATTAATTTCTTCTACATTTGTAATTATAATTTGAAAAAATGGATATAAAAATAATTTATAATTTCTATTAATTTGAATTTTTTTACAAACTAGAATATTGAAGGTGTTTAAAATTAATTACATCCATTACAAGAAAATTAGGTTAATGAAGAACTAATCCTAAAATTTAAGAGCCAAAACAACCTAGAAATATGTCCAACACCCATTGTATTTCCATATTTAGACCCTATAATCCATTTTATATAACGTTTTTCATTATTTAATTCACTTTAAACTTGAAATATGTTGGTGGAATTCCCTCTTAAAATATTTTCTAGAGCGCCACTCCACATCCACAATTAATGGCCACCACCTCTCTCTATTTCTCACTCCTCTAAAAAATTTTATGTTAGGCCGTTATATAACCATGTAGCCTTCCAAAAATCCTTAATTATACCTAGAATACTCCCTTTGGTCAGAAATATTCTCAAATAATCCTTTTGGCATAAACCAAAAGGAGTTACCCGATAAAGAGGCAGCATCTTCTTTCAAGGTCCTTTCCTTTATTTTCCTTATTCAACCCCTCTATTATCTTTATTAAATTCTTGTGTGACCAAAAAAGTATCCAAAATATACTATTATATTTTTATGAAAACATTTATACCTAAAATTACACACACCCCCATCCAATGGATATTAAGCAAACTGTTTCGGTGTGCGACGAACTAACACTTCATGAAATGATGAAATTTTATTTCCCATTTACCACCTATCATGGTGGAAATTATGAAGGGAAATATATTAATATATGTCATTTCTTATATATTTATTATTTATTTAATATTATTAATTCCTTTTAAAACACACATCTGTTTACTTTATATTTGGTTTAAACACAATAATCTTGTTTGGGGAAGTGTGGACTAGCACCCCTAGAAAGAAATGCGACTCATTCACACACCGCAAGGAATGTATTAAGGATGGGTTTAGTGAACATATATTGTATATTTTATATATTCATTATACTGTAAAAATTATATGTATATACATACATACATACATATATACATATTTTATTTACATACTTTCTTAAAAAATGTCTATAAAGATGGAAACAATGTTTGTGCGTAAGTATGACTTACCATCTCCATGAACGATGTATTAGATTTCATACTCATATATTATATATATTATTATAATTAAAATATACTATATATACCTAATATTAATATCATGGTTTGAATTTTTGAATCATGATATAAATATAATGACCAATGATATAACAAATTAAGACACGTGCAAAGAACAAAGTGAATTTTACCCAAAGTTAAACTTTAACATAGGATCATTAATAATAGGATAATATGAGGTTGTAATTAAACCATATTTGGTATTAAGTAAAATAATATTCTTCTTTATATTATTTATAATAAACTAATATTATTTATATAGTAATCTTTTATGAGCATCGAGAGAGTCAAGACACAAAGTAAGGGGATTTCATATCACTTTTAAAATCTATGAGATACAAGATATTTTTTCCAATGTTTTAATTTTGTGGTGTATTTAATACCCATGATTTAATTTTATGTATATTATAATTAAATTAATGGGTATTTACATGCCCATTTGATGATCCTTATTTCACTTGGTTTAACTCTAAAAAATTACTATGTATGTAAAAGAGTTTTGTCTCAATTTTCCTTCTTTGAAATTCATGTTTTGTTATGAAACTAAAAACTTTCTATAGGTTTATATACTTTCATTTTACATATTCTATCATTAATATACATATTTTCATGATATATTAATATTCATGTAATTTTGTTTCATTACATGGATAGTATGATCTCATGTTACCGAGTTATAAGAGTGTATTGAGATAATCTCATGCTTTATGAGATTGTTTATGTTTATGCTTCCCTTGATGAAATATTATAATAAATATCACAATAATATTAATTATTTTACTTCACCTATTTTTATTCATGATATCATATATTTTTAGCCCAATTTTCCACTCTTTTTCACTTAAGATAATCTTTTTGTGTAAAATCTAACCATCTATCTCATCAGTCATAAATCTATTGTATTGAAAAACCATTTTTTCAAAAATGGTTTCAAAATAATTCCAAAAGATACATGAAGATAATATTTAAGGAAAAATGATTCTAGAAACGTTTTATTATTTTCAAATCATCCTTTATATGTCTTAAAAGATATTTTAAAAGAAAAAGGGTTCGAAAATGATTTATATTATATAAATAATTTTTCAAAGAAGAAATGATTTTTTACTCAAGAAATGTTTTTAAAAGATCATTAAAAATTATTTCCCATATAAGAAAAAATCCCTTGGTGTTACCCATGTCTTTATAGAGAAAATATTCAGTTTTTCCATTCATAGTAATTCTCTGAATGGATTATTTTTTTAATGGAATGATGATTATGAATCACATATATCTTTCACAGGTTATATGATTTTTAAACTCGCATAATTTCATGGTTTGTGCTTATAATGAAATGATTATGAAACCTGTATTTTGTCACAGGTTATTATATGATTACATGTTTATAATATTTTGAAAAATTTATGTATGATATCTTTTGGTTATGGGTGGGATATATATCTACATCCAATACATTAAAAAAAGAGTTATATCTCATGAGATCAACTAATATGGTCTTGGGAGTGAACCTAGACAACTACGATGCACGTGGTACTATACCATGACTACTAAGATGGTATGAAGAGTGAAATAATTCAACTATGATGGCCATGGGAGTGAACCATGTCTACTAGGATGGTGTGGTGAGTGAACCCATACTACTATGATGTATTGGAAGTGATGACTTGGCTATTATGGAAATCATTATATGCTTAAGTGTTTTCCACAATCCAATGTTTTATTCCTATGTTATGATTTCCTAGATTATACTATTTATTTCATAATGACTCATGTCCTATGAAGTTCAAGTATTTATTCCGTGATCCCTATTTTGATATTTTATATGAATGTTATGATCTTCTACATTCATAATCACATCGTCATACCTTTATTCTCATGTTTACACATACATGTATCCATTATTAACCCTTACTGAGAATTTGAGATAACCCCATTAATATTTCCTTTTTCCTAGGTTATGATGATACATACTATGTTTGATTTGTATAAGAAGGGTTCTAGTAAATAATAACCTAGTGGGAGATGATGTATCTCACATATATACTTGTGTTTTTGTTTCAAGGTTTCCGAAGGCATTATACCAACAATAGTGTTTGGGAATCTATTTGTATAATATTTAAGTATTCTGAAAAAGTTGTTTAATGTTAATGTTTTGAAAGTGAGGGTATATATTTTTTGTATTATATAAATTTTTAGTTATCCTTTGGAATCTAAGATTATAAAACCTTAGTGAGAACCCTAAGGACATGACTAAAGGATATGTCCATGGATAAGGAAAAGTATAGAAAAATGTCCTACAATTATTGTGAAGGATAGAGTGAGTGGTTTCCTAGAAATACATCGTCGTCTAGATAAAATAAGTGGATGTGGTTTTGGAATAGATGTACCTAGGGGTAAAAACTCTAACCAAATTTTTTGGGCTTGAATAGGGATAATTTGGTACACCACAATGGAACATGCTGCACACCTTGTATGACACTATTGGGGGTATTATTTGATAAATCATAAAAATCTTCAAGAACCACTCTGAAAGATTTAAACCTAAGATGAATTTGAATAACCAAAGATAAAACAACGGTGTCATAGATTAATATAATAAAACTCCCATGATATAGTTCTACAAGTGTATGGATAATGGGAATTAAGATAGCTAATTCCCTAACCCAAGGGTTAGTGGTGATTATTAACATCAGCAACCTATTAAGCCATGGGGAAAGGGGAAATCTCCTGAAATCACTATATATGACTAGAGGTGTGATAATGACATGATTAAAGGAACCATTAACATCAAATCTAGAAATAATTATATCATTATTAATTCTAGAAATCCTGAAGTAAGTGGAAAAATATTATGTTTCAAATGAATGTTCATCCATATATCCATGTGATGAATAAGGTGGAATAAATGAAAGATGAAGAGATGAAAAAGAAATTCAGAAATGTTCCCGAGTTTAATATTGATCAAGATGGAATGATTAGGTTCAAGAATCGTGTATGTGTTCCTTCCATGCTTGATTTGATGAAGGAGCTGTTAGAGGAAGCTTATAGTTCTTCATTCTCTACTCACCATGGAAGTAAGAAGATTTATAGGGTCAAGAAAGAATAATTCTGGTGGGATGTCATAAAGAGTGATATCATAGATTTTGTATCCTGGTGTTTAGTATGTCAACAAGTTAAGGATGAAAGAAAAAAGTCTAAATGGATGTCGCATCCATTACCCATATCGGAATAGAAATTGTATAACATCACTAGGGATTTTGTTGTTGGACTACCCAAAACATCTGAAGGGTTTAATAATATATGAGTTTAGTTGATCACCTTAATAAGTATGAACACATCATTACTATCAGAATATATTTCTCTCTTGATAATATTTCCAGGATATAAATCCATGAAGTGATAAGGTTGAATGGAGTATCACATTCTATAGTATCAGATCAGGATTCTCGGTTTTCCTAAAAGTTTGGGAAAATTCTTTGTAAATCACATGATATAGAATTGAGATTCAGAGCTGCTTATCATCCTAAAATAGATGTGCAATCTAAAAGAACAATTGAAACCCTAGAGGATATGTTGAGATCTTGTTCTCTATATTTCAAAGTTAGTTGGGATCAACACCTTCGTATAATTGAGATTTCTTATAATAGTTTCTTTTCCTGAAACATTCAAATGGAACCTTATGTATCCCTCTATAGAATTAAATATTGAAGTATATCATGTTGGGATGAAGTTGGAGAAAGAAATATATTAGGATTTGAGATCACTAAACAAACGGTTCAGAAGCTTAGAACCATTTAGTATTATATCAAGGATGCACAAAGACAATAGAAAAGTTATACTAATAACATTTTTCATGATCTCGAATTTGATGTTGGTGAAATAGTGTTTATATGAATCTCATATTGGAAGAAATTTATGAGATTGAGGTTTACTTGGAAACTAATCCCTAGTTATATCGATCCCTTCGAGATTATTCATCTTATAAAGGATGATATCATATCTTTTAGAACATACTCCAAATATCTCTCAAGTCTAAGACGTGTTCCATGTATCAATCCTGAAGAATAACATTCCTGACCCTTCCCATGTACTTCACTAAAAGGTCATACCACTAGAGGATGATATTTATTATGAAGTGAAACCTATTAAAAATATGGACCGATCAGAGAAAGTTCTATGAAACCTGATTACTCACCTAGTAACCATTTTTTAGAGAAATAACCAGTTAGAGGAATCTATTGGGAAATTTAGGATACGAAGAAGCAGAAGCATCCTCATTGGTTTTTACCCGAGTGATGAATTTCAAGGGGGAAATTCATTTTAAGGGGGGTATAATTTAACACCCTAAATTTTCATGGGTCATTTTTTTGAATGAAGTAAAAGTTTCATTTAAATATTTCAATTATCTATGTGAAATATTCATTTCATGCTAAACTGACTTGTCGTACATTACATGAAATACTGAGTTGCTGTATGAACCATAGAGCACAATGTTGGCGTATCAAAACTGGAACATTGAGTCTATAAAAACAATCTATTTTTATTTTATAATTATTTAAATAAGATAATTATAACCTATAAATTAACATATTTATATGAATACTATTAACTACTTTTCAAATACTGTTCATAATTGTTTAATATTGATAATAAAATATTGGGTTTTTGGTAAAGTCCTTATATGTCAAAACATAATTTTTTTAATGTACATCAAATATAATTAATTTTAGAAAAATTTAATATGGAAAAATAATCCTCATTTCTGAATTTGGAATGTCAAAATTATATTAGGGTGAATTTTGGGGATTATTATCACAAACATCACTTTTAGATGAATAGTGAAAATACAAGATTTCAATTCAAAAATTCTTTTTAATTAAATTTATTTATAAGGATAAAATATTATTTTATTTTATTTAAAAGTTCAAATAGAAAATATTTTTATTAATTAATCCAATTACGGTCATTCGAACCATTTACACACAAAAAATGTATAAAAAAAATAGAAATATTTGGAAACATTTTACTATGAAAACCCGCAGTGTTGTCCTAACAACAACATTAATTTTAAATTAATTTCTACCACCTCTATGGTTATAATATGAAAAATATATATTACATATTTGGAATCAAAATAAGTTATATTTTTTAATATGTACAACTTTTTTTTGACAATAAATATTAGTGAAGGTGATTAAAATTAATTATATCAGTTAAGAGAAAATTTTGGTTAATGAAGCACTAAACCTTAAATTTAAGACCCAAAACTACCTAGAAAGATATAAAAAACAAATTTAATGACCATATTTATACCAAATAATAAAATTTCCCTTAATTGGACCAATATTGGATCTACTTTATTCATGAAAAATGTGTGTGAAATTCTCTCTTCAAATATTTACAAGAGTGTCACTCGTCCTGCACTATAAAAGGCCGCCACATCTAACCATTCCTCATACCTATAAAAACATTTATAATAAGAAAATTCACCTAAAAATGTATCCTCCCAAAAATCCTTCCTTTTACCTTGAAATCTCCCTTGGTTCAGAAATATTCTTAACGAATCCTTTTGGTATAAACCAAAAGGAGTTACCTGATTAAGTGGTAACAACTTCTCTCAAGATCCTATCCTTTATTTTCATTATTCACCCCTCCAATCTCTTTATCCCTTTTTTGTGTGAACAAAACTATATAATATATAAACTAGGATGTTTTTATGAAAATATTTATATTTACACATACACACAACTCTATCAAATGGATGTCGAGCACACTGTTTCTATGTATGTTGAACCACTGCCTCATGAAACGATGATTGTTCATTTTTCATTTACTACCTATCATTATGACCATTATGAAAGAAAATAACTTTTTATATATAATATATTAAATAAATTATGTATTTATGTATATTTATTTCTTTTAAAACACAAATCTCTTTACTTTACAATTGTTGTTAGTACCATAATCTCGTTTGGGGAAGTGCGGACTACCGCCCCTTCAAAGCGGTGTGATTCATTCATAGAACACATGGAATGTATTTAGGAAGGGATTAGTGAAAATATATTATATATTTGACATATTAATTATAATTTAATAATTATATATTTTTATATATTCATTTTATTTATATACTTCCTTTCAATACGACAATAAATACGGAAACAATGTTCATGCATACATACGACTTACCATCTCTTCGGAGAGTGTATTCAATTTAACAATAATATTTTATATAGATTATTATAATAATAAAATAATATATATAAATGATATTTATATCATGTTTTACATTCTTTAATCATGATATATGTACAATTACCTAGGATATATCAAATTAAGACACGTACGAAGAACAAAGCAAACTTTACCCTAAGTGAAACTTTAACATAGGATCGTTAACAAAGAATATTATGAGGATATAATTAAACCATATATGGTATTATGTTTAGTAATATTATTATTTAAAATATTTATAATAAACTAAGGTTTAATATCAATAATATTGTATGATTATAGAGAGAGTCAAGACAAAAGGCAAGGTGATTTCATCACACTTTCAATTTCTATGAGATACAAGCTCTGTTTGGCACTCTTTCCTATTGTGTGGTTTATATTCTGAACATGATTTTCATATATATATCCATTAAAATAAATTTATAGTTATTAACATGCCCATTATATGATCCCTATTTCATGGGGTTTTAAATTTGAAAAGATTCTAAGTCAATAAAATAATTTTCTCAATTCTCCTTCTTTGAGATTCATGTTTTTTATGTACCAAAAATATTTTTTTGATATGTATATAAATCCATTTTATATGTTATATAATGAATATATTTATTTTTAGGATATCTTAAGATTATTTGTATTTACTTTTCTTACATGGAGAGTATAATCCCATGTTAGTTAATTATAAGAGTCTATTGAGACAATCTCATCGCTTTATGGGATTGTTTATATTTATGCATCCTTTGAGGAAATATTATGATCCATCTCTCAAGAATATTAAATAGTTTCTTTAACGTATATTTATTAATGATATCCTCTATTTTCATTACTATTTTACTACTCTTTGGTAATTAATATAATGTTTTTATATAAAATCTGGCCATATCTCTCTTTGGTCGGAAATTTTTTGTATTCAAAAACCATGTATTTAAAAATGTTTTAAAAATATTCATGAAGATCATTTCAAAATTAAATAGGTTTTTAAAAAGGTTTTTTTGTTTTTTGTTAGGACCAATAGGTTCCTATATACCCTGCGAGGGGGATGAATCAGGGTATGGATATTCTTTTTCAAAGTTCTTACTACCCCAATGGATCTTGACCTCTTTATTACAAGGGTCACTTTGTTTTCTATTGTCTGTAAACTATGATCACTTCTTTAATTATTTATCTAATGATGATGCTTTGAATGAAATGCATGGAAGAAAATAGGCAGACACAAATATTTTTACTTGGTTCACCCTCACTAGGCTACGTCCAAGGAGCATACGCCGAAAAGTTGTCGGTCGTACCAAATTCCACTATTCTTCACTAGATGTGGATACAAAGTTCAGGCTAGATCACTTCTATGCCTAGGGTCACTGCCTTTACACAGTTTAGGGTCATCTCACTTCTTTCCCAAGGGACACTCCTTGTTTCTCTCTCTCTGGCTCACAGCCGGTGGAGAGGATCACCTTTTTCCTCTTCCTTCGCTCACTGCTCTGGAAAGGATCCACTCACAATTTATAGACCTGTAGGTCTCTTAATTTGCATGAAAGAATGCATATTCCTCTGTATGTAGATGCTCTATTTAAGTACAGCTTTCACCCGTAGATGAATATCTCATTGCACCCGAAAATCACTGCTGGAAATAATCCTTACTTGGCAAGCAAGTCAATCTCAGCGCGCAAGTATCGGCACGCAAGTCACAACTGGCATGAAAGTCCTCCTCAGACACTTGCGTGACACAAGTTTCCCCAACTCAAAACTTGCGCGACTCTCTTCCTTTTATGCCCAAACCAATATTGGCGCGCAATTTCCAACCGGTGCGCAACTTCTCACACTGGCGCGCAACTTCAACCCCCAGCGCACAACTTCACTTGCGCGACCCACACCCCACTTGCACGACCACCACACCTGTGTGACAGGAGCTCTGATTTCTCCAAGTGTTGAACTTCGGTGAAGAATTAAGAGGGGTGGTCCAATATTTATAGGCTAATTGACCACCTTGCGTGATGGCGTGCAAGTCTCCCTTCGGCATGCAAGTCTTGGCGCACAGCTCTCTGCCCCTCCAAGTAATCTGCGCGACCCACTTCCAAACTTGCGCGATCCTCTTTCCTTTTCCATATTTTGATCTTATGATCTTGAAAAACCATAGGCGCACAAGTTCTCAAGCTTCCAAGGCATCGACGTGCAAGTATCTTTCATGACGCGCAAGTCACCTGTGTGACCTCACAAAAACTTGCACGGACCTTCTCCCTTTGCCGCCTCCATATCATCCATTCATTTGTCGAAGTTCTTGAATCAAACATTGATCATTTTCCACAGCTCTTGAACTCAAAAAGCCACCGAGAAATCCCCTTTTTCAAAAAAATTTTATATCATGGTTTGTATTGTCAACAATCACAACACAGATGTTCACTTTTTCAACAAACACAATCACCTCAAAAATACGTCAATGATGCCTTGAGGGATTTTTTCCCAACAATATCCACCTTTTGGTATGTTGACAACTCTTCCATAAAAATAAGCATCATTAATTCTTTAGCCACCATTCGCCTTTTGCGATTCTGATAGCGATCAAGGATTTACTCAATACATACTCTAAGCCCACATGAGCAATGCTCGTCATGAGAAACAAGAGTAAATGAAAAGTTCATCAATGAATCACTTCATCTTTGACTCCTACTATTGACACCAAACTGATACTAATTTGTACTAAACTGATACCAATTGTTGAAGGACTTGTTGGAAGACCAATGTTTGGTTTGGAAATATTCTTACCACTCTCCAACACCACTCTTCTGCTTTTATCATGATCCTCAGCTGTCGTGATATCTATTCTTTGATCGTTCACTTCTAGCATCGTCAGATTTTATACGCTCCCCCTTTCTACTCATAGCTTCAAACCATCTTTAGCCCTATTTCATGTGTTGTCCAAGCTAATCTCTGGCTAAGCACGTTCAACTAGCTTCAACTCCCCCTATCTGGCTGCTCTACCTGTCAGATTCTCCCCATATCATTCATGATTTATCAAATCTCCATACTGTATCCCCCTTGAACAATCACTAGTTTCTCCCCCTTTGTCAACGAACCCAAAGCTTACTCCTTTGGAGTCTGTAACAGAGTAGAGAACACATATCATCACAGGAGAGAAAACACATCATACCTCAGGGAGAGGGGGAGTATGGTTCCACATCCTCACTATTTCAAGAGCGGGGAATCAACTGAACTCCCAGAGCTAGTCGATGCCTCTCAAAGGCTTCCTCAGGTAAGGCCTTTGTCAGAATGTCTGCAACCTAAAGCTATGTAGGCACATACTCCAACTTCACAATTCCCTGCTCAACCTTCTCCTTGAGAAAATGATACATTATCTCAATTTTCTTTGTCCTTGAGTGATGGATGAGATTTTTTCTGAGATTTATATCACTTTATTTATCACACTAGATTCCAATCAGAGACTTCACTTCAACTCCCATATCATCAAGCTACTGCTTCATCCACAATAACTGTGTGCATGCTTGAGTGGTCGCAATATACTTAGCTTCCGCGGTGCTCAACGAAATACAATCTTGCTTCTTGCTTAGCCAGGAAATACACAATCCTCCAAGATAGAATGCACCACCTGATGTTGATTTTATCTTATCTACTGAACCGGCCCAGTCTGCATCAGTATATCCCAATAACTCTATCTGAGATTTGTTACTATATGTCAAGCAGAAATCCACTGTGACCTAGATATACCGAAGTATTCTTTTCACTGCAAGCATGTGGCTTTCCTTTGGATTACTCTGATATCTCACTGCTTGGCATGTGACGAAAACAATATCAGGCCTTATTACAGTTAAGTACAACAGACTTCCAATCATTTTCCTGTATTCTGTGATATTAACTGCCTTGCCATCCTCATATTTTGATAATTTCATCCGGGTAGCAATTAGAGTCTTCATCTCCTTGGAATTCTCCATTCCAAACCTTCTCTGGACCTCCTTGACATATTTAGATTGATAAATGAATGTTCCAATCATTCCTTGTGTCACCTGTAGACCAAGGAACAATGTTACCTCTCCAATCATTGACATTTCAAACTCATTTATCAGGAATACAGAAAAATGTCTGCATTGAGCTTCATCTGATTCGCCAAAAATTGTGTCATCGACATACACTAGCACCATCATCCTTTGATTACTGTCATTGCTGAAATAGAGATTGTGACCAACTCCTCCACGCTGGAAACCATGATTTTTCAAGTACTAATAAAGTCGTGAGTACCATGCCCTTGGTGCTTGTTTCAGCCCATACAACGCCTTCTTTAGCCTGAAAACTTTGTTCTCAACCTCATGAATGAGAAAACCATATGGATGCTCAATATATACCTCCTCTTCCAGAACTCCATTCAGGAATGTAGATTTCACATCCATCTGGAATACTTTGAACTTTTTTTAAACTGCTATGGCCAAAGATAATCTGATTGTCTCTAGCCTTGCAACTGGTAAAAATGTCTCATCAACATCTATTCCCTCTATCTGGGAGTATCCCTTGCACAGTAGTCGTGCTTTGTTCTAAATCATTGTGCCATCTTCATTCATCTTGTTGTGATAGACACATTTAATCCCAATGACATTCTTGTCTACTGGCCTCGAAACAATCTCCCATGTCTGATGCTTCACAATCTGATTTAGCTCTTCATTCTTGGTCTGAACCAAGTTTTCACCTCTAGCTGCATCAGCAAAGCATTTCGGCTCAACCTGTGATAGTAATGATGTCTGTTGCAGTGATTTCATTATTCTTGTCTGAACTGAAGCTCACTGATCACTAGTGATATTCTGCCTGTGAATTTGAGATTCAATCTTTGGATTTTGTGCAGATAAGGATTTTACTTCCTCATACTCACCATCAGTATCCTCTTCTGAATCATCTTCAACCACTTCTTATCTCCCTGAGTCTCTTACCACTTCCTCACTTTTAACAGAAAACTTTTTATTGTGTTGCTGTTCAATGACGTCATTTCTTTGAACATCTTTTGACAAATTTTGTTGACACACTTTTGATTTTCTCTAGCAGCTTCTCGGTATCCAGAAGACTGTCAGCTAATACCACTTGTTATAATAAAATAGATAAGCATGAGATGCATGATTATTGCTGCTTCTACCCATCATTATTTCTTCCCTCGATAGGAAACACCTGAGCTAAGTCAGCCAATTATTTCTTTGATGGATCTTGAATCTGATTTTGTTATTGAATGATCCCCTTATGCTATGCAACACTTCCTGGGGTTATGAACACTATTTAGACCCATAAACACTCTTCTTTTTCTCATGTATCATTTATTATAGTCTGGCACTCAGTATCGAGCTATTAACCAAATCTCTAAGCCTACTGAGTTGAGACTCGGTGTAGGAAAAAAGAGATAGAGTTAATAACACAATCACTTCCTAGTGTGCTATGTTGCTCCCTTTCTTCTTCAACTCTGGTACTTGATTTGAATCAATTGAAACTCTGGAGCATATCAATTCTCCACTTTGCATCTTTATATGCCACTTCCCCTTGGATCGTATCTCTCTAAAACCTAAAACACTTGAATAATCAGTTAACAAACTTTATACAAATAGGGAGAGGGGTTTTTCTTAAATACTCAAGACGGGGATAGTGGTTGATCTTGATGAGTCAACCCTTTGATTCTTTCTTGGAGCGCATCACATTATTTTCTTTCTTCCTCTAGCAACCTGACCAACTTCAACTGCTCTGACCATATGACTAAGCATTCATTACCTGTATGCTGAGTCTTTTCTGATATGAAGATTTTGTAGGCCTGTCGTTTCTCATCGTTTGGGGTTTAAACCCACTAGTACACATTTCCATCTTTGATGTTCCACTAAAATTCCATTTCCCTTGATTCCTACTATGAGCAGGAATATCTTTTCTTTCCATCTTTCCATGCTTCTTCCACCATTGCATGGATCTTGCATCTTCTTCCAGTTTTTGATGTGGAACATGACCTATGAATTTTTCATTACATTCTTTGTACATCTTTCTTTTATCAGATGTTTGATTCACCACACTCTTTTTCACTGCTGGTGAGTCCTCCATTGAAAATTTATTCTTCTTTATCACATCTTGAGTAGATCTCCCCTTAATCTTCCAGGTTTGTTCACATTCTCTCCTTGAGAGCTGTTTTGAGTATGACAGATAAGGTGATTGATACACCTTTCATTCAGCTCCATGTGATTCCCCTGAGGCTCTAAGCCTATTATTCTCCTTCCCACTTTGTCTCTCAGTGTAGAATTTCTCATTATGAATCATTGGAGTCGAGAATCTCCTTTCGAGTTCCCTTTCCCTTCTTGTGTTCTTATTGCTGCAATTTCTTTCCAAATGCCCATAATTTTAACTTATAAAACATTTTCCATCAAAGGTATACCTCATTTCGTCACTTCTATGTCGAGATGCTGATACACCTTGAGTTCTTCTTCTGACACGGGGCTCTTGAGCTTCCTGAAACATAATCATGGTGTGTCCCATTCTTCCATTGTAATAGCATCTAATGGATGCTTTCCAATGAGAGACTCTTCTCTCAGATTTCTCATGATGATTCTTGTTATTCTCAGATTTATTAATGTTTCTGTTTTCACAGCCTGAGATGTATTCCAGTGCCTCTGAACAGAAGCTTGATGTGTGGCCATGAATCCCACAGAAAAATCACATGTCATCACTTCTTTTTGTAACTGTCCTCTTAGGCCTATCTTCAACACCTATAGGTTTTTCTCCACTCCTAGAACTATTCATGGCTCACATTCTATCATGCACGGGAGGGGATTCATCAAATCCAATGCCATATTTTCCCAAGCTATATGGCCTTTGATCTAAGAAAATATTTTTCTATTTCTCCTTAGAAATATCATACTTCCTTTTCACTTTGTTATCACCTTCCTTTGATTATTCTGAACTTCTTCAGACAACTGTGTTGCTAGATTATCATTTCTAGATTTCAGATTCTGAACTTCATCTGACTTTTGATTTTCTTCATAATCACCAGCCTTTTGTTTTCCTTTCATTTTAGCCAACTTTTGTAGTTATTCACCTTGAGAATCATTCTTCTCCTTTAGGTCAGTAGCCACATAAATAAGACTTTTATTTAAGCCTCTTAGCTTTTTGACCTCAATCTCCAATAATTTTATCTGGATATCTTTAGATTTGACTTCTTCATCCAATTTCTGATCAAATTTCTTTGTCATGTTGACAACATCTACTGGTGCCTTCCTTATCAAAACATCATCATCGTTAGTTGTTTCGGTATCACTTTGATGTTCATGTACTTCACTCATTCCAACATCTTGATTGAGTGAATCAATATTTTCCCTATTAGATTCATCCATGACTTCTTTCAGTAAGCTGTTTGATTCTTTTAATTGAATCACACATTTTCCATACACACTTCCACACTGAGGAATACCACATGACTTCTGATTCTTCTTTGATGTTTTTCCCTTTTCCATGGCACATCGAGATAAGATCAGACTAATTCTTTAACCACACAGATCGACTACACCATATCCGAGAAAACAAATCTGATAAAAGCAATCGTCCCTCTGATACCAATTTTTAGGACGAATAGGGGCCTATATACCCTGAGAGGGGGGGGGGGGTGAATCAGGGTATAGATATTCTTTTTCAAAGTTCTTCCTACCCCACTGGATCTTGACTTATTTATAACAAGGGTCACTTTATTTTCTCTTGTGTGTAAACTAGGATCACTTCTTTACTTCTTTATCTAATGATGATGCTTTGAATGAAATGCAGGGAAGCAAACAGGAAGAAACATAGATTTTTACTTGGTTTACCCTCACTGGGCTACATCCAAGGAGTATACACCGACAAGTTTCTGGTCATACCAAATTCCAATATTATTCACTAGAAGTGGATACAAAGTTCAGTATAGATCACTTCTATGACCAGGAACACTACCTTTACATAGTTTAGGGTCAGCTCACTGCTTTCCCAAGGGTAACTCCCTATTTCTCTCTCTCTGGATCACTACTGGTGGAGAGGATCACCTTCTTCCTCTTCCTTCACTCACTGCTCTGGAAAGGATCCACTCATAGTTTATAGACCTGTAGGTCTCTTCATTTGCATGAAAGAATACATATTCCCTTCTATGTAGATGATCTGTTGAAGTAAAAATTTCCCCCGTAGATGAATATCTCTTTTCACCTTAGGTATCAGGAAAACTTCCAGCTTCCACACAGCCCGAAAATCACTACTGGAAATAAACCTTACTTGGCGCGCAAGTCAATCTCGGCGCGCAAGTATCAGAGTGCAAGTCACTACTGGTGCGCAAGTCCTCCTCAGAAACTTGTGCGAAACAAGATTACCCAACTCCAAACTTGCGTGACTCTCTTTCTTTTACGCCCAAACCAATATGGGCGCACATTTCCCAACCAGCACGCAACTTCTCACACTAGCGCGCAACTTCAACCACCGGCGCGCAACTTCACTTGTGCGACCCACACACCACTTGCCTGACCACCACACCTGTGCAATGGGAGCTATGATTTCTCAAAGTTTTGAACTCTAGTGAAGAATGAAGAGGGGTGGTCCAGTATTTATAAGAAAATTGACCACCCTGTGTGACGGCGCGCAAGTCTCCCTTCGGCACGCAGCACTCTGCGCCTCCAAGTCATTTACGCGACCCACTTCCAAACTTTAGCGAACCTCATTCCTTTGCCATATTTTGATCTTCTGATCTTTAAAAACCATAGGCGCGCAAGTTCTCAAGCTTCCAAGTCATCGGCATGCAAGTATCTTTCACGGCGCCCAAGTCACCTGCGCGACCTCACCAAAACTTGCGCGAACCTTCTCCCTTTGCCATATTTTGATGATCTGATCTTGAAAAAAATATGGTATGCAAGATTCCAAGCCTTCATGTACACAATGCGCAGGTCCCTTTTCCAAAAACCACTTTTCTTTATTTGTCGATTTTCAGGCCCAAAAATTTGGCAAACACTAGAAAACGGTGCCACCTTGTATCTGTTCTTTTTATGCCGCCTACAGATCATCCATTCATTTGACTAAGTTCTTGAATCAAACATTGATCATTAGCCACATATCTTGAACCCGACAAGCCACCAAGAAATCACTATTGTCAACAAATTTTTATGTCATGGTTTGCATTGTCAACAATCACAACACAGATGTTCACTTTTCCAACAAACACAATCACCTCAAAAATACGTCAATGATGCCTTGAGGGATTTTTTCCCAACATTTTCAAATCTTCTTTTATAAATTTTCAAAAATATTTTTAAAGAAAAAGGTTTTCAAGAGGATTTATGTTATAAAAATAATTTTCAACGAAGAAATTATATTTTTCTAAAGAAATTATTTTAAAAGACGACTCAAAATTATTTCCCATCTATGATAACATCAATTGGTCTTAATAGTGACTTTATGAGAGAAATTATTTAATTTATTCAATCATATTATTTACTTTAATGGATTATTTGTTTGATTTCATGATTCTTATGAAGCCTATATCTCTTTCACAAGTTATATGCTTTTGAAACCTGCTTCTTTTCACATGTTGTAATTTTTATGAAATGATTATGATACATGTCTCGTTCCATAGGTTAGGTTTTGTTTACAAGTTTATTATTCCCATTTCATTTAATAGGTTGTGATATGATTATTTTTGATCTTGTATAACATGTATGTATGATCTATTTATATGATGTGTGTGACCTATATATCCCTTGAATGAATTAGGTAAAGATTTATATCTCATGGGATCAACTAAGATGTTATTGGGAGTGAACCTTGACTTCTGAGATGGCCGTGGGAGTGAACCGTGACTACTAAGATGGTATGATGAGTGAGGTCATGCTACTATGACGACCATTGGGGTGAACCATGAATACTATGATTGTGTGTAGAGTGAACCCATACCACTAATATATTCTTATAAGTGATGTATTAGATAATATGGAAATAAAACAATGCTTATTTGTTTTAAAAAATCCTTGTTTTATTCGCACTTTATGTTTTCATGGCTTATACTCTTTATTTCATAATGATTTATTTCATATGAACTTCCAATATCTATGACCTGATCTCTATTATGATCATTGATATGACAGGTATGATTTTCTATCTGCATTCTCACATTATCATACCCTTATGCTCATGTTTACACATACATGTCACCCTTGTTTATGCTTACTGGGCATTTGAGATCATACCTTTTATGTTTCATTTCCCCCGAGTTCTGATGATATGTATGATGTTTGATATGTTTAATAATGGTGCTAGTCAATAAGAACCTAGTGAGAGATGATTTAGCTCACATATGTACCAATGTTTATGTTTCTATGTTACCAAAGACACTATAACAACTACAAACTTTGGGTGTCTATTTGTATAATTTTTATGTATTCCACCAAAGTTATGTAATGTTAATGTTTGAAAAGTGTGGTTCTATATAAGATGCCCATTTGGACTTGATTAATCTTTCAATCAATGGTTTGATTCAAATAATAATTACATTTTATGGGATATTGATCATGATTAGTTCTAAATGGATGATTAATTGGTGATTGTGAATCTAATCCCTTATGACATAGAAGAGGGTATCCAAATTTATATTGGAATGGATATAAGAGATTTATTCTGAAAATATAGAAGTGAAATATCAATATCAAAGAGTAATTAAAAACAAATATTTCCAATATATTCATCTAGGACATGATATCATTAGATATAATATCCCTTGCTCACATATGTTGCCAAATTTTTTAGTGTTTCTTATTGATTATAATTTAGTTTTTTTGGATAGCATTCATTTAATCAGATTTTTGGATTTTTAAATTCTATGTATAATGGTTTGTGCTAGGTTTTTTTGTGAGGGTTCCCACTTAACTCACGAGAAGTGTATTTTTATGAAAATAAAAAATAAATGATTATTAGTATATATAAATATTATAATGATTAGAATCTTGTATCTGATATAGAGTACCAAAATTATATAATTGTTAGATACTTACTATTTGTATAATACTATGAGATTATATCATATATAATTTCATATTCTCATTAATATGGTTAGGTATGTCTGCTTATCATTAAATCCTTATTAACAAAGGTTGGAAAAAAACTTAAAAAGTGAAACATTATAATTTAATTCTGTTCTTCCACCATCCATGAGTCTGAGATAATAAAAGGGTGGTTGGGTATATTTATAATCATTTCATAAGTTCTATTTAACCAAGATGTGGTTATCCACTTTATTGACAAGGAAAGGAATGTGGTAATTTTGTTGAGTGACTGATAAAATGTACGACCCTTTATGGATGAGTCACATGTGATGTGATTTTCTATTGGAATGATTGAACTGTGATGTAGTTCTAATGTATAAACAATATTATTAGAAAATAAAAAATATATGAGTTGGACTATACTAGATTAACATTATATGTGTCTACTGTTACTTGATTTTATGGAATAGGGGATTATATAAGTATATATATCTAAAGTATATAATCTGTCTTATAGTGGAAATCTTCATATAAAGATACGAGTATGTTTGGTCGAGATCATTCAAAAACCCTTTGTAGATTTAGTTTAAATTATAAAACCATAATATTTTATGGTATGTATCTTATTAAATAAATTCAATTTATTTGATAGTTTATGTTTCATGCAACACTAAGATTAAACGAACTGTGATATACAATATAAGATTAACAGGGCCATTGGAATAGTAAAGTGACCACTAAGAATAATAATAAGAAAATTAGAATAGTTACCTCACATATAAAAGTATAAATAAAATTTAGGTATCCCATAAATGAAAATATTATATATTTATATAATTGAATAAGTAAATAAATTTTCTAAAATTGATAAATTAAGTGTTGGTATTTTTGTTAAATTTACATTTCTATTTACATTTCTAAAATTAATCTAATGTTTTAAAAGAAAATTTATTTTCAAAAATTCAATTCATAAATTAATATTTTTTTCATTATAATTATAAAATAATTTTATGAGACCATAATTAATTTGTCAAAGTGTTTTAAAATTTGTTATAATATGAAAATCTGAATTTTTCAAATAAATGATTATTTTATTCAGAAATTTAATTTCTCATTTTTCAAAAATTATTTTCAAAATATGTAGTCCATTTATTAAATATACACATAAAAAAATGGTTAGGTTGAATGTTTGGTATTTTTTAGAAATTGTTCAATTTTTGGTGAAAAGTGAAATACAATAATTTAGGAAATTTAAAATTATAATTAATTAAATGAATTACTAAGTCATTGACGATGTATAGATGAGGGAAAAACTCATTATTTTTAACCCACATGAACTAGTTACTATACTTACTGACAAGAGTCAACAATATTGATAGTATTCATCCAAAATAAAAAGTAAATGAATAAAATGAAAA
This sequence comes from Viscum album, assembly GCA_963277665.1. NCBI lineage: Eukaryota > Viridiplantae > Streptophyta > Magnoliopsida > Santalales > Viscaceae > Viscum > Viscum album. The sequence goes on from OY728138.1 coordinate 1,251,799,000, forward strand.
AAACAACCCTATCCTCCCCTATAAATACCACCCTTCTCCTCACACTTCAAAATATTTGTATATTGTAAAAATTATTCCCTATTCTCTTCCCATGCCACTTTAACATGTCCAATAGCTTCCAATATTTCCAAAATACCAAATCAAAGTGTCTTAAGTAGGTTCTTAAGGAGACGATATTCAAGAGGTTAAAATCCTCTTTCTTTATCTTATAATTTCTTTTCTTTTTTTTATCCTCTACTCACCTACCCAATAAAATATTTCACGGTAACTTCAGTATAATATATATATTGAAATTTTATTTTTCTAATGAATTATCCATCATCAAATTACTTTTTCTCTCCTTTAATGTTAAAATGGAAACATCCTCCGTGATCTGTCGATTCAGCGCCGTCGTGGATGATGAATTTTAATTTTCCATTAACACCATCCATGTAGGTCATAAAACCATTATTATGGTTAAATAATATTTTAATTAAAATATTATATGTTATATCATGTTATGGAAGCAACATATATAAACATAATACTAAATAAAATAACATAAGTTCCAGATGGTCGTAAAAACAACAAACATAAATTAAGACATTTTCATTAAAACTTTTTCTAATGAATCATATTAATATCATAAAAAAATACACATGAGACCGTTTAAACTTATAAAAATTCATTAATTATAAATAATTTTACATTTGGAGAAGTTATTCCAATTTGATAGGAACTCCCATTTCTATACTCAATGGAACCATCCATAAAACCTTGAAACGAATGCTCATAGAACAAAATAATTAAACATTATGACAAATAGAAATGACCATAAATGATATTAATAAAATTATAGTAAGTGAAATATATTTTTAATAGGTTTGGAATTAATTAATTAGTAAATGTAATTTGATTATCTAGGATATTATGTACAATTCCAAAATGCTTTCAGACATATGTTAAGGGTTTCTCGTTTCTCTTTTACCCCTATGAGATATATTCCTTATTCAACCCTTATTTATATTGTGTGGGTTACATAATTCCATTTAATATATCATATCATGAATCTATTTTTCTTTAAGGAATTCAATGTTTCATTTATTGATCATTAATTTTATGATCCATTTGGTTCGACTGATTTCAAATTGTCAAGAGAATTCTTAACCTTATTTCCATTCTTTGTGTCAAACTTCTACTCAATTGATTATGTCATGATATGATTTTTTTGAAACAATTTTTTATTATTTTTATTATATATAAAATTATTTTATGTGTATTTATAAATATTCAACAAGATCGATTCATTTGGTTATTGTTCACAATTTATTTTAAAAATACTCTTTTAAATCTTTATTTTTTCCAACATTTAAATGTAATCATTTTTTACTTATATGGAATGAGGAAATTTTATCTCCATCATGACACCTTAATGTCTTGTGGAATCAATTATAGGTTTAAAAGGTTATTTTCCAAGAAATTTTTTTCATCTATAATTGCTTAACTTTTTAAATAAATTATTTAAAATTTAAGTGGTATTTCTCCCAAAAATTTCATAATCTTTTTATTAGAGTATTTTTATCTATGTCAACACACTATTTTGAATATTTCTTCTAATTAAGGTATATTGTAATTTTCCAAAACTCTCTGGTCCTTTCCATTGTGAAAATCTGGTGTTTGAGTGTTCTGAGAGGTCATAGTGACTTATCTATGAATAGTTCCAATGGTAGACCGTTGTGAACAGTGAAACGATAACCTTCAGTGAACAGTTCCAAGGGTAGAACATTTTGAATAGTGCAATGGTATCCTTAGGTGAACAGTTATAATGGTGGACCGTTGTGAACAATGCAACAATAACCTTAGCTGAACAGTTCCAACGGTAGACCGTTATGAATAGTGCAATAGTGACCTTAGGTGAACGGTTCCAACGGTAGACCGTTGTGAACAGTGCAATTGTGACCTTCTGTGAACAGTTTTAACAATAGACTATTGTGAACAGTGAAATGGTAACCTTAGGTGAACAGTTCTAATGGTAGACCATTGTGAACAGTGCAAGAGTGTGGTTCATAAACAATGCTTTGAGAATGGTAGGGTGTACAGTGTTTCTAGAATGGTTGGGTGTACAATGTTTTCAGCTTCCTACAGTTCACCCCTTGAAGTTTCCATGGACGTAAAATTCATTTAAAGCCCTTTTTAAGGACTCTAAGGCAGATTCAAAGGCAATAACTACTATATTAATTATTTCTAAGGCTCGGGATGTTTTTACTTAGTCAAACTGCGTGGTTTAATGCGATCTGCTTTTAATGGGAAATCAAGTGTATCTTAAATCGTCGCTCCTTTAAATAGTCAAAAGAGACAAGTAATCTTATTCAATTGTTATTCCTCCTTAATCTCTGGTGAAAGACATTCAAAATGTTCCTTCCTTCCAATTGGAATCATGAGATCAATCTTTTCCTCATGGATTGGTTTCCTCGATGTTCTTCTTGCTGCAAGTGCACCCCCTATTTCAGTGAAACCATGGAGTATCCATTGATCTTTGATATAAGGTATGTTTTATCATCATTCTTTTGGATTTCATCTTCTCTTTTTTCTACTTTACATATTATAACATGTGATCTCCATGCTTATAATGGAGTTTTCTTGGGTTTCAGTTGGTGTGGTCATACAGTGGCATCCTCAGGTGGATGTAGTTGTCGTGAGAGGAGGCGATCGTGAACCGTTATGTAGACTGTTCTCGTGTAAAGAACGTCAAGAACCATTTGAGGTAGGGGATTCTTTTCTTCTCTTTTCTTATATGTGAAACTATAGAGTTAGCATGGTTTATCCCAGTGGATGACAATGAAATTGACATAATAAATATTTGAACCAGAAAATAAATTGATATCGATCAAATGTTATTGCCTCTTGTTTTTCTAGATAGTATGATATCTATGCTTGCTTCGTTTATCTGTACGTTCTTGATGGAAATTAGTAAAGAACGTAAAACATAATTAATTGATAATTGTTTGGCTAAAGATAAAGAGACATACAAATGAATCTGGTTCTTCTTGTTGTAATTTTGATGTTAATCAAAATGGTACAGTAAACATGATTAATTACTTATGATAGCTTACAGTTTAGGTTTACCAATATATGAACTTATGAATAATAAATCAGTTAATCCAAGATCGATTAAAGAACTAGTGGTTTGATAAAAGATAATTCATTGTTGGGTTTTGAGTTACCCACTTGATTTTTTAAGGGCCAGGAGCCAATTGATGTGATGTTTTTTCCTGCTTATTGTGTTGTGATGTGAGCCTGGATGGCTATTGTAATATGTGGGGGCAGAGAGGCCTATTGGTTTTGGCTGTAGTTGATTCCTTGAGTGGTGAGATGCATTAGTGTATGTATGTGGGGGTCGAGGAGGACACCACGGACGATGGAATGGGTTGGATGTTAATGTTTTTATGCTTATTGTTTCCTTGATTGGTTATCTATTTTACTTTTCCCCCTACCTAAGGAAGATGGTATTGCTTACCCTTCTTCCTAAAGAGGAGAAGACACATGGGGTATGCCATGTGCTTTCCATGTTTAGCTTGTCAAGGAAGGATGGGTCTATGCTCTTACTGTAGGTAGTAAAGACTCGACGGGTTGTACATCTATTCAGCGTGTTGATCCCCCTTGTATTTAGTACAAGATAATGTTCTCCTAGAATTCCTATGAATGTGGTAATGTAATTCTGTAATGAATTATTGAATAAATGATTTTAACCAGTGGGGTTTGAAGCTTGCTGGGGCACAATACTGAGGTTGTGATTTGAAGGAACAATGTACTGTGGGTGTGATGCTAATTAACATTAATGTGGGATTGTTATTGGTTAATTAATGTTTAGATAATTAATTAACATAAAGTTCAACTAGTAAAAGGAATTAAATAATGCATTAAAGTTCTTTAAATGTTTGTGTGCTTATAGGATACCTAGTCTTAGAAGTAGCAGCCCAGAGTCCGAGAGACGTTAGCTGTATACTACTAGAAAAATAGGTATTTGTGACGGGTCATTTGCGACGGGATCCTGTCGCAAATGGCCTTTTGCGACAGGGGCCCGTCGCAAATGGCCCGTTGCGGAAAACGGCGTCGCAACAACAATTATTTGTGACGGGCCTGTCGCTAAAGACATTATTTGCGACGGGGATCCTTCCCGTCACAGATATTACTCCGTATATTAGTAAAAAACTTTTAAAATAATAATTGTGATGGGCCCCGTCACAAATACTTATTGCGACGGGCCCCATCGCAGTTACTATTTAAAAATAAAAATAAAAAATATTAATAAATTATTTTAATGAATATAATAATAATACTATTTGCGACGAGCATAGTATCCCGTCCCAAATGCTATAAAAAAATAAAAAAAAATAAATTATTAATAAATGATTTTAATAAATATAATAATAGAATTATAATTCACAAATAAAAATAATAAATTATTAATAAATTATTTTAATTTATATAATAATAATAGAATTATAATTCAAAAATAAAAAATAATAGAATATTAATAAATGATTTAAATAATATAATAATATTAGAATTATAATTCATAAATAAAAAAATATTAATAAGTTATTTTAATTAATATAAAAATAATAGGATTATTTTACATTCAAATATTACAAAAAAATATAATTAAATTATAATATTATTAAATTATAATATATATATAAAATTTAATATTATAAAATATAAATAATATTATTATTCATATTAATATTGTTATTTCAAAATATAATATTATTAATATTTTATAATGAGACAGAAACTACGAATAGAAAAAAAATTCATATTTTGATTTAACAAACTTTATAACATAAAAACAAACTCTAATATGAAGGAGGGGGAGGAGGGGAGGGGTGGGGAGGGGGGATCTGTAGATGCTGGTGGAGGAAACTCCATCCCTAAAGCATGAGTGAGTCGGCGCATGTACTCCATCTGCTCCTGGTGCTGCTGCTGCCACCGACTCATCTGCTCCTCGTAAAACAGCTGCTGGCATCGACGCTCCTCCTCATGCTGCTGCTGCTGCTGACGCATCTGCTCCTGCTCCTGTCAGAGACTCTCTATCAGTGCAGTTTGAGATCGCAACTGATCCTCATACTGTGTAGCAGAAGAAGATGCACGAGCTCCTCTCGAGCTGGACGCCGACATCGCAACACTGCCATAATTATCTCTGGGAGTCAGTCGAGAGCTGATACCAACTACCCGGCCCTTCTCGAAGGCATACTGGGTGGCCTGCATCCATGCCGCCTCATCAAACTGATGGCCATTGGTCTGATCTGATGACTCGGCCTGACTCTCGGGTCGGGTCTGTGACGCTGCGGCCTCATATGACTGCTGTAGTTGCAATTTAAAATTAAAATGGTGAATATATTATATGCAGTTAATTTTTAAACTTGAAAACAAATAATACTGACCACGATGTGATGCTGACGATCACCTCTGAGCTCCCCAGTAGCAGGATCACTATACATCCTCTGATATACGCCGTACTCCATAATATCGGGGTGCTCGACATCCTATAAGAATAAAAAATAAACTGTTAATATTTATAGTTATATAACATATTTATAAATAATGTACGTACCAGATGCTGTCTATGAGTACAGAAAGAACGACTCCCAGCTCGATGATTCACCTCCTGTCTCCCACGATTCTACCTCCCCACCGATGATCTCCTCTGAAAGGCACCACTCAACCAGTGCGCACATAATCCATCACATACATGGGATGAAATGTACTTTGGTCGTTGTGCTCTATATGACTCGTCAAAATCTGACACTCCTGCTTTCTTCATGGAAGCTTTTCTTAAATTGTGCAAAAACTGACGAAAGTGATCACGCATGGCCACCTCCCATGCCTCGTGGATAGCGTCACACATGGTATCCTCAATCATATACCATAAACCCTACAAATAAATCAAAATATCAAGTTAGAAATGAAATAATTTTCAAAATAAAAATTATTTATTTACGTACATACCAACCAATGGACGAACATGGCCTGCTGCACATCAATGGGAATATGCTCCCATGTGGTCCACGACTGAGAGAAATAGTTGCGCAAAATAGCGATGCCCTGTCCGACTGCTATATGCGAAAAACTGTAAAAATAATAAACATTTATTATGTGAATAGATTAATAAAATCTTAGTCAAATCCACAGGTTATCACACATGTTATCACACCTCCGTGTTCATGGATCAAACCCAAGACGTGGACGTCACTCGAGGAAGGGGTCAGGAATCATCAATCGTGTAAGACCGCACCCCCTCCGCGTACTCCGTGGAGCGCCTGCAGGCTGAGGGTCATCTGCCAGCAACTCATCCGTATCGAAAGGCAGGTCAACATCCGCCAACTCACGAAATGGGTCGTCGTCCATCTGAAACAGAAAATTTAAATGTTGTTAGTAAATAATTGATAATTACTATTATATATATATATATATATTATGATTGTATATAACTACCGTGGAATTCTATCAGTGGTCATATTCATCATCATCTTCATATATCTCAATTTCATCTTTATATTCCCCCTCAACATCATCGATATCCATTCGAGTTCCAGTTGCTTCATCTATTACCATTTCAAATTCATATGTGACATCATTAACATCATCGTCATCACCAACTCTTAAATTTTTGGTGTCGTCATCGATACGCATGTCTCTTTGTAAAAAATATTGATTTTGAGTACTCTCTAGAAAAACATCAATTCATTGCACATCAGTGAAAGCACATTCACTTTGACTAAACAGATTGTCTCGAATTTGGATTTTTATTACACTCCACCAATCAGTCAAGTCTCTTGATGTATCACAGTACTTTGCGTAATAAACTTGATGTGCCTGTTGAGCCAATAAGAATGGTTCATTTACAGCGAGAACACTTTTACATTTAATATCGACGATTCCATGAGTCGGATGAACATGTATGCCTCTCTCTGTATCCAACCACCGGCATTTGAACATGGTTATGTAATGTTGTCCAAGATAACAGAGTTCAATGATTTCATCAAGTATGCCATAAAAGTCAACTTCATTTTCTCGATGATGAGATCCTCTCAAGCTGACTCCACTGTTCATTGTTTTTTTGATTCCCCATATGCATGTGTGTGAAATCAAAATCCATTTACCACATATGCATTATAAGTTTTAACAAGTTTGGAAGTGGGGTTACACAATATACATTGCCGTTTGTCAATTTTATCAGCATGTCGAGACACCTGAAAATTTGTGAAATAATTATCAATATAGTAAACTATACATTGAATGAGTTGCTAAAAGATAAAGAATTTATGTTACCAGTTTTGGAAACCACTGAGAGAAATTTTTCTATCGGCATTCTTCAAGAGAAGCTGCTGTAATTTGTGGAATTTGTTTCTTGATATGATTATCATACAACCTTTAAAAAACAAAGTTATTTACTGTAATATAATTGACAGAATAAGTGATATAAACACTTATAGTACAACTGATGTCATCTCTTCACAGTTGAGTAGAACATACATATGAGCTCTGTGATGTTCATCATCCGAAATCCAGCGTTCATAATCTCCACCAAAACCAAGCTCTGGATGGTTGAAAATAGATAATTGACTGTCAATTTCATCAATATTCCTCTAATTATGTACCATTCGGTTGTGTTTTGAAGGGTACTCAGATTCAAAATAATGGGAGAAGAAAAAAGATATTTCCTCTTGCAAAGAAGCTTCTGCAATAGATCCTTCAACAGATGCTTTGTTACGTACTTTTCTTTTTAATTTTTGAATGTATCTTTCAAATGGGTACATCCATCGAAACTGTACTGGACCTCCACATTTGGATTCATATGGAAAATGTAACATCAAATGTTCCATTGAGTCGAAGAAAGACGGCGGAAATATTTTTTCCAGTTTACATATAATTACAACAACATCTTCTTCAAGTTTGCATAGATCATCATAATCTGTTGTAGCCGCACAAATTTCCCGAAAAAAATGAGACATGTCTGTTATGGAATCCCAAATCACAGAATTCAACAGACCTCTTAATCCAATGGGTAAAAGTCTTTCCATTATAACATGACAATCATGACTTTTTAATCTAGTAATATGACCATTCTTTACACATCTACCCAAATTGGAAGCACAACCATCTGGAAGTCTCAAATCTGCAATCCACTGACAAAATAATAAACAGTTTTCTTTAGAAAATGTATAAGCTGCTTTTGGTTTCAGTAACCTTTCTATTCTGACATTCTCAAATAGTTCCAGTTCTGGACGCCTACAAATTTGGGCAAGATCTAAACGTGCATTTACATTGTCTTTTCTCTTTCCTGGCTTATCCAAAACTATATGAAACAAATTATCAAAATAGTTCTTCTCAATATGCATGACATCCAACATGTGGAAGACCAACAAATCAGACTAATATGGGAAATCCCAAAATATGCTACGTTTAATCCAATTGTTTTCTTTTCCAAAACCAGAAATTTTCTGTTGGTTTATTGTGGGACCAAAAGTGATGGGAGGTAATGAAAATACAACTGATTTTAACTTCGAACCTGATAGAAGTTTTGGAGGTCCATCCCTTTCAATTGTTCCTTTTCTGAAATGAGATCTGTTTCTGCGAAAAGGATGATCAGCTGGAAGAAATCTGTGATGACAGTCAAAATAACAAGGTTTCTTTCCATGAATGAGCATAAATTCTTTGTTTTCTCCCATACAGTAAGGACATGATTTCTGACCATGTGTACTATAGCCAGATAATATCCCATAAGCCAGGAAGTCACTAATTGTCCACATCAATGCTGCTCTCAGTATAAAATTTTGTTTCGTAGCAACATCATATGTACTGACACCAATACTCCACAATAAACTTAATTCATCAATCAATGGTTTCAAATAAACATCAATATTTTTCATCGGATGTCCTGGAATTAGTAAAGTCAAAAAGATATATGGCTCCTTCATCAATATCCATGGAGGTAAATTGTACGGAGTTAAAAAAACAGGCCAACATGAATACTAACTACTATAAGATTCGAACAGAAAAAAACCATTAGTGGAAAGGCCCAGTCGAACATTTCTAGCTTCTAAAGCAAAGGATGGATGCAATCTATCAAAATGTTTCCATGAATCACCATCGGCTGGATGATTCAAGCTTTTATCGGTTGAAATATTCGCTTTATGCCATGACATCATTGTTGCTGTATTCTTAGACATGAATAAACGCTGAAGTCTGGATGTAAGCGGAAAATATCTCAACTGTTTTATAGGAATCAAACCAGACTTCCCATGTTGCCCTTTTTTATATCTCAATTGCCCACATGTGGGAAAAATATCCAACAACTCATTTTCCACAGAATATAAAATTTAGCCATTTGAACATACATGAATCTTCTGACAAGTAAGTCCCAAATTTCAAACCAGCCTCTTACTCTCATAGTAATTTGCAGGCAAAACATTTCCTTCGGGTAACAGTGTTTTAAGCAAAGAAAATATCTGGTCAAAACAGGTGTTTGACATTCCGTTATCTGATTTGATAGCCATAAATTTTACAACTACTTCTAATTTTCTCATCTTGCAGCCAAGATATAATACATCCTCAGCAGACCTCAACAACTCATAAAATTCAGACGGTGCCAACTCAGGGTTTGAATCTATATCAGCCGGAGTTTCTGTATGTTGAACAGATGAACCTGCAACATCATGTACTAAATCTTGAAACCAGGATGGATCTGGAATCAAGTTTGTATCACCTACTCTGGAACTGCATTCACCGTGTTGATACCAAAAAACATAATCTGGTTGAAAACTAAAACGCAAGAGATATCCCCCCACTTTGTCAAACGTGTCAAACGTTCTCAATGCACATTTTCTACAAGGGCATTTTATTTTGCCTTCTGAAACAAATTATGGATTTGATACCGCAAATTATATAAAAGTCTCCACACCCTCTATATATACTGGATTTAAACCAGAACCGTTTGAATTTCTACAATGATTTATCCATATGCGGTCATCTAATAATGACTGTTGACGACCTCGTTATTTCATATTTTTCTATAAAATATAAAAGCATTACTGGTTTTGAATAATTTGATAGAAAAAACACTCAAGCAAAGATTGAATATGTTGAGAATAAAGCAAAACCTGTTACAAATATTGATAATTTTAATATTATATTGATTTTTTATTTTTTTAATAATACTAATATAATTTTTTCATAAATATTAATTATATAATAATAACATTATTACATTATTAGTATATTTTATTATTAATATTAAAATAATATAATTTTCTATATTATATACAATTCTCATTTCATCTGTGTGTTTAACATTCTTTCTCCACATGTAATATTTGCATTCACTTTCACCTCTCCATTGGCGAGTAGGTTGATAATTTTGAAAAGGAATGCAAATATTACATGTGGAGACAGAAAACACACAGATGAAAAGAGAATTGTATATAATATAGAAAATTATATTATTTTAATATTAATAATAAAATATAAAAATAATGTAATAATGTTATTATTCCTAATTATTGGTAATTATTCCTAATTATTGGTAATTATTTATAATTATTTGTAATTATTCCAAATTATTGGTAGTTATTCCAAATTATTGGTAAATATTGGTAAATATTAGTAATTATTGGTAAATATTGGTAAATATTGGTAAATATTGGTAAATATTGGTAAATATTGGTAAATATTGGTAAATATTGGTAAATATTGGTAAATATTGATAAATATTGGTAAATATTGGTAAATATTGGAAAATATTGGTAAATATTGGAAAATATTGGTAAATATTGGTAAATATTGGTAATTATTGGAAAATATTGGTAAATATTGGTAAATATTGGTAATTATTAATAATTATTGGTAATTATTATTAATTATTGGTAATTATTGGTAACTATTGGTAATTATTGGTAATTATTGGTAATTATTGGTAATTATTGGTAATTATTGGTAATTATTGCTAATTATTGCTAATTATTGATAATTATTGGTAATTATTGCTAATTATTGGTAATTATTTCTAATTATTGGTAATTATTACTAATTATTGCTAATTATTGGTAATTATTACCAATTATTACTAATTATTACTAATTATTACTAATTATTACTAATTATTACCAATTACTGGTAATTATTACTAATTATTGGTAATTATTACTAATTATTGGTAATTATTACTAATTATTGGTAATTATTACTAATTTTGACTAATTATGACTAATTATTTGAAATTATTACTAATTATTGGTAATTAATACTAATTATTGGTAATTATTACTAATTATTGGTAATTATTACTAATTATTGGAAATTATTACTAATTATTACTAATTATTACTTATTATTACTAATTATTACTAATTATTACTAATTATTGGTAATTATTGGTAAGTATTACTAATTATTGGTAATTATTCCTAATTATTACTAATTATTACTAATTATTTGTAATTATTACTAATTATTACTAATTATTACTAATTATTACTAATTATTACTAATTATTGGTAATTATTACTAATTATTTTTCATTATTACTAATTATTGTTAAATATTACTAATTATTTTTAATTATTACTAATTATTGGTAATTATTACTAATTATTGGTAATTGTTACTAATTATTGTTAATTATTACTAATTATTGGTAATTATTACTAATTATTGGTAATTATTACTAATTGTTGGTAATTATTACTAATTATTGGTAATTATTACTAATTATTACTAATTATTACTAATTATTGGTAATTATTACTAATTATTACTAATTATTACTTATTATTGGTAATTATTACTAATTATTGGTAATTATTACTAATTATTTGTAATTATTACTAATTATTGTTAATTATTGGTAATTATTACTAATTATTGGCAATTATTACTAATTATTGGTAATTATTACAAATTATTGCTAATTATTACCAATTATTGCTAATTATTACCAATTATTACTAATTATTACTAATTATAACTAATTATTGGTAATTATTACCAATTATTGGTAATTATTACTAATTATTGGTAATTATTACTAATTATTACTAATTATCGGTAATTATTATTAATTGTTACTAATTAGTCGTAATTATTGGTAATTATTTCTAATTATTACTAATTATTGGTAATTATTACTAATTATTACTAATTATTACTAATTATGACTAATTATTACTAATTATGGATAATTATTACTAATTATTGGTAATTATTACTAATTATTGGTAATTATTACTAATTATTAGTAATTATTACTAATTATTCCTAATTATTACTAATTATTACCAATTATTACTAATTATTGGTAATTATTTGTAATTATTACTAATTATTGGTAATTATTACTAATTATTGCTAATTATTGGTAATTATTATTAATTATAACTAATTATTGGTAATTATTACTAATTATTCCTAATTATTGGTAATTGTTACTAATTATTACTATTTAGTACTAAATATTGGTAATTATTTTTAATTATTGGTAATTATTACTAATTATTCCTAATTATTGGTAATTACTGCTAATTATTACTATTTAGTACTAAATATTGGTAATTATTACTAATTATTGGTAATTATTAATAATTATTGCTAATTATTAGTAATTATTACTAATTATTAATAATTATTGGTAATTATTGTAAATTATTACTAATTATTGGTAATCATTACTAATTATTAGTAATTATTACGAATTATTACTAATTATTGGTAATTATTGGTAATTATTACTATTTATTCATATTTATTGGTATTTATTACTAATTATTAGTATTTATTCTTAATTATTGGTAATTATTACTAATTATTCCTAATTACCATTAACTATGAACAATGAATACTAATAATTTAAATTTATTAAGTAACAAAACAATGTAAACATAATTAAATTACTACTAATTAAGAAAAATTGAAACTAATAAAAAATTTGAAAATAAAGATGAAATTAAAATGAACATAAATACCTTTAAAATTGATCAGAGGTTGATCTCTGATCGTTGTTGAAAACTTCAATATCAACTCCAGAAAAAAAATAAACCCAAGAAACGCTGAACTCTAAAAATAGAGTTTTGAGAGAAGTAGAAGATCAATTTTGAGAATGAATGAAAAAAAAACGGATGGGGGGTATTTATAGGTTAGAGTATTTGCGACAGGTCTATTTGCGACGGGATACCCGTCGCAAATACCTTATCCCACATTTATTACGGTCAACGGTTAAATAGTTATTTGCGACGGGACCCGTCGCAGATAATAACCTGCCGACATACTATTTGCGACGGGCGGTAACCGCCCGTCGCAAATAACTTTCCCGCGATTTGGCGCGTAAAGCACGCCAGTCCTTTTGCGACGAGGAAAGCTAACCTGCCGCAAATAACTACTTATTTGCGACGGGGGAATTCTCCCGTCGCAAATAAGTTTCTAACGGGACTATTTGCGACGGGGTTTATCCCCATCGCAAATAACCCATCGCAAAAGCCCATTTTTCCCATAGTGGTAGTTGAGTCTTTGACTATGTTACGCCCATAGTGTGGTTTTGAGATATAGTATATCCTTTACTTTTTGGTGTTTCTATATGCTAATTAACTCTTTTAGTAAGGGAAACTGACACCCTGAGGATTCTAAGCCCTGGGGGTGTTTTCTCCAACAATCCGGTGGGAGGATGAATGGCTAACAACACACTTTGGCCTCACACTCTTTTCTTTGTAGTTACTTGTGCTGGTAGGCACAATGGTTAGTTTTCCCCATATATGTGTGTAGAGGGCTGTAATGCCTTGTGGTTATTCACACACATATATTTTTGATATAGTTTCTCATGGACTACTAGAGGTGTAACGTGTATAGGCTGTGATGGCTTGAGGATCCTTACTCGGTGTATGGGATATAATGGATTGAGGTATAATACCTGACATATGATACACATTATGCAGGTTGTGGTGGCTCCCAAAAACAACCTGGTTACTTTGATTACATTGACGTTGTGGTTTTGTTTCACAAAGTGCATGTTGTAGTGCTTTGCTCATGTGTCCGAGGGAAAGCCTTTTTGGAGAGAGAGTCTTAAGATGTGCGACGTTGGGGAAAAACCATAAACTAGTGGGGAAGTAGTAGCAGGGTACCCTAGATATTATTTTTTATATTATATACTCTTGTATGCATTACATGGTGATAGTATCCATGATAAGGTTGGTAACATAGTATTCCTTTTTAGGTGACGAGTTAGTTTCACTTGTTGTTCACTATGCTTCAGCATGCTTTCTTTTCTTTTACACTAGAGGCTTCGGGGAGGATCCTACTGAGTATATTGTTATACTCACCCAATGTATATATAAATTGTTTCTTAGGTCACTTGGAGCAGGTTGGATATCAAGTTGGTTTCTAGTAGCTTGTGGTTGCAAGAGTTTTTCGGGCTTGTGGTTACTACTGTTTTACTTCCTTTTTGGGTACTTTCAATTTTTCCCCTTCCAGTTGTAGTGGTTTTGCATGAAATTTCATATGTGTACTTGAGATTTTCTTCATCTTACTGGTTGAGTTAGATTTGGTTGGTGTCTATCTTATCTCTCTCTTCTGCACGTGTTCTCTTAGAGGGTAATGCATCCCATATGTGTGTTTGCTATACCCTTGGTGCTAGTCACCAACCCAGGGCCTACTGGAGGCGGGACTCGAGGGTCATTATCTCCCTTCTCATGTTCCAAGCCTAGGTGGGGTACACTTTTTGGGGAGGGGGTTGTGACATAGATCTATTATGATACCATTAAACATATTTTATTGAATTGTTGATGATATTTTTGTACATGGATGAGCAATTTTGATACCATTCATCAAATTACACTTGATAGTTTATGATTATGTTTATTGTTTGGGGAAAGTTATTTCATATAATAGTTTTAATATGAATATATACAGTGATTATATTTCACCACTATCATATGAGGAAACTATCAGACATAGTAAGTGATAGGAGAGGACCACTATATCCCCTTGTTGCATCTCTAGGTCTCACAAGACAAACTACTTTGGGTATTAGCTAATGACATACCCAATTATGTATGGTGTCTTTTCCAAATCCTTGAAGGTAAGTTTATGATGTACTACATTTTGAATTACCTCATTATGATATTAGTTATTAGTAATCCATGTGATTATTCAACTAATATAAAATCCATAGTTAAGACTCATTATCATGTGATTATTTAGATGGAATTATTTAACCAGATTTTATTCTTGTTAAATTGTGTTCAAGATTATGTTTTAATGTCATATGATTTTAGTAATTAAACATGCTTTAATTATATGTTTATTTAGGATAAATTCCACTGTATTCCTTCCCTTACTAAGCATCGGAGCTCACCACTTTCTAATATTATATTGTCCCCAGGATGCTAGGATATATAGTATGATTGACATGGAGGGATAATCTTGGAGAATAAGGGTGTTACCAATAGAGTTACTATGTTAAACTTCATTTCAATGTGTTGGGAATCAATTATTTTTGTATCTATTTTTTAAAATTTATTGAACTATTCCGTCCTTTAGGATGCAGTCTCTTATACTTAGTACCAATGTAATAAAGTGACCATCGACTCTTGGATACTGGGTTCAGGGTCTTTATATGTGGCATAAGAGAATGTTTATTATAAACATTAGAAACTAGATTTAGGAAAACATAGATTAGGGAAATATAACCCTATAATAGATATTGAGAATATTTCCAATGTAACCATGCTCATGGTTTTCAGATTAGTTATACATATATTTTTTTAGCGATTCACTAGTCTTAAAATTTCATAGTCTAATATAGTGTATACCATTGTTTATAAATGGAACATAGTTGAGATAATGGAAACTATATGAATACACATATTCAATGTAGGGATTTTCTTCTTGTATAAGATAATGATTTTCAATATAGA
The DNA here is from genome assembly GCA_963277665.1 of Viscum album. Classification (NCBI taxonomy): domain Eukaryota; kingdom Viridiplantae; phylum Streptophyta; class Magnoliopsida; order Santalales; family Viscaceae; genus Viscum; species Viscum album. Next base: position 1,251,814,944 of record OY728138.1, read on the forward strand.
GCCACCACTAGAGATGAACTAATTATAACCTTACTGGGAAAACAGAATCATGTTATTAGAAATAACCTTACTCGCATGGAGTAGCCCAATCCAAATTGTGTTGTAATAATGTTAGACACTCCATTTGAAAACAAACTCCATCATTCAATGTGACTAAAATCCCATTTTTAGGTGGGTAATGGATAAGTAACTTAGATTAGATATTTCATTCTATAAGAAGTAACAAAATAGGGAAGGTTATCATGGTAGTTACCATCTCTTGGGTAATGCTGATCAATGGTGGTGATTAATTCAAAATAAAAAATATGAGGAAGAAATTGAAAATATTAAATTGAAGGATTTTAACTAAAATTTAATTGAAAAATATTTCACTTATGAATAGACAGTGGATAGGGTGAAATAAATCATGAGTCTAATATAGAAATAGGTTGAAAAAATTTCTATGTATAAAGAAACATTAGAAGGTTAAAAAGGCATGCTACAGACAACATACCTAATATAAAGAGAAATATTGATTGTTTCTTTGATGGTCTTAATCCAACTATATGAATGGAAATAGTCAACCAAACATTCTCATCATACTAGGATATAGTAACATGTCATTCGAAAATAGAGAAATAATTTTCCAAGACATATGACTTTAAAGGTAAGCAAGATAATAATAGGGCTAACGAGTACTATGGAATATAAAATAAGGAAAAAGGGAATAATGGAAGAATAAAATTTTAAACATGCAAGAAATGTGGAAGGAAACATCATGGAACATGCTTATTGAGAATGGTAGTTTTTTACAAGAGTTGAGAAAATTGAAAATAAGGTTGTGATTAAAAGGGAATGAAAGAAGTTGGAAATGTGAAATGCTTTATCTATAAAGATATTGGACACTATTCACATTATTGTCTTAGAAATCATGGAAACATTCCCATGAAATGACAAATGAAAAAAGGGAATGATTATACAGTCACAATTGTTGAGGTTGAAGTTTATAATGATGTGGTGGTAGGTACATTAATCATCTCCTAATATTCATCTAATGCTCTATTTGATTATGGACCATAACATTCTTTTATATCTTCCTAGTTTACTATAAAAATTAGATATTTCAAATTCACATGGACAAGTGATTTTTCAATGAATAATCCTTCTGGAAACATTATTTCAACAATGATTCATCAATAATTTCTTATTACAACACATAAATGTGTTCTAATTGCTGATTTTATTAGCACACCAGTGGTGGATTTTGACATAATCCTTGTTATGGACTGGCTTTCAAAATATAATGAAAAAATATATTTCAAAGGGAATGAAATTATGATTCATGAGGAATATATAGAAATTCTATTCATTAGAGGGGACACTTGATCATCAGATTCATATCTAGATCCACCCCCGGTAGCGTTTCTAAATGAGATTATTGAAAAATAAGAGAAGATAAAACCTATTGAGGAAAATGTGATCTCTAAATGAAGGATATACCTATTTTATTAGAATACATTGATGAATTTCTAGAGGAATTACATATAAATGGCCCAGATTGGGATGTTTAGTTTTCTATTGATTTAATCCATGGGGAAAGACCTATATCAAAGACTCCCTATAGGATTTCCATGGTGGAGAAAATAAAGTCAAGCAAAATACTAGAGGAATTCAGGGGTAAAGTATTTATACACCCAAGTGTTTCACCTTGGGGAGATCATTAATATTTTTAAAATATTGATCTTTATTTTGAATATCATTAATTTTTTGTTAAGGAGGATGATATTCCAAAATTAGTGTTTCAAAAATGGTATAGACAATACGAGTTTGTAGTAATTTCAATTGGATTGACTAATTTACCATCTATTTTTATAGATATAATGAATATAGTATTTATGGATTATCTTGATATATTTTTTAGTTTTCTATTGTTGAAATCATGGTTTACTCCAAAATATATGAAGTTAATGAGAACCACTCACATATTTTTTTGAGGACTCTTAAAGGAAAATAGACATATGTGAAGTTTATCAATTTTGAATTATGGATTCAAACAATATCTTTTAATCTTAATATTATCTCCAAGTATGGAATCTCATTTGATCTTGTGAAGATAAAGGTTGTATAGGAATGTCCTTTACCAATACACATAACCAAGGTATAAAGTTTCTTTGGTTTATAAGGTTACTATCAGAGTTTAATTCATATTTTTTTCCTGATAAGCTGACCCATTAACCAAGATTACTCATAAAGTGGTTATGTTTTTTTTGAAAAGGAATGTAAATAATACATTGAATAATTGAAGAGGATATTAATGAATTTTTTGATCTTGGATCTACTATCAGAGAATGGTAGATTTATGATTTATAGTTATGATTTGATTAATGGACGTGGTTGTATCTTTATGAAGAATGGTATAGTATTTTCCTATGCATCAAGGAAGTTAAAAACATGAACAAAACTATCCAAATCATGATCTTGAGTTAACAACTATTATATTTTCTCTAAAGATATGGAGAAATATATCTATGGTGAAATATTTGAGATATATACATATAAAAAGAGTTTGAAATATATATTATCACCAAAATAACTCAAAATGAGGTAAAGGTGATGGCATGAGCTACTCAATTATTATAATTGCTAAACCAAATTTCACCCAGGGAAGGAAAATAAGTCAATAGATGCATTGAGGTTGAAGGATCTTGGAGTTCTAAACAAAATTAATATTTATAGGGATCTTGTGTACATGGATCTAGTAAATATGGATATGGAAATTATCTAGGATGGTGAAACGTCACCACTTTTTCCAATGGTTTCTAAACATTATTTATTATAAAAGATAAAAAGTTCATAGTTTGAATATGAGAATGTTAAAAAAAAATTAAGGTTTTGGCTGATGGGAAATTGGTAGAATTCATATATAAAGATGTCATTTTGATATTTGGGAAGATGATTTGTATTCCCTCCATACTCGATCTAGAAAGGGAATTATTGGATGACGCTCATTGCTTAATCATCTATATACAACATAGTAGAACTAAGATGTATAGATAGTTGATGGAATAGTTTTTGTGGTATAATATGAAAGAGTTAATTACTGAATATGTATCAAGATGTATAGTTTTTCAATTTGTAACGGCTTAAAGACCAAATCTTGAAGGAGTTATGCATCCTCTACCTACTCCTACATGAAACTGGGATGATATTACTCTGTATTTTTTCACTATATTACCAAAGAATCCAAGAAATAATGACATAATATGAGGAATTATTGATTGAATTAAAAATTCTTCACATTTCCTCATTATAAGAGAGTATTTTCCACTATAGATCATTGAAAAACTCTATATTAAATAAGATATAAAAATTCATGGTGAAACTAAATCGATTGTGTCTAATTGAGATCCTCATTTACATCAAAATTATATAAGATACTTCAAAAGTATTTGGATACAGAGCATCATTTGAGTAATGATTATCACCCTCAAACTGATGGACTGTCTAAAAGGATGATTCAGACACTAGAAGACATGTTGAGATCATTCTCACTTGACATTCAAGGTTTGTGGGATCATCATTTATATTTGGTAGAGTTTTCATACAATAATGGATTCCATTCCAACATTAAAATGGTTCCATACAAATAATTATATGGAAAAAGATGTAATAATCCAACTTTTTGGGATGAAGTTAGTGAGAGAAAACATATAGTCTCAGAACTTACTGAAGATACAACTTCAAATTCGTAGACTATTCAGGCTCATATTAATGTAGCTCAAAGTAGGAAAAAGAGTTTTTTTGACAACAAAAGAATGGATTTAGAGTTTTCTGTAGGAGATCATGTCTTTTAACATTTATATTCATGGAAGGGTGTCATAATGTTCTGTAATAAAGGAAACTGATCCCTAAGTACATAAAAACATTTAAAATTAAAGAAGGAATTGGATCTCTAGATTATTGTTTAGTAATGCCACCAAGCCTATAAAATGTTCCTTACATGTTCCACATCTCTTTTTTAAGGATGTACATGTCAGACCCAACCTAAGTACTCACCTTTTTGGAAATGGGATTGGAATTAGATTTGTCTTACTATGAAGGGCCTATCGAGATTCTTGACACGAGAGAGAAATTTGTGAGAAATAAGATGACTTGACTGGTAATATTTCTCATGGAAACCATAAAATAGAAAAAGAAATATAGAAATATTAAGGATTCAATAAAGATGAACCACCCTAATCAGTTTTTAATGTAATACTCAATAAAATTTCATGGATTAATTTTTTTGAAGGGGGAAGAACATAACACCGCAATATTTTACGGTATGTATCTTTTTAAATAAATTGAATTTATTTGATAGTTTATATTGAATGCAACACTGAGATTAAATAAATTGCGATATGTTATTAAACATTAACATGAATATTGGAATGGTAAAGTTATTGTTAGAAATAATTATCTGACCATTATAATAATAACCACACATATAAAAGTATAAATAAAATTTAGGTATCTCATAAATGTTGATATGATATATTTATACCATGTAATAAGTAAATTAATGTTTTAAAAATGATAAAATTATTTTTTTTATTTTTTAAACATTAATGTTTATTTGATTTTTTTAAATAATATAGAGATTTAAAAGAAAAACCATTTTTATGAAATAGAATAAAAAATTAATATTTTTACTTTATAATTATTAGATAATTTTATGAGACCATAATTTATTTTTCATAGTGTCATAAAATCAGTTATAATATTAAAATATGTATTTTTCAAATAAGTGATGATTTTATTTAAAAATTAAATTTCCTATATTTTGAAAATTAATTTCAATAAATTGAGTACATTTTTTAAATCTACATTTTTAGAAATTTTTATGTTTAATTGTTTGTATTTTTCTAATATAATTGACGTTTTGATGAGTGGTGAAATATGGTAATTTCTGGTGTTTAACAATATAATAAAAAAAATGAATTATTGAGTCATAGATGATGTATGGATGAGGTAATAACTCATTCCTTTAAACTTAAATGCAATATTTGGTATAATTATCCACAATAATCCATATTATTGATAGCATTGAGCCAAAATAATAAATAAATGAATAAAATATTTAAAAAACACCCCTCTCATCCCATATAAATACATCCCATCGCCACACCTTATTCCAAAACCTCCAAAGAATTGAATCTTATCTAAATTATTTCTAATTATCTTCCCATGCCTCTTCACCATGTCAATGACTTTCTGGTTCTACCCAAAGATCAAATCCATGTGTTTTAAGGAGGTTCACAAGGAGATGATATTCAAGAGGTAAAATCCTCTTTCTTTCTCTTTTAATTTCTTCAATTTTGATATCCTCCCCTATACCTCTATACAAAGTGGAATGGTAACTCTAGTATCATATATATATTGGGATGTTACTGTGCTAATGTATTTTCCATCATAAACTTCCATGTCCTCTCATTTTATTTTTAAAATGAAATCATTGTCCATGATGTGTCGATTCACCGCCTTAATGGAAGATGAGTTTTCATATTCCATTACTTCCATCATGTATGGTCATAAAACTATTCTCAAAATTAAATAAGATTTTAATATACATATTATAAGTGATCAGTTGTCATAATATTTTCAAGTTCCTCAGAATTAAGGACATGAAAAGTATCCTGTTACAAGTAAAAAATTATTATTAAATTAAAAAATAGATATTAAAATTTTAAATCAACAAAGTAAATATTAAAATATGTTTTTGTATAGGTTAGTTAACTACACTTCCATATTTTTTCTTTTTTCTCGGAAAAACAGTTTTTCTCGAGTCATATGTCCTTTTTTATTCAATACCTCCCTATTAAATGAAATTTAATTTAGAAAACTATCATTGAAAATAGATTACTAATAATGAATTTCATAACTAAAATGAAATGGATATTAATTTTAAATGATGTTGAAAAGAAAAACAAATGGTAGATGCATTCATGTTGGTTCAATCCAATTTGGTTTTCTTATGATTGGTTTTATTTATTGTTGTTTAATATAGTTTTTTTAAAAGGTACATAAAATTCTAGAAAACCAAGTAAGAGGTGAAGAGATCATCAATTTTACTTAAGGAGAAAATGATAAATTACATAAAGCATGTGAGAGGTTCAAGATATGTTACCAAAACTACCCAAGCCAACATCTCTTTTATGTTAGAATCATACTTGATATACATGTATTGGTTGAAATAGTTTCTAAAATATATTATTTTAGTCATAATTACATGAAATTAAAACTTACTTATAAAAAGTGGATTTGATGTCTCTAGAGGAGAACCAAAAACAAGTGGATTTATCACTAAGGCAGCCACATCTCATTATGATGTGTGATTTTAGGTAATTAAGATTTAGGATCAATAAAACGATTGACTTTATATACTTATTTGAATAATTATGTGGTGGTTTATTCAAGTGGAATTTTTAGAAGTTACAAAAAATTTAGTGAAAAAAATATAGAATTATATAGACATCTCTTCCCTCAAAAATTGAGGAAAAGAACATGGGAAGTGATGTAAATTAGACATTAAATAAAGATATATTCCAATTTGATTATTCCCAAGGTTGTAAAAATAGTCTATAATTTAATTTGTGGAATAAACGCCACTTTCTACAAGATGGAAATTCTAAAAGAGTGTGAAAAATGATGCATTTTCAAATGAATACCACCCATCATAGAAGAAAAATATGAATACATGATAGATAAGTCATGAATACAAATAGAGAGAATCAAATCTAGATATTCAATGAATAATTGGATGGATGTCAAGGTGATATAATTTATAAGTTTGTTTTCTCATTTCCATAAAACCCAAAATATAGAAACATACAAGACATACCTTAGAGAAATGAAATTATATTTATTAAATATTAAAATTCTAAATTTAAGGTGAATTTATATCTTACTTTTTATAGGATTAATGAGAAGTAATACAAAAATACAACCAATAAGGATCAAGTAATGGAAACAATTATGGATCACCTCGAAGGAATTTAAAAAAAACTATCAAATAATGAAGTGATAATGGTGAATATTATATACAAAACAAAGGATCACATCAAGAACACCCAAACAAATTATCTAGAATGGACACAAGGATTTAGAAAATATCTAAAAAAATTCAAGAATAAACCAATAGTTTTAGATCAAAAGTTGAGAAGCTTATGAGAAAGAATTATTAAAAAGAGAAATAATTTAATCCAATATAAGATTACATCCATCCAACTGAATTTTTTATGGTCATTAATTTAAGGAATAGAAAGAATTTGAAAGAGATAAAGTCATTGGAAGGAGTATACATGTTATTTAGGGATGAAAATAATACAAAAATTCTACCAATAAAAGAATATATTTCTAGAGATATAATTTTAGTAATTACCCCATAATAAGGTCAAAATGTCTTTCCAATAGTGAAGATCCCATTGAAACTCTAGAAGTGGAAACCCCTAGTTCAAACATTTAAAATATACTCAGATGTGACTTAATAAGTTCCATTAAAACCTAAATAGTTAATTTTATATTCAAGGAAAGAATTAAAGTATGTGAAGAAAATGAAGTCCAAAGATAAGAAAGATAAAGGAGATAAAATAATCTCTCATTAAGTAAAAATGATCAAAGATTGACTAAAGACTATTTCAAGGGTGAAAAATACCATGAAAACTATGAGAAAGGATACATAATTCTTAACTAATTTAAAATCATTTGATTCTATGAAAATTCATAATGGGTAAATTGAGGTGTAAAGCTTCACCCTTGAAGTAGAATCACCTAAAAAAGATTGTAAAAGGTATTGTAAGTTCTTGAAACATTGTAAATTAAAGGAAAATTAATTATTGAGGAGCCACCTCATTTACCAATTGAAGAAAAGAAACTACCTTGGGACTACAGTTGAGTTGGAAAATTAAAAGTCATGATTAGATTATAAAATAATAACTCCATGGAAGAAAACCAAATCATATGATTTTTATTTTATTTTATTCATTTGTGTTTTTTTATTTTGAATTAATCTGAATCCAACACAATGAGTTATTTAATTACATTTTCTTAAAACTAAAATGAATAAAATGGGAAGAAATATTTAGAATCAAATGTTATTGAAAATATAAGGAAAATGAACTACAATGAAAGGGTATTATTATACTATTACTTAATTTTATTTCTATAATTACTTAATACCTTGTAATATCATATATACATTCCAATTCTTGTGAATTCAATGATCATACTATCAAAATCATGTAATGGGAGGGGGAAATATGTAGTTTGTTGAGTAGTTGGGATTGAAAAAACTGGAGAAAAAATATATCCAATATTACTCAAAGTAAAAAAGTCAATTTGAAAATATTAAAAAACTTATTGGAAGCACTTGAGAATTTATTGTTAATAGGATGGGACTTTGGTGCATCGAGATTATATTGAACTGCATTGGATTGATTAAATTTTATTTGAGTTATTTATTTTTCCCAACCATGAGAAACACATCTATAGACCACCGTAAATAAAAACAAAATATATCATTTTAATTGTTGTAGGTTGAGAAATTTGGATCCAAAGTATATTCCCATGAAATGGATTGTCATAAAGGTGTGTGAGTGAAGAATTTTATAATTTTCAATAAGAATAATGAACAATTTGAGGTTTATCTATCTAACGTAGCTTCTATTCCTTGACAATCACAAATAGTCATGAGGGGGACAGTTGATTGGAATTTCTTAGTTCAATATTGATTCAATATAATAGTTGAATAAGATAATTTAATATATCGTGGTCAAATAATGGGTAAAATGTTATAATTTATTAAGATGAAATAATAGAAAGTGAAAGCCAAAAAGTAAAATTATAAATGACTACAATACCTACTTCATCTCATGGTCTGATATCATAGTCCTCCCTAATGTGTTCAGGTATTTCTTAGCATCAATATATTTGTTTTCCAAAATACTCTTTAAAAAAAATAATAGAAAAGAAATTATTAATAAAAAACATGAATATTTTCATTCAAAATATCAAATTTGTTTAATATATTGAATGTGGTACTCATCCAATGAGTAATAATATTTCGATAATGTTTTATTAGATAATAATCCATGAATAGTATGGCCTCTAAATCAGTGCCGACTCTAGTATGCCAAACAATATATCACTCAGGCTTATAGTCTCTCCACATATCACCTAATTCTATAAGTCATGCTGGCCTCACACACTCACCATTGAAAAAATTTAATTGAAGTTGGCACCAAAATAATAATTCATTTAAATAAAATAATAATATAACATTAAATCCTACATAGTTTTTACCCATATTTGTTCCCAAGAGTTATCCTTGACATATTTTTACTGGTGTCTCTTGAAGAGTGGACTGAGAGGAATTATGTTGGAGTATTTGGAAAGCATTTACAAAAAACTACTACATTTCTACCCTATTTTTTCAATCATTTGGTTGTATTCGTAGTAGTACACTATCAACTGTGTGTATTGGTTCTAGAACATACACATACACGTACACCCATGCTACCCATCAGTAGATATAGCTGTTTTATAATAAAAACAAATATTATATCAGTACATATTACAATGTAATTAAAATACGGAAAAACAATTTATTAGGTTTCTATTCATATATCTATGGTAGTTTGATCAATGGGTTCCTCTAGATCCAAAAGAACTAAAGGAACATCTCCCAGTATAGATAAAGTAGGTCCTATTGTATGCTCTACAGGAACCGAATGTGTTGGAGCATGAGTCGAAGATGAATGAATGTAGAAGCTCTGATAGAATAATGTATAAGGAAAATAATATGGAATGGAAGGCTAGCCAAATGAATGATATGGATGATGAGTAGGAATTTTCCTCATATATGGGAAAGATAGTTGAGGAGGCTCAAATGTAAATGCTGTTGAAACCATTTGCAACCTAAATATCTTATGTGTCTCTAATCACATTGCATGTTTAGAATGTGTGGTAAATGGTATGTTAGTAGTAGGGAAAGGGTCTAATCATGTATACTGACTGGAGTGCCCAGCTCGAGTACCACCCCCTCCTACCGTCGAACTGAGTACTAGGACCACTATGCTACTTGTTGAATAATCGGAACCTAAGTGGTGGATCCTGCATAAAAGTTTAAAGCAAGATTATTTACATGACATTATATGTTTTTGTTATATATATATTTGAAACAAAATACTCACAACATGAAACAATGGATGAATGCCCATCTCAGTCATTCAAAAATTGTTTTTTGTCTTCTTTTTTCATCAAATCTCCCCAAAATGTTTCATTTTTTTCATTTCAAAAAAAATATTTAATTAATTAGAAATTGATAACTAATGTGTAACACTAACAACAAAAAATATAAGATATGAATTAATTAATAAATACCACTTGTAAAACCAAATACATGATACATAGTGAAATATAAAAAAATTTAAATTTTGTGGGAAGAATATCAAAATTGAATACATGTTATAAAATAAACAATACATTAAAATTCACTTGTTTATCATAGGTATGATACATTTTTCATCTTTTTTCAATTTGTTAAAATTCAACTTTGGTTAGCTCAATTTTCCATTTTTATGTAGGTTGGGTAATTTTAGTCAATTGATTAGGCCTTTTATCGGTTTTTATTTCTCATTGGTCATTTGGTTCAATTTTGATAATTGATTAGGTCATTTGTTCATTATAATTTATATTATCTCATTTTGTTCATATATTGGGTTAAGTAATTTTTCCATTTTTTAGTTAGGTAATTATTGTCAATTGTTTTGAATTACATATCGATAATTTTAATATGACTAATTCAATACCACATTTTTTTGTTCTAATTTAATTGTTTCATTTATGTTTAGTTTTTTAGGATTGAATTTAGTTCAATTTGAGAATAGAAAATGAAACTCAAAAAATAGAAACCCATAAATATTCAAAAATAACATGATGTTCAAGTTAAATTAATTTTTTAATCAATAGTGAATCAATTTGAATATTACCAACCTTAACAACCAAAGTTGAGTTAAACCAAAAGAACAGAGAACACAGATGAATGATTCTATATATTTTCCACTATATCATTAGGTTCATAATCAACTCTGCATACTGAGCTATTGGAGTCATCATAATTTAGTAATGGATTGGGTTTATTGATATAAGGTATGGTGTCAATTCCATCATCACCATAATAAAAAATATGTATAGGAATTACTTCAATATTGAAAAGAAACAAAGATTTGTGATGATCTTTGACAGAAAAAACTTATTTCTCCATTGATGCAAATATATATGGTTAATAGGTAAAAAGTGTGTGAGTCATGTCAATAACTAAAAGTCCACAATCATCAATAAATGTTCTCGGGAACACTATCAAATCAAACAACTGATATTCCATCACAGTAACTCGACCATGAGATTGATAATCTGGTATTATTATTTTTTCAAAAAATCCATAATAAGATATGTTATCAAATTAAGGTATAATATCCAATTCACTACCATAATAGTCTTTTATTAATGTTAGAATAATACCATTATGTTGTGTTCTTATGTTAATTACTCATATAATGATAATAAATCTGTACCCACTGATCATAATTGATTTCCAGTCAAGATCCACGATATTTGGACCAAAAGACAAAACTCATGTTTTCTTAGAGATAATGTCAGTAGAAAAACTCAATACCTGAAATATAACTGAATATTAAACTTTAAATATTTACGTTATAAATATATAATAGTAATATTTTTACCTTAAATTTCAACCATGAAGACAAATATTTTCTCTGAAAATTCTCTCTAATTATCAAATATAAAGATCGATGCTTTCTATTTATCATTTCAATATGTTCCACATAAGTAAAAATAGAAATAGTTTAACATATATGTAAAATTACATGAGATGAGATATGATATACATGTTTAATTTAGTTAATTGATGTAGTCATCGAACAAATCATAGTTCAACAGAACTGTGAGATTTTCTATCTCCCGCTCTCCAAGGCTTAATGCCATCAATGTATATGATCTAGGAATTTATCATGTTAGAGGAAGTGATGAAGAACTAGATTAAATTTTCTCATACTATTCTTGTTCATTTATCATTGGTCTGTTCATTATCATAGTGAGATCAGATAAATAAATTGAGAATAAATCCATACATTTTTTATCAAAGTAACCATTCATGATTGATACTTTTGGATGATTCCTATTTTAGACATATGTATTCAATGTGTACATATTTATTTTAGCAGGATACATCCAAGAAAAATATACAGTTCCTTTTAGAAGTATTTTGGTTTGAAGATATAGAGTTAGATACAACATGATTTTGAAAAATGATGGAGGAAATATTTTCTTTAAATCATAACAAATTATTAGTGAATCTGGAAATATTTTATTAAATAATGGATTAGACAAAATCTTAGCAAAAATATATATAAAAAAATGTAACAAATAAAAAACAAACAAACTTAAATTATTTTAAAAAATATGAAGGATATATATTAGAATCAACTCATACAAAAAGACGTGATAATCATGAGTCTTCAAAGCTCTCTCCTTCAAATTGCATCTACTAACCTATTTTGATATGTTTCTTGAATAGCCATCAGTAACATTAATAGTCTCTAGTACTCCAAGAAAAAGATTTTTTTTCTGCAGATGTCACCATAGAAGAAGCACATGGAACTTGTCATTTATTTTCACCAACACACACACGATTCAATTTGGGTATGTACCCCTAATCCACCAAGTCACGTTGATATCATAATTCATATTTTTTTCTTTACCATGACATTTAGAATAATATAAAACATGAATTTCACATATATTATTTTCAATCTTTATTACTTATAACTAATGAAATTACAAATTGGTTGACCAATATGGAAACTAAATGAATATACTCCACTTCTTCCAATTGTAAATTATTTTAGTAGAAACATTATTCCTCTTTATGGATTTCATTTTACCCTTCCCAAATGAATAAATAAAATCCTGGAATTCATTAAGCACATAAGCTCTGGACATACGTTGAGGTGGATCATCAGCCTCTATGGTATTTTCATATCTTCAATGGTTATTTCTATATGGATGGTCCATTTGTGAGAATCATTTATCTCCCATTAAACTTAAACTATGGTGATATTTTTGTTTTATGGATCATATATTCTTCATAAAAATTGGATATGATAGTTTTCACTTCATTCTCCATCCATATCTCATTGCATATGTACTAAAATCATTGATCATGTACATAATTGAAAAACACATTTGTGAAGTAAGAATATTCCGTAATGGATTAAATCCATCACATGAAATAACCATACTCAAATTACTAACATGAGCTATGAAATCAATATATCACGAACTAAATATATTCCATTAAAATCCATCAATAGGGTGAACCAATTCATCATTATTTTTCTTCCTCTTACTATGATACCATTGCATTTTTATTGATATTTCATCATATTTGAAAAGAGTATGGAGTTTAGGGGTCAATTGTAAAGTGCTAAATTACGTTCTTTGGAACACGGGGGGGGGGGGGGGGGGGGTTTCCATTTTATTTTGGTATCTATAAAGATGTACTAGATTTTATACAATCATTTCGTTCAATAGTTTCTTCACATAATAAGCTACAATCTTTCAGGAAAGCATGAATTTTGTTTTTTTGGAAAATTCAAGTTCCTCAAATAACTTCTATTCCATATAGTGGTATGGGGGAATATATATATAATATATAATTAAATACTTTAATAAGTTAAGAATGTAATTTATGGGATTATTGGAAATCCCTTACATGGTTTTCACATGAAATAATCAGATTAATAAATACAAATTTCTCATTTGACCAGATTACTAATATATTGGATTCATGGAAGCATCATAATATTTTTTCAACCAATAAACATCATTATTTTCATTATACTGATCATGTACACTCACATATATTTTTTCATGGGCTGGAATCCTTTTATTCTCATGATGATGGATAAATTGAAACTGGTTGAATAATAAATTCTCAAATTCAGTCCTCTCCTTTGGATCATTATCATTTTGAGTTTCCATTTCTCCCCATCATGATACCACACATAGTAGTTTGTTTTAAAACCATATTTGATTATATGGTAGCAAACCTTTTCAATATTACTGGATTTTAATACAAAATATATTTAATAAAATCATAATTTTTCACTTTATATAAAACCACAACTAACACACTACTCTATATGATAATCATGAAATAAAAGACAAAAATTTACTACATATATAAGAAAATAATATTAATATAAAACAATTATATTGAATTCAATTATGTTAATGAGTCATAAGTAATCATATTGTTTCAAATTTCTTTTTATAATAGTAGTTTTTTATTTTTTCTCTTTTTCTGTTAATTATTTAAAAAAAATTAAATTTGTTCAATAAATTATTGTATAAAATATTAACACCTCTAGGTAACTATATTCTATTTGATTTGGATCAGTTTTGGTTAATTATATTTGTTTTCTGTTTGTTTATTTCTCATCGATTTAGTTTGGTTAGGTTTGGTTATTTTATTTTGTATTAGTTTGATGCATTAATAACAGAGTTTTATTAATGATTGTTCCTGTCACTTTATTTTTTATAATTACTATAAAATTTGTTTTAGTTAGGTTCAATTTATTTCACTTATTTGATTTTAGTTTATTTTGATATTGTTTAGGGTACTTCAGGTCTAATAAAGTTTATTTGGGTCTGATCATTTCAGTTGGTTTGGTCAAATCGATTAGGCTATAATATAGACAGAATTTGGTAATTCAGTTAGGATTCAGTGTGTAAAGGGTTAATAAGTTCAGTTTGTTTATTTTTAAGACTAGTTTGATCAGTTTGGTCCAATTTAATTTTCTTAGCGTATGGTCACGTCATTTCAATTTTAGTTATTTTAGTGGGTCTTTATAACAATGAATAAATTGGGGGGTTATGTGAAACACGGTGGATGTGATGGAAACTCATTGTATAAAGAATAATCTCTCTAGGAAAATTATGAGAAAACAGTTTTCATTAAGTCTAAATTTATTGATATCATTGTGTTTCATAATTAATTATATATTTCTAATTAATGGTGTTATTGTATTATTGGTGATCAATGATATTTTTTATAGGATGTGTTATTTAAAAGGTATCCATATTTGTGTCAAGAACAATAAACATATAGGTTCTCAACAAAAATGAAATAAATATAGAAAGACGAGTTATTTAACTGTTTATACACTTTATAGAACACCCCAATGTGTTATATTTACCTTACTCTAATACATTCCAATATTTTTAAAGGACACCGCACTTTAGGATGAGAACATAATTCTAACTCTGTGGTAATATAATAGTAATTATTCTCCCGTAGGATAAAAAATGGTACTTCTTCAGATGCTTCATGGGGTTTAGAAGTGTAGAGTCATATAATTGGAAATATTATTGAACATACATTTCCAATATCTCATAGATTCATGCATCAACTTCTTCAACTATAATACAAATAGTGCTCTAATCCATTAGAAGTATGGAAGTAGGCATACAATATTTTATTAGTACCAGTGTAAATATATTAATGTATTACTGATTAAAGGATATTGTGGGTCAATTTTGGGTTAATTCCATGTAAATTGGGTTTTATAGCCTTGTCCATGAATTTGGAAATGTCATGAATTATTTCCCAGTACATCATAGAGGCCACTTCTCCCAAGTTCATCCCAAATTCCACTTTACTAACTGGACTCAAACATGTCACTTATCTCATGTGACTTACTCATATCACTTCACAAAAATTCATTTTTTAATTCACTTCCCATTATATAATCAATAATTTGATTTAATATATAATGGATACATTGAAGAGTTATGAGAATAATGGATTTACTTCACCCAATTCTTTCAAAATAGGGCAACTATAAGTGGGGACCATCTGGCAGACATCACAATATATAGACATTCTAGTGACCCATGTTTAAAACATACAGGTATAACCTTCAAAATAAAAAAGTAAAAAAACAAAAAGTAGAGGAAATATTGGTAATATTAAACCAAATCAAGGTAACTAATGATATTTGTGAATGTGTGGTGACCAAGGAAAATGAAAATGAGAAATGTGTGTCAAGACAGTCCTAAATATTCATGTTGTATTAATACATTTATAATTATTTTCCTTTAAGAACCTTTTACTCATTTTAATTTCATATATGCCTCATTATATATGAATTAAGATAGTGGTAATAGTAAAAAATGTATTTTCCATTAATCTTGTAAAATCCAAACCATTAAAGAAAATTTTCAAAAAGTAATTATTTGAACTCCAATTTTCAAGAATAGAATTAGTTTCCAAGATAAAATACCTCAAAATATGATTGTAAAAATTACTAATGGGGGGAAATATAGTTTTAATAAACCAATTATAATGAGTATCATACCAAAAAATGGATATGGTGGTAGTGTTTAATGAAGGTTCAAGAAGTGACATTCATTCTCTCTATATGGGTTGAATTATATGGAACATGCCAATTTCATATTCAAGAGGAATATAATGAAAACCTCATATGATGATATATTGCATAGGTTGTGGAAATAAATGAAACGTGGTATATAAAAATAAAAAATAAATGAAGGCCCAGGATATAACTCAAACTATCTAATTTGAGGTGGAAGAAACAGAAGGATTTAAACTAGGATAGATCACCTAATATAAGTGAAGAAGTTGTCTCTAGTAAGGAATAGAGTAGTGCTCCCATATGAAAAAATGAATCTAATCTTGAATGGGATGGAATAATACTCTAAACACGGTACATGAAAATAAAAAATAAATATAGGTAGAAGATATAACTCAAACATTCTAATTTGAAGTGGATAAAAATGAATGATTTAAACAAAGAAGGATCACCAGTTGGAAGAGGAGGAGTGGTCATTGACTGAGAAGAGAGTAGTTATCATGTTGGAAAAAATGTGTCAAATATGGAATGGGTAGGGAGTTCGCATGGTTGTATTTGGGAGAAAACCATCCCAAAAAGTTTTTCAGACCATTGGGATAGACTTATATTAAAAAGGCCTATCCCAACGGGTATTTGAAACCATTGGGATAGACTGATATTTTCCAACAGTTATTTTAAATACTTGGGGTATATAGTTATTAAAAGGCATATACTAGTGTTTATTTTAATAAGTTTGTATAGGGGCATTGGTATAGACCAATTTTCCGATAGTAAAAGTAGTTGATTTTTGTTAAATAATAAGAAGATCCTTCTGTAGAATACAAATGAAAATTGAGTCAAGGTAATAAAATTTAGTTACCATGAGGGAAATAATTTATTCTCTTGAATTTGAAGAAATAAAATTGATAGATTCTGTTTAAAATGATTGTACGAGACCAACATATGTCTCAACTGATTTAAAATTTTCATGAAATTAAAGATGGAAGACTGAGAAGGAAAATTAGAATGAAATTTCCATAAAAGTAACAATTAATATATGTACCTAGGCTATATATGGGGAGTTTCATCACATATTTAGGTAATATAATTTTTTTGAATAATGTTAATGGAATATTTTATAGAACAATTCTATTGGGAAATTATATATCCTTGAAAAATAAATGAAGTGGAAAGACTCTACTCATTAGTGATTATTTGAGACTACTAATGTTGTATATGTTGATGGACTATATAATAAATTATTGATTTTTAGTCAGTGATGGGACATTGGTTTATTTTTCATACTCATTTAGATGGGCTATTTCATAAAAGTAAAATCTGGTAATTATTATAAGAAATACTGGAGAACTAGTGGTAACTTATATGAAGTTCATAACAAAAAATAAAATTTTTACATTAATTATAGATTAAGAAAACAAAGTGTGGAATTAGATACCTATCGATTTTTATAAAAAATCTTTTGAGAACTTAAAAAAATATAGATCTGTAGTAGATATTTATAACTTGAAGTAAGATTGGGAATATATATAAAAATCTTCTATTTGAGGAATGTTTTCAAGATTTCTATATCTTCCAAAAAAGATGATTTTATCTGATGTGCTAAATTTTATTCACAATGATTATATTAGAAGTAACCAATGATGATAGTTATTTAGTTTTATTTATAGATGATTATATTAGGTTGTGGTGTTCCATACTTATATGATCAAACAAAAAAGTACAAGATTACTTCACGAGTTTCTAGAAAAGAGCGTAAAATGAAACTTGAAGAACACTGAAAAATACCACAATCATAAATTATGATGGTGTACAAATCCTATTAGATTGAAAATTACTTTCAAAAACTCAAATTAAACATATTGTTTATGTAGAAATAACACCCCAATAATATAATGTTTTTGAAAGATTAAATCACATGAATGACAATATGAAAATTAAAATTTTGATAGATAATGGAATCTCATATCAATACTGGATAAAAGTAGTTCAAGTGGCTATCTATAGTAAAAATTGGCGAATACTTAGTTTAGGATTATAGAAAACACCACATGAAATTCTTTATTGAAGTAAACCCTCATTGAATCATCTTAGATTATTTATAAGAATGTTTGTCATCCGATATAAAGAAATAAATCATATAAAATATGGTGATTCAATTGATGATGGAATGTCACAAGGCTACTAAAAAAAGTGTAATGACTATATGTTCTTTAAAAAGAAGCTCAAAAATATTGATCAAAGTAGTGATGTGAATGATATTGATAATGTAGTTAAATAAAATTATGTGAACTATATTTATGAAGAGGTGTTTGAATAAAATGATGAAACAAATACCGATTTGAGAGAAACTCTAGATTTTTGGGGTGATGGTGATTCTATGATTGAATCTATAGAAGAAAAGAGTAACTAGGTAAGTCAAAATATAACTCATTCAAGAATTAAAGGGGCTCAATTTGTTCTGAGAAATATCTTTTTAGAAAAATATACTCCAAATCAAACTTGAAAGGTGAAGAGGGTAGATCATAATACAATATTATCTAATATTTAACCCAATTAAATTAAATAGGAAGTTAATAATAAATCATGGGTGAATATAATGAAAGAATAATCGGATCAAATTGATAAAAATAAAACTTGGGATCTTATGGATAAACCAACGAATCATAATGTGATTAGTACAAAATCTATCTTCAAGAAAAAGATGGATAAAAATAGATGTCCAATTTAAAATAAATCTATATTGATTTGTTAGTGATATAATTGGGTTTGTGGTTTTTATGTTTAAGATATATTCATGTTTTTGGTTAGAATAAATTCAATTAAAATCTTTATAATAGTGATACACCAAAAAAAATTAAAATATTTAGGAAGAATGTAAAAAAATCTATTCCAAATTGAGTTTTGAATGAATATGAATATATTGAATAATTTGTTATATTTATTAAGGGAATAATTAGTGAAAATTATGTAGGTTAAACAATCCTCAAATAGCCTAAATAAAGAACATTATTTTTGGTATGCAGGGTTTAATTATTTTTTAATGTATATGGAATTCAAAAAAAGAGGGGTTGATCACAACCTCTAGATGAATATTTCTAAATAGGAGTGATTCATGGCATTAATGTACATATATGAAAATTTTTCTGTGGTTTAAAATAGAATTATTCTATTAAAATTTAAAAATTAATGAATCTTAACTCTGAAATGTTAAGGTTCTAGAGTTGAAATATTTCTAATGAGTGTAGGTTCATCAAGATAAAGGAAAGACATTTATTTAATTGTTTATGTGAAAAAGAAATTATTTAATATATTAAAAATAGAAGAGTGAAATTGTATATCATCTTCGATAATATTTGGAAAAAATCTTGGAAAACATGAGGTGAGAGAGAGATTAGACTCTACCATATACCAAATAATGATCATTAGTTTACTCAACATTACTATAACTGGGAAGGATATTTTATATAATACATTATTGGAAACAAGGTTTCAATGTTTTCCTAGGAATGAACATATCACAGTGGCGAGAATAATAATGATATATGATCATGTAACTTTACATTATGGTTTGTTATTTAAATATAGAAATTAAATAGATTTACTAGAATATTCAGATGTTGATTGGGATGGGGATATTTTGAATCAAAATTACACTAGGGGGGGGGGGGTATTTTTTACACTAAAAATAATCATGTTGGTACATTAACAACGAACTAGGATTGGGTTTTAGGCACAATTTTTATGTAACATGTTTTAATTACAAAATATTGTACACAACTTTTCTGGATAAAGAATTACTAGTAGGACATTTTTGATGTTTGAAAACAATCAATAATGATTCAATGTGATTAGAAAAGTTTTATTGAGCTGTTTAAAAATTTGGTTTTGTTCTCCTTTATAAAGAAAACTAAGATCAAATACTGTTTTATAAGGGATAATGTGAAGGAAAACCTAGTAATATTGGAATTAATTGGAACTCAAGATCATGTGGCTAATATTTTCACAAATCCATTGGAATCATATGTTTATGTAAGACATAGGTTAGACCATGGAAGTCTACATCTTAAAACAAGAAGGTTTAGAATTGAACATCCTGCCATTTTATCAAAATATATATCTATAATTCGAGTGTTGTTATAGTATCATATGTGTTATTTCATGTTAAAAAAATGGAGAGATGATATATCTTGGGATTTTCTAAATACATAAGTCTTGTATAAATTTCATAGATCAAGTTATGTCATTTCATATTTTTATATTACTTCTTATATCAATTTTTTCCTCTTGTAAACATATAGAAATTATTAAAAGAACTTTTACTAGAAAATAATGCAGTAGAAAGTTAAAGAAACCATTTTATTTTATTATCTAAGGGATATTTATCACCAAAATCTTCTCAAATTAATGTCATTTTGTGTTACCAACAATTTTAAAAGATGAGTATTTCCAAAAAAATACAAACTATAATAATGTTAGAAACATAAGTACTTTTTGTTATAATTTTCTGTTAATATATATTTATATTAATGGGATTCTAAATTCTTTTAAAGGACTTTAATGAATCTAGGAAGGGTAGGAAGAATCTAAAATTCTAGATGAAGTGGAAGGAAACCGCAATGCATGACAATGTACCACACAACAAAAGTATTGGGTTGGTTGTCAATATATATTTGTTGTATATTAAGGGTTGGATTATATTCTTGTAGAGGAATTTTAAGAATATATAAATGGTATGAATAATCTATAATTTTTTAATAAGTATAAGTAAAACTTGGTGTAAGTTTGTGTTGGAATCCATGACTTGATGTAATTTTTTTTTATTAAATGACTTAAAATTATCACCATGCGATGGGAGCTCTACCTACACCCTATTGGAATTTGGTATATGAAAAAGGGGACCATATTAAAACACCATAAAATAATTGATCCATTGTGAGGTGATACTGAGTTAATAAATAGTTCCAATAATGTTAGTGAATAAGGAGTTTCCCAAATGTGTGGGTGTTAGGTAGTAGGTAGGACCACATCATAGGAAAAAACTATGATCAAGAGAATCATTCAGGGTGGAATGATGACCGTTTGGTATGAGGAGGTACCTGAGAGATTTGAAAATTATGTTACAAAATTTCCATGTAATAAATTAGTATCATCTTGAAGGTATTTTTTGATGTGAAATTAAGCTAAAGTGAGTTACATTACAAGCTATGTTAACATGCCTTATAATATAAATGATTGAATTAACATGAGAAATAATTTCACTACATAATATATGATGAGGGAATAGTTTATAGATATTTACGAGTATATCTATATCACTTCATATTTAGAGGTTTCCAAATTATATTATATTCACTATGATGTGAAGGTTTGTATTTAGTAGTGTAGAAGTTTGTGTTATCTAGTGAATATAGGACTTCACATCATGGATATGCATACCAAACCACAGTATGTATGGAGATGAATTATTCCATGTTTCAGAAGAATATTTTTCCATTGAGGGACTAATTTTGATAGTGTAACATTTTTAATTTTTTCATGTATAGAATACATTTTATTCTGATATATTCCACATGTTGTGAATCTCATAGTAGTTGAATTTTTTTATGTCAAAACTGACTTATCATTCCATAGAGGGGTATGATACACAATGAGGTATGCCTCATGAAAAATTCAATTAGAATTGTTGTTGAAGCTTTATATTGGAGGTTTGGTGGTTACTAAAACATATTGAACAACCAAATTCAAATTGAATGAAAGAGATATGATTGAGGAATATCGAAAAGATGGATTTAAAGTAGAATAATTTTGATGTTAATTATAGTTTGAGTTTAATGTTTGAAATTAAAAATATTCCTGATATAATAGAATCCTTTGTGAAATAAAATGTTATCACACAAAATACAGAATGGAGAGAAATTTAAGATAAGTGAATAAGGGATCTGCTGTGATAACAAAATTTATTATCTAGAATTAATTTATGCTGTGTAATCAAACCGATGTTCATTGAGTACTAATTTTATAATATAGGTGTACATAGAGAAAACCCATGCTTTTTGGTGTTTAATTTTATCATGAAATCATGTAAGTTCAACCAAAAAGATTAAACTATCTTTAGGATTTTATCTTCAATGCAATGAGTGGAAAAGAAGAAGTGTCCTTGGACATTGGCGGAGCAGTGTACTCTTTAAAAATTCAAAATAAAATACTAGTTTAGTATTAGTTAATCAACACAACAACACATCATTGATAATTTCTCTATAAAGCAGCCTTTTATAAGTGAACTATGTAATGTTAGTGTGCACATGCTCTTTATTTTACAGTCGTTGGTTGTGATTCAAAACATGATTCAAGTATTCTTTCACAACATGAAGAAAAGATCTATATTTTTTAATGAAATGACGAAATTTTCACAACTTTAATTCACCCCCACCTTAGGGTGTATTATGGTAATAGGTTACAAAGAATATTATATGTGATGTCGGGTGTATAAAGACTACCACATATCATAAATGGTTTCATTTTGGTTATGAATAATTATGATGCTTTATTTGTGGACTAAAGATGAAATTATGATCATTGAAATGTTCAATGATCATAATATCCCAATGGGTGTAGGTAATGGTAACATACGTAGAATTCCAAGCATTGGTAAGAGACGCCCATTTTTCATCATTTAATAAAGGATTGTTATAACTATGTATTTTATTCCGGGGAAACTTGCATGGGAGGTTATTGAGGGCCAATCCCTTTCGAATAAGTTCTTTAAAGGAATATATGGTTATGGTATTATGGTAATATTCTGGGACCCTAACCTATCTAGAACTCTATTTAAGATCATATACCAGTACACTAGGAATAATCATAGTGGATCATTGGTTATAATGATATTAACGTTTGGGGGGTGTAACTGGGAATATGGAATTTTGGGGAATAAAGGGTTCCCCTTACCTGATCTGACCTTCAATCAAGCCAATTCGTTTTCTTCTTTCACTTAGGTTATTCTCAACGACAACTAAGAAAGAGATTTTAGGAGTATATATCTTGAGGATGTTATAGACCAGTGTATTTTCATTAGGTCCTCATTGAGTAAGTTTAAATCCAAGGCCTAAAAAACACAATCATTATAAAATATGATAGTAAACCATGGGTAAGGAGAATTTGGTTCAAATCCATCCCTTTTAAATTTGATTTTTCACTATAGAGGATATAACACCATGGGGTTTCAGCAGACTAAGTAGTGAAGGGTAGGGGTGTCCAAATGGCTTCGAACTTCTCTTGTGCATTATTTCTAAATAGGGATACCATGTGACACCTCATTTTCTAGAGCGATTTGGATGGTTTTTATTGGAGAGTTTGGGGATTTCACGAGTCTCTTTAAGGATGGAGATTTATTTTAAAGAATTATCTCATCTGTAGTTTGAGGCTTCTAGAAGGAACAAGTCTGAGGAAGTTGCTCGAGCGATGTTTCTTACTATGGTCTACTGGTCTCTCTGGTTGGACCACAACAAAATTTGGAAATAAGGACACCCTCTATTAGAAATTTTATTTGTGTTTAAGGAAACAAGGATCATCATGGAGCTAACGTCCCTTATTAAGAATCACCAGGTTTTTCCCTATCTCAAATAGTACTTTACAAATAATATTTCTTCAGTCATGCCATCCTCCAAACAATTGGTCCAGTGGTTGAATTGGAACTTTCCCCACATAGATTCAAACCTAACTTGTATGGTGCTTGAAACTAGAGGGATATGATGGGTGAAGGTGTGGTTTGTGATTCTTTTGGCTTAGTGTTGTTTTCCTTCAGTTCATTCTATAGGGATATTGATTCTTTAAAGGCTCCATCTATGGATTCACTTAGTGTCCTAGAGATGTGTCAAGCTTGAAACATCTATCAGTCTATAGTGGATATAAACTTAAATACAATTTGGATATCTCTTTAAGGAAGCTCTGTTACCGTTTCATCTATTATTTATTTGATTTGTAAGTTCAAGGCCCTCCTTCATAATGATATTGAAATACTACATACTTGGAAAGAGGGGAACCATGTGTCCATCTTCTTCGCTACTATGGATTCCCAAAAGGTCCCACATTGGGAATATGTCTTCATAGGGTCCCTCCCCCTAGGAGGTGTGGGTATTATTTTAGGAGACTCCATTGGCCTCCACTTTTTCAAACACCCATGATATATGGTATTCCTCTCAAATTTAATAAAGTATTTAATGTTATGTTCAACACAACAAATAATAATAATAAAGGGTGTATATATAAAGTAGGTAAACCACCACAACAGTGGTCTGTGGTGATTTCCAAGCCAATATAAATCCCTCTTCCTCCCAATTCAATATTTTTCTAGTTGAAGGTTCTAGAACACCATTGATGTCTTAGGGATCCACATGTAGTGTACACATCTTTTAGTGGCCAATAATATAACTTAGACCCAAGATCCTAAGTACTATTTGGTAGTGATATTACTCAAGCACATTCCATCTATATGGAGCACACTAGACATGAGGTATATGTAATTATGTATATTCTTAAATTTAAATGTTAATTTGGTAATGAAAAATCTAAAAATTTAATGGGTCTATTCCACTATTATGATCATTAAATGTATTAAAATAACCTAAAAATTATTCCTTTTCCTTATCGTGTGGTTAGGTTATTCCAAACAACAGAATTCTATGGAAATTTCACAAAATCTCAGTGAAATAATATCATTTCATAAGAATTTCATGTGTGATGTATAGAGGAGGCTTGAAAAGGTTTAATTTTTATTATTGAATTTGATTTTTATAAAGGCATGTCACTAAATGATTTTATTTAGGTTTTTCAAGTGGAATTGGGTCAAATTGTTGATCAATGAATTTTTAATAATTGGGTACTTCTTGTGTTATTGGATCATGTGTACAAAGGGGTTATACTACACATCATTCCTCCCGGTTTCAATGTTGTGGAACCTCCTAGTGAGTTTTATAACAATTATTCCATTGTGGAATTTTGATCTAAATGGATTGGTAATTAATATTTTTTTTATTTTATAGTCTCTCCTTAGAGTTAATAGTTGTTAGACTGATTTAATATTAAATTTTTGAGAATTTGAATGATGTAGTTGGAATTTAACTATTAAGAATGGTGTTTTCTTGGTATGTTTTCTTAACTACTTTTATTTTATGATTATGTGATTATTATTATTATTTCAGGATAATAATGGGGTTGTGAATTAATTTATCATTGATTCCTTTCCTGAGAAAATTCATAGTACACCCTGCAATTCTTCATACCTTTTCCCTTATCTAGGTAAGATTACTAGCTCTCACCATGAGAAACATTCCTCTATAATATCTACAAACCATTTGTAAAATTTCCATAGGGAAGATAGATTATGGTTTTTTCCATCTCTATTTTTATTGATTCCATTAATTTGTAACATTTTATTACACTACAGATGATATGGGATCATGTCATCCAAATTGTCCACAAGGACTATGATTTTTTTAATGGTTCATTAAAAATTCTTGGATTAAAGTAGTTTCAAAGGGATATTTTATGGATACCTTTGTGGTGTGATTTGGTTTTGAAAATTAATATCTTTGTTACTTTTAATGTTTTATTTAATGAAATGTGGGAATAAAGTTGATCATAAAAGGAAAATTATTTATACATTAAAATACAATTTCAAAATAAATCGTTATTTATGTAGAAAAATTAATTGATATCTTAATGAAAATATTTTCTTAAAGTCGAGGTTATGAAGTGATTTCTCATAACATGATAAATTATATCTAATGTAATTTCAATGAGTTTTGTATAATGTCATAAAAATGAAATAATAGGCTTGTGATCCCCTTTTAAATATATTTGTAGAAGTGTTTTTATCTCAAATTTTCAATAATGAAAAGATTGTTTGATTTTGGATAATTTTTTAGTTAGCCTAATTATATGATTCTTGATTATGGTTTTCTTGCATGTTATATCTTGATTCATGATAATTCATGATAAGATAAGAACCATATATGAAACCTTACCATGGGCGATGGGTTGGTTTGATTAGATTGAGGTTTATAGTAAGTCCCTTGTTAATGAACAATACGAGCCTTATGACACCCTTTAGAATGAAATTGAGTATATGATGACCAGTATCTCATAAAAAAAATTACCTTGATTTTAACATAAATAAATATAATAAAAATATAGAAATATAGAGATATATTATCATTGGGAGAACAGATACATAACAAATTATCCAAAAAATAAACTACATCATTTTTTTTCATTGTCTATAATGTGATCCTATATCCATTTAAACAATTTTTTACTGAAAATTATATCTAGAGGGAATATATTAAAGAAAATAGTGAGCTATAAATCATTATAAGGGAAGAGTCAGAGTAAAAGTATGATTATGATGTATAACTTATGGGTCCTGTGGTATAAAATGAAATCCTAAATTTTATATTCATATTTAATTTTGAAGGGAAAAATATCATAACACCATTGAATTATAAAACTATGTCACAATCATTAAAAAAGTCATCAAATACATAAGTATTGTCTCACTATCAATACATCAAAAGATAATGTAGTAGGCTATGTACACGTACACCTTATATGGTATCTCACAAGATGTATGAATTATTGAATCAACTATGGGTATTTATAATTACAATACTATAAACTAGACCATAAAATGTTTATTCATATGTGTGTTATAAGAAAAGAAACCATACATGTCTATAACCATGTGAAATCCCATAAGAAGGTAAGGAGTAAGATAATCATATAATAAATAATGACAAAATAAAGCATCATAAAGTATTCCAAGAAATTTAAATAATAAATAAAATTAGATATTCATACATGAATAAGGAAACCCAAGTCTTGAAATTAGATCCCTATGAGGAAGGAAAATTAAGATAATGTGGTGAAGAAGTGAGTGTTGAAAGGAAACCCTTAAATATTATTTTATGAAATAGTTCATAAAAATTAGAAGGGGATATTGGCATAAATTGTTTCTAAAAACCTAAAAAAATTATAATTTATTCAATTATAATAAGTTGTTTTTTCATAATAATAGTTCTCAAAAATATATATTAAATACACGAGGTAAATGGAAATGTTTTCTTTTTAATGAATTTGTTTTAAATAAATGACGAGAAAGAGAACTTCAAAAGTATGCATATCCTTAGATAAGAAAAGAGAAATAAAATTATATGAATCAATGTATTTTGTATATATAAAATAAAAAGAATATTAGTGGAAATAATAAACGGTGTGAATAAGGAGATAGAGAGAGAGGGATCATGAATTAACGAAAAAAGGAATGTAAGGGAGTTCCCTTACATTAGATTCTCATTCAACTGAAAATATAAATTTATTTTTTTGAATGATGTAAATAAATTTTTTAAATATTTTTATGAAAATCTTATTTATATGTATTCCATTATTTATAATTATTTTATTTTAATTTAAAATTATTTTATTATAACATTTTGTTCCTTTTCACTATCCTAAAGATATTTGTTTCATTGGTCTAAGGTTACATCAATTTATTAGTAATAAAATAATATTTGTTCAAATAAATCTATTACACTAAAAGAGTGAGGATAGAGATTTCATGAATTTACAAAAGGTAAAAAGGTTTGAAATATCTAAAGTTGTTCTAATATAAGAATATGTAATTTAGAATAGATGTTTTTGTTTAGTGTTTTATTAATTTAAATAGTTTTACTAGCCATGATGTAGTTAGTTTTTTTATTTCATTTTATGATCATTTTAGCATTAAAAATTATGTGTCATAAAATAATTTCATTATGAAATTAATTTTTTTTCTATAAAATGAATTACTATAACTAGGTATGAAGGCAATACTTATTATATATAAGAAATATCTAATAAGTGGTCATACGAGCCATAAAATGTTTTATTTTTTTAAAAAAATGGTGTCATTATATTGGTTTCACATCAATATTAAATTGTAATAATATCATTTGATTTATTAAATGTGGCCTAATTTTTATATTTATAATGTGGAAGAAGAAGAATTGAAGTATTTAATAAGAACAATGATAAATATGAGTTATTTTTTACATTAATTTCACGATTTATCCTTTTTTGATCGACTATGACTTTCAAAGGATGGTCTTTTGATGATACCTGAACCTCAAGTTCATATCTAATAGAGTTGGGGAGTTATTTTGGTATAATAGGTATAAGATTATAATTTCAAGGTGTTATGGGAATTGGGTTGGTGAGGTATGGTACTTGTAAAAATAGGATAGGGTTTTTTGAGTAAAATATTAAAATAAAATATTGTTTTTCTAAATAGCGATGAATCCTTTGATTAAATAACATTGATATTGTGATATAAGTGTAAACAAGACATTAAAATATCCATATAAATTCCTCACCAGTCATTTTTATTTTATATATACTATTGAAAAATATGGTACTTATACTATATTTTACAATTCAGTTTCAAATTTTACTATTTATAAAAGACACCAAAACAACACCGTTACAAAATTTTAAAGTATTGATTTTAGATATGAAATAAATTTTATCAAATTAATTATAAAATATTAAAATGTCTAAATTTTAGATAATGTCTTTATTTTTTTAAGAATACTAAATTTTATGATACAATCAATATTCTAACACTTATGAAAAATTAATTATGAACTCTTAAAGTTGCATTATTATTTTTATAAATAAATAGGGGTTTTAAAAATTTTAATCAAAATAAAATTTCATTTTATATTTTTATGTTTATCATAAAAATTAGTTTTAATGAAAACAAAAAATATTTTTTTCTAAAAATAAAATTATTCTTTCATTATGTAAAATATTTGTTTTATCATGTTTAAATATATTTTATATATGTAGGTTTCTTGTATTTTTATTTCATAACCTACCCAATCCATGTTTTATTATTCCATTGGTTGGTTATTATTCTAACAGTCAGATTACTCCTATAATGGTATTGTTAGTAATCTAATAAAAATACTTCAATTGGCCATGTTGGTTTTATACTTCATATAAATGCCAATTATATTCTTCATTTATTATTCTATACAATTCCAATCAATCTTTTTATATACTTCATTTTAAAAATGTAGATTATATTACTATTCTTTTTTATTGTTTATCGTGTCTTTTTACTATGATAATTATCAGGGACCTTTATGTTCCACAATACCAAATTATTGTGGTGTAATTTTTTGGAATGTTTATTTTCCCATTACAATAATTTTTATTTTGTAGGGTAATTCATTCTTCAAATTCAATATTCCATATTCATAAAATGAAGTAATATTTATTTTTTATGTGGTTCATGTAAGTTATCTATACTATTCCTTACAAATATATGTATTGATAAGCAAACATCATATATAAAATGTTTGAGTCATTAAATTCTTCCACCCTTGTAAAACTCTATCATCAAAATTCCATTTCACAATTTCAAATAAACAAATAAGGGTACTTCTATTTCACTACTTCATTATGTTTAGATGTTTCCTTTCATACTAATGATTTTATCAAAGAAATTTAACAAGGTGAGTTGTCTTTTTTGTTTGAAACTTTATCTATAAGGTATGTGATCTTCATTGGATACTCTTTATAAAATATATCTTTCTATAACTATAGCACCCCTAGATTTAGAATATGTGACATATATGATATATACTTCCTCAAGTTGTATAAGTGGAACACACAATGTACATGAGATTGAATTGGTTGTAATGTTAGAACATAAGACACATCTCTAATGTGGTAAAGAGTCTCAAAGGGTATATTATATATAGAACGTATACTATTTTTCTTCCAAAACATTATGACTTCCTTTCATGGAGATATATAAAAGAATTGTTTATCTCAAACTAAAAACTATAGTCATTTTCAACTATCATATTTATTTTTCTTCCATCCACTCTATGTTTCACTAATGTGTTGATGAAGGGATTTGACTTTATATTCCATTTTATTGAGAAGTTCAGGTCCTAATTTCATATTCACTATATATATTCACCCCAAAATTTTTGATATATATACTTCTTCTTATATAGGCATCACGAGGATCCATCTAGATACTATAAAGGAAAATATTATTTGATGAGAACTCCACCAAAGAATGATATTTATCCCAAATTCCATTGAAGTACATAGAGAATGATATTAACATATCCTCAAGAGTTTATATAGTTCTATTATATTTTCTAACAATCTAGGGGTGATATGTCATAAAAAAGTTCAAATATCTTTTTGAGTCATATTAGTGACTCTTAGATAAATTTGTGTTGATCCTTGGATTTAGATCAAATATACTCAGGGATGGATTTCTATGTAGACTAACATGTACTTTAATGTATATATTGACAATTTGATCTATCTAGAAATGTTCCTCAAATGGAGACGAAGAGAGAAATCATTGTTATATGATCCACCACTAATCATATTGAATTATTTCCTTTGGATTTCATTGAGAGAATCATGATAAAATATATGGTAATATTCTCAAATTTCATTGTTAGTATTGGTAATGGTTACATTATAACCCTGTAATTCCATTATTCTAAATTATATTATTTGAATATTAATAAATTTTATGTATATTAAAGACTCTCTTTATTTATATTATCCTACCAAAAATTCTCTCAGAGATATATGTACATCTTTTTTATCCTTGGGTGGATATAGAGTGTTGATCTATAAGAACTGTCACGTAACAACTTGGTTCTCTATATAAATAATAATCGGACTAGCTGGTTACAGTCCCTCAAATGTTTTTTTCGACACGTCAGAGGTTATAGACTAGCAGCGAGGGTCTAATAGAGGTACAATGGGGAGACTATACCCATTGCATCAGTAATATTAGAAAAGGGAATAAATGAAAAATATAAATAATGGAAAAACAAATAAATAGGGAAACCAAAGTAAATCATCCCAATAATAATATGTGTCCAAAAGAAACAATGACTACTATATACAAATGATGATGACTTGGTGTTGTATAAAATGGAGAGCATGTAAACAATAAAATGCGTTATATAAAAAGGTAACAAAAGAATAATTGAAAAATCCTACTAGTGTCACAAAGAATATCCGAATTATCCACTCTTTTACTAAATCCATATATAGAAGGTTATCAATCCATAGTTGGATGTACACCCTAATCCACACCTGCATGTTTGAGGCATTTTGGGGTACCAAATCATGGACCAAACAAGGTGTGTGTAAGACTCAGCAGGCTACCACCAATGATGTTGAATGAAAATCCATTCCATCAATATAAAATGAGTAGTGTGAAGGTATAATAAATAAAGTTGGTAAATAAATTTTGTAAATGTAAACCTTATTGGGATTATGTTCCTCAGGGACACCTTGATGAGCCTACCTAATTTAAACTAAGACATAATGTCTCTGATAATTTCACATTGTATATAAATAGGCTCGAGACTTGTGAAATATAAAAAAGTCATCCATTTATAGAGATAACCATGCAAGGATCCATATTTAAGAAATGGAATCCGCCCAAGCGTCTGACCAAGGGACATTAGAAATTTATGTCCCAACCTTCCAAATATATAATATGGAAATTCATGCCCATCAAGTAAAAAAATTATATTGAAAAATATTTAAATCAATTTGAAATTATTAATGATGAATTTGATATCCAGTAATCTATATAAATAAAAAAGAACTCTATATACATATATTTCAATATATAATTAGAAGATTCATGTACAAAACATAAAAATAAATAATATGGAGCACCATATCCAAAAATTCAAAAAAACTACTAGGGGTGATATGCCCAAAAATTATTAAATAATCCATACTTTAATCAATTAAAAGTTCCTTGCACATTCGTCCAAGACATACTATCAGAAAATAGGAGCATCAATTTAATAATTTATCATTGGTAATGAGATAAATATCCAGAATAGAACATGATTCTTGATGATTGTTCCATTTTTCAATTCATTTATAGGTTATAAAGAGGTCCATGAAAATACACATTTCACAATACACATCAATTTATCCACATAATTCATTCCATCATAATATTTGAACATATAATAAATGTTCAAGAACCAATGGATTTATGAAACCCAACAGACAAATCAATTCATAGAATTTATAATTTCACTTATGATTGAAAGAATAAAGCATTAATTAAAATAATTTTTAAATAGGAAAATTGTAATTCAATTCCACAAAAAAAATATTTATTCAAAACTAATCAATTCCCTTTTTAAGAACATGGAAAAACACACCTAGTGATATTTTTTCTAATTTCATACAATTACCATTCAAAGAAAAATATTAAGCAAACCCAAAGGGGTGACCCAAGATGATTCCACCAACCTACAACCAGATCATGAGGTATAATAATATAAAATTTATGGTCAAAAAATATAATTTATGTAATTTTACATTTTAGGAACAATTTATGGTAATTCCAACATGTGGAATAATAAAAACAGTTTATAAAAAATAGAAACTTAAGGGAAACAATGATAGATCACCTAACTCATACTTTTAAATCCTTAATAATTCATTATTTACTTTTGAGTCATGATTAAGTAAGAGAAATGAATGAATTTTACAAACACCCTGAAAAGAAGGAATTTGAGAATGCATAGAAATAACATCCAATGCGATGAGAGAAATAGGGAAAAGAATAATTATTATCAGGTGACTAAATGAGAGAGATCCAATGAAACTAAAGAAGATAAAATATGATTTTGAACAATGGAGACCCATCAAATACTAGGTGAGGAGGATAGGTAATCTCTCTCATAGTGGGGCTGCTATGTGAGTGAGGGATGAGAAAAGCGTAGTTCTTGGTTAAAATAAATTAGGGTTAAAATGGAAATTTCACCCTTTTTAAATGAAAGATACTTTGGAATCATGGTTCAAAATTTTTTGATCCAACCATGAGTATCCCTATGTCTAGGATCCACAACATGAGAAAATAATTTACAGGGTTTGAAAAACTATGTACACACCATGAGCTCAGTATTATCTCACTCCCATACACCACACATGCTAGGCACACAGTAAGATAAACTGTGCACAAGCCATGAATATTACCAATGATTTTTTTAGACTTATCATATGGTCAAAAAACCATAGTTATATAGTTTTAAAAAATCTATGACCCCCCTATAAGGATGTACAATTGAGAAGTACAGTTGTAACTAACCATGACCTAATCATTCTCCTCCCTTTATATTTCCAAAAAAATGGGACACAAAAAGTCAATTCTTTCGAAAATCAAATGATATTTCGATACACTAAATGGGGACATAAACCCCCTCTAAAAACACATTGAAGTGTTCTAATTCTCATGATTATATTTGAATCGTATTTTAATCTTTTTTTCATCCACTAAATGAAAATGAAAATTATTTATTTAATTCCCAAAATGTTTAAAACATAGGATCTTACAAACTCCCCACCTTTTAACTTATTTTCCCCAAGAAACCCTGGTGGGTAATAAAAACACTAACCAACCTACTTTGGTCATGATTTCCAACTCAAAAGGCCATGTGTCGTTTCCAAATATCAAATGTACCTCCAAAACCACTTATACATAAGGTACATAAGATACTCAAACTGAATCCAACACATATAACCATAGATGAAACACTAAGACAATGCTTACCCAATCTTGTATAATCTAATACATGATCATGTCATCATCTATTTTAATTACGAGTGTATGTATCTTCATACCATTAGTTTTTGCCTACAACGGAAAATTCTATTTCACAATACTCCAACCTTTAGAATTTCCTACAAAATCATGTACTCTTCATCGCAATGAAGCTCCCGAAATTATTTCATTAATTATAATGAAAAAATGAATTCCAGTCAACCCAACTTAGCCTGGTCATGTTACATTTTCCTTGAAATTCCATAGATGACACTTATATTTCACTCGTCTTATTCCAACAGTATGCCCTATGTGTTTCCTCATCGACTACATTGAACAATTAGAGGAAACTCATGTTGAACCACCTTCAGTACCGTAATTTAATAAATTATTGGTTTCAATATCCTAAACATTATAAAATAATGATTCTAAAATCCATTATTCTAATGTTTACTGTGATTTATATGAGTATTTTCTCTGATATCCTTACCAAAATTTATGTTACATATCCTAAATGGACTATCACTTGTAAAAAAACTACCATATTTACACAAAATAAGCACTAATTCTCATCAGATCCAACACCCATGGATCTCCAAAAGCTATATTTGGTCTAACACTAGCACAAGGACATCACTAAATTCTATATTCAAAACTAAAATAGTATTTAATCAGAAATATATATGTACATTTTTCCTTTTATGTAGAAGAATATGAGAGGTGAAACAACCATCACACAAATAGTTTCAAGGCCTCACAACCCTTTTGGCATGAGGTTCTCCTACAAACGACCAAAATCCCACTCCCTAACTCATAATAATCCATTTTTTCATACAAAAAATATTTTCCAATTACCACAGCCCATGCCCCATCTACCTCATGACATGAAGACTCACACAGACAAAAATCCATTAATCTGCAAGAACTTATGTAAATTACACCCATAATTCATTCCCACTTCCCAAGAATAGTTCCTATAGAATTCATTAGGTTTCAAATCACGACAAGGGTCACCAACCTCATAGACTAATGAATTACTCACCACAATATAGCTTAGCTTTAAAATGATTATTGAGTGCCACTACCAAGGAGTCTCTCCATCTAACAGAAAAATATATTTAGATAGCTCAATGTTTATTCCATTCTCTTCCCACATACTCAAGAATATGTTATGATGTTATGCATGATATCCACTAAAAAACAGTATGACATGATTCAACTGATAAGTGTGTATCACTCTTCCTAAGTCAAACTCACATCAAATGAATCTATACATTCCATAACCAACCCTTGACACCACATATCCATAAAATTAAGGTCGAGGTCCACCAATGGGTCAACCCATCCATGGAGCCCGACTTATCCCAAAATTGGCCTTATCACCAGCAAATTCTTGAATTTTATTAAATCTTTTAGTCACCATGACTATAATCATCATAGCTAAAACTGTTGATCCTCAACCCGATCTTAGAAACTCAACTATGTTCCATATCAATCGGTTACCCGAAGTAACCAGTTGTAATCAAACTTTCCATTTTTTTGGTTGTACAACCTATACCACCTAATTTAAGACCCAACTCATGTTTCTATGATTCTTCCATATAAAAGTTCAAGAATAATGCACTACAGAACATGCTATTTTTAACACACCAGGTCCTACCATGGAACTCCTCTTCATAATTAGTCACCTACCGTATACATTTGATGTAGAGCTATTTGAAAATTTATAAAAACTTATTATATTGATATTCCATATTCCATTTCTTCATCCACTTAGTGAATTATAGAAGGGGATTATGTGGTGTTGGTGATTTATATTATTCTTCTTTTAATTTTCTATAATTTTTTTTCCCTCCTCTTTCTATATTTCTTACTTCCTCCTCCAAAATATGGCCTTCCTCAATTTCATTTTAATTTATAACTCTTTATTCTTCCTTTTTCTTCATTGATTCCATATCTTTTCCTTCCCAGTTTAGATTACTTTCCACCTTATTATCATTATCTAATGACTTTAAAGATTACATATCTTTTTTCACTTCATAATGTCAACACCTTTCCCTTCCCTTGTGAATGATTATCTATATTACTAATTAGTGTACCTGAAAATCAGTTGATAATTTCTGAGAAATATTCGACAACTGATGCTCAAGGATGTGGATGGATATTTTATAGGTTTTCTAAATTTTTATTGGTTATTCACCAAATAATATTCCAAGTAATTAAAAATTAAAATAATACCATCTAGTGATTTTTTAGGGCTGATGAGGTTTATATCTGGGTTGAAAATAATGTTGGAATTGTGGTTGTGGATGATATTGACAAGGTCTTTGGGATTCAAAAGGTTTAAAGAGATTCTAAAATTCAATCTGAGATTGATAACCTAGTATCCATTATTTTCATTATTTTTACCGCCTTGTTATTGATTATGGACCTGATTTATTTTCTTGGAGATGGGCTAATTTAGATTGATAATAATTTTTAAAAAACTTCAATGGGCCTAAATTGTAATTGAATTGCTTTAATATAGGAAATTATTCTCTTTTGATATTACTCAACACTACTAGTAAGTTTTTAAACATTCATACATATCATAAGACTATACTTCCACTACTTATGATAGTGCTGGTGCTTCCTATATAGAGAAATGAAAAGTCTCAAGGATTTTAATGAGGGCTTCCACTTGGGAATCTAGGTGGGTCATCACTACATACTTCTTTATGCTATTTATTTGTGGTATTTATTTAATATACCAAATAATATAAATTTGTAAAATTTAATAAAAAAATACTAAATAATTTCTAGAGACTTCATAATAATCCATCCATCAACTGAGAAATCAGCCATGAATGAAGCTCCAAGATGCAATTCATAATAAAACATCTTAATTTGAAGCCAAACATCAAGTCCATACTGTATAATTTTTTTAAACTCCTTCAAACTATCCTCCTCCTTGCCAGAATATTTTCAATCTATTTTGGAGAAATTTTTGATGTCACTCCTTAATTTTCAAGTACATTAATGAGGGAAATATTTATCAAGGAACTTCTCGGATAGTCTATACTATATAGTAATTGATTCAGTGGGTTGGATTTTGAGACACTATTTATATCATACCCATAATCGTAATAGAAACAAAAAAAAACTATATTTCATTGAATTCCATCCCATTGTGAGCAATTGTGTCAAAAATCTCAAAAAATTTATAAGGTCCCTGTGTGGGTCTACATTTAGGATCCCAAAACACTGCCCCATGTTTTGAATCCTCTAGATGAGCCTGAGATTGATCTAAATAAATATTTGACTGAATGTGAGTATAAATGATTCGTTGAGAGGAAATATACATTGTTGGTAGACTATAGTCTAATATCTTATAATCTTGCAGAATTAATTTTTCTATGTTTCTTACTCTATGTTGATGAATTGAGCATTGAATCTATTAGAAACGATAAGTTTGTGTTTCATGGCCAAAGATAACTAGAATTATGTGAATATGACCATTTCAAATTCTACTTAATACTCAAGTGGATATTCAGAATACATTACACTTGAATGGGTTAATGGATCCTTACTCATACACTAGCTATCCTGATATGACCTAAAAACACCAGTTCACTTAAGAAGAATAAAAATTAAAAAAATTGAGAAGAATTAAATTAGTTAATAAAATAATTTTTATTCTAAAAAATCACCATGACTACAAAAAAATTCATAAATTTTTTTAACAACACTCGGGGTGTCATTAATTCCATGTAGCTGGTTATAAGATACAAATTTATAAGTTCAGTTGATCCTTCACTTTTATAAGAGAGAATCTAGTGTAGTTTTGAGATTGTCGCATAAAGATTCTAAAATTATGATCCCTTAGAGTTGATTAATTCATTTTTATTTGAATAATAAAAATACAATGAAGTAAATTACTAACTATAATTTTTATTGTAAACAATTAAATTAAAATAGATGATATGAATAAATTTTAATGGAATTCTAAAAATAAACTATCATATCTTTGTCATTGATTTGTGAAATTATTGGGATTAAAGTAATTAAATGATCATTATCCTCTTATGTTCAAATTATTTAATTTAACCAAATATAATGAAAATCAATTTTTTATATGAAACTCACTATCCTATATTCATTATTCTCCAGTATCAAATTTGAATATACATTAATCTAATATTTATAACATAGTTTAGTCAATTGGGTTAGATTTCCTCCCATAACAAACCTCATGATCATATTCATATAATGATATGTGTGTTAAAGTATGTTCGACAAGAAATTTCTATTCAAAAGTGACTTTAATATTATTGAGATAAATGAGTTATTAAGTAATGAACCATATAATACTCATCCCCCGACTCTTTTTAGGTTTATCAATGAATCATTAAATAATGTTCCATCTTGTGGGAAGAATTAATTTATAGAGGAAATTCCAAGGAATAAGAAACTGAGAGAATAAATTGCATCAAAAAATGAAGAAACATACTTGGTATAAATAACTTAAAACCATAAAAAAGAACTCTAAAGTAAATTAACTATGAAGTTACATAAACATTAGGATAAAGAAATATACATTCAGAAGTCCCCCTAAAACTTACAACAACCTCTACTTATAACCTCACCCTCATAATGAAATGCAGGACAAGAAAACAATAGTTATGGATTTAGGTCATAGGTGATGGTCAGAGTAGGACACTCGAGAGGGGGTGAATTGAGTTCCTATATAATATTTTGTTAAAATAGGTTATATTAAAGATTCCACAATTTAAAATAAAAAATAGGCTAGTTAACCAAGGTATTAAAATTATAATATTTTGACTGTTCAAATAGTTTCTTAGAAGATTGATTAATTCTCAGTTATAATAATCTGAGATATGGATAAAACTTTTGAAAATACTCTAATAAGGAAAACTAGTTTTAACTAATTTTCAAGAGAAATTATAAAGGTACAATTTAGTTTTTTGAAATATATGTTAAAAATAGAGGAAGTCTAAATTAAAAACACAACAGATATAAAACAAGAGGTCCAGTCTCAAGTAGAGACTTAGTCCTCTCCTCTTGGTGATCAACTACCACCAAGAAATATATATAGATAATTATTTTGATCCACACCCTAGATCGGGTTTACACTATAGTACATAGACTTTCTAGCTCACCAGACATCTACCACAGTTATTCATGGGAACAAAAACTACCAGGTCACACAGGACCTCTTCCATAGTTCTTTGTGGGATGAACAAATGTAAAAAGAATAATTTTTGAGGATATATAGTATCCTCTAGTTTAGCGTAAGAGATAGTAGGTGTTTTAGTATATACACACAATACTAGAAAAGATTAATAAAATTGTATAAAACAGAGAAAATATAATGAGAGAGGATTAGAGAATCCTTTAGTGTAGTTCTATGAAACTCTAGACTCTATGATGTATTAGAGTTGAAGCTCAAGTCCTCTTTTGGAAACATACACTGAAAATAGAGAGTCATGGATCACTGTGTTTTGTCTTCAAGGAGGGTGATATGTTCTTCGACTTTGGTTTTATTTGATGTTGCTGAGATAATGGAACTTTGATTATTACAAATTCACTGGTTCACAACATGTAGGAAAGAATAATTCCTCTTGAATTCTTTTTTTTAGCATGGTTCTCATAATAGGTCTCCTCATATTTTCTTCTATATATGTGTCTACGTGAATCTGCATGTAAATGTATTTTTTTACTCTTAATTGTATATATATTCATTTATACTCACAATGTGCATGTTTTAGGTAGATATAGTACCTCTTATTTTTGACATCCTCATTTAATATGTCTTAAAAAAGCATTAAATTTAGTAGTCACATTTAAACACTCAAAATACGATCATTAGATATAATATTTAATTGAAGAAATTTTGAACAGTCTATCAGTGAGTCCTCAGTTAGTATCTTCTTCTGTTGGTGACTCTTGCGCTCTGAAGAACATCTTCTTCCTCATCGAAGAATGCGAAGAACGTCGAGTCTATGATTAAGAACTCCATCACCACAAGGGAATCGTTATGTCGTCTCCTCTCCTCTCCACAGCCGGTGAGAGACGCCTTCTTCAGAGAATGACGACGCACCGCATCCTTCATCGGGAGAACACTGATGACGCTTACGGAGCCTCGTTCCGCGACGCCGTCTTCCACGACATCCTTTTCCCGCAACGATCCTCACTCGATGACTTCATCGAGGTAGGGGTTTTAATTTGTTTGTGAATAAATATTTCCATTCCTCATTGAATATTTGGGCCGACAGTTATCATTTTTACGGGAGGAGGTCGGACCGCCCGAACACGAGCGATCTTCCTCCCCCTTTGTGGTTGTATTCGTTGCGGCTCGAACGAAGGCAGCACGGTGCAAAAACACCGCGCAAAAACAATTAGGATTATGGCGAAGAAGCACAGCGCCATCATGCCGCACCATTGAGGCCGAAAGAAGCCGTGGCCGGAGTCGGGCCATGGCGGAGGGGCGCGGCGCCGTCGCGCAGCGCCGGTCGGACCAAAGCCGCGACGGAATAGGGAGCGGCGGCCGGAACCGTCGGCCGCCAGCGCTTGGAGGGAGGGACCAACTGGTCCCGTGTGGTGCACTGGCCAGCCATTATGGCCGGCCAGATCTGGAAAAATCGGGGGTTTGACCCTCGGTCAACGCGGCAGGGCGGACCCCTACGCGGGTCCGTCGTTCGGTCTGAAGGGGTGGCAGCTCCCCCCTTCTGCGCTCGCGCGGCGCGCGGCGCCCTCGCCGGGCCTACCGGCCGGCCCAAGACACGCTCGTTTGGGCCAGACCCAGACCCGGGTCGGGTCGACCTTGTTCGGGCCGACCCAGGGGGTCTGGGGCCAGGTCGGTCCGGGCCCAAAACCCCCTAATTTCAGACAGTTCTGTTAAAAGGTCCATAACTTGGGCTATAGAACTCTGATTCACACACCGTGAGTTGCGATGCGATCCTTGGATCTAGGATATCGTTTCGGTATATTACACTCAGGGTTTCAGAGAACTTTTTTATGGCTGGGTTGGTTCGAACATGAAACCAACCGGGCCCTCAAAGAGAAAACGCCTATAACTTGAGCTCCAGATGTCTGATTGACGTGCCGTCGACTTTGCAGGATTCCTCTTAGTGAGATGGACCTTTTTATTACTCTGCTCAAGGTTTGGACACAGTTGGAGTACACTAACTTTGGTTTTGTCTAAAAAACCTACCGGGCCCCTGGGACAAAAAAGCCAATAACTCTTAGACCAGGCATCCGATTGACGTGTCGTCTATCGTGTTGAGTTCCTATCGACGAGACGGAACTTTGGGATACATCAAATACAGACTAAGTGTTAGTTTTTTAATCAACAACTTGTCTCATGGAGCAGACCCTCCTAGAAACGAGCATGCTGTGTGCAGAAACCCTAGAGATGGCTGCGACTACAATGACAATGACGACTGCACTGAAATCCTCTGTGGGTTCGGCAGCGATGACGACTGCACTTAAATTCTCTGTGGGTTCGGCAGTGACGAAGATTGTACTAGGATCCTCTGTGGGTTCAGCGGCGACGACGACCGTATTGAAATCCTCTGTGGTTTAGACAACGATGACTAATGTTCTTGTATCCTATGTGGGTCCGGAAATACTCCTGTTCTTGTATCCTACGTGGGTATGGAAGTATTTGACTCTGTACTTGTGTCCTATGTGTGTCTGACAGAGTGGCTGGTATAGTATCCTACATGGGTCCGGCAACTTAGCTGGTGTAATATCATAAGTGGGTCCCATCTTAGATGAATCAGTGGCTACATTTGATCATTTCTTTCACCTTACGAAGAAGTATACCTTTGTGAGATGAGTCTTGAATTTCAATCAATATCTTCGATATGATTGACTTTCATTCCTATGTGGTTTGGATTGTGCTATCCTGTGTGGACGTGATAGATCTTGGGCACGAATGTTGGAGCCGAACTGGAATTGGTGACATAGGTATATGTATGGGCATATACCTAAGTAGTGTTGGTTGTTACATCGTGATTGTATATTTCCTTTGTGGACTATCCTTTGTGGATTATGGGAGACCTTCGGGGTCTTGGGGTCCCTACTGAGTAGCGTATACTCACCCCTGCACGGGCTATGCCCACACTATGTTGTGTTGGATGCAGATGACGGACAACGTTGATCGTGGTTGAGGATTGTGGAGAAAGACGGTACCTGGAGGTGGACCACTAGGTGGGACGTACATGGAGTGGACGATTGGACTCGAGGAGTTGGGGAGACTATATGTACCCACCCTTCAGTTGGGATTTCTGGTGGATGGCTCGACGTTGCTGCTTTACTTTTTAGTTGTTGTACTTTCCTTCCAGTTGAAATTTAATTTCAGTTTGGGTTTGTATTCTAGCCCACTTAATTTTCGTCACTTACTTTTATACCCAGTTTTA
Organism: Viscum album; assembly: GCA_963277665.1. Taxonomy (NCBI): domain Eukaryota; kingdom Viridiplantae; phylum Streptophyta; class Magnoliopsida; order Santalales; family Viscaceae; genus Viscum; species Viscum album. The sequence continues at coordinate 1,251,857,498 of OY728138.1, forward strand.
CTTAGTGTTTACTTATGTTGGCTTACTCTGTGGTGTTTGTTTACTTTATAAAGGCAATGCCTTCCGTTTTTATCGAGATTTACGCCTTTGGTGCTAGTCACCAGCCCCTGGCCTATGGGAGGCGGGCTTGTGGTAGTCACGGCACGGGTCCCGAGGACGGGTCGTGACAAATTGGTATCGAAGGAGTTCGGTTCTACCGCATAACTCAGGACTCTGATATTTCTTTCGTGTAAAGCAATAAGGTTAAGGGTATTGAGTGTGGTTATCAACCCAGGGAGTCTAGTGTTGGTGCGGAGGCTGACATATCCATACACCAGGACCCTGACTTCTAATTTCTGACTCAGTGCACGAAAACATTGATTGCATGTGTGTCTCAAAAGTTTTCTTTGTGATTACTTGGTGTCAGCTCACAAGGTATAATGTTTTGACCATGGAACACCTGTTTTTTTTCATGATGGCCCCACAATGGCTGCTAGCTAGGGTCCAGAGCTTTGTGCGAGATGACAGCACACTGAGCGACGAGGCCTCGGTGGAGGGCCCTTTTACAGCGGAGGCACTGGTGGTACCTCTACCCGCCAAGCCACCGATTCCACCAGCCCCAGCTGTTGAGAGTGCACGTTTCCTTAGTGCACTGCACAAGTTTCAGCATCAGTGACCTCCTAGGTTCCTTGGGGATACAGACCCTCAGGCAGCCGAGGATTGGCTGGAGGCTGTAGTTCAAGTTTTCAGGTTAGTGGGGACACCAGCTGACCTCTTGGTGATCCTTGTAGCGAGCCTCCTGCACACGTCAGCAGGCAGATGGTGGAGCTTGATGCTCCAAGTGCACGACGAGGCATCTCTTCTCTGGAAGGACTTTGAGAGCCTCTTCCGCTCAGAGTTTATCCCAGCCACCCTCTGTGCAGTGCGCATTCCGGAGCTATTACATTTGTGGAAGGGTAGCATGACGGTAGCCCAGTACTCGGTGAGATTTACCGATCTATCGCGCTACTCGATAGACATGGTATGAGACCCAGTCTTTCGGGCCCATACCTTTGAGCAGGGACTGAGGCATGAGATCAGGGAATCGATGATCTCCCTCAGCATTCCGACGCAGGCAGGAGTACTGGAGTGAGACCTTCTCATAGAGAGATTTCTTGCTGAGCCTACACCAGCAGCGAGACCTACCGCAGGGCGGCACGTAGTAGAGTCTTCTGCAGCTCACAGTCGATGAACATCACAGGGGTCCAGGCGGACCAGACTAGCAGGCGAGCGACCTCAGGACACTGGCTCAGAGGTGCGGGCCACACGGCGCAGAGCCAGTCTTACGAGGAGCAGACAGTGCTATGCATATAGCGGGCAGGGCCACATGGATCGTGACTGCCCGACCGGCTGAGTGGAGGAGCAGTAGATGGTTCAAGAGCCACCTAGGCAGAGGCAGAGGGTCGATCGTTGCGGTCTACAGAGAGCAGGTGGATGAGGCAGAGGAGCTAGCTGAGCAGCAGGTGGTAGGAAATGCTTTGAGGAATTACCACCACCACCACCAGGAGGTCCACCCCGACCACAGGGAGCTGGAGGGCAGAGGTAGGCTCAGCTTTAGGTAGCAGAGGCCTACGACCACGACGCAACATAGATTATTCGAGGCACTATCTGTGTCTACTCCACCCTTTCTGCAGTTATTATAGACACATGAGCGAGTCATTATTTCATTTCCGCTGTCATTGTTCGGAGCTCAAAGATTCCGACGGATCCGTTGGCTCAATCATTACGGATAGAGACTCCTACGGTAGAAGACTCGACGATCACGCACTGGTGCCGACAGTGTGAACTTACTCTAGGAGGAGGTAGCTTCGGATGGGATCTTCTTGTAGCATCATCGAGGCCTTACGACGTCATCTTGTCCATGGATTGGTTATCTACAGTCCATGCTCATATCAAGTGTATTAGGTGCAAGGTGCGGTGTGTTCGCACCGATGGGAGCAGGTTCACCTTCACCGGCGAGAAGGGAGCCTTAGTAGCACAGGATGGACTCACGCAGAGGAGAGGGCAGACGATAAATCATCATTTGGCTAGCCTCATCCTAATAACAGTTGACATGGGGAGTCCGAGTTTTCCTGTTGTGGTGGATCAGTATGCAGACGTTTTTCCTGACGACATTCCAGGACTACTTCCTCACAGAGAGGTAGACTTTTTTATTGACCTATACCCTGGGAAAACCTCGATATCCACTCCATCATATTGGATGGCCCCCTATGAGCTTCGAGAGCTACTTACAGGGCAAGGGATTCATCCGTCCCAGGGTTTCACCCTGGGCTTCCCCGATTTTGTTCGCCAATAAGGCGGACAGGAGCTTGCGACTGTGTGTCGACTATCGTCTACTGAACCTGGTGACTTTGAGGAACAAGTATCCATTACCGAGGATTGATGACCTCTTCGATTAGCTCAAGGGAGCATGATGGTTCTCAAAGATAGACCTCAGGTCAGGCTATCATCGTCTCAGATTTTGGGACGAGGATGTGCAGAAGACGACCTTCAGATGTCGGTATGGCCATTATGAGTTCTTGGTTATGACTTTTGATTTAACCAAAGCTCCAGCAGTGTTCATGAGTCTCATGAACAGGATCTTTCAGCCTTACCTCGATTGATTTGTTATCATCTTCATTGACGACATTTTCATATACTCGACCACTGAGGAGGAGCACGCCTACCACTTGCGGGTTGTACTGAGCACACTCTAGGAGCACCAGCTATATGGTAAACTCTGGAAGTGTTGATTCTGGTTACTTGAGGTCCACTTCTTGGGACACGTCATCTCTGAGGCAGTAGTTGCGGTGGATCCTGCGAAGATCGAGGCAGTGCTAGCTTGGTAGCCACCTAGGAGCGTGACGGAGGTGCGGAGTTTTTTGGGGAAAACTGGGTACTATTGGAGATTTGTGCCAGAATTCTCCAGAGTTGCAGCACCACTTTCATCTCTGACGAAGAAGGGGAATCCCTTCGTGTGGTCAGAAAGATGTCAACAGAGCTTCTAGGAGCTGAGACAGAGATTGACCAGTGCACCTATCTTGAGGCTAACGGAGGAGGGAGTGGGGTACGTATTCTACTGTGACGCATCAAGGACCGGACTCGGATGTGTCCTGATGCAGGAGTGGGAAGTGATCCCCTATGGATCATGTTAGTTGAGGCAGCATGAGCAGAACTACGCTACCCATGACCTGGAGTTATAAGCAGTGGTTTTCTATCTGAAAATGTGGCGACATTATCTGATGGGCGAGCGCTTTATAGTCTTTTCTAACCGCCAAAGTCTTAGGTACATCTTCTCGCAGAAGGACCTGAACCTGAGACAGTGACGATGGCTCAAGTTCCTCCATGACTATGACTTTGAGATAGTCTATACTTCTGGAAAGGGGAACGTAGTAGACGATGCTCTCAGCAGGAGGATAATCATTCAGCTACTTGGGGAGGCGACAGAGTAGTTAGCCGCTTTAAAGATATCCTTCGTGGATAGAGATGGAGCAGCTTTTCTTCAGTCACTCACAGTCACTCCTCCAATTCTTCAGCGGGTCAGAGACGCACAACGTGGGGACATTGACTGTGAGATGAGGCGTGCATAGATATCCTCCGGACATGCACCTGATGGATTCTCTATTGGAGGAGAGCACGAACTCCTTTTCAGAGGACGTACCATGGTACCATATACTTTGCAGGAGGAGGTGCTGAGGGAGTTTTAAACTTCCCATTTAGCAGTACATCCAGGAGTGGCGACGATGTACCAGGATCTCAGACGACAACACTGGTGGTCGGGCATGAAGAAGGCTGTAGCAGAGTTCATTTCTCGATGCCTCACCTGCCAGCAGGTGAAGGCGGAGCACCGGGTACCAGTAGGCTTGGTACAATCCTTGGATGTACCGGAGTGGAAGTGAGATGGGATATCTATGGATTTCGTAACTGGACTACCACGTACTTCTAGAGGTAACAACTCCATTTGTGTGATTGTCGACCAACTCACCAAGTCAGCCCACTTCTTACCCATCAGAGAGAAGGGCTCATTGGAGAGCTTGGGACGCCTCTACGTTCAAGAGATCGTGCGGATTCATGGTGTGACATCATCTATTGTCTCCGATCGAGATGCTCACTTTATTTCCGGGCTTTGGAAGGGACTATAGGAGGAATTCGGGAGACAACTATGTCTGAGCACCACCTTTCACCCTCAGATGGATGGTCAGACGGAGAGGACCATTTAGACTCTCAAGGACATGCTCCGTGCATGTGTCCTCGACTTTGTTCGTAGCTGGGAGGACCACCTACCCTTGGTGGAGTTTGCGTACAACAACAGATACCACTCCACCATCAGGATGGAACCATACGAGGCATTGTAAGGCCGACCACGCAGATCACCGCTATGCTGTACAGACCCTCGGGAGTCAGCACTTGTGGGACCGGAGATGGTCCAGGCCACAACAGAGAAGGTCCAGGTCATCCAGGAGCGAATGAGGACATCCTAGAGCTGACAGAAGTCTTATGCTGACAGGAGGCGGAGACCACTAGAGTTCGAGGGTGGCGACCACGTCTTCTTGCGGGTCTAACCTCGACGTGGATTACAGAGATTTGGCGGGGGCGACAAGTTATCTCTGAACTTCATTGGACCATTCTAGGTTCTCAACAGGATAGGCAAGGTGGCTTATCGCATGGCTCTACCACCTCAGTTGCACCGGGTGCACAACGTCTTCCATGTATCTTAACTGAGGAGATACGTGCACGACCTGACACATATCATCGACCATGGGGAGCTGGACATTGATGATGGGGTGACTTTTATGGTGATCCTGATGGAGATCTAGGATTGACGGGAGTGGGTCCTATGTGAGCAGTTGATTCTTCTAGTGAGCATGAAATGGCAGCATGGGAACCTCCAAGAGAGCACTTGGGAGCAGGAGGCTCAGATGCATGCTCAGTACCCTCATTTTTTCCCCTACTTTGTGTTGTATCTTTACGGGGACGTAAATCCCTGAGGTGGGAGTAATTTAAAGACTCGTAAATTTCAAGGGATTTTTTTTAAATTTTATTTGGTATTTTAAAAGTATGCAGTTTCTGAAGGCACCTGATTCCGAGGCCCGGTGTTCCCAGAATCAATTTCTGAAGTTTAGCTCAGGTACATTCAGTGAACGAACGAGCGAGTTTTTCTAACTTTTGAACCGGTGCTAAGAATCGAAATCTGAGGGCACCGATGGAATCGCAGTGCCAATAATTGCTTAGGAAAACTTTTCTTGGAGTTGCATTTTCTTGGGAAGAGATGTTAAAAATGTGAGGAATAAAAATAAAATTGTTTGACAATTTATTTTTATTTCTTTACTAATGATTAAGCGTTGTGGAAAAGGAAGATACAAGAAAGTTGGGGTGGGGCCCACACGAGCCCCCACCTCCTTCAATTTTCCCCAACACCCTATTTATTTCCCCTCTAGCAATTATTTCGTAACTCTTCCACATTAATTTACAGGCCAATAAAATTCCGCATTAATTGAACAACGCACGTTAATTATTTCATGAATTCAATTTGATTTTCAAATTAATGTTGGCATGTGTGTGTGTGAATAAAATAAGATAAGGCCTTATTTTATTGTTGGAAGATTCGTTGTGTGGAACAAAGAAGATAACTCTTGCGCTCTGAAGAACATCATCTTCCTTGTCTAAGAATGTGAAGAATGCCGAGTCTATGAAGAAGAACTCCATCACCGCAAGGGAATCGTCATGTCGTCTCCTCTCCTCTCCGTAGCCGGTGAGAGACACCTTCTTTGGAGAACGACGACGCACCACATCCTTCATTGGGTGAACACCGACAACGCTTACGGAGCCTCATTCCATGATGTCGTCTTCCGTGATGTCCCTTTCCTACAAAGATCCTCTCTTGATGACTTCATTGTGGTAGGGGTTTGAATTTGTTCATGAATAAATCTTTGTGTTCCTCGTTGAATATTTGGTCCGCCTGTTATCATTTTAATGGGAGGAGGTCGGACCGCCCGAACACAGCCGATCCTCCTCCCCCTTTGTGGTTGTATTCATTGCGGTCGAACCAAGGCCGTGGTGGAGTAGGGAGTGGCGGCCGGAACCACCGGCCGCACCGGGTCGGGTCGACCTGGTTCGGGCCGACCCAGGGGGTCTTGGGCCGGGTCGGCCCGGGCCCAAATACCCCCTAATTTCGGACAGTTCTGTTCAAAGGCCCATAACTTGGGCTACGGACCTCCAATTGATGCACCGTCAGTTGCGATATGACCCTTGGATGGAGATGTTCATTTCAGTATATTACACTCAGGGTTTCGGAGAAGTTTGTGTAAGACCAGGTTGGTTCGAACACGAAACCAATCGGGCCCTCGGAGGGGAAATGCCTATAACTTGAGCTCCGGACGTCCGATTGGTGTGCCGTCAACTTTGTTGGATTCCTCTTAGTGAGATGGACATTTTGGCTTACTAATCTCAAGGTTTGGACGCAGTTGGAGTATGGTCGGGTTGGTTTTGACTTAAAAACCAACCGGGCCCCTAGGACGAAAAAGCCAATAACTCTTAGACCGGGCGTCCGATTGACGCACCGTCTGTCCTGTTGAGTTTCTATCGACGAGACGGAACTTTGGGATACATCAACTCCAGACTACGTGTCATTTGATTTATCAACTCCTTGGATTGTGGAGTGGACCCTACCAGAAACGAGCATTCTGTGTGCGAGAACCCTAGAGCTGGCTGCGACTGCGATGACAAGGACGACTGCACTGAAATCCTCCATGGGTTTGGCAGCGACGACGACTGTACTGAAATCCTTCGTGGGTTCGGCAGTGACGGCGACTGTACTAGGATTCTCCATGGGTTCGGCAGTGATGACGACCATACTGAAATCCTCCGTGGGTTTGACGATGATGACTACTGTTCTTGTAACCTATGTGGGTCCGGCAGTACTACTGTTCTTGTATCCTACGTGGGTCCGGTAGTATTTGACTCTGTACTTGTATCCTACGTGGGTCCGACAGAGTGGATGGTCTAGTATCCTACGTGGGTCCGACAGCTTAGCTGGTCTAGTATCCTACGTGGGTCCCATCTTAGATGAATTAGTGGCTACATCTGATCATCTCTTTCACCATACGAAGAAGTATACCTGTTTGAGCTGAGTCTTGACTTTCAATCAATATCTTAGATATTATTGACTTGCTTTATTATGTGGTTTAGATTGTGCTATCCTGTGTGGACGTGATCGATCTTGGGCACGGATGTTGGAGCCAAACTGAAATTGGTGACTTAGGTATATGTATGGGCATATACCTAAGTAGTGTTGGTTGTTACTTCGTGATTGTATCTTTCCTTTGTGTATTATCCTTTGTGGATTATCCTTTGTGGATTCTGGGAGACTTTCGGGGTCTTGAGGTCCCTACTGAGTAGCGTATACTCACCCCTGCACGGGCTATTCCCACACTACATTGTGTTGGATGCAGACGACGGATATCGCTGATCGTGGTTGAGGCTTGTGGAGCAAGATGGTACCTGGAGGTGGTCCACTGGGTGGGATGTACACAGAGCGGACGGTTGGACCCGAGGAGACTATCTGTACCCACCCATCAGGTGGGATTTCAGGTGGATTGCTCGACATTGCTGCTTTACTTTTAGTTTGGGTTTGTTTTCTGGCCCACTTACTTTTCCGCACTTACTTTTGTACCCATATTTACTTAGTGTTTACTTCTGCTGTCTTACTCTGTGGTGTTTATTTACTTTATAAAGGCAATACCTTCACTTTTTATCAGGATTTACGCCTTTGGTGCAAGTTGCCAGCCCCTGGCCTATGGGAGGCGGGCTTGGGGTAGTCACGACACGGGTCCCGAGGACGGGTCGTGACAGACTCATTATATCAGTGACTCACTTTAACTATCGGTGAATACTTGCATTGGTAGCATCATGCATCGATAGGTCATTTGTATTGAAAACATTTCATTGCATCTCTATTTCATCTACGTCGGTAGGTAATTTTCATCTCTAGGTCATATGCGTTGGTAGTTCCTTTGCATCAGTAGGTTATCTGTATTGATATTTCATTTGCATCAGTAGTTTATCTGCATTGGTAGGTCATTTGCATCAGTAGGTTATCTGTTTCGGAAGGTCATTTGAATCGGTAGATCATCTGAACTATCGGTATCTCATCTCTTTAGTCAGTGTTAGTCTATTATAATTCGAATATTTTTTTTTTCAGAATGTCTTACACTGTAAACATGAAAAAAGTGTTCCAAATTTATGTGAGATCATAGATAGACATAATTTCTCATATTGAAGCATAAATAATTTTCAATTAAATGTTTAGACATGATTAATAAGAGTTGACATGATTCGTGATTATTAAAACTATTAATACTAGAGAGGATGGCCATGGTATACTATAGGCCAGCAATCATCCGCTTGTTGATGATCACAAATCATGGAATTATTCAGTAAAATCATTTGATGGAGAATTAAATCATTCTACATATCATCTCCAATTATTGATGACTATTTATAATATATATAAGATTAATATTTAAAATAAATAAAATGGTATCAAAAAGAAAATAACATATATAAGAGTGATATCAAAGGTAAATTAAATAATGATAATGCCAAACTCTCCCCCCCTTTGGGATTATAAAAAAGAATAGTGGTTGAAAAGAAATAAGAAGCATTATAAATAAATAGATAGAAAAAGAGATATGGGGGAAGAAAAATAACACAAAATTTCATTAACGAATACCGTAATAAAATAAGAGGTCTCTTTACAAGGGAACAAACCTATCAGATAATGATCCACACTATGGTGGAGGATTAAGATGTTACATCCTTTTCTCATAAGGATTAATAGATGGTCCAATAGGTGGGGGCTAGGAGAATAGAGGGTCTGAAGAAATTTTCAGAGGAGGTAGGATCACTCTGTTTGGAACATTAGGTACAAGGTTGGGTTTGTGTTGTGACAACACAAGAAGATGAAGCTATTCTTGAATCATGGGGAGAATATGAGACAAACATGAGAAACTAAAATTTGAGGTAGAGGCACTTATCCAGGAGGTCCAAGAGGTGCAGTAGAAGGTACTATAATGGATTCACATTGGACATGAAGGTATGGATTTAATATCATAATGAAATACAAAATAATATTAACACTATAGTTCATTGATTTCTCAAATTCATCCTTATTCTCCATGATTTTTTTCCAAAAGAGTAGTGAAGTCCTTCAATTTCTTGACTTGTTCTTTGAATGATTTTATAATGTGAGGTAAATTAAAATTATTTTACAAATACTTAAAGTGAATTTTTAATTGGTTCATGGTGTAAATCTTTGAGAAAAATTAATTAAACCTCTTTGTAAACTCTTCCTCAATAGAAGATGCTTCCTTTGTTTAGAATCTAACCATTTTATACACACGGTCAGTATTATTCTCAATATTTTATATGTTTCCCAAACAAGAGGCAAAAAATAGAGCTTTAAGCTCATAATTTATAATAATTATTACTTCCTCAATGTTCAGAGTCTGAGAAGTCTTCCCATATGTAGAACAAATATCAGTAGGAGTTGAGGCATGAGACTTCAAATTTTTAAGAATAGTATCCACACAACCTTTGTACTTTGAGGTCAAGATATTTAGGAAATAAAAAACCCCAGTCATTTATTTTCTCAACTTGGTAGTACTAGAAACAATTGTCTTAGTAGTCATAATTAGGTTGGGTTGAATCTCATATATCACTTTCTTTGCAACATTAATTGTATTAACCTTACTTTTACCTACTGTCTAACTTAGAATAGAAACCACTTGTCTAAAATACCTCAATTTTCTATTGAAGATCTAAGAGAGTGTAATTCATCACACAACTCAGTGTTTTATCTTCAAGCTATTTGAATCTCATGAACCATATGAGATCTAATAGTAAAAATTACAGATGAAATGACTTATTATTTAAACCATTCAATATTTTCTTTAGTGTCAGAGCCACTATTAAGGGTCTCATCCACAGACTCCCTTGCAACGGGTACAAAAACATCATCATATGAATCTTTATAATCTAATCCCAGTGCAACATATTTAGGATTACTTTACCATTCAACCATTATGTCATCATCCAGAGGAGTTAGAGTATCAAGCCTTTCTCTTCCAAGTTTATTCTATTCATGTGCTTGATATTCTATTTGTTGAGGATCTCTATCAACATGATCTTTCCTCACTTATTTCTCATCTTCATCATGAGGTCTTCTTTTTTCATAAACTAAATGAGGTACATAAATTTCATGAGCTTCCACTTCATCAACAACTTCATCATTTTCTCTTACTTAAACAACAAATTTATGAGGTTCTTCTAACTAAGCCTCATCCATAGCTTCAATAATTTCAATATCTTCACATTGATCATTCCTAAAATGGTCATCATCAATTTAAATTCTTCCATCATAATCATCATGTCCAAAGACATGTTCTTCATTTTCATTTATATCATCATCTTCATCACATTCTTCCCCTTCACTACCACATACACTTTCATTACCTTCAATTTTTTCTTCTTCTTAAGAGCCACTTAATCTTCTTACAAATTCCACAATACCTGAGACTTCTGTATCTTCATTTCCATTATCATAAAGTGTTGGATCATTAAAGGGTAAGGTAAGTGTAGGAATAGGATACCCAAAGGTAAATCCTATGATATGTTCATTGGTGTCAGGATCACTCCTATCAGCAATAGGTGGTCCCCAATATCTAACTACAGTAACATGCTCTTCTTCTTCTTCTGAAGAGTAAACAACTTCCTCATTTAGTCCCAAAGTAGGATCATCCATATTCTTGGTCTTAGTTAGATATTACACCAGATTGAACATATCATAGATCTAATCTTTATCTCCAAACCATTCTCACTCCCATGGTCCCCAGTTTATTTTCATCCTTTTACAAATCTCTTTTCTGAGGCAGATCTCACTGCACTTTGAAACAACCTTTTCTCATTCATTCACACATCCTTTCTATTTTAGCATAGCTGAGATCATACTTGTATAAAAATTAGAATTATTTTTTCATTAAGGTTTGATCATTTCATTAATCTGCAGAGTAAGGTATCTACACAAATATACATTGATACATTTTATTAGAAGATGAACCAAGAAGGAATCTTTATATTTAAGAGAGGAAATTTCCATTGTCCTTATACATATTTAATTTTGAATAAACTTAAAAAATATTCTACATTATCCACTTAACTATGTACCAATGGGTATTCTATGATTATCATTATTATAATCTCTTTTAGAGCTATCTTAAATAAGAACATATCACTCTCAGGTAGAGAGGTACCACAATAATCATAAAATACACCTTCATGAGGATCTTTAAGATATTTACTCCAATGAATTTAAGAGAAATATATTTGGACATGATCTAGGAAATATCACATCCTTCTAGTAGGATCTCCATATTAATGTAAAATTCATGAACTAGCTTCGGGTAAAAGGGTCATTCATTATCTGAGAACCACCAATGCGATCCGTGAACTTGTTGCACCTTGAGGAAAAAGACATTCTTTATAACAGCCATTTTGTGAGAACTTATTTTTATATAGTTACAACATGGTTCTCTAGATTGGGATTTGTATGTCTTGAATATTTGATCAATTTACCTTTCTATTTCTCAGAAGCATGAGATTCACCCCCATCAAGAGTTCACTTCACACAATCCATTCCAATCAATTCAGTTTGGAGTTTGAAAGGTTAATGGTTGAGGATAGAGAGAGATTAATAGTTGAGAGAGTGTATGGGTAATAGATTCAAGTGGATCGATTCAAATTTCTTTCATTTAGGGATTTTTAAATCACAAAATCATGAAATCATGAACCAAGTTCAAAAAAACCAATGAAACAGTTTCACTTTGGTAAAAACATAAAACATATAAAAAATAGAGAGTCATCAGTGTTGGCATGATTTTTTTTATAACACTAACGACATTAGCTTAACAAGGTATCAACATAACAATGTATCAGTTTGGATATGACAACTGTGTCGGCATGACATAGTATCGGTGTTGGCATGAAATTACCAACCTTATACTGTGAGTGTCGGTATGACAACTTCACTTAAAATGGTAAAAGGAATAGAAGAATAGGTCTGGTGGATTGATCATTCCTAACTCATGTATGATTTTGTTCATTCATTTAGTGTTCAATGGCTTAGTGAGAATGACTGAAAGATGATGTTCAGTGCCAATGAACTCTAATGTTATATCACGTTTTTGATAATGGTATCTCAAAAATTTATGCCTCATAGCAATGTGTTTTGTTCTCGAATTCTAAATAGGATTCTTAGAAATATTAATTGCACTTTTGTTATCACAATTTATAGGGACATGTCTTAATTGATATCCATAATCTTGTAATGTGTGTTTTATCCATTAAATTTGTTCACAAAAACTACCAGAATCTATTTATTCAACTTTAGTAGTAGATAATGCAACAGAATTTTGTTTCTTACTACACCATGAAACAAGAGACTTGCCCAAAAAGTGACATGTTCTAGAGGTGATTTTTATATCTAACATACAACCACCGAAATCAATATCTGAATAAATCATGAAATCAAAATTACTTCTTCTAGGATTGAATATTCCTAGGTTGGGAGTTTGTTTGAGGTATTTGAAAATATTTCTAACAACAATAAGGTGAGATTATTTTTGGTTTTCTAGAAAATATGAACACTTGCATACACTAAAAAAATATCTTTATTACTATTAGTTAAGTAGAGTAAGATTCCAATCATTCCTCTCTATGTGTTTTGATAAAAAAATTTACCATTTTCATCAAGATCTAACTTACAAGTTGTACACATTATAGTATCACTACTCTTAGTGTTTTCATTTCCAAATATTTTTAAAATATCCTTAATATATTTACTTTAATTAAAAATAATACATTTTTCATTTTGAAATTTTCAAATCTAAGAAAGAATTTGAGTTCACCCATTAAACTAATATTAAATTCACTTTTCACATCTTTGAAAAGTCAACACATAAGGCAATTTTAGAGGATAACAAAAAATCATCTACATATATTTTTATTACAAAACAATATTTGTAAATTCTTTTTATAAAGAGTGTAGGATCAAATATACATTTGGTAAAACCATTAGAAATAATAAAAGTGTTGATCCTATCATACCAAGCTCTTGAATCTTGCTTTAAACCATAAAAACCTTTCATCAATTTAAAAAAATATTTGGAAAACAATGGTTTGTAAGAAAAGGGGGTTGTTAAACAAAAAAGTCCTTAACTATATACCCATTTAGGAATTCACTATTGACATCCATTTGATAATGTTTTAAATATTGATTTGCAACATAGGTGAGAAATATTCTAATAGCTTCATGTATAGCTACTAGTGAAAAGGTTTCATCATAGTCAATTATTTCTTCTTAACTAAAACCTTGGGAAAACAATCTAGTTTTGTTTCTAAATTTGTTACCATATCCATATACATTATTCTTGACCACCAATTTAGTGCCTATGGTCATGGTGACTTTGGTTCTATCCAAAATTTTCCAATCCTTATTCCTTTGACACCGATTTAGATCTTCTTGTATAACCATCACCCAAAATTCATCATTAATAGCATCATTGATGTATTTAGGTTTAAATGTGATAGAATAGATTGATGTTTAACCTAATTTCTTAGAGAATCTATAGTATTTGTTCCTTTATCTAAATCTCCAAACACATTATCTAAAGGATGATTTTTAAGAGTTCTAGAAAATATAGAAAAATAAGGACTAGTAATTTATGATTCTTCAGTAGATTCAGGTTCATTATTTCTCGAATCTTGAAAATTTTGAAAACATGAAGTTTTAATATATTCTTTCAAAGGCTGCATAGAAGATTTAGAATTAATTTACAAATATGACATATCATCCTCAAGATTCTCAAGATAGGTCTTAGGTTAATGTGGATCTGTATCATAATATTTTATATGTTTAGATTATTCCACTCATCTGGTTCTTTTGTTAAAGACTCTATAGGATTTACTAGTGACTGAATAACCTAAAAAGATTCCTTCATCACACATGGATTCAAACTTATCATGATTATCCTTATTTTTAAAAATATATACTTTAGAACCAAAAACATTGAAGTAATTAACCTTGGGTTTTCTATTGTTCCACAACACATACAGAGTTCTCTTGAGGGTAATTATGATTAAAACTCTCTTAATAATATTGCATGTTATATTAACAGCTTGAGCCCAAAATTAAATAGGTAGTTCATACTCATTAAGTACGGTTCTATAAATTTATTACAAGGTTCTATTTTTTCATTCCACAACACCATTTTTCTAAGGTTTTCTAGAGGAAGAAAAGTTATGAATATAGATATTTTTTGAGAAAAAAGATTCCAACACATGGTTTTTAATCTCATGGATATGGTCACTTTAGATGTTTTTAATTATAAGACCACTAATACATTCTATAGTCCTAGAATACATGGTGAAATGTGATAAAGTATCACTTTTGTAAGCCATGAAGATAGTAAAGGTATATCTAGAGCAGTCGTCTACAAGAACACATACATAGTGAATCCCCTTAAGAATTGAGACTCTAGAAGGTCCAAACAAATCCATGCAAACCAACTCGATAGGTTGAGAAGTTGAAGCTTCTTTATTTGGTTTTAAGGAGATTTTGTGATGTTTACCCTTTTGACAAATATTACAGACTTTGTCATTTGAAAACTCAAGTTTGGGTAGGTCCTTGACTAAACCATTTCTATAAATATTTATAAGCGTGTGTTTATTATAGTGTCATAATATTCTCTTACAAAGCCAAGAATCTTTGTGAAATACAATTTAGCATGAAATTTTTTGGGAAATTAAATAATATAAGTTAACAACATAAACATTTTCATTTCTAAAAGTAGAATATAAAAACAAATTTTTAGAGTTGAAAACATTTAATGCATCATTTTCAAATTTATCATTAAAAACATCATCACATTGCTTATAAATACCAAGTAGAATGTATTTTAATCCATAAAAAAAGTACTTTAGAAACTAAAATTGAGTTAGAGTTTTCAATTTTTTAGAGGACAATTATTTTACATTTAGCATTGCCAACAAAGGTGAAATTCCCACCATAAATCTATATCAAGATCTCAAAGCATGAGTTATCTACTGTCATGTGCCTTGAACATCCACTATCTAAGTACCATAAGTTTTGAAAACATATTCTCAAGTTTCATTCCTACAAAATAATCAAACAAAAACTGATTATGGTACACATATTTTTTTGGGTCCAGTAACATTAGTAATAGCTACTTTAGGAAAACACATCTACTTCATTGGTTTCCTATAAGAACTATGTAACATATTTAGAAAATAGACTCTATTGGGTCTAGAAAAACTAGAGGTAGTAAAAAACATTACAAAACTCTAACTAGCAGCATAATTTTCATTTTTAAGTAGAAAACATAATTTCTATATTTAGTTACAAGCTTGTTTTTTTGTGATATTTCTCTTACCAAGTGGGTAAACTATAATGGTATTGTATCTAGGGGAAATGTTTTACTCAGAAAATGTGTAAGAATTTTTTTTCCATTGGTAAGTTTCTCTAGGTCCTTTTCAATTGCTCATTATATAATATAAGTTCATATTTCTCCTAGAGTAATTGAACATTTTTCTCTTTCTCTATAGTAATATTAGATTTAACAAGAGAAATAAGAGAATATTTTTTCTTCAAGGATTTATATTGGTCTTATAATTCATTAAAAGTGTCTTCAAGAGTATTAAAATATTCAAATAATTAATCACCAGTAATATTTTTCTTATTTCACATTCATCTCCATAATAATAAGAATTATGTTCAGGATAATTTATTGTTACCTTAGATTTGTTTTTAATCAAACACATATTGGATTTATCATCCCTTTCATCATATGAAGACTCTAAGTCACATGTGATGTCCTTAGAATCACTCCATGTTTCCTTTATGGACTTTTTATACATTTTTTCTTTGTCCACATACACCTTCTTGTACCATAGCATGGGACTACCAACCTTTACATATCCATTTCTATTACATTCATAACAGATTATTTCATTTTATTTGTCACTTCCTTTCTAATACTTCATCAATTTTCCCTTTTGATCATAGTTACCTATGCATTTAGTATTTCCAAATAATTTATTCTTTCTATAAAATTTATTAATCCTTATGAATATTCTTGTAATCTCTATATCAATGTCTGCTGATGATTTTTCATCACAAGAACGTTTAGTTTCATGATGAACTTTGTCCTTCTGCTTTGAGGCAGTATATTTGAAAGCAATAGATTTTCTTTTGAGTACATCATCCTCTTCTTTTTTGACTTCTAGTTTTTCCTCATAAATAATCATCTTTCCTATTAGCTTGTTTTTTGGTATCTTGATAATATCTAATGATTCTATAATTGAGACAGAGGTTCTTATCCATATATCTGGTAAGCATCTGAGAATTCTCCTGATTTTCTCCTTGGATGAAAGGTCTCTTCACAAAAAGATCATAGTGTTCAAAATTTCATTAAACCTATGATACATGTCAGAAATAGGATCATCAAGATTCTTTTTAAAGTTATCATATTTAAAAGTATATGTTTTATGTCTAATTTCCTTAACACTAGAGGTTCCTTCATGTGAAACAGATAAAGTATCCCAAATTTCAGGGGTTGATTTACATGAGGAAATTCTATTAAACTATTCATCACCTAAAAAAATATAGGGTATTCATAGACTTGGTATTATTGTTATAGGTTGCCTTAGTTGGTCATCTGAGGTATGCATATGAGTAGAAGGAATCTTATATTCATAAAAAATTTAATAAAAATTCTCAAAACCCATAATTTCTAAGTGCATTTTCATTTGATTTTCCATTGTGCATAATTATTTCCATTAAATAATAAATGTATATTAGTTGAAACACCTTCCAATATATTATCCATGATACAGAAATAAACATTTAAAGAGCTATAAATTTATTATTAATTTTTTTTACAGATCTTTAAAATAAATAAAAAACCAGAGTTGAAAAATATATTTTATAAGATATTTAAAATGATTGCAACTAGAAACTTAAAAACAACATGTAATGCCAAATGTTTGTTAGAGTAGGAAAATCAAGATGGGGTGAATTGAGTTCCCATATAAATTTATATTAAAAAGGTTTATTTAAAATATTCCCCCAATTTAAAATAAAAAACAATCCAGTTAATGAAGGTAGTAAAATTATAATAGTTTGACAATTCTAATATTTTCTTAGAATATTGATTAATTATTAATTATAACAATATGACATATTGATAAAACTTTTAAAACTACTATAATAATAAAAAAAATTATAACTACTATCAAAGACTAAATATCAAAGTTAAATTTAGTTTTATAAAATATTAGTTTAAAATAGACAAAGACTAAATTGAACACTCAATGGATATAAAATAAGAGGTTTAGTCTAAAGAAGAGACTTATTCCTCTCCACTTGGTGATTACCAACCACCATGCAATCTATATAGAGAAATATTTTGATCCACACCCTGGATCGAGGTTAATACAATAGTACACAAAATATTTAGGTCCCAAAACCTCTACCATAGGTCTTCGTGGGAACAAAAAACAACCAGGTCACACAGGACCACTTCCACAGTTCGTTGTAGGATGAACACATGTAAAAAATATTGTTCGAGGATATTTGGTATCCTCCAGTTTAGTGAAAGAGACAATGTGTGTTTTAGTACAGATACACACACTACTCAAAAAATATAAATAAAATAGTACATTGTAGATAAAAGATAATGAAAAAGGATTAGATATTATCTACATATTGTTTTATGTAGCTCTAAACTATCTAATGTATCAGAGTTGAAGCTTGAGTCCCCTTCTGGAAGTGGACACTAAAAATACAGTTTTGTGGAGCACTATGTTCTGTCTTTTAGGAGGGTTATATGTTCTTCTCCTTTGGTTTTGTTGGATGCTGCTGAGATCATGGAACTTTGATGATTGGTAGTTCCCCGGTTCACAGCATGTAGGAAAAAATAATTCCTCTTTCATTCTTCTTTTCAGTGTGGTACCCAGAGTAGTTATTCTTGTACTTTATCCTATATATGTGTCTATATGAGTCTACCCATATATGTATTTTTTGCACTATTAATTGTATATATATTCATTTATCCCAACAATGCACATGTTTGAGGTAGACACAGTACCTCATATTTCTGAAATCCTCATTTAAGTTGTCTGTAAAAATCCATAAATTAACAAGTCGCATTAAAACACTCAAAATATGTCTGTTTGAAGTAATTTAAAATAAAATAAATTTTAAACAGTCTATCAGTGAGTCCTCGGTCGATCGAAAAATGCATTAATAGGGCATTTCTACTGATGGTAGGTCATTTTCGTCGGTAGGTCATCAACGTCGGAAGGTCATATTCATTGGTAGGTTATCTGCTTCAGTAGGTAATTTGAATCAGCAGGTTATTTTTGTTGGTAAGTCATTTTCATTGGTAGGTTATCTACGTCGGTAGGTCATTTTCATCGATAGGTCATTTGAACTGTTGTTATATCATCTCTTCTGTCGGTGTCAGTCATCTACACTTATAATATATTTTTTCCGAACTGTCTTACATTATAAACATTAACAGAATGTACCGAATTTATGTGAGATCATAGATAGACATAATTTTATATATTGAAACTTAAATAATTATGACCACAATGTTTAGACATGATTAATAAAAGTTGAAATGAGTTGTGATTATTAAAACTATCAATACTATAGAGGGTATCCATGGCCTCTTATGGTCCCACAATAGGGATATAAAAAATCCTTCTAAAATGACATTAAAAAAAAACCCCGTCTCCCTATCATTATTTACAATATAAACTGAAATGGTTGTGGTTGAATTATTATTCCCATGTTTAATTAAACTCTTTTCATCTTTGAATAGATATAGCTATTTTAGAGACAACTAACCTACTTCAAATTTAGATTTTAATTCTTGAAACAATTAAAAAATTTACCCTAACATAGCCTTTGATTTGGCCAATTGATTGTATAGAAAGGAAATACCATTCATTATTCCTATAAAAGGGCCCACCAAAATGACTTCTACTATGACATATATCTCAAAATATATTTGAAAATCCATATATAAAATGGATAAACCCCCTTATGGAAATGTGAGTGTCCATTCCTCATTTTCTTTATTAGTGTAACCTAATAAATTTTTACACATTATCCCTTCTTTCTGAAATATTGTCAAAATTTTAAAAAGTCCAAAACTATTGAGTGATCTCACTAATAGGTCTAATTGTCACATGGGTCTTTATGTGGTCATTAATTTATTAGTTCACTAGTGGTTTCACCCCATCTCATTGGTGTTGTTTAATTGTACTTTTCCCCTTTATTTCAAAGTTCATGAATTAAAAACTAACTATAAATATAAAAGAATACTTTTAAAACAACTTAAATGAGTTATAATTAACATAATTTAACCATTAAGACCAATGGAAAACTTCCCATTAAAATTTGATATCACTTCATACTTTATTTTAGAGTTTTATCAGTGGTGGATATATTCTTGGATTAAATTTCCAACTATGAATCTGCGACACTCATAAAAAATTTATCTAACTTCTCTAAATCCTGTATTACTTAAATAACAACATATTTAAAAAATCATTCAAAATAAATCTTCTTTTAATTTCTTCAATAAAATAAAAATATCTTTCATTGCAATAGTGATGTAGTTTCATTATTTTATCTCACTAGTTTTGTGTGGGTGCCATATATGCTGACCATTTTAGATAATTTATGTTCCATAACATTAGATTATTTATCAAGATTTAATTTTTTATTTTGTATAGCATTAATATGATCTAATATATATGAAATAACATAATTATGAAAATTTTATAGAAAAAAATTAACTTTATAATTACACTTTATCACATGGTTCATCTTCTTCATCGCACAAAATTTATTCCTTTAAGGAAGAATAACTAATAGATTCAGAAAGAAAAAAACCACACTAATTAGCTTTAGATAGTGGTTGTTACTCCTTTTTCTTTGAGGAATTTTTCTCCCTTTTGGAATCCTTTTTCATGTTATATTTAAATGTCTTATTTGAGACCTCCATTTTTATTTTGATAGGGTTGGAATATGAGTTTTCCATCACAAAAACTTCTTCAAAGATAAGAAATCTACACCTTTTCTAATTTAGATAAAGATAAATATTAAAATAAAGAAAACTCCAACCAAAGGAAACATTATCACTGATATAAATTGAAATTAATGGCGGATCAGAGGTAGAGTACTTAGGGGTGAATCAAGTTGTAGCATTTTTTTAATTCGATTTTATCCTTTAAAATTTTCCCCCAGTGTACTAGAACCTATATTACCCATTACATTATCAATAAATCTATTTTAAATCTTACCAAATATTTAACAACCACATTTAATGAAATCAAAGAAAGTAAATACGGAAACCAATAATTTTACAAGGTTCATCCCATTCATAAGAAGCCTACTCATTGTTTGAATTGTTTGTTCTCCCGAACCACATATTCCCCATAATAATAAATCCCAAATTACAATGGGTTTAGTGCATCATACACCTACATAGTTTCTCAATATGATTACACTTTCTATTAACACACTATAATTGACACAATCACTATAAACATAGAATAACAACATCATAAATTTCATTCATTTCATTCATTTCATACATAGAGTCACACTGGTTCCACAAAATCCCACTATGTATACAAAACTATTTTGATCCAGTCCATTTTAATTTGATATGTCATCCATATTAGGATGTAACTATATCCATATAATTATTCTTCTTATACTAAAAAATGTATTAATCTATTTTCTAATAGGCAACTGAAACTCCTATAACACCATCTTTATTCCCAACATAGCTTCATAAGTATTTTATAAAACATATTCACTAGGAATACCGATTAGAAACATGCATAATAGTTTCTGTCTCTCCATATATTCTTCCTTTTTATTTTTCTCATTATTTTGAAACCATGGGTGTTACATGATCGTCTTCTTCCTTAAATTTTGATACCTATATGATTAAATTTCATAAAAAATGATCGAAGTACACATAATATTTTTCTAAACTGATATTTATTTAATATTTATCAAACAAAAAAAATATAATTTTGTTTATTTATTTTCTCTCTATTTCCATTTATTTTCATATATAATTCACCAATATAATGTTTTCGATTTGTAGAATATATAAAATCACCATTATATATGGTTTCCATGATCTCAATATACTTTTTCTAAATTTTATAAGCCTTTTTATTTATGGGTTTATCCCATGATCTGATATATATAACATTTTATCAAATGATTGTGTCCTATATAATTATAGGATTAACCATTCACCTTCACTTAAATTATTTTACTTATAATAGCCAAATTGATCTTCTAGGTTCCCAGAGTAGGCTCATTTCACTTACTATCTTTCTCAAAAGTCATCAAAATAAATCCACACATAAAAACGCATTAGGGATGTATGATAATACTCTGTAATTAACAATTGTGAAAATGATTATTATATATAATCATGAATGGTTTCAATGGAAATGATATGGGTTCAATATTGAACATACAAATCCAAGATAATATCATAGCTCAGTAATCTATATATTAATATTTAGCCACAAATTCTTTAAGATATTTAGAACACTCATGAATAACTCTAATATCCTCATATTTAATTTCATCATATTTGGGTATATCTATAGTTTAATATTTATTTATATCACCATGAATTCCTTTTTTCATTGATCCTCTTCACTATAACTTAATGACCAGAATATTATAATTTTAATATTTAACCACTCCCCCTTTTATATTTTTTTATGTTTATAATAATACATAACTTATTTAGGATAAACCCTTTTAATTTTCTTCTTTAGTTAACATAATTTTTAACTCAAATTTATAATCTATAGATTCTCAAAATTTATCTATGTATTAATTTTTATGCCATATTGAAGTCATGTGATTCTTAGAAAGAATTTATACCCTCTTCACATCAATTTCACACATCTTCTAGAATCACCATTTTTTTATGAACTGGAAAGTCATATGTTGACATATAAAGTGTTAAGAGTCGTTATG
This sequence comes from Viscum album, assembly GCA_963277665.1. Lineage (NCBI taxonomy): Eukaryota > Viridiplantae > Streptophyta > Magnoliopsida > Santalales > Viscaceae > Viscum > Viscum album. The sequence continues at coordinate 1,251,879,663 of OY728138.1, forward strand.
AACTCCTAAAATATACTAGAAAAAATAATATTTCCACCATAAAGACTCATATTGCGTATCTAAACTCATACACCAACTACATAAAGTTTTATATGCCTTATTTTAATGTCTTTCATATTTTACATACTTCCAAAAAAACATATAATTTCATCAAAAATTCATAAAAGATTATAGAAGAATTAAATCCAATGAAGTCTAATGAGAAAAGTCGTATGCTATACCTGAAAGTCTTATATAAGATCCGGACCTTAAAACATTACATAATCTTGAATTAAATGAATAATTCACATTGAGGATCTTTTTAGGTTTATAGTTTTAGAGAATTAGGCCATAACTATTACATTAAATCTTAATAAATACAAAGTAGAAACTTCTACTCTGTTTCCATTTTTTTTGTAAAATAAAAACTCTTGAAAAAAAGAGTCATTTCTAGTTCTATGTTTTATACAGATGACTTTTCCTTGATCCCATCCTTGACCCTATTTACCTTTACGTCTTGTGGAAAACATTTCAAAACTTGGGATGAGCATAAAGAGCCTTGAAAGGGTTATAAAACAAAGAAAGAAAACATTATATCATCAATACAAACACAAAATAAGCTCTTTAACAAACCTCATAAAATCATAAGATTTTTTAAATATACATAGAAATTATAAATCATAAAGGTGACTTATAGAATATAGAACATACTTACATTTTAGTTTTCACATCTACATAGGGAGTTACATTTGGAATTCCCATCATAGTATATTCTCTACATCTCATAGTTAAAACATTCACGATTACCTCCCTCACAATACCCAATGCATTAGAGAGTTATCTTAGGATCACCCACACTAGGTTTATCATGGAACCACCCGTATGCATAAACAACTCCCAAGAACCACAAAATATTCATAACATATAAAACAAACATAAAGGAAAGATAAAATTTCTACATTTCAATCAAAATATGTAATTAAAATATATTTACATAACAAATCCATTATCAAAACCATTTTCAATACCAAAATATTTAAAAGAGTATATGGTATTTATTTTCCTTTTAAAAACATTTAGTCTTGTTAATGAAGCCAAAGATCAAATAATACCCATAGTAGCAGAAAAGGTCATTATCACCGCTTACATTAGAAGAAAAATTATTATTTTTTAATTTATAAAAACTCCACATAGAAAAATATTCTTTTTAAATGAAATGAGAATTCAAATGTTTTTATACACCATATAAATGAATGTCTTGTATAAAAAAATATGCCTCCATGAATGGAGATTGAGACGAAGTCCCTTACCTCTTGTCTAACATGACTTGATCATTCTTTAATCTCTTGAATAATAAACTATTGTTAATTTCTACTTTCTGAAGAACCTTTTTCAAATTTATTATTCCTTTTTTATAATTTATTACCCTACTATAACCATTAGTTAATTATTTGTTTTCATATCAGACATTTTTTCGATATTCGAGACTAGAGTTGAAAATGAACTTGTTATAATTATAAATTGTCCATGTGGTTGAAATTCCATTATCTATAGAATAATATTAATGATTTATATATCATATATATCATATATATCCAGTATATATTTTTATTTATAATATTACATAATATTTGGAGATAAGGAATGAAATGCACTGTTCAGGGAGACAGTAAGCTGTACGTACACATGAACACTACATTCATTTCTATTTCATATTTAATAGAATAAAAACATAATTATACATAGGTATATTATAATTCCAATGTAATATCATATATAATTTCATTAAATTCATCCTTTATACATTCCACCTATGGAATGAACGAGTCATATCACTTTGAGTGGGCGGTAGTCAGTACTTCCTCAAATGAAATTATCTTATTTACCTACTATGGAAAACCATAAAGGTATTTTACAAATGAAAAATATAGAAGCTTAGAAAAAATATAAATATAATATATATCACATATAAACACAGTTCCATTATAAGGCCCCGACCATAAACATTACTTAATCATGAATTAAACGAATAATTCACATAGAGGATCTTTTCAGGTTTAGAGTTTTAGAGAATCAGGACATAACTGTTACATCTCAAAAGATTACATAGTAGACACTTCTACTAAGTTTCCATAAAATAAAAAAAAACACTTAAAAAGAAACATGTCTAGTTCCATGTTTTAGATAGAATGTCTTTCCTTGACCCCATCCTTGACCCTATTGATCTTTAAGTCCTGTGGAAAACATTTAAAAATCTTGGGATGAGCATAAAAATCCCAGTAAAGGATACACAAGGAAGGAAAACTGTTAGTTTTTCAAAACAAAAAGTAAACCATGAATACTTTACCAAAGTAATACTTTTCCCCTTTATGAAGTAGTAAAAACCCTTCACTGAATAAAAGACCATTACTTACCCTTTTGTAACCAAAAGATTACCATAAAACCCATATAAAGAACACATAACATATAAAGGTAACTTGGGACATAAACATAATTAAATAAAATAACCATACGGTCAACATCCACACATACTTAATGGAATAGCCATACGGCCGACTTCCATACCCAATGCATTAGAGGTTATAACGTAACCACCCGTCCTGGTATTCACGGCACCACCCGTCATATGGTTTATCACGTAACCACCCGTAAAATGTCCAAGTACCATCATTACACATAAAATATTGAAAATATAAACATTTCAATAACAAAATTTCATTTGCAATCATAATAAGTAATTCCAATATATTAAATTAATCAATCCATTTCCAAAAATCGTTTAAAAGTGTTTTTTGAATCAAAGTGTCCCATACCACTTTGAAGCTTTTAATGGAATTATAACATTAATGTCCATATAAATAAATACTGAAAACCATTTTGAAAACATAGAAATTAAAGATAATTATTTAGAATAATGAATCTTTAAAACATTTAAAATGATATTTTTGTTAAAGAGTTTTTAACAAAATGAGAGACTCTTGAATACAAATAATTTCGGAATAACATTTAATAAAAAAATTATAATATCATGAATATAATTGATTCATGATATAGTATGTCAAATGACAGTATGCACACCATATAAGAGTGAATTGGTGCAGAACAACAATGAAGTCTCAATGGAAATGGAAATTGAGATGGAATCCATTATAAAGATGGTATCCTTAAATTAAGGATAAATCTGTCACATAATTATGTGTCAGAAATATAAATACACCCAATATATGTGGATATTAAGTGTGAAACAATCAGAGTTCATTCACACATATTCATAGGATGACTTGTTCAAGAAGTATAAGTTGAAGCCAATGAAATCAAAATTGGGTTAAGACGTTCCCTTGTAAAAATTCGACAGCCTAACGACGTCACTTCAAAATTAAGAAAATTACTCGACGAGAGAGTGAATGGTATCTCATCACTTGGAAATAAATTTTACATCAATAAGGATATAGAAGAACATATCCCAGCATAATAAGATGTAAATTAAAAGACATAACAAAAGAAGTCTTTTAAAAAGAGGAGGGTGAAAGGTCCCCTTACCGAGTTGGGTAACTTTCGAAACGTACACCCCATGGAAGAAGGGTCATACAACGAAGATGTAAATACCCATAAATGAAATTATACTACACAAAGTGTATAATTGTAAGAACCTGGTTTTTACTGTGAAAGACTTTGGAATATTCTTGATGATATTCCAGAGCAGCGCCTTCAGACGGCATGCGATTCCGGGCCCCAGAGTGGCCGGAATTAAATTTTCAGTGGGTTCACACTTGAAACGCAAAATAAATGCAATAAATCCTAAACGGTGATCCGTATTAGGGATCCGAGTGTACGGATGGGTCCGTAATGGGGTTTTTACCCTAGGAACGACATAAAACTTGTCGGCGCGGGATGTTTGGACCCCTCGCCCGCTTCTGGAACGTAAACAGATTAATTAATTAATTAATTAATTCTTTTAATGGTGAAACGCTAGTATCTCTTAAACGGTGGCTCGGATTAGAAAACAGAGGGCACCATTGAGTTCGGAGCGTGCCGTTTACCCTAGTAGGGGTATATGTTTCGCGGGCGCGGGTCGTTTGTGAAAAATGGCCCCAGGGGCGTTTTTGTAATTTGGCGGCCTCGGGCGCTAAGTTTAGTAACTTTTGAACGGGGTATCGGAATAAAATTCTGAGACCGCCGTTGCGCTCAGAGCGTGGTTCTTAGCCTAGGGGAGGCTAAATCCCGACCTCGTCGGGAGTTCGGGTTCGGGGCTGTCGGGCGGGCGTTTAAGTGATTTATACTTAAACACCCCCCCCCCTTTTCTTCTTCTTCCTCTTCTCCCTCAAACCCTTCTCCCCCCTCCTTCACCTCCAGATAGGAGAGCTCCGGAAAGGAGAGCTCCAGAGTGGCGACTCCGGCAAGGTGCGGTGGTGCCGGCGGATCGACGCGAAGCTCCGGGCGAAGCCCAGCGAGGTATGTGGTGTTGTTTGAGTTTTAAATCCTGATCCCCCTTTGAACCTCAATTTTGGAATCAGTTCGTCATTTAATCTTCAAAAAAATCCCATGTACGCGTAGTATACAATTTTCTCATCCTGACGCTTATTTCGGATTTGAAATCGGAGGTCGGAGGCATCCGTAATCGTTCGCCGAAGTTTGCGGGAAATTCGGGTTTTCTGGGTATTTCCGGCGAGGGTCGAAGACGGAAGACGGCGGCGGCGCAGGGTGGCGCAGGGTGGAGAAGGGAGGTCGACGGTCGGCCGGGGCTTCGGCAGGCAGCGGCTGCGCTTCCGGGAGGCGGCGGCGGCTGTCAGAAGCCGGCCGCTGGTGCCGGCGAGCGGAAGAGAGGGGGGGGGGGGGGGCGCGAAGCGCGCGTCCCCTGTGCAAAGACCGCGACCCGCGCTTTGCGGGTCGCTGTGGGGAATCAACCAGCCGCGACGCGGCCGGTCGGCTGAAGCGAGCCGCAGCCAGCTGGCCGTGGCGGGGTGAACTGGACCCGCGGCTGAGCCGCGGGCCGGCTGTGTGGACCGGGCCGGTCCGGCCCAAAGGGGCTTTGCCCCTCAGTCTTCGGACGCCCGTATTTCGGGCTACGGGCATCCGTTTTGCGCGCCGTCTGCGGCGACGTGAACCAGACGCCGAGATGGTCTTTTTGAGATGGTTTCAGAAATTTTTAATTCCCAAAACAAGGGACCGCGGAGGCGCGGCGTGTCTTTATGTAGACGAGCGTTTCTCCCGAGATTCTTGTTTTGGACGACGCAGATGCGTCTGACGTCCGTTTTGAGCGCCGTCAGCGGCGTTGGGGCCCTGACACTGAGGCGGAGGTTTCCAAGGCGGTTTTGGGCATTGAAACCAGAGTTGAGGCATGGGCCCCACGGGCCGACTCTTGAGCAGTGTGCAGCGTTTCACGCCTTTTCCACCGGACGTCCGTTCGGGGCGTGCGAGCAGTCGATGTTGCGTGTTTTTTCAAGAGCATCGCGTTGGTGCAATCTGCCCGCTTAAATTCGTCGCGGTGGTGCGGGCCCCACGAGGGCCGTTGGGGCGTTGATGGTGTTTTTGCAGCAGTATCACTGGGTAACTGTTTTGGACAAGTGAATAGTCCATCTTGTGTACTTTTTCTAGAGGATTGCAACGGTGCGATCCGTTCGTTGTGTTTCGGGACCGAGATGCAGGTCCCACGTGGCACCGCTCGTGTGCGGTGCACCGAGATGCACCTTTTTCTCCGAATATCCGTTGCATTCAAGTGAGTAGTTCTTTTGACGTGTTTTCCTGAGGGGATCGCAATGGTGCGATGCGCCTGACTGTTTTCGGGGCCGAGGCTCGGGATCACGGGACACCATTCGGGCGTGAGGCGGTGTTGGTGACTTTTCCGTCAGATATCCGTTGGAGGCGAGTAAGTAGTCGATCTCGTATGTTTTTCCGTGAGGATTACAACATTGCAATCCGTTTGGTTGTGCGGAGCCTCTTGCGTGATCTTGTTAAATGTGGAAGCATGGAAGGTGCTCCAGTGGTGGTTTGCCCTACCTTGTTTGTAGCGGACCTTTGGCGTGTGATCGCGCACTCTTAGGAGAGTGACGTAAATGGTTCACGAGATGTGGCTAGCTGTGACAGGGCCTTTGAGGTGGAGTTGTTACGTCACGCCTTCGCGCTGACGTTGGGTGCCGTGTGCACGATAGCCCTTGGGCTAGAGAGGTGGTATACTCTGGGAGTATACGAGAATGCTTGGAGGTACGTCTGGTTGTTCGTACCTGAGAACGTTAGTGCATTCAGTTGGGGTTGAGATGGGGTCACACGTTGTGTGGGCCCCACGTGCGTGTCGGGTTCTGCTTTGCGTAATTCGACCCCTCACGACGTAGAGGGTCCCTCTGTGTGTTTCTTTGACCAGTAGGGTGGAGTTTTTCCCCTGGCTCTGTGCTCGTTGGTTGACCAGTAGGGTTGAGTGGTCTCCCCATGGTTTCATTCTCAATGGATTGGCCGGTAGCGGTGCTAGGGACACCCAGTGATGGAGCAGATGCTGCATCTCTTTTGGGTGAGTTGTTCTGGAGTTGGGAGGTTGCGCGACACCCACTCCATGTTCGGTCGGCCAGTTTTGTACCCTCCTGTAGAGATGGTAGAGCGGTTCTGAGTTTTACCCTCCAGCGGGGCTGGGCAGTGGGTTACTCATCGACTTCCTCAGGCTTACCCTCCAGCAGGGCTGGGCAGTGGGTTTCTCACTGACTTCTAGGGTTTACCCTCCAGCAGAGACTGGGCAGTGGGTCACCCGACGCTATTAGGGTCTACCCTCCAGTAGAGACTGGGCAGTGGGTCACCCGACGACCTCTTAGGGCCTACCCTCCAGCAGGGCTGGGCAGTGGGTCGCACGTCTTCTAGTTCTAGGTCTACCCTCCAGCAAGGCTGGGCAGTGGGTCACCTGTCGACTTATTCCAGGTCTACCCTCCAGCGGGGCTGGGCAGTTGGTCGCCTGAGGATGTATCTTGGTTTACCCTCCATCAGGGTTGGGTAGTGGCTCACATGATGATGTGTTAGGGTTTACCCTCTAGCAGGGCTGGGAAATGGGTCACCCGATATCTGATTATGGTCTACCCTCCAACGGGGCAGGGCAGTGGGTCTCCTGACGATGTATTAGGGTTTACCCTTCAGCAGGGCTGGGCAGTGGGTCACCCGATATTTGGTTTTGAATTACCCTCCAGCAGGGATGGGCAGTGGGTCATTTGTTGGCATTCCAGACTCAGTCCTTAGTACTAGACTAGTCTGTGGCTTACCTCCGTGATTACCGGAGCGGGACCCTTGGTTGTACGGGTCGGTGATGGAAAGACTTTGGCTTTGAGGAGACCTCTCGACTACAGGGCAGTAACGAGGTGTGGATTGACTTTCCTAGAACTCTCAAGTACGAGGGGCACATTCCTCACTGGGACGCGTTCTTGGGATGTGATCCAAAACCGTGCGGGCGAGTCAGTGCCGCCCAAAGCGGATAATGTCGAAGTGCAGTGATTGAGCCCCTTGACTTGTAGTTCAGGGCAGACGTGCGGGATGTTGGGCATCGATGGAGTTTTCTTCTGGGACTGTTGGTGAATCTTTTCTTGGGCTGAACTACGGGACATAGATCCCCTTAAGAGCTTGTTCGGGCTTCTTGATGAGCATAAGGACATGTATATACCTTGTTTAAGGACCCACTTCTTATGTTTGATTACTCTCCTTTCAGGAGAGGCGAAGACGCGCGGGGTACGCCACGTGCTTTCCGTGTCTAGATTCTCGTGGTTGGACGAGTCTACTCTCCTGCTATAGGTAGCGAAGACTCGACGGGAAGTTCATCTTCTCACCGTTTCCAACTCCTTGTGTCGGGACGAGTCTACCTTCTTTCCACTTGTTGGATTGAGCTGAACTCTTTACTTCACTTTCAGTTGTACTCCTTTACTTTTCTTGTTCGCTCTACTGCTCACCCTTCGGTACCTCCTTTTTTTCTCCCTCGAGCCTTCGGGGTATCCTACTGAGTATTTTTATACTCACCCCTGCTTGGGCTTTGCCCACACTTGGTGTGCCCTTGCAGACGACGGACAGGTGGAGCGTGACTTCAGTGGAGCGTAGGAGCTTGGGAGCTTGGACCCCGTATGGTGGTTGTGGTCGGGATCCAGGTGGGAGACCCGTCAGCTATTTCTTTTTTTTACCTGTCGCCGGGTTGTGGCACTTTTTGGTTGGGCACGTGTTTTTCCCCTTTTCTTTTCAGCTTGTACTTTGTACTGTTTAGAGGTCGATGCTCATTTGTGGTATTTATATAGCAGTTTCCCTTTTCTTTACTCTTCTTTTCTTTTACTCTGCACTTTTCATTGAGTGTGCTGCATGTGGGTGTGTTCAGGTGCTTAGGCAAAGGCCTCCCCGAGTTGTTGTGCCTTCGGCGCTGGTCGCCAGCCCCTGGCCTATGGAGGCGGGCTTGGGGTAGTTGCGGCTCGAGCCCGGGTAGGGTCGGGTCGTGACAAAGTGGTATCAGAGCTGGTTTGTTCCTTGGGACGTTGTGCGGACGTCCCTAAAAGATGAATTGGTTGGGATATAGGGAACCTGTGTTAACGTGTCTCGAGAGCGGCTCTCAGGCCAGGGAGTCCAGTGATAGTGCGGTGGCCGACGTATCCATTCACCAGGACCTTGATACCCCGCTTGTCGACTCGACATGTTGAGACACTTGTTGCAGTGAAATTTGTTTGTGCATCACATAGGACCGAGTCTTTGACTGTCCTTCTTGAGTCAGCTCCCCATCGTTGTTGTTGTTGGTATATACACATATTCTCATCTGACCGCGTCACTCCATGGTAATATTCAGGATGTCTGCGTGAGGACAGCCAGCCAGGATACCAGCTTTGGTTCGTGACGACGACCCTGTGATCAACGAGGCCACAGTCCAGGACCCATCATGAGAGCCCCTTTCTCCGGGTGGGCCGGTAGCAGCACCCCCACCTGTTGGGCAGCAGGTAATTTCAGCAGAGCTGGCTGAGTTTGAGCGCTGGTTGAGCATGCTCCGTGAGTTCTAGCAGCAGAGACCGCTGGGGTTCAGTGGTGAGCCAGACCCTCAGGCAGCAGAGGTTTGGCTCGAGGCAGTGGTTCTCCTTTTCAGGCTTGTGCGGATGCCGACAGATCAGAGAGCGGCTTTGGCAGCCACCCCTTTTTTTGGATCAGCATGGTCTTGGTGGAGTCTGGTGACTCAGTTCTCGGCGATTCGTCGCTTTTTTGGGGAGACGTTCAGTTGTAGCTCCGTGAGGAGTTTTTCCCCTCCTGCTTGCACTACGTTTGGATTCAGGAGCTCCTGCAGTTTCAGCTGGGAGGGATGACGGTAGCCGAGTACGCGGCTAGTTTTGCAGACCGTGCATGGTTTTACCTGGACTTGGTCCGTGACGACGACATCAGAGCATGGAAGTTTGAGCAGGGTCTCCGCCGAGAGATTCGTGCTGTCATAGTACCCTTGGTCATTTCCACATATGTCGGGGTGCTAGAGCAGACGCTGGTGACAGAGGGCTTCCTGTCATGTTTTGCGGTTGGTAGTGGCAGTGGGCGCGATGGAGCCAGGACGTCTGTCGTAGCTAGCAGGCGCCGGAGGACAGGATCTCGATGCAGGTGGCCTTCCCACTGCCGGTTTCGGAGACGTGGTAGTATACCATTGTGGAGAAAAGGAGAAGGGCCTCAGCCGAGGATGCCCCTCCGTGAGTGGATCCAGGGCTGTGGTCGTACGCCACAGTGGCGCCGGAGGGCAACAGGGCATCCCAGAGAGAGCTGGTGCTATGCTTGTGACGGGTGAGGTCACTTGGCACGAGACTGCCCGACCCGAGTTGCTGAGAGCTTCAGGCAGGCAGCAGGCGCACCACAATGGCAGAGGCAGCGCCGTGATCGGGTAGTACCCAGAGAGGCAGTGCTAGCAGAGGAGCGGGAGGAGCTGAAAAAGGGGGGATAACTTTACGAGATCTCCCCATCACCACTAGGCGGTCCACGTCAGGCTCCGGGAGCTGATGGTTGGGACCGCGGGTAGCCGCGAGCTTTGGATGTCTACGATCCGGCAGAGCACAGGACGGTGAGGGGTAACCCTTGCGACTCTTCTACTTTTTGCAGTAGAATTGATAAGCTCTGCGTGTGAAAGGTTTTTCTCCCTACTCCTTGTTTGAGGTGTTACCAGAGTAACGCAGGGCGTTGGGTGTAACCCTGTGTTGGTAAGGTAAAAGGTGTGAGACCTTTTCCTTTAGTCGATGGTGTTGGCTCCTTCGCCTGTTGAGCGTGTAAGAGAGCATCGACTATGGAATCTTGCGCGACCAGATATCCTTGGGTGTTTCACCATATGGATATTCTGAAGGAGGGAATCACATGGCCTTGTTTCAGGTGCGGGCGGTGATTCCAGTCACAACGTGCGACGTAGAGGTTCGTTCGGGGAGGTGAGCTTCCCCCGAGAGTCTTCGAGCCGTTTGAGACCGTTCAAAGGAATGGCAAGGTTCCCTACCGCCTTTCCCTAACCCAAAAGTCTGGAGTGGGTGCATAGCATCGGCAAGGGCCGAACTCGTGTGAAAAGATCAATCCTTTGGTCTATGTGTGGCGATGCAGAGCTGTGTGTGGGTTATTTTGGGTACTGGAAAGCCAGGAGTGGGCTTAGTACCCTATGTTGCTCCCCAGTTTTGCTTTTCGGGGATGAAAATTTTGAAGGAGAGAATGATGTAAGAACCCGGTTTTTTGCTGTGAAAGACTTTGGAATATTCTTGATGATATTCCAGATCAGTGCCTTCAGACGGCGTGCGATTCTGGGCCCCGGAGTGGTCGGAATTAAATTTTCAGTGCGTTCAAACTGGAAACGCCAAATAAATGAAATAACTCCTAAACGGTGATTCAGATCAGGGATCCGAGTGTACGTATGCGTCCGAAATGTGGTGTTTACCCTAGGAACGACATAAAACTTGTCGGCGCGGGATTTTTGGACCCCTCGCCCGCTTCTGGAACATTAAACGGATTAATTAATTAATTAATTAATTCGTTTAATGGCGAAACGCTAGTATCTCTTAAACTGTGGCTCGGATTGGAAAACCAAGGGCACCTTTGAGTTCGGAGCATGCCGTTTACCCTAGGAGGGGTATATGTTTTGTGGGCGCGGGCCGTTTGTGAAAAATGGTCCCAGGGGTGTTTTCGTAATTTGGCGGCCTCAGGCACTAAGTTTAGTAACTTTTGAACAGGGTCTCGGAATAAAATCCTAAGACTTCCGTTGCGCTCAGAGCGTGGTTCTTAGCCTAGGGGAGGCTAAATCTCGACCTCGTCGGGAGTTCGGGTTCGGGGCTGTCGGACGGGCGTTTAAGTGATTTATACTTAAACACCCCCTTTTCATCTTCTTCCTATTTTCCCTCAAACCCTCCTCCCCCCTCCTTCACCTCCGGCGAGGCGAGCTCTGGCGAGGCGAGCTCTGCCGAGGTGACTCCTGCAAGGTGCGGTGGTGCCGGCGGATCGACGCGAAGCTCCGGGCGAAGCCTAGCGAGGTAGGTGGTGTTGTTTGAGTTTTAAATCCCGAGCCCCCCTTTGAACCCCAATTTTAGCATCAGTTCGTCATTTAATCTTCGAAAAAATCCCATGGACGCGTAGTATACAATTTTCGCTTCTCGGCACTTGTTTCGGATTTGAAATCAGAGGTCGGAGGCATCCGCAATCGTTCACCGAAGTTTGCAGAAAATTCGGGTTTTCTGGGTATTTCCGGCGAGGGTCGAAGGCGGCGGAAGGCGGCAGACGGCGGCGGCGCGGGGCGGAGCAGGGCGGTCGGTGGTCGGCCGGGGCTTCGGCAGGCAGCGGCTGCGCGTCCGGGAGGCGGAGGAGGCTGACGGAAGCCGGCCGCGGGCGCCGGCGAGCGGAGGAGAGGGGGGCCGTGAAGCGCGCGACCCCCGTGCAACGACCGCGACCCGCGTTTTGCGGGTCGCTGTGGGGAATCAACCGACCGTGAGGAGTCCGGTCGGCTGAAGCGAGCCGTGGCGAGGTGAAACGGACCTGCGGCTGAGCCGCAGGCCGGCTGTACGGACCGGGCCGGCCGGCGCGGGCCGGCCCAAGCAGGGCGGACCGGCCGGTCCGGGCCGGTCCGGCCCAAGGGGCTTTGCCCCTCAGTCTTCGGACGCCCGTATTTCGGGCTACGGGCTTCCGTTTTGCGCACTGTCTACGGCGGCGCGGACCTGACGCAGAGATGGTCTTTTTGAGATGGTTTCGGGAATTTTTAATTCCCGAAACGAGGGGTTGCGGAGGCGCGGCGTTTCTTTAAGTAGACGAGCGTTTCTCCCAAGATTCTTGTTTTGGACGGCGCGGATGAGTCCGACGTCCGTTTTGAGCGCCGTTAGCAGCATTGGGGCCCTGGCACTGAGGCGGAGGTTTCCAGGGAGGTTTCAGGCATCGAAACCGGAGTTGAGGCGTGGGCCCCATGGGCCGACTCTTGAGCTGCGTGCGGCGTTTCATGCTTTTTCCACCAGATGTCCGTTCGGGGCGTGCGAACAGTCGATGTTGGATGTTTTTCCGAGAGCATCGTGTTGGCGCAATTTTCCTGCTTAAATTCGGCGCGGTGGTGCGGGCCCCACGAGGGTCGTTGGGGCGTTGACGGTGTTTTTGCAGCAGTATCACCGGGTGACTGTTTTGTCCAAGTGAATAGTCCATCTTGTGTACTTTTTCGAGAGGATTACAATGGTGCGATCCGTTCGTTGTGTTTCGGGACCGGGATGCGGGTCCCACGTGGCACCGCTCGTGTGCGGTGCGCCGGGATGCACCTTTTTCTCCGGATATCCGTTGCACTCAAGTGAGTAGTGCTTTTGATGTGTTTTCCTGAGGGGATCGCAATGGTGCGATGCGCCCGACTGTTTTCGGGGCCGAGGCTCGGGATCACGGGACGCCGTTCGGGCGTGAGGTAGTGTTGACGACTTTTCCGTCGGATATCTATTGGTGGCGAGTAAGTAGTAGATCTCGCATGTTTTTCCGCGAGGATTACAACGGTGCGATCCATTTGGTTGTGCGGAGCCTCTTGCGTGATCTTGTTAAATGTGGAAGCATGGAAGGTGCTCTAGTGGTGGTTCGCCCTACCTTCTTTGTAGCAGACCTTTGGCGTGTGATCGCGCACTTTTAGGAGAGTGACGTAAATGATTCACGAGATGTGGCTGGCTGTGCCTGGACCTTTGAGGTGGAGTTGTTACGTCACGCCTTCGCGTTGACGTTGGGTGCCATGTGCACGATAGCCCTTGGGCTGGAGACGTGGTATACTCCGGGAGTATACGAGAATGCTTGGAGGTACGTGTGGTTGTTCGTACCTAAGAATGATGGTGCGTTCAGTTGGGGTTAATATGGGGCCACATGTTGTGTGGGCCCCACGTGCGTTCCAGGTTCTGCTTTGCGTACTTCGACCCCTCGCGACGTAGAGGGTCACTCTGTGTGTTTGTTTGACCAGCAGGGTGGAGTTTTTCCCCTGGCTCTGTGCTCGTTGGTTGACCAGTAGGGTTGAGTGGTCTCCCGCTGATTTCGTTCTTGATGGATTGGCCGGTAGCGGTGCTAGTGACACCCAGTGCTGGAGAAGACGCTGCACCTCTTTTGGGTGAGTTGTTATAGAGTTGAGAGGTTGTGCGACACCCACTCCGTGTTCGGTCGGCCAGTGTTGTACCCTTTTGTAGAGATGGAAGATCGGTTCTGAGTTTTACCCTCCAGCAGGGCTGGGCAGTGGGTTACTCATCGACATCCTCGGGCTTACCCTCCAGCAGGGCTAGGCAGTGGGTTTCTCACTGACTTCTAGGGTTTACCCTCCAGCAGATACTGGGCAGTGGGTCACCCGACGCTATTAGGGTCTACTCTCCAGTAGAGACTGGGCAGTGGGTCACCCGACGACCTCTTAGGGCCTACCCTCCAGCAGGACTGGGCAGTGGGTTGCCAGTCGTCTAGTTCCAGGTCTACCCTCCAGCAAGGCTGGGTGGTGGGTCACCTGTCGACTTATTCCAGGTCTACCCTCCAGTGGGGATGGGCAGTGGGTCACCTGATGATGTAATTTGGTTTACCCTCCAGCAGGGCTGGGCAGTGGGTCGCCTGATGATGTGTTAGTGTTTACCCTCCAGCAGGGCTAGGCAGTGGGTCACCCGATATCTGATTATGTTCTACCCTCCAGCGGGGCTGGGCAGTGGGTCTCCTGACGATGTATTAGGGTTTACCCTCCAGCAGGGCTGGGCAATCAGTCACCCGATATTTGGTTATGAATTACCCTCTATCAGGGCTGGGCAGTGGGTCATTTGTTGGTATTCTAGACTCAATCCTTAGTACTGGACTAGTATGTGGCTTACCTCCGTGATTACCGGAGCGGGACCCTTGGTTGTACGGGTCCGTGATGGAAAGACTTTGGCTTTGAGGAGACCTCTCGACTGCAGGGCAGTGACGATGTGTGGCTTGACTTTCCTAGAACTCTCAAGTACGAGGGGCACTTTCCCCACTGAGACGCGTTCTTGGGACGCGATCCAAAACCGTGCGGGCGAGTTAGTGCCACCCAAAGCGGATAGTGTCGAAGTGAACTGATTGAACCCCTTGACTTGTAGTTCGGGGTAGACGTGCGGGATGTTGGGCATCGATGGAGTTTTCTTCTGGGACTATTGGCGACTCTTTTCATGGGCTGAACTACGGGACAGAGATCTCCTTACAAGCTTGTTCGGGCTTCTTGCTGAGCATTAGGAAATGTATATACCTTGTTTAAGGACCCACTTCTTGTGTTTGGTTACTCTCCTTTCAGGAGAGACGGAGACGCGTGGGGTATGCCACGTGCTTTCCGTGTCTAGCTTCTCGTGGTTGGACGAATCTACTCTCCTGCTATAGGCAGCGAAGACTCGACGGGAAGTTCATCTTCCCACCGTTTCCAACTCGTTGTGTCTGGACGAGTCTACCTTCTTTCCACTTGATGGCTTGAGCTGGACTCTTTACTTCACTTTCAGTTGTACTCCTTTACTTTTCCTACTCGCTCTACTGCTCACCCTTCAGTACCTCCTTTGTTGCTCCCTTGAGCCTTTGGGGTATCCTACTGAGTATTTTTATACTCACCCCTGCTTGGGATTTTCCCACACTTGGTGTGCCCTTGCAGACGACGGACAGGTGGAGCGTGACTTCAGTGGAGCGTAGGAGCTTGGGAGCTTGGACTGCGTATGGTGGTCGTGGCCGGGATCTAGGTGGGAGACCCATCAGCTGTTTCTTTTTGTTTACCTGTCGCCGGGTTGTGGCGCTTTTTGGTTGGGCGCGTGTTTTTCCCCTTTTCTTTTCACCTTGTACTTTGTACTGTTTAGAGGTCGATGCACATTTGTGGTATTTATATAGTAGTTTCCCTTTTCTTTACTTGTCTTTTCTTTTACTCTACACTTTGCATTGAGTGTGTTGCGTGTGGGTGTGTTCAGGTGCTTAGGCAAAGGCCTCCCCGAGTTGTTGTGCCTTCGGCGCTGGTCGCCAGCCCCTGGCCTATGGAGGCGGGCTTGGGGTAGTTGCGGATCCAGCCCGGGTAGGGTCAGTTCGTGACAATAATAATGGGCAGTACATACACCACTCAAAATGAAATAGTGGCAAACGTAGCATAAATGACACGGGAATAAAAGTGAGATGAAAAATCCCTTACGAAAACGCGGCAGCCTAACGACGCCACTTAAAACTTCCAAAAATGAATTTATGAGATCAAATAGGGTCTATAGTAATATGAACATAAAAATTAAAGTATTAGGAATATAAAATAACATCCCCAACCATAATAAATATGAGCTTAAAAGAAATGACATAAAAGAGAGTACTTAAAAAGAAAGAGCGAGGTTGGATCCCTTACCTCGGGTCTGACTTGACACGATTGTTCTTTAACGTCCTGAATAATAAACTTGAGTTAATTTCTACTTTCTTAAGAACATTTTTCAAGTTCATTATTCATTTTATATCACTTATTTCAATGTTATAAACATTATGTAGTCATTTAAGTTAATAATGTTTGTTTTGTCGATATTTGGTACTTAAGTCGAAAGTGGACTTCTTACAATTACATGTTGTTCGTGTGGTCAAAGGTTCATTATATCCAGAATGATATTCATGATTTGGATATCATATATATCATATATATCCAGAATATACATGTATTTATAATATTACATAATCATTTAGAGGTAAGAAATGAAATGCACCGTTCACGGAGACCGTAGGCCGTACGTACGCATGAACGCTACTTTCATTTCTTTGTCATATTAATGGAATTAAAAATAATTGAGAGATATATATATTATAATTACAGTATTATATATATGTTATATAGGTCACATATGTTCATTAATTTCATTCTTTATACATTCCATGTATTGCATTAACGAGTCACATCACTTGAGGGGGCGGTAGTCCACACTTCCTCGTATGAAATTATCGCATTTGCACAACATGAAAAGCATAAAGGCATGATTTAAATATAAAATTCAGAAGAATATAAAAAACATAAATACCATATAAATCATATATAAAATATATTGACATCATAATGGCCACCATGAAAGGTGTTAAGAGGAGATTGAACAATCATCGTTTCATGAGGCAGAAATTTTCCATCAAGAGAAACAGTATGTTCTTTAACCATTAGACGAAGACGGGTGTAATTATAGCTCAAATCCTTCACATAAAAACATCCTATTATATTTAACATACTTTTTTCTGTTACAAAATAAAGGAATAAAAAGAGTTTAGGGGTTTGGAGAAGCAAAATTAAACAAAAGAACACAAGGGAAGACATTACTTTAAATCGGGTAACTCTTTTTTATTTGAGCTCAAAGGCTTCCTTGGAAAAGATTCTGCCCAAAGATGAGGCTTCAATGATGAAGAAAGGGATGTGGAGAGATGAAATGGTCAGGGTTTGGCCGATCCAAAGGCTTGATAGGTGTGAGTAAGGTGGTAGAGGTGGGGGGCTTTTATAAGAGGAGAGGAGGGGCACTCTTGGAAAGTTATAAAATATTAATTTATTATATAATGCTTTTCGGATTTTAAAGGTCCCAAAAGAATATATTTAGAGGATAAGGTGATATGGTTTCTAAATCCATCCATAAAATAGGTTTTTTACTAGTTTAGGTCTTAGATTTTACATTATCGTTTCATTTTATTTAAATCGTTAAATAATGAGGTAATCACTACATCAACAAGGTGTCATAAATAATTTAATTTATTTTGTGTCTAAAAATTATAAAAATATATAATGATGTAGGAAATACTTTTAGATTTATAATGAATATTTATAGTAAAAAATATGACTTGGATAACCCCATGTAAAAATTGTTTTAGTAAAACAACACAGGTCTGTGACATTTTAACTTTAAATTTAAATAAAAAGGTATTAATGTCATTTTCCTACCAAAGTGGCTCCATGGGGTCCCCAAGTTGACCCATGGATTGTATTGGTCGGCCATGACACATCCAATGAGGGTAGGACATGTGTATAGGTCATTTCATATTATTAAAACATTATTTTTACCTTAAATTACACTAATTACCTCTAATCGCGATTAATAAACTTAAAAGTTACTATTCACCAAAAATTATTTTAATCCCATTGAACCACATTTTACTTATTAATTAAAACCATTTATGTAGGATTTTTGAAATTCAAATAACAGAATTGGTAAAGTTTCATTTAAACGAAAAATCAGTTTCTTTAACTACCACTTAGTGGTTTCACTATTCATCAAAAATTGAAGTTTTTCAGAAAATTACCAAAACTTCACCCTAGGATATATTTGATATTCCGAATTCAAAAATGATGTCTATTTTAAAAAATTCAAAACATATAAGTTACATTAATTAATTTAATAATTAATTCCCGTTGTCAGAGCAAATAGCGTGTTTTTATGAAACAATAAGTATCAAAAGATTGACACTAGTTTAAGTCCAATTTCAAGATGAAATTAATTCCAACGACCACTACTGGATTAAATGGTAAAAATATATTCTAATTTCACTTTGAAACCAATTAAAAATATAATCTTATCATATAAATATATTAGATTAAAAAGGGTTTTTGAATGAAAATACAACATTTTTCACTATTCATTAAAAAATGAACATTATCGAAAAAATACCAAAAATTTACACAAAGTAAACTTTGATGTCCCGATTCTAAAGAAGAATTTTATTTTGTCAAATATAACACATAAAAGTGTCAAAACTGGATTTAAAGGAGGTTCGTCATCAAAAGGCGGTCAATCGACCTTTTAAAGAATATTAGAATGTTTACGCTTAAAATTGGATTCATTCACATTTTTAATCCTCTAACATTTATTATAAAAAGTAAAAATATTTGACAAAAATATATAATAATTTTGTAGTTAGTTCTGTTCATTCCCACCGTTACAATGGCTAGGCGTTAACTACAACTTAAAATAATATTATTTTATTATTAGAGTGCAATGTAAGATTCCCAAGAAACTCATTGTTGCGTATTGGGTACGCCATCGAGCATAGCGTCCCACTTAAAGTTATATTAATATTTTATTCACAAGTATGGATAAATGTGAAAATTTCATATTCTTTATTTACCTGGGGTGATACATCCTTCCCCCTTTTGGGAATTGCATCCTCGCAATTTTAAAATTGGGCTTGGAAACTTCATTGGAAATCCCACATCGGAACAAGAGTCAGTAAAACTATCACTTTAAAATAAAGAAAGAGAAGTACAAAGGTCACCCGAGTTAACCCATACTAGGATTCCAAGTATGAAAATATGGATATGGAGGAGAAAACAAAGGGTTATGTCTGGATGGGGAGTGATAGTAAACATGTTTAGGAGAAATTTAACCACAAGAAAATCACAAACTTGTGGTGGGTTAAACGGTATTCGATTCCCCAGTAGGAAAAGTTAACAGACAACATTTTTGTTTTAAGTTAATCTTCATTGAGGAATTTATTTTTGAGCTTAACTAAATCATAATGAAACATACTTACTTGTCACGTAGACTTTCAAATTTTACTAGATTCTTTAATCAAACTCATATTTTCTCCAAAAGACGAGTTTTAGGAAGATTTGTTCGCATTAAGAGTACTATAATCAAAATCTTGAGAATCACCTAATCCACAAAAGAGAACTATATATTTCTCGTGTCTTTAGAAAAAATCCAAAACCAAAATTGTTAGTATGAGATCAGATAATCCACAAAAGTATAATCCTTTATAAAAAGAAAATCTATTCTTAATCTCCAAATTTTGTCCCAAAAAAAACCCAAAGTTCAACAAAGACCATTCGATAAACAATTGTTCCATAATATTCTTCAAAGTAAACTAAACTATGATTGAAACCCAAATGTTTGAAGGATTTAATCACATAGTCTTCCAAGGTACAAATTAACTTTTATCTCCAAATAACATCCGTTGCTCTTAAATTCTCATATTGAAAACTAATTAACCTAATCACATATCCTCGATGATAGGTTAATCATTTCCATAGATAACCCAAAATAAACTTACTATTGATTCCTAAAATCATCTAAATAAAAAGAATTAGTAAAACTAACCAGGGACTTCACGTAGTCCAGTGGTAGGCGATAAATACCAGTCACACTTTGGTTGTGGGTTCGATTCCCGCAGCTTTGTCCGACGCGACGGGTTGTCACACGGTCAGCATGTTTTCCTTTTTCCAAAACTATATAATTATAAAAACATTCCCCAAAATGAGATAAAATCTTAAAAAATAATCATAACATAATT
Organism: Viscum album; assembly: GCA_963277665.1. Classification (NCBI taxonomy): domain Eukaryota; kingdom Viridiplantae; phylum Streptophyta; class Magnoliopsida; order Santalales; family Viscaceae; genus Viscum; species Viscum album. Next base: position 1,251,899,316 of record OY728138.1, read on the forward strand.
TAACCTCAATTTTTTTCTCATGCCTTTCACTTTCCATCATAACATATAGTAACCCATAATTACCTCAAAAGTAAGGATCATATAAACCCAAATGGTTATTTATAACTATGTCCAAAAAATAACAGATAACTATTCCTTGAATAAAATTTTCATATATCAAACATCAGGGTTACACATACTATAAAAAAGTCTTCTAATGCAACCCTAGCATCAAAAGAGACTTAATAATCTTAAGAATTTCACCATAACTATTGAAGCCCTTATATGTTGACTTCTTACTCATTCAAAATTCTTCATGATCCATTAACCATTCCTTTCCAACTTATTCTGAAATACTTCTTTCCTACAAACAAAATCATGAATCATATCCCAAGATTCCAAAATAGGAAAACAAAAGTTAAGAAATAATCCATACCTTTGATTGGTCATTGTCAGTTTCTTCATCCTAAATCAGAATGGAATTAGGTATTGGTAAACGAATATTTGTAAGAACTTGGTTATCCCATTCCCGAAACTTCTTCATAGGACATGTGTTTGCATAATGACCATGCACACCACATTTAAAACATTCAATTGATCCCTCATAAAGAACTTCTTTCCCTTTCCTCGAGTAAGCTGGATGCTTCCTTTTTCCATGTCAGGTTCTTGCTTTATGACCTTCATTTCCAAATCTATAGCATATTTATGTCCCTTTGAAACATTTTCCTAGGTGTTTCTTTCCACATCTTTGACACATAGGTTTTTGAACACACTTAACTTTATGATTATTACCTGTAGTTCCGTAGGGATTTGTTTCTCGCATATATGATGGCTTATAGAAATCACCAAGGTTTAGGTGGTCAATAATGACTCCAGATAGTTGGTTGAGGATAAACATAAGAGTTCTCATTGCAGCTCCCGTATCATTCAGTTGCTCTCTCAGAAAACTGTCACAGTTTCCTTCACATCCATTGTTACTTTGGTGCCTGCTAGGTCCAACCATTTACTAAAACCAAAAAGGTCAGTGTGAGTATATCAGCAAAACCATAATGTACTAATGAGGAAGATAAACACTAAGATATACTTAATCATTAACTTTATATAAAACAAGGACTCTTTCTGAAATCCTAATCATTATGGTAATGTCACTTATGCTTAGAGAATACCCTATCCTCTAAAGTTATCTATACCAACCTCTGATACCAACTATAAGGCCCCAACCATAAACATTACTTAATCATGAATTAAACAAATAATTCACATAGAGGATCTTTTCAGGTTTAGAGTTTTAGAGAATTAGGACATAACTATTACATCTCAAAAGATTACATAATAGACACTTCTACTAAGTTTCCATAAAAAAACACTTAAAAAGAAACATGTCTAGTTCCATGTTTTAGATAGAATGTCTTTCCTTGATCCCATCCTTGACCCTATTGATCTTTAAGTCCTGTGGAAAACATTTCAAAAACATGGGATGAGCATAAAAAGCCCAGTAAAGGATACACAAAGAAGGAAAACTTTTATTTTTTCAAAACAACAAGTAAACCATGAAAAATTTACCAAAGTAATACTTTTCACCTTTATGAAGTAGCAAAAACCCTTCACCGAATAAAAGACCATTAATTACCCTTTTATAACCAAAAGATTACCATAAAACCCATATAAAGAACAAATAACATATAAAGGTAACTTGGGACATAAACATACTTAAATGGAATAACCATACGGTCGACTTCCACACATACTTAATGGAATATCCATACGACCGACTTCCATACCCAATGCGTTGGAGGTTATAACGTAACCACCCGTCCTGGTATTCACGACACCACCCGTCATATGGTTTATCACGTAACCACTCGTAAAATGCCCAAGTACCATCATTACACATAAAATATTGAAAATATAAACATTTCAATAACAACATTTCATTTGCAATCACAATAAGTAATTCAAATATATTGAATTAATCAATCCATTTCCAAAAATCATTTAAAAGTGTTTTTTGAATCAAAGTGTCCCATACCACTTTGAAGCTTTTAATGGAATTATAATATTAATTTACATATAAATAAATACTGAAAACCATTTTGAAAACATGGACATTAAAGATAAATATTTAGAATAATGAATCTTTAAAACCTTTAAAACGATATTTTTGTTAAAGAGTTTTTAACAAAATGAGAGACTCTTGAATACAAATAATTGCGGAATAACATTTAATACGAACTTTATAATATCCTGAAAATAAAGGGATTCATGATATATTATGTCAAATTACAGTATACACACCATATAAGAGTGAATTGGTGCATAACAACAATGAAGTCTCAATAGAAATGTAAATTGAGATGGAATCCATTATAAAGATGGTATCCTTAAATTAAGGATAAATCTATCACATAATTATGTGTGAGTAATATAAATACACCCAATATAAGTGGATATTAAGTGTGAAACAATCAGAGGTCATTCACATATATTCATAGGATGGCATGTTCAAGAAGTACAAGTTGAACCCAAAGAAATCAAAATTGGGTTAAGAGGTTCCCTTGTAAAAATTCGACAGCCTAACAATGTCACTTCAAAATTAAGAAAATTAGTCGATGAGAGAGTGAATGGTATCTCATCACTTGGACATTAATTTTACATCAATAAGGATATATAAGAACATATCCCATCATAATAATATGTAAATTAAAAGACATAACAAAAGAAGTCTTTTAAAAAGAGGAGGGTGAAAGGTCCCCTTACCGAGTTAGGTAACTTTCGAAACGTACACCCAATGGAAGAAGGGTCATACAATGAAGATGTAAATACCCATAAATGAAATTATACTAAACAAAGTGTATAATAATGGGCAGTACATACACCACTCAAAAGGAAATAGTGGCAAACATAGCATAAATGTCAGAGGAATAAAAGTGAGATGAAAAATCCCTTACGAAAACTCAGCAGCCTAACGACGCCACTTAAAACTTCCAAAAATGGATTTATGAGATCAAATAGGGTATCTCATAATATGAACATAAAAATTACAGTCTTAGGAATATAAAATAGCATCCCCAACCATAATAAATATGATCTTAAAAGAAATGACATAAAAGAGAGTACTTAAAAAGAAAGAGAGAGGTTGGATCCCTTACCTTGGGTCCGACTTGACTTGATCATTCTTTAACGTCATGAATAATAAACTTGAGTTAATTTATACTTTAATAAGAACCTTTTTCAATTTAATTATTCCTTTTATATCACTTATTTACATGTTATAAACATTATGTAATCATTTAAGTTAATAATGTTTGTTTTGTCGATATTTGGTTCTTAAGTCGAAAGTGGACTTCTTACAATTACATGTTGTTCGTGTGGTCAAAGGTTCATTATATCCAGAATGATATTCATGATTTGGATATCATATATATAATATATATCCAGCATATACATGTATTTATAATATTACATAATAATTTATAGGTAATAAATGATATCCACCATTCATGGAGACGGTAGGCCGTACGTACGCATGAACGCTACTTTCATTTCTTTGTCATATTAATGAAATTAAAAATAATTGAGATATATATATATTATAATTACACTATAATATATATGTTATATAGGTCACATATTTTCATTAATTTAATTCTTTATACATTCCATGTATTGCATGAACGAGTCACATCACTTGAGGGGGCGGTCGTCCACACTTCCTCGTATTAAATTATCGCATTTGCACAACATGAAAAGCATAAAGGCATGATTTAAATATAAAATTCAGAAGAATATAGAAAACATAAATACCATATAAATAATATATAAAATATATTTACATCATAATGGCCACCATGAAAGGTGTTAAGAGGAGATTGAACAATCATCGTTTCGTGAGGCAGAAATTCGCCATCCAGAGAAACAATATGTTCTTTAACCATTAGACGAAGGTGTGTGTAAGTATAGCTTGAATACTTCACATAAAAACATCATATTATATTTAAGATACTTTTTGTGTTACAAAATAAAGGAATAAAAAGAGTTTAGTGATTTGGATAAGCAAAATTAAACAAAAGAACACAAGGGAAGACATTACCTTTAAATCAGGTAACTCTTTTTTATTTGAGCTCAAAGGCTTCCTTGGAAAGGATTATGCCCAAAGGTGAGAATTCAATGATGAAAAAAGGGATGTGGAGAGATTAAATGGGAAGGGGTTGGCCGAGCCAAAGTCTTGAGAGGTGGGTAAGGTGGTAGAGTTGGGGGCCTTTTATAAGAGGAGAGGAGGGACACTCTTGGAAAGTTAAAAAATATTACTTTATTATATAATGATTTTCAGATTTTAAAGGTTCCAAAAGGATATATTTCTAGGATAAGGTGATAAGGTTTCGAAATACACCCATACAATAGGTTTTCGACAAGTTTAGGTCTTAGATTTTACATTATCTTTTCATTTTATTTAAATCGTTAAATAAAGAGGTAATCACTGCATCATCATGGTGTCATAAATAATTTAATTTATTTAGTGTCTAAAAATTATCAAAAAAAATATCATGATGTAGTAAATCTTATTATATTTCTAATGAATATATATAGTAAAAAATATGACTTGTATAACCCCATTTAAAAATTGTTTTAGTAAAACAACACATGTTTGTGACATTTTAACTTTAAATTTAAATAAAAAGGTATTAATGTCATTTTCCTATCAAAGTGGCTCCATGGGGTCCCCAAGTTGACCCATGGATTTTATTGGTAGGACATGACACATCAAAGGAGTGTATGACATGTTTCTAGGTCATTTCATATTATTAAAACATTATTTTTACCTTAAATTACACTAATTACATCTAATCGCGATTTATAAACTTAAAAGGTACTATTCACCAAAAAGTTATTTTAATCACATTGAACCAAATTTTACTTCTTAATGACAACCATGTATGCTGGATTTTTGAAATTCAAATCACAGAAGTGGTAAAGTTTCATTTAAATGAAAAATCAGTTTCTTTAACTACCACTTACTGGTTTCACTATTCATCAAAAATTGAAGTTTTTCAGAAAATTACAAAAAATTTACCCTAGGCTATATTTGATATTACGAATTAAAAAATGATGTATATCTTACAAAATTCAAAACATATAAGTTACATTAATTAATTTAATAATTAATTACCACTGTTAGAGCAAATAGCGTGTTTTTATGAAACAATAAGTGTCAAAAGATTGACACTAGTTTAAGTCCAATTTCAAGATGAAATTAATTCCAACGACCACTATTGGATTAAATGGTAAAAATTTATTCTAATTTCACTTTGAAACCAATTAAAAATATAATCTAATCATATAAATAAATTAGATTAAAAATAGGTTTTGAATTAAAATACAACATTTTTCACTATTCATTAAAAAATGAACATTATCGAAAACAAACCAAAAATTTACACAAAGTAAATTTTGATGTCCCGATTCTAAAGAAGAATTTTATTTTCTCAAATATAACACATAAAATTTTGAAAAGGTGGATTTAAAGGAGGTTCGTCATCAAAAGGCGGTTAATCGACCTTTTAAAGAATATTAGAATGTTTATGCTTAAAATTGGATTCATTCGCATTTTTAATCCTCTAACATTGATTGTAAAAATTAAAAATATTTGACAAACATATATAATAATTTTTTAGTTAGTTATGTTCATTCCCACCATTAAAACATCTAGGCATTAACTACAACTTAAAATAATATTAATTTATTATTAGAGTGAAACGTAAGATTCCCAAGAAACTCGTTATTGCGTATTGGGTACGCCCTCAAGCATAGTGTCCCCTTTAAAGTTATATTAATATTTTATTCACAAATATGGATAAATGTGAAAATTTCATATTCTTTATTTACCTAGGGTGTTACATCAATGTTAATGACCAACATAAGAGGTGGTAGGAGATAATTGAACAATCACCATTTCGTGGGGCGTTAACTAGTCGTCCACCAAAATAGTATGTTCTTATCTCATTAGATGGAGGTGCGCATAAGTTTATTCAGAATAATTCATATATAAAAACCTAGTATATTTAGTATACTTGTGTTTTTATAAAATAAAAGAATAAATAGAGGTTAGGGGATTTTATAAGTAAAATAAAAAAAACATAAGAGAAGATGTTACCATTAAATCGGGTATCTCCATTTAGTTGAACCAAAAGGTTTACTTGAATTGCCTTTTTCCTAGGGGGAGGACTATAGGAGGAGGATAGAGATGTAGGAAGCTTAATTAGGTAGTGTTTTCTTGATTAATGGGGCTTGATATGTGTGAGGAATGCGTTAGAAGTGAAGGATTTTAATAAGGGGGAGGAGGGTCTCTTTAAGAATGTTTAAAAATAATATTTTATTATATAATGATTTTTGTTTCTAAAAGTCTAAAACTAATTAAAGTATAATATAAGATGAATCATGTTCTAAATAAAATCATCCAATAAAAATTGGATAGGTTTTGGATATTTTTTTAATCATTATAATCTTATTTATTTAACTTATTCATTAATGAGGTAAACACTGCATCATTATGGTGTCATAAATAATTTTATTTATTTGATGTATAAAAATTATAAACCAATATAATGATGTAGGAAATATTTCTATCTTTTAAATTAATATTCATAGTCAAATAGATAACAGATATAAATCCATGTAATATTTTATTTACTAAAAGATATATGTTTGTGTCATTTTGGTCGTTACTTTAAATTAATAAATAAAAAGTGTCATTATCACTCCGAAATGGCTTCATGGGGTCCCAAAATCGACCCAAGGATGTCCATGGTTGGAAATTTATGAAACAATAGGATTACTACACATGTTAGGGTAAATTAATATTAATATAATAATATTTGATTACAATTATTTACCAGATTTATACTTTAACCATGGTAAATAAAATATTTACTGAAGTAAATATTCATAATGTATAAAAATAAAAGTTACCTATTTACACAATTTGGTCCTCCTAATTTCAAATATAGAGTCTATTTTTTCAAATTCAAAACACATAAGGGAAGAAATTAATTTAAAATTAATTCCTACTGTCAAAACAAAAAGCGTGTTTTTAATAAATAATATCTATCAAAAGATTAACAATTATTTATGTCCAATTTCAAAGTAAAATTACTTCTAATGTCCAACATTGGAATAAATTTTAAAAAAATAATATAATTACATTTTAAAATCCCTTAAAAATATAATATATCCTTGGAAATAAATTAGATTAAAAGGTAGTTTTGAATTAAAATATAATATTTTTCACTATTTATTAAAAAAACATTTATCAGATTAACACCAAAAATTTACCCATAGTAATGTTTGATGTACTGATTCTAAATAAGAATTTTATTTTGTTAAATATAACATATAATGTGAAAAAAACTTGTTTTAAAGAGGGTTCTCCATTAAAAGGCTGTAAATTGAACTTTTAATGAATATTAGAGTATTTATGCTTAAAATCAAATTATTTCTTATTTTAAGCCACTAATTTTTTTTGGATAAATGTAAAAACATTTAACAAACCTGTATATTCATATTTTAGTTAGTTCTATCCATTCCCACCAATATAGAAACTAGGAATTCTCTACCATTTAGATTAATCTTATATCATTATTTTTCAGTATGACCCAACGTTGTGTGCAATGTAAGATTTCAAAGAAACCCTTTATTGCATTTTGGGTATGCCATCAAAAAAATATTCCCCTTTAAAGTAAAATTAATATTTAATTCACAAATATTAATAACTATGGAAATGTTAAATTCTTTATTTACCTGGGATGTTACATCCTTCCCCCCTTTTGGGAATTATAACCTCGCAATTCTACTCACTTATCAAATAACTGGGGGTATTTATCCCTCATAGCATTTTCAGATTCCAATGTTGCCTCTTCAACCATATGGGTTTTCCACAAAACCTTTACTGGATTAATTACCTTCTTCCAAAACACTTGATCTCTTTGGTCAACAATCTAGATTGGTTGTTCCTCATAAGAGAGATTCTCTTCCAAATGATCTACCTCTAGGCTCAAAACATGAGACAGATCTAGCATTTACTTTCATAACATTGAAACATGAAAAAAATGTGTACCTAAGATAAACTTGCAGGTAAAGCCACCCTGTACGCAACAATTCTAACTCTCTCAAGGATTTCATAAGGTCTAATGAACCTCAGACTCAACTTTCCCTTCTTACCAAAATGCATCACACTTTTCCATGGAGAATCTTTGAGAAAGACATGATCACCTTCTTTAAAATAAAGGTCCTTCCATCAGTTATCTATATTACTTTTTCGCCGGATCTGAGCTGTTCCCATGTGTTTCTGAATCAACTGAAATTTTTCTGTCATTTCTTCAACCAATTCTGGACCCATAACCTTATTTTCACATACTTCATCCTTAAAACTAGAGTTCAACACTACTTCCCTTATAATGTCTCAAATGGAGTCATCTGTATAATGGAATGAAAATTGTTATTATAAGAAAATTCAACCAAAGATAGATCTTGGTACCAACTTCCCTGGTAATCCATCAAGAAAGCACATAACATATCCTCCAAGGTCTGAATTGTCCATTATGTCTACCTGTTGGATTGAGGATGAAAAGATATACTAAATTTTAATTTAGTACCCAATGACTTTTGAATGCCTTTCCAAAAGATATAATTAAACCTAATATCATGATCAGATACAATGGAGAGAAGAACACCATGAAACTTGATTATCTCTTTAACATAAAACCAAGAAAGTTGATCTAGAAAAAAAGTATCTCAAATAGGTTGGAAATGAGCACATTTAGTCAATCAATCAATAATAACCCAGATTGCATTATTACCTCGAGATGTCTTTGGTAATCCCACAACAAAGTCCATGAATATATTTTCCCATTTCCACTCTGGCACCAGTAAAGAATGAAGCATCCCTTTCAGAAACTACTACTCTGCTTTAACCTATTGACAAGTCAAACACTTCACAATAAAATATGAAATATCTATTTTAATTCCATAACAACAGTAATACTCACAATGATCTTTTTACATATTAGTACAACGAGGATGAACTGAAAATGGAGAACTATGAGCTTCACATAACAATTCATTCTTCAACTTTGAATCATAAGTCACACATAATCTCTTCCCAAACCTCAAAACACAATCATTATCAATGTTAAAATCAGGAAACTTACCCATCTGAAACAACTCTACCTTTCTTTGGAACTCACTTTCTTTCTTCTGCACTTTCTTAATTCGTTCATATATAGATGATTTCATTGAAACATGAAACAAAACAGAGGAATTTCCTTCACTAAAAACTTCTATGCCAAAGTTCATAAAAAAACCAAAGGATCTCATTACAAATGTAACAATGTTAATGAAACATTACTTTTTCGACTCAAATCATCATCCACTTTATTTACCTTTCCTGGATGGTAACTAATTGTGGAATCACAATCCTTGATTAATTCTAGCCATCTCTTCTGTCTCATGTTCAATTATTTCGAAGTGAATATATACTTTAATCTTCCATGGTCAGTATATATTTAACAATTTACTCCACATAGATGATGCCACCAAATTTTTAAAGAAAAAAAAGCTAATTCCAAATCATGTGTAGGGTAATTTAACTCATGAGGTTTCAACTAATGTGAATCATAAGAAATTACCCGATCATTCTACATTATGACAAAACCAAGTCCTTTAAACAAAGCATCACTATAGATAACAAACTCCCCATTTTTGTAATACAGTGCCAAAACATGAGCATTCACCAATATTTTTTTCAATTCCTGAAAACAATCATCACATTCTTTTGTCTAAATGAACATAACACCTTTTCAAGTTAACATATTAGTTGGGATACATAACCGTGTAAAAATTTCAACAAACCTCTTGTAATAACCTGATAAACCATGAAAACTACAAATCTCGGTTATATTTGTGGGTCTTGGCCATTCTGAAACAAATTTTGCTTTAACAGGATCAATAGTTAAACATTTTTTGAAACAATATGACCAAGGAAAGAAATTTGTTATAAACAAAACTCACCCTTGCTGAATTTCCCAAATAGTTTATTTTATTTTAAGGTTTGGAAGACAACCCTTAAATGACTTTCATGCTCCTCTTTACTTTTATGATAAACCAAAATATTATTAATGAACACAAGAACAAACATATCCAATAACTCATTGAAAATTATATTCATAAGATCCATGAATACAATAGGTGCATTGGTTAACCCTAAAGGCACAACTACAAATTTATAATGGCCATATATAGTACGAAATGCAGACTTTAGATTGTCTATTTCATTTAAATTCAACTAATGATACCCTAACCTCTAGTCAATCTTCAAAAATACTGAGCTTCCTGGAGTTGATCAAACAAATCATCGATATGAAGAAAAGGATACTAGTTCTTAACAGTGATGTTATTCAATGCTCTATAATCATTTCAAAGGATCATTGAACCATCATTCTTTTTAACAAAACAGACTGGATCACCCCATGGTGATGTTATAGGTCGAATTAAACCTTTATCTTATAACTCCTAAAATTGCTTCTTTAACTCTAAAATTTCAATTTGATCCATTCGATAAGGTGGTTTTTAAAATGGCATAGAACTAGGAACTAAGTCAATAATAAATTCAACTTCCCGATCAGGTATAATACTAGGAAACTCATCAGAAAAAAATCAAGGTTTTCATTTACCACTTTCAAATCCTTAATCTGAATAGTTCCTTTGTTTTGAACAATATGTGAAAGGTAACATTCATTTCCATATTTTACTAGTTTCTCAGCTTCCTGATATGTTATCAAAAGTAGGGGTTCATTTTTGTACACAAAATGAAAATATTTCTAAAAAGAAACCTCTTTAGCTCTACAGTCAATCTTAGTATGATAAATGGAAATCCATTCCATACCCAAAATAACATCAAACTCCACTAGAGGAAAAACAATATGGTTTTTAGGTTGATTCCTTCCACACACAAGGGTAGGAAGGTTATTATAATTTATTTTTGTCTGAAAATTTACTCCAGGTGTTTTTACCAAAATTTCAGGATTCATATATTGAGATGGAATTCCAGATGTACCAAAAAACCTCTCAGAAATGAATGACTGTGTAGACCCAAAATCAAAAGACTTATTGTCATAATCTGAACAAATAAACAATGTACATGATACTACATCATTTGATGGACAAATATCTGCTAAAGTAGATGAAAAGTATTTCACCCCCCCACTTCAGCTTGTAGTCCGACTTCTTTCCTTCAATTGAGTCCTTCATTGGACACTCATTTTCATAACGATCCATTTCATTGCACATAAAAAATTTTACTAATGGTAAATAAGATTTTGTCTTACCATTACCCCAATTTTTTTCAGTGCAATTACAAGCCTTATGTACCATTTACTAGATCAGTATCCCTTACTATAATTCAAAAGACATTCCCCAATATGATTTTTACCACAATTTTCATAAACTGTAAACTTAATTTTCTTACCATTAATTTTTTTGAAGAGTTCTTCCCTTTCTTCTGCCACATCAACCTCTTATTCTACTGTTTTTTCAAAGAATACGTGATCATTGGAAAACTCAATTTACACCTTCTTCGCACATCAAACATGTTTTTCAAAACATTTGAAGTATCGAGAATATAAAGCCCTTAGATAATTTGGATTTAATTCTGAGAAAGAAAGATTGATTTTACTAGCAAGATCTAGAATGAAATTTAGAAAATACCTTGCCAGTTGAGTGAATTTTTCTTCAAAAGAAGTGACTGAGTCATCTTTGTACCTCAATTCCTGGAATTGTTTTTCTATCCAAAGTCGAACCACCTAAGAAAAATATTTCTCAAGAAACATACCTTTGAATTAATCCCAATAAATAGCATCTGTATTCTCTCTATCCCTGATATTTTTCACCATTGACCACCACTAATTAGCTTCACCTTCAAAACGGTAAACAAAGAGACTAACCTTTTGATGTTCTAAAAACACCATGACATCAAAAATCTTCTACATTTATTTAATCCACCCTTCAGCTAGCACAGGGTCAGATGATCCTCTGAATTATGTGGGATGTTGCCTTATAAAATGCTCTACTACTGAAATGTCCCTATGTTGCTGATCTGGATGATCTTGTGCATGGATACCACCACTATTTATATCCCTAGTCAAGTTTTCCATCACTGCAAAAAAACTATTTAGTTCTGATTCCAGTAATCTCAGGTTACAGATTTGGAGGGTTTTCTTCCTCCTCATATCATCCCATCATAGCTACTATGTTTCCTCTGCCGAAAACCATTATGAACATAGAAATATTATAGGTGAAGAAAAATTGAAATCCTTAAATTCTATATCATTTCAATCATAAATTAAACTAAAAATAATTTATTGATATTAATTTAACAATATCTAAACTCTTAAAGTTTTCTAATCTAATCTACGATACCAACTATAAGGACATAGCCATAGAAAATAGATAATCCTGAATTAAATGAATAATTTACAATAATGATCTTTTCAAGATTATAGTTTAAGAGAATTAGGCCATAACTATTACATTACATCTCAAAAATTAAAAATTAGACACTTCTACTCAGTTTACATTTTTTTCATAAAATAAAACTCTTGAAAAAAAGGGTCATGTCTAGTTCCGTGTTTTAGACAGCATGACTTTTCCATGATCCCATCCTTGACCCTATTAATTTTTACGTCCCAGGAAGAACATTTCAAAAATTGGGATGAGCATAAAAAGATCAGTAAGGGTTATAAAAAATGAAATAAAACTTTAGATAATAAATATATACATAACATAAGCTTTTTAACATACCTCATGAAATCATAATATTTTTGAAATATACATAGAAATAATAAATCATAATGGTAACTTATGGCATACATAACATACTTACATTGTAGATTTCACAGATATGTAGGGAATTATATTTGGAATTACCATCACAATATATTTTCTATATTTTCAAGGAGAAAAATTCAAGTTTACCTCTGTCACATTACCCAATGCATTGGAGAGCTATCTCGGGCTAACCTGCCCTAGGTTTATCACATAACCACCCATATGCGTAAAAAATTCCCAAGAACCATAACCCATTCATAACTCATAAAACAAACATAAAAGAAAGATAGCATTTATAAATCTTAATCACAATATATCATTTAAATATATTGACATAAAAAATCCACTATCAAAACCATTTTCAAAACCAAAATACATAAAATACTATATGGTATTTATTGTCCTTTCAAAAACATTTTAGATTGTTAAGGAAGCCAAATATCAAATAACACTCGCAGTAGTGGAAATGGTCGTAGTCACCGATTACGTTAAAATAAAAATTATTTTTTTACTTCTTGTAAAACTCATAATAAAAAAATATTTCTTTTGAAATTAAATGATAATTCAAATGTTTTTATACACAGTATAAAATAATGTCATGTATATAACCAAATATGACTCAATGAAAGGACATTGAGATGAAGTCCTTTACCTCATGTCTGACTTGACTTGATCATTATTTAATGTTATGAATAATAAAATAAAGTTAATTTAAAAATCATTAGGAGATTTTTTCATGTTTATTATTCCTTTTATATCACTTATTAACCTACTATAAAAATTAGATAATTATTTGAGTTCATATCGTATATTTTTTTTGATATTCTGAACTTGAGTTAAAAATGAACTTGTTATAATTATAAATTGCCCATGTGGTAAAAATTACATTGTATCTAGAATGATATTAATGATTTAGATATCATATATATCATATATATCAATTATTTATATGTATATATAAAATTAAATAACATTTGGAGATAATAAATAAAATGCCCAGTTCATGGAGACGGTAAGTCGTACGTACGCACGAGTGATACTTTCATTTCTATTTCATATATAATGGAATAAAAGCATAATGATACATAGGTATATTATAATTCCAGTATAATATCATATATAATTTCATCAACTCTATCCTTTATAGCTTCAACGTATGGTATGAACGAGTCAAATCACTTTGATGGGGCGGTAGTCCGTACTTCCTCAATTGAAATTATCATATTTACCCACTATGAAAAACCATAAAGTTATTATATAAATGGAAAATATAGAAGAATAGAAAGAATATAAATATAATATATACCACATATAAATACTGTTCCATCTTAATTTCCACCATAAGAGGTGGTAGGAGATAATTGAACAATCATCGTTTCGTGAGGTGTTAACTTGTTGGCCACAAAAACAATATGTTCTTTACCAATTAGAGGAGGTGTGTGTAAGTTTAGTTATAATACTTCTCCTAACAACAAACTAGTATATTTATGATAATTGTGTTGTTATAAAATAAATGAATAAAAATATTTTAGTGGTTTTAGAAGTAAAATAAAAAGAACTGAAGAAAAGTTGTAACCTTTAAAATGGGTATCTACATTTGGTTTGAACCAAAAGGTTTACTTGAATTGTCTCTTGCCTAGGGTCAGGCTTCTAGGAAGAGGATAAGTACACAGGGAGCTTAATTGGGTGGATGTTGGTTGAACCAAGGGGCATTAAAAGTGTGAGGAATGTGTTATAAGTGAGGGCTTTTTATAAGGGACAGGAGGGGCTCTTTAGGAATCTTTTAAAATATTATTTTATTATATAATTATTTTTGGTTTATAAAGGTCCAAAAATCAGTAAAGTCTAATATAAGATGACTCATGTTAGAAATAAAATCATCCTATAATAATTGGATAGGTTTTGGATATTTTTTTAATCATTATAATCTTATATTATTAAATCATTCATTAATGAGGTAAACACTGCATCATTATTGTGTCATAAATAATTTTATTTATTTGATGTCTAAAAATTATAATAAAATATCATGATGTAGTAAATCATTTTATCTTTCAAAGGAATATTTATATCTGAAGCGATAACTTATATAACCCTTTATAATAATTGATTTACTAAAAGATATATCATTGTTTCATTTTTCTCTTTAATTTAAATTAATTAATATAAAGTGTCATTATCACTCCCATGTGGCTTTATGGGGTCTTGAAATCGACCGAAGTATTATAATGGTCATAAATGTATCAAAAAATAGGATTAGGAAACATTTTAGGGAAATTTAATATTATTATAATAATATTTTTTCCATTATTTACCGGATTTACTCTTTATCCATGGTAAATAAAATATTTATTAAAGAAAATATTTATAATATCTTAAAACAAAAGATACCAATTTACAAAATTTTTACCTCCTGATATTAAATATATAATCCATTTTTCCAAATTCAAAAAATAGAATTGGTAAAAATTAATTTAAAATTAATTCCTGATGTCAAAACAAAATGTGTGTTTTTAAGAAATAATAATTATCATAAGATTGATAGTAATTTATGTCCAATTTGAAAGTGAAATTACATTCAATGAAAAAAATTGGATTAAATAGTAAATAACTAATATAATTAAACTTTAAAACCAATTAAAAATATAATCTAACCTTATAAATAAATTAGATTAAAATGAAGTTTTGAATTAAAATATTGTATTTGTCACTGTTCATTTAAAAAATGAATTTTATCAGAATAATACAAAAAATTTAACCAAAGTAACTTTTTATGTCCAAATTATAAAGAATAATTTTATTTTGTCAAATAGAACATATAAAAGTTACCAAAACTAGATTTATAGAGAGTTCACCATCAAATGGAGGTAAATCGATCTTTTAAGGAATATTAGAGTATTTATGCTTAAAATCAGATTATTTATTATCTTAAGCCTCTAAATGTGATTGGATAAATGTAAAAACATTTAAAAAACATGTATATTCATATTTTAGTTAGTTCTGTCCATTCCCTCTAATACAACATCTAGGTGTTAAAAACAATTTAAAATAATATTATAATATTATTGGTCAGTATGACCCAACGTTGTGTGCAATGTAATATTTAAAAAAAACTAGTAATTTCATATCGAGTATGCCATAGAACATAGAATCCCCTTTAAAGTAAAATTAATAGTTTTTTCACAAATATTCATAAATATGAAAATGTTATATTTTTTATTTACCTAGGATATTACATCTTATGATATGCATGTAATTTTTTTTGGATTAAGTATTACGAAATTTTCTATCATCATATCAAAATTTATAAATTCAATAAAATAAGATTAAATACTTTGAATTATATTTAAAAAATATTAAATAATCCCAAAAGTCCATTAATAGAGCTAAAATAATTTTATGAAATTATCAAAACATCCTTGAAGCTATTCAACATCATTCTTATGGTCATGTAATATTTATAATCAAGAAAATTATTCTATAAACTCACTGCACCAAATTTTTTTGTTAAAATAATACACATAAAATCCTTCATCCAAGTATGTTCTTAACTAAATTTAGTAAATTGTGTTCTCTTTTTATTCTAGAATGGTTTCTCCAATAACTATGTTCTTCAAAATCTCTAATCAGATATCTTTCCACATTGATCATAGGAGATTCTTCAAACTGTTCAGCTACTTGACTCCTTCAAGTATTATTATAAATGTTTTAGAGAACAAAAAACTCATTGTTACATAACATTAAAATGAGGACCACTACAACCAATCATCTGATTTGGATGCTTTTCATGAATAATCCATCTCTTCCATACTCATTTTTCAATAGGAGAACCTTATTTACTTTTCATTTCTAACAGTACCCACTTCATTATTATTTCCCATAGACATGGGAATCTTTCACGCCTTCATTTTTTGGATGAATACTTACTCAGACATCCATCATCTCCAAGGCATAATATTTCATTATAATTAACAAAAAATACAAATACAATTCAACGAGAACATTATATAAACACTTTTTAAATATTAATAATTTAAGGAATATATAAATAAAAAAAATCTTTATTTATTTTCTAAACTTGTGATATTAATATTAATATTGAATATTTTATTTAAGTATGAAAATATCCTATTTAAAAATACTAATATTTATTATTTATATAAAATTTATAATTTTTAATAAATTTAAGCCAAAATTTTAAATTTTACCATTTTGTGATTGAATTGTATTTTATGATTCATAAGAGAGTTATTAGTCATAATCAATTGATGGATTAGGTCAAAAATTATATATATTAGTTTTGGAAAAAAATAATATATTTATAGTGGTGTAATCCTAATTCATGGAACCAATACACTTGTATTGGAACCCCTAAATTAAAATTCCATGACCAAGTAAAAACAACAGTGTAACCCTTACATATGTAAAACTTATGTATGTAAATTTGACCCCAAAAAACCATTTTGGGGAAGATAAAATTCATAAAGAGATATGTAAGGGATATTTAAAAGGAATATTTAAAGGTTTCATATCATGCAATGACTTATGAATTGTTTACTTGACTTGGTAAAGTCACCTATCATATTTACTAATATAAAATATATCATAATTTCGACACAATACGTTATTTTATCATAACTGGGGTTTTAGTCATAGCCTATGATAAGACATATCATATTATTTGCGATATAATAAATCTGAAAGTTTCAAAATATCATACCATACTATATGTATATCTCTTACACTAAAACCTTGGGGAAACAGAATCACACATTAATATCATACGCTATGATATAGCCTACAAAATAATATGATATTTGTTTCCATAAAAAATTTAAAAAAGTTGTTTTCATTGATGATTATGGATCTAGTATCACTGATGGGTTGACGAATCTCTATAACACATATGAACATGTCTAATGATATATCTATATAAAACTATCAATGAATTATATTTCCTAAATTTCTTTGGCTATGAAACTCATTTTATCTACATTAAAGACCTTGGGTAGAGAGTCACACCTCACCACTATTCATGTGTGAGAGTTACTGGGATTTAGTTAACTATTTAACCTTTACTCGGAGACTAATAATGTGTTTTGTACATTTTTAATAAGATCAATAAAGTGGGCTAAAACCATTTAATGTTCATGATCTACCATCAAACAAACCAATATGTAAATGAATAAAATAAATAATCGGGATACCTAAAATACAAAAAGAATCATGCTCATTGTTATTCAATGTTTTTTATGATCACATTCACTAAATGATAGAAAATAGAATCCCACCACCACGAAACCCCCACAATCCACTAGGATGAAAAGGCATAATAATAGGTCCCTCTAGCACCAAATATGATCTATAAAATTCTCCAAAAATATCAATAGTAAATTAAGAGGAAGAGAGAGATTAAACTATGGTTAAATATAAACATGTGTTTCTAATAGGATTGTCTCTACCCTTTATATGGGATCACATTATTTAGTGATGGGTGATGAGCATAGGATTCCATCTCAGGGAAGATAACATATATTATCATAAAGATAAACATTTAGAGAGGTGGTTTTTTAACATGAAAAAATCATGTATCCATAAATGAATCATCTTAAATATTCATTAATGATACAAACCAACCAAGAATACATGGAATAATGCATTAATGTGATATCTCATACCACATGTCTATTATATACTATAACATAAATAAATCATACCATATGATAGAATTATTCACATTTCCTTTCATAGTTTATGAAAAATGGTATATCATAAAAATGGAATACCCATTTTAGTTCATTTCCAACTATATCATAATATTCCTTTCACAAAACTAAGGCTGAGTGGGAAGCACATCCTATAAAACTATATTTTACAATGGAAAATTTGCATATCCTCCCATACCTATAACCATCCAAGATAAAAACGACATATCATCCCATTTAAAGTGAATATTATATTATTTGAAATAATACCATGTAGAATAGGTAACATGAAGTATAGTGGAGCTATCTTCCATTGTGGTACACCTGATAAATCATAAGGCCAACACATCCCACCTTATAAACTCATTACATAACACTGTCTTAAGGGGAATCCAATCACACCTGATATACCATAAAATAATAAGGGAAAACACATCCCACTTAAAAGTCCCATCATACAAATTAGTTCTTAGGAGCTAGATCATACCACTTGGCATATTCACTATGCAACATGATCTTTATGGTAACAAATCCCACCTTTTATAATAATTCATTATATGAGGGTAGTATATCTCAGCTAGTGTACTCACTATTTAATCATGGTCATTGGTGGAAATAGGTCTCACATAATATACCACATCAATAAATATTGGTTTGAAGATAATATAACCAAAGGTTTTATGTTTTATTATAGTCATAATAATGGTTAACAACACATCGCTAATAACAAAGTAAAAAGGGATGAAAAACTAATAACATTATTAAATATTATTATACCCATGGTCAATGGATCAACACCTTGTGAATATGTTCATCTAAACCCAATTAATTTACTTGGAAACCCACACCCCTGAGGTTTCACACATAGTAAGAAAATACAATGACTGATCTCCCTTGGCTTGAATTTTAATTCTATGTAACTACCGCTTACCCAAGGGTCTCATTATAGTAGCACTCATCATACTCAAGTCCCACCAAAAAGGCTATATAACAACTTATCATAAATGAAACATGATTTTCTATCATTTAGGAACACTAAAAAAAATCAAAAAGGATTAAAACTCATGTTAGAGATAAAAAACCTTTCATTGTTCCATTCCCTATGTATTTGGTCCCATTCCCAAGTATTCCTGAACATAAGTGGCCACATGATCACCAGATAAGCTTTATAAGACAGACAATAATCAATAATATCCATATCCGTCAATCAAAAATCTTTGAAACTATATTAGTTCCCATTTAAGTTAATCCTCACATACCCACCTATAATGGAATACTATTTATCCAATTATAATAAAATATAAAGGATCTCCAATTTCTATCACATTAAGAGATTATTGCATATTATATAAGACCTCCCCAAGACATTAGAGACTTTTTTTCTATGATGAGGAACTTCCTTGGTTTCATCCCCACTTTAACCGGTCTTTGAACATAGGTGACATGGACATAAATAGAAAAATAATAAATATATAAAATTGAAAGACTCACTAAGAGTGTAACCAACTCACTATAAACACCTCACTTAATGGAACTCACTTATGAATCTATATTGTGTGAGTCACACCAACGTACACATGATTAACACTTCCAATAATTCTAAATAGGTCATGGGAAAATGTTTTTATTTTGTAGCTAACCCGGTGGCTCTTAAGAAGTGGATAGAACATTTCAAGTTATAAGTTCTTGGATGAATTATTATGGTTATAATAGATAAACTATGGAATAAAAATGGCCTGAAAATAAAGCTTGGTTAGTGTTTGTATTTAAAGAATTAGTGACTAATTCCGATTAAGGGAGGATAATATCAAATTCAATACAAAAAAAAGTAAGATATATGTGAAACCTAGTACATTGAGATCATATTTATTAGGATAGATGTTTTCGATATTTTAGAATGGGATGTGAACTTCAATCACTTCACTAAGAGTAAAATAAGTACATAGGTAAGGATTAGACTACATGGATTTAATTGTTTTTTCAAGAATCCTATGATTTTAAGTGATCTAGACTCTTGTTTGGGATCACCATTCAATATGGATTAACACACCAATGATGGTGAGCTGGGTTTATATGTTTTTATTTTGGTGTAAATTTATATGAGATTCATATTACTTGAGATGATTAATCATACTGTAAATGATCGAAGGCTTGTGATAAAGGTAGAATATGAGCACCCACATCCATTTCATGATTTTTTGAAGACCATGGGACACTCCATAGACAATTATAGAGTCATTCATATTAAATTTAAAACACAAATATGGATAAATTCAAAACCTAGGAGGTGGTTGAGAGGATCAAGAAAGGAAGATAAAATTTTACTAGAAAAGGTGATCACTCAGGTAAAGATTTTATAGAGGTTATGACGAATGGCGACTCTAACCCCTGTTAATTTTGAGGGTTTCATAAACACCTATATAAATCATGAGTTTGTTCTTATTGCAGTGGGTGAATTATTTATTTTCGAATATGTGGATACTCATTTGAGTTAAAGGGATACCATGGATTGATTGGAGGATATAGAACATCATATTGTATCAGGAAAGGAATCCATTGAATGTAAAGAAATTGGGCATGATAATTCACATTTCACAGGTAATATAGGTCTAATTGAGATCAACTATGACGAAATGTCTCCAATTTTAGTGATTTTTTAAGGAAAATTGAGATCTCTTAGTTCCTAAGTAGCTAGTTTTGGAAGATCATAGTAGGAAAATGATGAGGCTATTCTATCTACACATACACATATTGAACAATTATTAGGAAATTTCATGAACTAAGGTACATGAAAACGTAATAAATACTCTCCTTGGTGGAATAGAAAGGCTATAGGGAGATGTATATAGATTTCTTGACAACTCTATCTACTACTATAAGAATTACCACGAATTTGAAGGCTGGTATCACTGAAAATAATGATCAACCCCCTTTTGAACAAAGGGATTTTCCATTGATGCCTATTGACGACTCCAATTCCCTGAATATTGAATATACAAATAAGACTTAGAGTAAAATTATAGATAAATAATAGGAGTTGGAAATTATTACTCCATATCCTAGTTCATAGAATGACTCTTCATGGGATCCTAGATCAATATAAAATTAAATGGATAGTAAGAGTACCACTATGTTCAAACCTTTATCAATTTTAGTTGAGATTATTGGAGGGGGTTGTAGTAGAAGTCAAACTAGTATCCATTCAATGATAGCTAGAGGCTTAAAATAATCCTCAAGAAATAATAAATCAAGAGGATGAAAATAGGGGAAATATTAACTCAAAATCATGTTTAAAATGAATTTCCTTTTTAAATTTTTAATGTTTGGGTAATTTTTCAATTGTTAATTCCTTGTGTAAAAGTATCCAGTTAAATAAACCTAAAATATTGGGAATTTCTAAACCAAAATACTCCTTCATTGATGGATTTACCAGCCTAAATAATGTTGGTTATCACTTTATTAGTTATAATAGATATTCATTCCAAGGTGACACTTTGGCTCTTTTTTATGGATCATTAATAAATATTCTTATTATGATCATTGATGAATAAATGATGTTGAGAAAATTCGAAAAAAATAATGTGAAAATGGTTGGATCATTCATTCATGAAAAGAAAAAATTTCAATATTTGATGAGATTATTTAAAATCATTGAGAGACATAAATGATTTATCTCGAGTCATTGGTTTGTTATTAGAGACTTTAATATGATTCTTTGTTCCAATGACAAAACTAAATCTGCTCAGTCATTTATTTATTTCAAGGTATTAGGATCTTATATTTATTGCAATGACCTGATTGTTGTTAGTTTGGCTGGATATAAATACACATGGTTCTAGAGGAATCTCAATAGAATGGTTTCTAGAAAGATTGATCAAGTTTATACCAATGATGATTTTATGGATAAATGGGATTCGATTTCCAGCATTAACCTTCCCAAAGAAAATTCCATTCACCATCCAATTCATTTTAGTTTAAATGGAATAGAGCTAAAGTAGCCTATCCCATTACATTTAAAAAATTCACGGGATCAAAATAGATAATGTGATAAGATCATAAGGGGTTTTTGGAATAACATTTATAGTGGATATGAGGCTTCTGGTTGCGTACCGAAGCATACATTTTAAAAGATCAAGTTGAAGAGTAAGAGTAAAGATATTTATAGTGGATTAGAGAGTGGAATTTATTATTTTGTGACATCCCTTAAACAGATTCTGGAGGAAAATTCTAAAGAAGATAATAACCAGGATATCTCTAATAGGACAGTATTTCTTCCAAGATTTTCTCTCTTCTTATAATGAAGTAAACAATTGTTAAGGAAAAATTCACAATTAAGTGGATCCAAGCGGGGGATATGGACACAAAATTTTCTAACCCTATTAATAGAGTTGATAGGTCTAGTGGACCTATTTACATATTAAAAATGGGGGACCAAGTCATCAAAAATAGGGAGGTAATTTTTGATGATATTGTCTTATATAACTCCAGTCTCTTCAACAGACCTAGTATAAATGATTATTTAATTGATATAATTATAACATTACTCATTTCTTCTGAGCATAATCACTTGCTTAGTAGTATCTCCATTGAATTTTAAATCAGTAATACTGTTTTTATCCTCGATGCATGTAGTTTACCTAGATTGGATGGATTTAGAAATTTTAATTTCTAGTAATATTGGGATGTGATACAAGTTTATGTTTGAATTATGGTTTCTTCATTCTATATGAAAGAACTATTCCTCACATTATTAGTTCTCGCTCAATCACTTTAATTACGAAATTTAAATTCATTGTGAAATTAAACTTTTTAGGGCCATTTATCTCATTAACATTCTATTTAACGTTATTAAAATTATCCTTGAAAGTAGGATCTCTATGATTACAAAAAAGATCGCATGGAATCAGTTTGTCTTCATAAAAGGCACTAATGAAAATTTATCCTATAGAAATGATTTGAGACCATTTATATTTCCATTGAAACCATTGGGAAAGGCTATCCCAATGGTTATAAGAACCGTTGGTATGTTGTCTATCGGTGTAAAACTATACCAACTATTTCTATAAAAATAAAGGATTTCATGACTTACCCTATTCCAATGGTTTATTTAAACCATTGGGATATCTAGAAGGAAAAGATATATACGTATAGTATTAAGAAAACTATTGGAATGAATATATACCTAATATTCAAGAACTGTGGTATACATACTTTATAACATAACTAGATACCAACGGTATACAAAACCATTGGTATACCCTATATCATGAAAGCATAGAAGGTCACCAATGGTTTACCGAAATGTTTGTATATCCTATTCTCCCTAACAAGCAGTATAGGTCCATAATGAACATTTTATTGAACCTGTATACATGAATTCTTTTTATTTGAGTGAACATCAAAATTCATCCATTAAATTTATTATTGGATAATTTTAGAACGCTAAAGAAAATTATGTTTTCTATGATTTTTGGAATTTTTCAGGAGATATGGTTCGTGGATAGATCAATAGATTTAAGAGATTTTATAGTACTAATTTTCATTGCTATACTTCCTTGTATATTTTTACATGATAAATTCAATCCTTTAGATTCATGGAGGTTAGTAAAAATCCATTGGAATCTCTCCTGATGAATTATTTTATGAGAGGTTGACAAGAGATTCAACACATATTACTTTATCAATATATTCATTTCATATTCCATTCAAAACAAAAAATGCAATCTCCCTTACTATATAATGACATCATAATTTAATAACATTCATGGTATTAGGGGTTTTTAAACAATTTTTGAACTGTTTAATGTGCCTATTGTCTTTAAGGTCGAGGATTTGAAGATATTTAATAATAATTCACACTGGATGAATAATTACCTATATATTTTTTTTAATTAGAAGAAACTAGAGAATGAAAATCATCATAACATTAGATCTGGGTATATTTATATAAATTTTATTCTCACATAGATATATATTTCCTAGTTTTCTTAATCTTTTAAAATACTATGGCAAGTCCATCTAAAATTTATTTTTTACGGGGATGAAATTCTGAGAGAAAATTTAGAGATTCTATGGATTTTGGCACCACTCCAGTAAAACAATGAGTATTAAAAATAATCAATCATAAAATTTGTCGATTCATTAAAAAAAATATTTTAATCAAATAAATGATTTTTTATAAGTCCAAAAATTGGGGCCAATACTCATTTTTTTCCTTATACACAAAAAGGAAAAAGCGACCAATTATAATTATTGTTGGAATGGTTAGATAAAATACACTTGAAGTGATTAATGGAAGTGGACCACTTAGGTTATTGGAACTAAGGGAGATGTAATCTACAAACAATAAATTAAACACATTTCTGAATATAGTTCTTTGAGATAAATTTATATAACTCAAACATTTTTCGGTTTTTAGACATATGGAAAACTCATGGCCCAAACATGTAAATGTCATATCAATTTATTTAAGAGTGGTGTGATCAAATAAAAACAAGGGTATGATAGGTTATTGGTTCATAAATATATCTAGAATGGTTAGGGATGCGAGATTTTTTAGAAATATAGGGATGTGTCATACTAAACTATTATTTGGAATGTTCATTTAGTGAAGGGACAAATTATTTATTAGTGAAGAAATTGGAGATGGGGGAGGGGGGATGCATCCTGAAGAATGATGTTGGGATAAGAAGGGGGGAATCTGCACTAGCTACAATCAATCGGGATCTTAGCTTATAAAAAGTCCATATAAAGGATATGAAGTGATGAGAGACCAGAAATCCAATCACCCCCCCTGCCCCCACCTACCAGTTTCTCATTTAAATAGAGGTCAAGATATCTAAAGTTGTAAGGGAATCCATGTTGAGGGGGAATGGAACTTCCCAATAATGTATCACATAGGTAAAATTACCTTAGACTTTATAGTGAACCAAAAGAGTTAGGAATCGGGAAACCTCAAAAATCATTTTCACTGAGGATCAAGGAGTGAAGCTACATGAGCTGCACAAGTGACTTGCTGATGTTTCCTCTCATCCAAATAAAATAAATATCATTGGTGACAACATGGAATGTGATGTTTTGGAACAAAACACCCTCCCACCCACAATTATTTTACCCCACCCACGATGTTGGGTGCTTATAAGAACCCAGGATGCCTCACTTGAAAGAGAGGAGGGCCTCCCTTTCATTTCTTCTTCACCGTACCACTCTCAAATTCCTATTCCCATAGGTGATCCCTATGGTGCACTAGATATTAATATTATGTATATCAGGGGGATTGAGATGATGTTTTTTCCCATTTGAGATTTTGAAAATGGAAGAATAAATCCATGGAATAAATTTAGAGATTATTATCTTGGAAGATAATCATGGTGAATGGAGTGATAAATGGAGTTATGGATCTCCTTTTTATTGATAATAACATGAAAAAAAATCACAAGGTGATTAAATTAAATTATAATTTGAATTATTAAGGATAATGGTATCATATACCATACTTAAGG
Organism: Viscum album; assembly: GCA_963277665.1. Taxonomy (NCBI): domain Eukaryota; kingdom Viridiplantae; phylum Streptophyta; class Magnoliopsida; order Santalales; family Viscaceae; genus Viscum; species Viscum album. Next base: position 1,251,925,378 of record OY728138.1, read on the forward strand.
ATGATCTAAATAGTAGTATCTCATTGGAGGTTGGTCTACTTAGTCGTATCATAGAGGATATATCCATGATGGATTCCTAAGAAGATGAGATTTTATTGGTTATTTAATTGAAGGGAACAACCCTTATGGGATTCTCTATGAGCAGGGTGCTCTATTGTTTGTATCACCTTGTAAGTCTATATTTGAAAGAAGCTCATGGAGAAGATACATGTGAGGGAATTTCAGGAATGATGGATCATCTATTTTCTGGATTATAAAAAGGGTTAACCCATTAAAGATTCTCATAGAGAAGGGATATATAACAATATAAAAAAAATTATTCTCCAAATATTTTTTCACAAAAGGATATTTTTAAGAGGGATATATGACTCCTATGATCGTGATATAACCATAGGGTTGGGGGTGTCATTTAAACCACAAAACAATATATATTTTTTTAGGGATTTTTCTAAGGTTTTCTCCCAGACCCTAAGTAGGAAATATCTATCCTTCACCTTATCCCTATATATTCATCTATCCTATGGAAATTATAACCTTTAATATTTATTTGGGAAGACTGAGTGATATTTTTTTTCCAAAATGGGAGGCTATGTAAGAGAAGGTACACCACTATAGAAGTCCTTTGCTTAGTTTTCATTTATTAGTGATTTACTCTAACTATGTTGGTGTCCATGTTGTATTTTTTCATCATAAAATGTTTTCTTGATTCCCAAATATTATGTGGCTTAAAGAACGGTAAATCTATAGTTTGATCATGTAGGAAGTATCTGTTTCCACAATAATCTATTTTCAACCCATGTAGGATGAAAATACATGAATGGTGAACCAATCATCAGTAGATGTTGGAAGAAAGATCTGTCCTGGTAGAATTACATTAGAGACCCCATGCAATCTATTCACACCAACACACATTCTAGGAATACTCACAATATATTTATTGTTTCATCATGGGAAGTCTACTGGTGTCAATACCATTATAAAATAACATTATTTTAATTTTATCCCCCACTTCTTCCATGTAAAAATTAATCTCTTTAATATTATTTAAATTTTCTAATGTTATGACCATTAAACATTACATTTAGTAGATTTTAGCATGTTTTGGAATTAATTTTTTCCCTTCTCACTATTTATTACTTTATGTGACAACACTTGATCTTTGAAACCATTTAAACAAGTTTGAGTCTTTTGGGAGATTTTGTCATCTTTTATATATATCCATGTGAAATTAAACAAGGTTTCCATGATTTTTTCTGGTTTTTTTGAAAAATCTCTCTAATATTTACTCACTTCTTATGATCTTATACTGTAAACCTTAATGATTTTCTAAAATGATCATTATCGTTTTGTCATTCTCAATAAAATTGTGAAGATGTTTCAAATCCCTCCTAATTTATTCCATGTTTCCTAGGACATCACATGATTAAGACATAGTAATGATATATTAATACTCTATTATAATAATGACAAGGATAGATTAAGGTGCATGGGCTATGTACAAATTCTGGAACAAGTGTCTGAGCATCATGGAATCACCACTTAGGGAACATTTCACCCATAAAAATTTAATTAAAACAACATCAAAAAATAAATAAAAATTGAGCATGAACCATCTGTATTTTTGTTATAAATTTCAAAATAAAATAAAATAAATAAAATAAAAATGGTATAAATGAATAAAAAATGAAAAAAACTAATTAATCCCTCCACTACCCTGATTTTCTTATCTACTAAAGAAAACCGTGTAGCAAACTCTAAATCCCTTCTATCCCCCTTCTCAAATATATAACTACCCTCCATCCACAGAAAGATATAAAAAGCCCATGTGGATGATGTGATAAATAAAATTAAACAAAAACTAAACTACAACATACCTATCTCATATTACTACACAAGTCACCGACCAACATATATGAACCACAATGCCACATGGGTCAAATAATTTTACTAAAAGAAAGGGGAAATAGGTCCAAGTTCCAAAATGATACAGTAAAATAGAATTTTCACATTAATTAAAAATTAATATTCCAATTAATGGTATATAATCACTTTGGATTGAGTCTCATATTAGTTTGGTTTTGTTCATTACATGTTTGTTTGGGACATTTTTATTAGATTTAGTTTGTCTTTTTTTTATTTTAGCATTGAAAATTTATTTCATTGAGGTTCTAATCGATTCAGTTTAATTAAATTTGGTTCACATTATTTTGGTTTAGTTCATTTTGGGTTATGTCATTTATGGTCATATATGTTTGAATTCATTATATTTGGAGAAATTTGATTCATCATTTATAATATCATATTAGTTCAAGTTATATTATTTTGACTTCGTCCAATTTTTGTTTCATTAATTTTTTTATTTGTATTCAATTTTATTAATTTTCATCATTCTAGTTATATTTTAAATAATTTTATTTATATTTATACCAGTAGGGTTTTATTAGTTTGTGAATGTATTAAAAGAAATCATTATATTTTTTATTTGATTTTATTCTATCCATTATGGGTTTGTATGGTGCCACTATATTTAGTTCACCTTATTACTTGTTTACTTATCATAATATTATTTGGTTTGGTTTCCCACAGTTCATTTTTGTTCATTATGTTTGATGTAATCCTATATGAGTCCGGTCAAGATAGGTCTAACTAGATTATTCTGATTATGAATGATTTAAATTGGTAAAACTTTATATGATTTGTTTCATACCTGGTTAGTATTAAGTTATTTGTTTAGGACATGGTAATTTAATTTGTTTTAGATTAATTCGTGAATATTTAGTTTTAGTCTTTATATGTTAATAAAATTAATATTATTTCATATTTTTTTACTTATATTATATCATATTTCATTGAATTCAGTTTGAATGAGTTCATGTAGGTTTCATTTAATTTTGTTTTTTTATTTGGATCAGGTTAGGTTGATTCAATTTTATTCAATTCAGGAAAACCTCATTTCATATTAAAAAATAATTCTAATAAAACTATATCATTATTTAGTGTAAGTAAAATGGGGTGAAATGAATGTTATTAATGATTATTTAAATTTAAAGGACAATACCTAAGAGAGTCTACCTTAAACATAAGGATATCTAATTATAATGAGGAAAACATGAATCTTTCATTTACTACTTGCACACATATTCACTTTTGCACATATATAAGGACTCTAAGAACCTATTTACATATTTTCATGGCCAAATATATGCAAGGATATCCTTACATATATGATTATACATGCATATACTCCTTTACCTTACATACATATGCATTTTTCATATATATATACTTAAGAACATATATCCGAAATATATATATTCATAATGTCATGAGTGAATATATATATATATATATATGGGGGGGGGACTTATATATGTATATGACTACCTATGCATACCTTTTCATGTTTCCCTTTATAACGAAAAACTGAAACTATTGCAATGAGGTCCAAAATACTATAGAAAAATAGAGAAAATAGAAAAACCCAAAACCCCTAAATTTTGAAAATGTAAAATAATTTAAATGGAAAAAACATACCTGAAAACCATTGTGAATCTACAGTTTTTACAAAGTAAAAACTTATTTAGGGATAGGGAAAAAAAATTGATAGAAATTTGTGATCCTACATAAAAATAGAAAGTAATGACGTTTCATTACAATCAATATATAATCCAAAAAAGAATTATTTTGGAAAATCAAATCGAATGGTTTAGGTTAATAGGATGATTGGACCCATTTAATGGAAATGGAATTAAATATTACAAAAATGTGTGAGTATATGCATTAAATTGTAATGATAAAAATTGAAATGAATGGTGGATAAGAAACCACTAATATCACATAAGTTGATCTATTATAATAAAAAAACATTCTAAAAACACTAATCCTTTATGAATTTTATCATCGGGAAAAAAAATTGAAGCACTAAATAACATGGATTCCTTAAAATTAAAAAAAATTATTCAGTGAATTGTAGAAAAAATACCACCTATAATAAATACTATTGAAAAAATTGACTTAAAGAAACTTAAATATTCAAAAATGATAACATGAAATAGTAGGCTACATAGAATTCAAATGAAGAGTATACCAAGACATCATTTTTTAAATGGTTAATAAGGAAAATTTATTTTAAATATTATAATGAATATAAACATTTCATTTATAAATAATTTACAATGAAAAAATCAATATATAAAGAGAAACTAAACAATCATTAATTTTGGTACATTGGGTTTTGAATTTTAAATATGTATTTATAAGTGAAAGTACATGGGTAAATACATAAATTTTTGTATATTCCTATACATATCAGTGGGATACAATAGTAGATGGGATAACTTATAGATAAAGGACATTCCCATTTATTCTGGTACATTTCAATAACTGGGAATGACAATAAATCAATGATGTATTAGAAAAATGAAAGTCTATGATTTATTAATTATAACATGAAGAAAAATATATGGGTAGGTCCTCCATTAAAATTAATAAATATAAACATTTCCATGTATTTAAAAAAGTGACAGTGTATAATAGTAGTGAAGCCATTAAATAAGTAGTTGATAACAATAGAGAGTATTAAAGGATAGTGTATAATACTAGATGTTATCAAATGATAGTTTATAAAAATTGACCTTAAAAATTGATAGTGTATAATAGTAGAGATTACTAAATGAAATTATACAATATCATAAATTAAAAAATGATAATTTATAGTAATATATAGTGTTAAATGACAGTTTATAACAGTAGATATAAAGTATGAATTCATTGAAAAACTCAAACCTTCCTGGGAGTATAGTAGTTATGAAAAATCTATTAGTAGTTTTTCTCTTCATAAATGAGTATCTTGATGACGCATATAGTGAGTCTATTTGAAGTAGGAAGTTTTAATTTTTGTGAAATATGTGATGAAACAGAATAGAACATATCATAGAAAATAAGAAAATTTATAAAAATAAATATAAAAATAAAAAAGTTCAAATTATAAACATGCATAATGGTTAAAATTATTGCTTTAATAAATTAAAATAGTCACAACTTAACATCTTTTTATTGTTAGAGACACTATTTAGTTAATCGAAGCTCAAAACCCTGGAAATCTTATCATCTGTATAACTTAGATGAAAAAATATAGAAAAGGTACAACAGTCACGTGGGTTTAATGAGGGTCTCATACACTTCATAAAATCACTTAATGCAAAAAAAATCTATTAAAACATAACATTAATGATAATAATCTACTTTACCCATTTCTTTAAATCATTTAAAATATCATTTCAAACTTCTCTTAAAAACCATCCATTTCAAAATCATAAATAAATCCATTTAAAAAAACTTTGATTATTCAAAACAAATTTAGAAATGAACATTTATCCAAAAATAAACATGGTTTCAGACATCACCCTTAAATTTAATTGATGACATAAATATGGTAAAATCATTTGAAACCATTTCATTTCATTAAAAAAAATTCTTGACATATTTTTATAATAGATGGAATTTAATGTATCACATGAAATTCCTTGTGATACCTTTGAGAAATCAATTTTAAAGCTTAAAAATATTTGTAAATTTCAAATAATATTTTTAATGGCCATTTGAGAAATCTCACAAACACACTGTGTGACTAGTCACACAAAATATGATTTAGAAAGTCCCTTAATATTTTAAAACCTTTCTCTTACAAATAAATCTAAGAGAAATAAAACTTTTCACCTTATAAATTCAATAAAATTAATTAAAACAATAATTTAATTATTAAAACATTTGATTAAAGCACCAAAGAATAAATGGTCTCAAATTTAAAATTTAGGGAATGGGAAAACCTTCAACGAATCATTAACACATGATCCATTATGCATCTACTCTGATGGTGGATGGATAAAAAACTAATAAGAAACTACCGTGAACCCTAAACACTAATGAATCAAGAAAAATTAGGTTAAACCCTTGAACGTGGGTTCCACGAAATCAAACATGACAACATGGAAGGGTAAACCATCAAGGAAACAGGGAAAATAAACTGAAGATAAAACCTTATTAAGCCAACCTGCTAATTATTTCACTATTAATGGGGAGGAAGAATGTTGGAGCTAGAAATGACGAATCAGAAGGAAGTAGAGTGTCTAGGTACTATTTTATCTTTGATTGGGATGAGTGTGATGTAGGATAGAGGAATTACGAGAGAGGAGAGGATTCACATTGGCGAAGATCATGATGGATAATTAGGGGAGAAGTGGTTTTATGGGGGAGTGTAGTGTTTTTGGGGAAGAAGCACCGGGGGATGAGCATGATGGGATTGAGAATATGGAGATAATATGCCTTCAATTTATTTTATACCGTAGGGATTTAATTACCTAGAACATATATCCCAATAGTTATTATTTTTTTTTGGTATAGGTGTGTGGGTATAAATCCATTTTCTAGTAGTAATAGTTTGTGTATAAAGGATTGTTTTAGAACTGCTTCAAAATGTCTTAGTATGCTAAAAAAATCCAATTAAACGAGTTATCATTCCTATAAATCTAGATATTATTTAGCCTTTGAAATAATCAATAGTAATATTTAATATAAAGTTATTAGAATATTATGGTTCAAAAGAACTTTTATTAATTGGTTTTATCCCTTTTATGTTCTGCATATATTACTATGCTAATAAATTTATATCACTAGGGATATTTTAAGTGTTTTAGAGGGGTTAGAAAAGTTAACCCCCTCTCGAAAATTATTTTCTCCATTTTAGAAGACTATCTTAGATGGATAATATATCATTTGGTGCACATGAAAATCTCAAGAGGATAGAAGATTCTAAGCCACTTGATACTCATACTCATCTCTTTTACACTGAGGATATAAAACTTTTTCTATATGGAATAAAGTGGAAAACTCATACCCATAAGAAATATTTACATCACAATAAAAGTATTTCAGGGGAAACTATCATCTATGGTAAATGTTTTATCTATTTTGGGATGTCATTTCCTCTTCTAAGAAAGAATAATATCGTTTTAGGTATGGGCCTCAGAGAGGGGCCAATACTCTTCAAATACCATGGAGTTCATCTATTCTAGGGAAGAACAAAATATTGATACTTTTATGGAATTTTTTATCAAATCAGAGGAAAAACTTTATCTTGGAATGTAAAAAACCTATCAATACGAGGTATAATAATTCTTTATAAATTCAATATTTATTCAAATATTTTTTCTTCATTCATGATATACAAATTTCCTAGGTGGTTGATAAAACTATTTAATATCTATATTAAAAACATCATCCCGAGTTATAGTGTTTAGGAAAGGAATATGGTTAAAATCACATGAAAAGATACTGTAAATAGTTTTCCAAATAGGGTATGGGAATCAATAACATAAACTATTTCAACGAATCTATTGAATCCATTTTCAAGTGGAACCCCATTAACAATAATTCAGTTGTATTGGGATTTCTTAGAGACATATTTATAGAAATGTTGAAGCATGAGAATAATACATTCATGGATTCAAATATAAGGTTAGATGTTAAGGCCTCTAGTTATAACATCATGGATTTCTCAAGATGGATTTGTACTAAAAACTCATATCTCAAATGTAGGCTTAAGAATTGGATTGGATCTTCTCTCATTGAAAAATTCCAACCACTAGAATATACTGAAGACTCTCATATTTCCATTAAATAATTCTTTTAAAAATCTCAAACTCATCTATATAATGTATTTAAAAACATTTAAGTGGATACACCTTTTAACGTTTATATGATGTTTTGGTATAGGAGAAAGGATGGAATGGTATTTTTAATGTCAATTTTTTTTTCACCATGTTGAGAATGATTCAAATAGAGATTTAAACAAGATAAAATACTACAACAAGGTCTTCCTCATACCCTCACTGATATATCTTATCTGGTGAATATGAAATAATAGATTACCCATTGAAAATTGTTTACAATTATTTGGTCTGGTTCATTGTTCCAGGTGTTATTTTAGATATCAGAATAGGGAAGTTTCATTGAGTCTATTTTCTGGAATTCAAATACATTAACACCGTGGAAGTATATATTTAATATTACTGGAATTCATTTTCTGATCATTGGATCCCTTTGATCACTTTTCAGCACAACATTATTGTTGACCTCTCTATAGAGCTATAACACCTATTCTAGGTGGAAGTGGATAAAATTTTCCTCACAATCTAGTTTGGCGATAATGCACTACTTGATCATGGCATGAAATTCTATCATCCATCAGATTTGATAAATAATTTTGTTGGCATCATGGATTTTAATGGAGTAAAGAAGGGTTTCTATGATAAATGTTTAAATGAATTCATGATATTGAGAAGATTGGAAATATCTAGATATTATAAACCAGAAGTGTGTATGTTTGTGGTTTTTTGGAAACCTCCAATAACAAATTGGATTAAAATAAATTTAGATACTCCATAGAATAGTAATCTATTTCCCTCGGTGTGTGGTGTGGTCTTTTTTTATCATAATGAACGAATATTTATCATTATATGGTACTTGTGGAGTAGTTTTCTCACTTGAGGTAGAGATGTGAGGAGTCATTATTGAATTTTTATTTTTTTAAAAAATTAAGTAAAATTTATGGTGTAAATTTGATTCCACTATTATAATACAAGATATCCAAGATGTTACAATTAATTTTACTTAGAGACTCATAGCCTGGTGGATGGATTGTATGGATTACTTCAGGATCCTCAATTTAATTACACACTTGTTTTTTGGGATGAATACATGTGGGAAGATGGGTTTTAAAAAAAGGATTTGGTATACACATTACTTGGTTGGATACTCTTCTGAATTATTTAGAATCACATAATAGAAGATATTGTAATATAATTACTCTTTTCATAATTTTCTATATATTATTTTTATTAAAAAATTCCATGGCCTATTTGGTTAGGGATGATTTTATAAAAATTTGGTTATCATGTCCTATAGCAACGACCTGGACCTCTATCATGAAAACATATATTTAAATAACATCAATAAAATAACCAATTACAATATAATTTTATGAAAATATATACATAAATTTTTGGGGTGACATACCGATAGTGAAACAACAATAAACCTAATATGTTCTCCTCTCCATATAATTTTCTAGAAATAATGAGAAATTGTCCCACATATCTATACCAGTCCCACTATACTATAGAAGAATTAGAACTATAACCCCACTTAAAATATAATTAAATTATATAATAAATAGAGTAATAATAAGGGGAATATGAAATGAATCATAACCAATATTAAAAAAATAACAACACCATCATTGGATTTATGCTTCCCCATGGGGAAGAAAAGTGAAGAGGGGTGGCTAGGAAATTTCTATCCTTATTGGTCAATTATTTAGGCAATGGTGAAACCCAAAATATTTTTAAAATAATGGACATGGAAAATAACATAATTAAATTCATTAAAAAAACAAAGATGCATTCCATCAGGTACCAAATTAAGAAACACAGACCACAATATTCTTCTCTGGGTTCCCGATGTAAGGTATTGGCCACTTGGTGGCCCCATCCTAGAGACTCACCTCCTAGTGCCTCCATTAAAGACCTGAAATCATTAGACCGAGTACCCAATATCCCACTATATCCACCAACCTAAAATTTATATTTTATGAATTCATCAAAATATATTCTTAGTTTTTTCCTTCCTAAAAAACATAATAATCATCTTTTTATTCTTTTGAAATGCATTCACCAATTCTAATTCTTAATTTGAACAAAAAAATCATGATGGTATAGGTTTCATTGTCACCAGGTAAAAAAAATTTACCAACCCCATTAAAACATACTAGTTTAGTTAGTTATGATCCCACCAAACCATGATACATATTTTCTTCAATAAGTCTCATTGAACATATTTTGTAAAATGAGTTAGTTACCTAAATCAAATGCATGTTCAGGTTTCTAATATCTCTATTTTCATAGTACTTTTTTAGAATATATATACTAGTGGAATATACCATAAAAATGATTCCTCTTGCATAAACCCATCACATATAATATATATTCCCTAATCTATGTATTTTAATCAATATACAAGTTATATTTCTCTTTTGAACATGGAATATGCTAGACAGTTCCCCACTGGAATGAGTTCCATTGAAAACATTATGATCCATAAATTCACAATTTGAAATGAAACGACCAACTCCATGAAGACATCCCAATCCTATAAATATTTATTTATTTCTAATATAATGACATCATAGACAAATGGGTGATGCTTTTTGTCAAATCCCAACCATCACCCACTCTGTGTCGTACTTGAGTTTCTCTTTATCTTATAGGAATCAAACCGATGGTCTAAAAATCAAATCATAAAATTATAATGAAGTATTATTTCATTATAAATTTAATTATATATTCTTAAATGTCCTAAAATTTCATATTCCTAGTCCCCCACATGATTAAATACCGAAATCTATCATCTATAAATTAGTGAATGTATTAATCAAGTATGATCATCCCATATTGATAGAAACAATTTTCTATTAAATGATATCAAAATTACGTCAAATATTATTTAATCCAATCATAATTAAAAAATGTCAACCTTCACCATTTAAGGTTTACCATATAGGTCACTTCTAAAACTTTCCAAAATTACGCTTGAAAAGTTTTATTTCCACAAGGAAAATTATAACCTCTGAGAATGGGGGGTTTGAATTAGTGGTCAAATTTTACAATTTCATATTATATATATTTACACACTACATAAATTTATGGTTTATATCGTTATCAAATTATTATAAAAATATCACTATTATGAAATGAAATTAATATCATTCATGGCACATAAGGCTTTCAAGGTTTGGCATCAGTGTGAGAACCTACAACCTTACCATGGTGACTCAAGCCAAAGCATGTAAATGCACTATTAGTAAGAATTAAATAAAACATGATCCAAATCCCATTATACCCTTTTAACTCCCTATATTAAGGATTATACTATATTTTATCAATTTAAAATGTTTTTTCCAAAAAAACCGAGCCAACAAAAAATATGTGAATCTTTTTAGGCATAACTCCCAAAAAGGTTTGACAAAAAATGTCTATATGAGTTACTATATCTAGTAAAAGAACACCTAGTGTGGCATATATATATCTTATGAAATATGATCTGGTGCATCTCAATAAATTACACCTAATAATCTAATCAGTGTATGATAAAAAACTCATTTACATCAAAATATAACCAGAAACTCTATCCATTATATTTTATCTGGTAGATCTATATAATGGCACTTCTCCATAAACCTTTATCTAGTTTTTTTATACCGAAGCACTATCTGGTAATATCATCTCAAAAAAAATCTTTCTATTAGCTCTTTTCTTTAGTCAAATTAATTAGAAACTCAGAATGTTAAAAAAAATGGCTATAAATTTTTCATAGGCATGAATCACGTTAAGTATAGTTGTGCATTACACCCCCTTTACATAGGTTCTCTCAAATTAAAAATGGTTGGAACTCAATTTCATTTTACTATTCATATGAAATTATATTGATATTTTTTGTCCTTCATGATTATTATAGAAAAAAACTTAAACTTCATAAAAAACTCATGTAATTCCAATTTTTTTAAAAATTCTATAACCTCAGGAATTAAGTAAATTACAAAAATTTTATAATCTTATCTAGATAAGAAAAAATTTAAAACCACACAACATCATCATTATTATGCAAACAAAAATTTTATGTAATATTTCTTAGAACCCCATACATTAGAATGTTTGAATATAGAAATTGTTATGTAAATTCCATAAATTCATATTTCTACTCTTCTTAATTCGAATAAATTTTTCTAGTTATCCCACATTCGCTCAAACTTCTCTAAAAAAAAATTCTTATAAATATATATATGATCAATGTTCATCTAATGGACTTTATATGATGGAATGTTTTTAATAGGATTTATCCAATATACTATCATCATAGTCTCTTTTTAAGACTCCAATGATAATACCAAATGTAATAAAAAAATTTACAAGTAGAATAATTATACACAATATCTATCCAAAAACGTCATTATCGACTGTTCAGTAAACTAAAATCGATGGAAGATGATTGAATTAATTTTTTCAACTTTTAAAGTCTTCTGTCATAAGAAAATTTTGTATCTGATTCCCTAATTGGATTTATCCAATTTTTTATTTTAAAGAAAAACATGAATTAAAACTTCTCTTTTTATAAATTCTCCCCATTTGGAATTCATTTAATTTAGTTGAACATTTTCACCTTTTTGTGTACCTTTAAAAAACATAGTATATGGTTTTCCTTGCAACTCTTTGTCAATATTAGTTTCTTAAAAGTATTCTTCTTCTAACTCGATGAAATCTCTTCATCCAAAAATATTGTTTTTTCATTTCTCCTCATATACTTCATATTACTGCATCTCTTTCGTATTTTATATATTTAATTATCAATATCTTTTGGTTTTCCCTTGGTATAATGGGCCCGTTAACAATGTTATACTACTCTCCCCATGAGCGGCCTATTTTCCAGATCAACTTATACTTAGAAGTATACACCTAGAAAATTTAATCTATAACATTATGTATGTAATTCTCTGTCTATAAATTTTATTCTAAAAATCTATGCCTAGATTTTTTTAGTCCAAAACTCTTCATTAAAAAACATTATGACCCTGTTTTAATTTAAAAATTTTCTATATATGTACAAAAAATCACATTGGATCCTGAATTTGGTCTTCCTTTTGGAAACATTCATGAATAACATACCATCATCAGACTTTAAAAGAAAGTTTCTTAACAAATTTAATGAAATTTTATAAATATCTATAGCTACTACATAACTAATATTTCTTAACAATATTCCATCAACTACTTTTTCACCCATTTAACAATTTTTTTATAATGTATTACTCAACAAATAAAAAATATCTTTTATTAAAATTTCAAAATGTATATTCAATATCCTCCTTTTAATTTTCTTTATACATTCATTAAAATATTCTCAAATTCTATATTTTTTAACAATAAATTTTTTACAACTATATTTTTCCCTAATTTTATCAAATAATATTTTTTCTCCAAGTGAATTTCATGAAACTACACTAATTAATATATTATGTTATTTATGGAATTACATTAGCCCGTGATAATAATTCTTTTCCATATTAAGATAAACACCGCCCCTCATTTTTTTCTAAATCTGTCAATCAAATTATTAATCCTTCCTTTTTAATAATAACTACATCTTCAGATTAATAATAAAAATAGTCATAAAACTTTTTATAATGCTATTACATACACCCCCATTACAAAATAATAAAAATCATAGTGTAGAATATAAATTAACAAATCTAGGAAGTCTTTTTTGGAGGCTGAACATGAATGTGCATTATAAATTCTACAAATCAAACTTCCAAAATCACTTTTTTTTAAATAAAAAAATTTCATATTTTATCGAAATGTATTCGAGCATAACATATACATTTGAAGAAATATTCGTAATGAAATTATAAGAAATACCAATGTTCTTTGATCATGAATGTTGTAATTGATTTTTTTAAAGATCAATGGAAATCTCATTATAAAATAGTATCTTTAATAGTTTATAAGAATTTACCATCAATTCTCCCTATTGAGCTTTCATTTGTATAATCTTCATAGAAGCATTGGTTGTATTACCTTGTTATTATTCTCTTGTAATCAACGTAACAATAAATTAATTATTTCTAGGCTATCTCACACAAATTCTCCAAAAAAGTCCATCCCATTATTTATTTTCTATTAGTTCAATCTCCAACCCAATCATCATCGTGGTGGCCAAGAATTTTTATACCAAAACATATTTTATACAATATCCCCATAGAATATGTTCCTTTAACATATCTGAAAAATATTTTTATGCCGCTCTATATGGTTATTTTTTATCGCATTGATATATTTTACATAATGTAACATCAAATACAATTCCTGGAGTTGAAGCTATAATATATATAGAGAAACATACCAACTTCTAGAATCATTTCTGATTCACACTTTTCCCATCTTCATCTTTACTTATATTAATGATAATAGAAATGGGAGTTGAATGTTATTTGGAATCTTCCATAATTTTTTTTAACAAATATCTAGTATACTTCTCTTATGATAGAAAAATATGACCATCACTTTGTTGAATTTGTAATCATAGAACGAAATTTAATTCTCCATTAACTAAGATTAAAATGTTTTTCTATATTTAATTATAAAAATAATTACATGATTTATCTATATCCCCAAAAGATATCATGTCATAAAAATAAATAATAAAAATTAGGGTACCTATGTTTATGTCCATTACATATAATTTTATAAATAATTATCTTTCAAAAAAGTTTAACTTAATCAAGAATCTATCATGTTTTGAGTACCAAGGTCACAAATATTTTTTCAATTCGTACAAATATTTGTTCAATTTACACATCTTGGTTTTAACTTTATAAATTAAAATTGAAAAATATTTCTCAATGTCAAATTCATCTTCAATTTATCTTATAACAAAATTTTCTATATATCCATACGATAAAACATGTAGCATTGATGTGTAAAAAATTCCAAGAACATTCTTACAGTTTCTAATCTCATGATTTGGGAAAATATTTCCTCAAAATATAAAACCTACACATATCAGTGACTATTGAACATAAATTAATATTTGATTCCTTAAATTTATCCATTTTAATATATATTTGCTTTCTAAACACCCAATTCTGTCCCAATAATATTATTTCCTACCCATTATGGAAAAAGTTTCAATGAGTAATTCATCTAAATTAAATCTAACTCTTCATTCATAAAATCTAAAAAATATTTTTTTTATACTAACTCTAAAATTGATTCTAGTTCACCCTATGAGATATGTTATGTATTATTCTCTAATTTCTACATCCTTCTGGTCAATACTAGAGCTCTAAAATTTTGAATTGTATTTTTAGAGTCAATATGTTTTTTAAAGTATGAAATTCAAGATATTTTATTTCTGTATCACTTTCTTACTTACATTATTCATTAGAATCTCTATATAAATGTGTTTTCTCACATTCATATTAACTTTTATTATTATTATTAAAAGATTTTCATTTTTATTCTATAACATTATCAAAAACCTTTTTTAAGGAAGTTGTACTTCGAGAAACTTTAACATTATAGGAGTCCACCAAATTTTGAAGATAGTTATTATAACATTTATAACTTCTTATTTAGGATAAATATCCCATGAAATCCACCATCAACGTTTTCATAAAAATTTACATGAACTATATTTTTAATCTTTATTAACAAAGGACTCAAAAGAACCTTGAAATATTTCACTAAAGGGGTTTTCTTATTCCATATTTCATAAAAAGTTATTTTTTATTCTTTACACAACAAACACCATTTTTGTACATGAAGAATAGTATTAGTATCTTCTCTCTAGATAAGAATATAATTTTTATTTCTTATAGTACAATTATTCTCATTTATAAAAAGTTTCTCAAACTAAATAATCTTTCCTCTTTAGTTTGGGTATATTTATTCATGAATTTTATTTGGAAAGTGTAGTCATACATTTTTGGGGAATATTCAAAAACCTACGATGTAGTGAAATATTTTTATCTTCATCACTTAAGTAACATGATTTATAATGGATTCCAATAATAAAAAATCTTCCTCTTATACTTTATACCTTTTTAACAAATTTACCATCAATCAATCTTTTAATGATATAAGAATATTTCCTAAAGATAAATTTCTTGTTTTTATCACAATACTGAATAATAATAATACAAATTGGTTGATCCTAACTATATATAAAACATCCTTGGATTTAAATTTATGAGCTTCAATCATAACAGTTCGAATTACTCTAATTTTTAATAAATTTTCCTATCCTAATGTAACTGATCCACATTCTTGTTTTTTAATTTTTCTATAGATTTTCATATCACTTGTGAGGAATGACCACTCCAATGACTCCATGATTTGATCCTTTTACATTATTTTGATTTGTATCAAAAAAATCAATTTAATCAATATTCTTCACAACCAATTAAAATTTTATTTTATCGTAGGAAAATTTTATTAAAAGAGCTGTTCTATATTCTTTAGCAATGTCACCCAATTGGTCACATCTTCGAAAAAATTCCACCATACTAAAAAATAAATTTTTTGGGTAATTTTCTGGTATATTTCCACATTATCATTCATTCCTGATGATTATTAGTAAGGTTTATATATTTTATTTTATTATTGGTACCCTTAAATTCATGTTAATTTTTGGGGAGAGAAATTTTTTTCCAACAGTTATAAGCCTTTCTCCCTTGAATTACACATCAAACTAACCATTGATTCTCAATCATATATATAATTAGGTGGTTTACTTATAGAATGTTTTCTATAGTTTGTAAGATCATTCTGTTTTTGTTTCCTCATGACGTGGAGACACATTATTAAATAGTTTATTTGCATATTTTTTTAGGTGATGGATTGATAATATTATTTATCAACTAATAATTTCCTAAATGTATTTATAACATCGGTATGGTTTGTAAAATTTGGTAGAATTTTTCATTTTGTGGGAGAAGATTTCACCTAATTTGTAAATACCCCAATGATAGTAGCCTATAGTTTGTGTTTAATTTATTATAATATAACTATATATAAGCAATTACATTCCAAAGGGATGAATAGTTTAGTCATTTTTGAAAAATATATAGATAATTTAATTTAAAATATATTTGATAGAATAAAATACAACAAAGTATTCTTTAAAATCCACTTTATTCCCTCAATAATTTTACTGTATATCAATCATAAAATATTTCTTAGAATCCTAATGAAATGAAATCTATGAAAGGGGAAAGTACAAATGCTCAGTAAGGGAATGAATACAATGTAATATATCATGAATACATAAGGAATAATCAATATATAATCTTAAATAACCAAAACACATTTCATTTAATAAATAAATTGATCTAATAAGAGAGAAATAAATGAAAATAAAATAACTCCATATAAATAATATAGTGATCTATATAATCATCTCTCATTATAATAAAAATTAAAATAATTACATTGAAATAAATAACTTAATTCCTAATGATGGAATGAATATTTTGACAAATCTTGGTCATATTGTTGATTACTTTCACCAATACATCCAAAATACCATCATGGTCTTGTTCTAAGAAATTAATATAAATGGTTAAGTCATAAGACAAAACCCAATATAGTTTATCCTGATAACTTCTAATGCATAAATGGGTTATAACAGGACCCACCCGTCACTAACTTTTTCAATGAATTCTATATATGAAATGGGAGAAAAATAATATGCATAAACATTTTGATTGATAAACTAGAATACAAAGTGTTACTAATTTCGCCAATTAATAAACATAATCATAAACCATCCAAAGAAATGTGGGGAATGGTATCAAAAGAATACATCCATGGTCAAACTAATCATAATAAATCTAGATAAATAACAATGATGGTATAATTACAATTTATCCCCATTTTATCACATGTATAACAAGGTTGTTTGTGTTAATGAATATAAATTCTATAAATATATCATTAAAAAAATATTTAATAAAATAACCTGTCAACATTGAAAATCACATTTTAAGACTTAAATTTGAAAAAATATTGAGAAAAAACATTTATATGAAAATTAACTTTCAAAATTATAATGTAATCCTTAAAACATTGAATGTTCATGAAATTGGTAAATTCCATTCATGTGGTACACATTTATACAACAATTTCATTCACATTTTTGAAAGAAATGTCCAAAAGCATCTTTTTTGAAAAAAAAACATGACTATTTTTTATAAAACACTATTCAAACTAAAATAATGAGTAAAAATGAATTTAATAAATCATTTTAATAATGATAAAAACATAATTAAATTTTTTTTATTTAAAATAGATATTTAAGAAAAGAGTTTCCATCTGAAGAGAGAAATAATATAAGATTTTCTTAAAAACATTTTCCTATTCATTTTAATTACCAATGAGAAGAAAATGAATATATTATATGAAAAATTAGTTAATAAACATAGGATAATAAAATTAAATGGTTTTATCTAAAAATTATAAAATAAATCCCTTTAATGGAAATCCATGCACAAACAATCCAGATTAAAATGAGATTGAAAAATAAATATATTACCACTTTGTTAACATTTGAATTATAATCCCCATTGGTGGAATAACCTAAAATGAAACATAAAGTAAAATTTACATAATGTGATTCATGAAATAACATATAAAAGGGATATTATATACAATATAGAATATAAATAAATGATGAATATGAAAAACACATCATGAAAGTAAAATGCAGAAGAGAAACTGCTACCTTGTGTTTTATTTCATTCGTACATGATTTTAACTCCTGTATAATAAATATATATTATAAATATATTAAATATCCATAATAATATATTTCATAAAATACATTATTTACTTATAGTCTTTTATCAAACATTTATTGAAAATTCCTTTTTAAAATCACTATTTCAGGTGATAATTGCTTTGTTTCTCATGTATGTTTTATATGAGTAATTTCAGTCCATTATATTCAATCAATCTTTAATAATATAAATAATTTAAAAAATTATATAAATATTATATTTCATGATTATATAAATACTTATAATTGTCCATAAAATTTATATATGGGAAAATGAGTTACACCATTCATAGAGACGGTTGTCCATACGTACGCATGAATGAAATTTCCAAAAGATGGATAAAAAAAAGGTAAATAATATTTTATCTTTATTGGACCATTATTATATTAAAATATTTTATTTATATTCCTTAAATATATCCTTATTACCATCCATTACCAAATAAAATGAATAACATTTCACATCACTATATAGAGGCGGTAGTCCAGACACACACACGAGCGACGTTATTATTTTTAAAAAAAATTTAAGGTAAGAAGATAAATGTTATATTATAACTCATATAGTGTTTTAATATTATAAATTTAATATAAATAGGTTAAATTTGTCATTATATATGGATTTGAGATGTGGTGATGGAAATTGAATTACATCGTGTCCCAAGGTCAAAGTTGGTCGTGCACACAATCAATAATTTATTTCTCATTTGATTAAAAAAGATATAGATATAGGTTATTAAATTTACATAAAGAATATTGGTATATAATATATACTTTTACTATTATTATTTAAATTTTTTATAATTTTTAAGGAGTTATAAAAAAATGTAATATAAGAATGCACGGTTAAGAACTTTACCACTTCGTTGAAAAATAATTTTTCATTTATATCTTTAGCATTCCAAGATTGGATTTGTCAAATAACCAAATCCTATAGGATATGGGGGTATGTAAGTGATATAATTTGGTAGGGATTTTATGAACCAAAATTCCTTGGTAGTGTGAAGATTATTAGAGAGGGCTGTCATTTTACAAGTGGGTGAGAGGGCGCACTTGAAATTTTTAAAAATAAAATATGACATGCAAGTCTTTAAAATGATAAAAAAAATCCCATTATGAAACCAAGGTTTCAATAAGTTCAAAATATGGTAAGAAAATAGGAAATTTACAATTTAATAGTTCATTTTAACCCTTACCTTTTTTGTTTAACCTATGGTAAACCTGTTTTATCATAAACCAAAATAATTAATTTTTACTATTTTTACTATTCATTATGAAAATAATTAATTTTAAATTATTATAAAATATTAATTATTTTTATTCCAAATATGAAATACATTTTTCCAAATTAAATTCTCTGATGTGTCATAATTTAATATAAAATTAATCCTACAAATGTGATGGAAAAAGTTGTTTTCTAAAGAGTAAATTATATAGGTAAAGAAATTTGTAATGTAATAAATAAAAATAAATTTGAATAAAATTAAATAAATTGTATTTATTATAATATAATTAAAATAATTATACTTCTAAAATAAATTAAATTATAATTTAACTTTTAAACTTTTTAATCGAGAGGCATATTTCAATAAAAAATCATATTTTCACTATAAATCGAGAAATTAGTATATTCAATAAATTATATAAAATCACCCTAAGATAATATTTAAATGTTTATATTAAAAATTAATTTTATTTTTTAAAATAATTTTTCTAAAATTTTTAACAATAGTTTTTACTATATGGGTTAAAAATCAAGATGAGATCACCTTTTTGAAAAATATAATATTTTTAGAAAACTGGTCATTTTTAATCAAATGATTCTTATTATATTAATAATGAATATATAAACACTAAATTTATTTTTTATATGTTTAAAAAATTTAATATTTATAATTTATTTATAGATATTCAGACCCTCTAATTTAACGTCTTAGTTATAAAGATATTTTGTTTTAAAGTTATTTTAAACATGGATTTCTTGTACCAAAAGCTTTCAAAAATATTAAATTTGATGAAATATATTTCATGGATTTTATAATAATAGTGTCTGATGTCAAATAATATAAAAAATAAATTTAATTTCTTTAATATTATTAGGATGGTACATTTTACCCACCATTAACAACTTCCATCCTCACAATTTAAATTTGTGCTTTGAAATTAAGGGTTTCCTTCTAAAAATAACATTTTTGAAAACCCACATCTTAAAAAGAAATTATAACACCCCAAACATTTTATGGTATGCTTCTCCTAAATACATTCTATCCATATCTTGTATGTTATAGAGTATTGTGTTTCATTGAAACAACACTTGGTTATTTATGAGATAGTCAAAACCAAGTCATTAAGCATAAATTCTCTACTTCTATGTTTTGAATTTGAAAAAAAGGTCATCTAGAGTTGTGACCAGTTAGACGTTTAGAGTCTGATAGAACCAACATGATTTTTTGATGAATAGTAAAATAACCTTATGAATTGTAATATGAATAGTAATATGACCCTTATAAATAGAAAATAATGATAATATTTTATTTTCATAAGGTAATAAGGTAATGAGAAGTTAATTAATTTTTCAATGTAATACAAAACAAATTTTACCTTTAGATTGTTATTTTTTGAATTAACTATGATTTTATTTAAAAATTAAATTAAAAATACTTGAAAAATTATTTTCAAAAAATAGAGTCCATTTTTGAATTCTACACATTGAAAAATGGTTATGGTTAATTTTTGTGATTTTTCTAAAATAATTGAAATTTTCATGGATAGTAAAAACACAGTTTTGAGTTTTCGGTAGTTTAAGGGCATCATAATGACATAATAATAAAAATAAAAGTTTGGACTACTTGTGTACAGTAACATATGACGTGAGGTGTTCCATGTGGCTAAAAACATCGGCAAAAACCATGGTCAAGCCCATTGTTTGGCAAAAAACCACTAATGAGGTGTCCCTTTGAAATTATTAAAAACTACCTCTTTTTTTCAATAAATACCCACTCATCCATTCATTTTCATTCATTCCAAATCCATCATCCCCGAATATCTAGTTGTTTTACCTTTCTAAGAGTCCTACCAATGTGTCCTTAAGCCCCCAAGGTCCCATCCTTCAAGATCAAGGAGTTACTCTAAAAGGTAAGGGAATCCTTCATTCTCTTCTTTTAGTCGACACTTCTTTTATGTTATCTATTTGATTTTCCATTATAATATGTTGGGGTTTGATTTTATGTTGTCTTGATACTGTCCTTTTGATTTCAATATGATTATATACCCTTTTTCTCTCATCAATTCATTTTATGAAATTTTAAGTGACGTCGTTTGGGTGCCGAATTTTCATAACAGATCTATCACCTTTTCTTTTATTTTGAAGTTTGTCTCTTTTATTTTTCTCTCCTCACCTCCTATATCCAAATGACTATGATAAACTCCAGTATCGTATATATACTGGGATTATATCTTGTGAAATTAAGAACCATCGTAAATATTCTTACTCCCTCCCTTTTATTTTTATAAACGAAATCAATATCCATGAGGTTCCAATTTATAACCTTTTTGGATGGAAGAGTTTCGTTATTCACTTCTCCTTCATTACTGGTCATGAAATAATTTTAATTATTGAACCAAAAAATAATATATGTATTTCACCTCATTAATTTTCTAGAATCCTTAGACACTCATAATATAAAATAATAATACAAAACAAGTTCATTATGAAAAAAATGGCCATGTTAATCCCAATATTTGTAATACACTTTTAAATAATGAATCATCATCATGGTATATAACAAAAAAATAATTGTAAGATCATTTATATATCCTTAATATCATTAATAATATTGATCATTTCATTTAATGCCTTATGACAAGTCTTCTAAGGGCACTGGCTTCTCAAACATTTTCATTATATGATGAAATTGTATCATGTGCCATCAAAACATCGAAGAAATTTTCTATATCAAATTTTCTCAAGGGGAAACAAGATAAGAAGAGGTACTCTGATAACCAAGGGAATGGTGAAGCACCAAAGATAAACAAGGGAACAAAGAAAGTTCCATTATGCAACAACTGTGGAAAGAATCATCTCAGCAAATGCTTAAAAGGAATGGGAGTCTGCTATAAGTGTGGAGAAAAGGGACATCTAGGTCATGAATACTAGGGGAAGAAACAATTTGATGATGTTAATTTCTACAATTGTATAGATATAGGATACTGCGCAAATGAGTGTCCTTAGCCGACAAGATTGATCATTTCTTTGAAGTCCATAAGCCACGTCTTCTAAGGGCTCTGGCATCTCAAACATTTTAATCATATGATGAAATTGTATCATGGGCCATCCTAACATAGAAGAAATATTCTTGATCAAATTTGTTCAAGGGGAACCAAGATAAGAAGAGGTACTCTGATAACCAAGTGATAGGTGAAGCACCAAAGATGAACAAGGGAACAATGAAATTCCCATTATGCGACAACTGTGGAAAGAATCATCTCAGGAAATGTTTAAAAGGGATGGGAGTCTGCTATAAGTGTGGAGAAAAGGTACATCTATCTCATTAATACAAGGTGAAGAAAAAAATTTATGAAGTTCAATTCTAAAATTTTATAGAGATATGATACAATGAAAATGAGTGTCCTAAGCACCAAGGAGACATGCGTCAAAAAAAGCCAATAGAACAAGGGAGAGCTTGTGCGATTACAACCCTGGAATTTGAAGTTCCTAATGGTGTGGTGGCCGATACATTAATTGTTTCCTTAAACTTTTACAACACTTTATTTTATTCTAGATCATCGTATTCATTTATATCTTCCTAGTTTTCCAAGAAAATTATACATGTCGAATTTGATTTAATAAAGGAGTTATTAGTCAAAAATCTTAGGGGACACATCATTGCAACAAATGCATTTCAACTAGTTCATCTCATAACACATAAATGTGCTTTAGTTTCTAACCATATCATCTTACAGTGACAAACTTTGATATAATTCTCGGTATGAATTGGATGTCAATCTATAATGAAAATATTTGTTTCAAGAAAAAAGAATTTTTTTTTTGAAAATGGTGTAGAATATCTTATCTTCAGAGCGGAGACCTTGATATTTGATTATTATCTAGACCCACCCCCAATATATCTACTGAATGAAATTATTGGAGAGAAAGAGAACCCAATATCTCTGGGTGAGGGAATAAATATTCAAATTGAAGATGTGCATATTGTGCAAGAATACATTGATGTATTTCTGGAGGATTTACCAGGACATCCTTCATAGTGTAAAATTTAATTTTCCATTGACTTAATTCATAGTGCAAGACCCTTATCAAAAACCCCTGATAGAATGACCGTTGTGGAGATAGTGAAGCTAAAGAAACAACGAGAATAGTTGAGTGAAAAATAATTTATTCAACCTAGTGTTTCTCCATGGGAAGCCCCGGTCTTGTTTGTCAAGAAGAAAGATAGATCCACAAGGTTATGCATTGATTACAGGGAAATAAATTCTATTACAATAAAGAATAAGTATCCTCTACCCTGGATTGATGATTTATTTTATCAAATTCATGGAGCTAAATACTTTTCAAAGATTGACCTTCGATCCGAATATAATCAACTACGTGTGAGGAAGGAAGATATTCTGAAAATAGCATTTTGAACCAGTTATGGGCATTAAGATTTTACAGTGATGCCTTTTGGACTAAAAAATGCACCATCTGTTTTCATGGATTTAATGAATATAGTTTTTCAATAATATCTTGATAAATGTTTTATGGTATTCGTCATTGATATCCTGATATACTCAAAAATCACTGAAGACCACGAAGATCACTTGCATATTATTCTGAGAACTCTTGGAGAAATGAATTATATGAGAGGTTTAGCAAGTGTGAATTCCGGCTTCAATCAGTTTCTTTTTTAGGCCATATTGTCTCAATGGGTGGAATCCTAGTTGATCCTACGAAGACAAAGGCAATCCAAGATTGTCCAATGCCAACAAAAATAATCAAGGTACGCAGTTTTATTGGCTTAGCTGGTTATTATTGGTGTTTCGTTCGGAATTTTACCCGACTAACTAACCAACTAACCAATCTCACATGTAAAGGAGTTAAGTTTGTGTGGTAAAAAGAGTGTACATAATGCTTTAAAGAATTTAAAATAAGATGGTTCAATGATCCAATTTTGACTCTTCCGTCCCGAAGTGGTGGATTTGTGATATACAGTGATACCTCAAAGAATGGGTTGGGTTACATCCTTATGGAAAACAATAAAGTTATTTCTTATGCATTAAGACAGTTGAAGACCCATGAGCCAAATTATCCAAATCATGATCTTGAGTTAGCAGTCGTAATATTTTCTCTGAAAATATAGAGAAATTATCTCTATGGAGAAATATGTGAGATTTATACGGACTACAAGAGATTGAAATACATTTTCACACAAAAAGAACTCAACATGAGGCAAACGAGATGACTCGAGTTACTCAAAGATTACGATTGTCCAATACACTACCACCCAATAAAGGAGAATAAGGTGGCAGATGCAATAAGTAGGAAGGATCATGGACTTCTGACTCAAATGAGTATTGAGAGAGATCCTATATTTTTTGATCTACTAAATATGGATATGGGAATTTTTAAGGAAGGGAAAACATATTTTCTGTTTCAAATGATTTCTAAACCATATTTATTAGAGAAGATAAAAATATCTCAATCTGATGATTAGAATATGTACAAGAAAATTAATTCTGTCAAGGATGAGAGACTGGTTGACTTCGTTTATGAAGAAGGAGTTCTAAAATTTGGGAGGTGTTTATGTGTTCCGTCGAGCTAAAAAGGGAACTATTAGATGATTCCCATAGCTGAAATTTCCTTATACACCAAGGTAGCACCATGATGTATAGAGATTTGAAAGAATATTTTTGGTGGGATATTATGAAGTGGGAAATTGTTGAATACATGTCAAGGTGTCTATTTTGTCAACAAGTGAAGGTAGAGAGACAACATCCCAATGGAGTGATGCAACCCCTACCTATTCCTACGTAGAAGTGGGATAACATTACAAGGGATTTTATCACAAGGCATCCGAAGACACCTAGAAGGAACGATGAAATACGCCTAATTGTTGATCATCTCACAAAATCTACCCATTTACTTCCTATAAGAGAGGATTTACCACTTGAGCACCTAGAAAAACTATATATTAATGAAGTTTTAAGACTTCATGGTGCACCTCTATCAATTGAATCCAATCGAGATCCCCGATTTACATCAAAATTTTGGATATGTCTATAGAAGGCTTTGAATACCGAGCTTCGTATGAGAACTGCATATCACCCCCAAACTGACAGATAGTCTCAAAGGACTATTAAAACTCTAGAATAAATGACGAGGTCATTCTCTATTGACTTCCAAGGTATGTGGGATCAATACTTTCCTTTGGTGCAATTTGTATACAACAATAGTTTCCATTATAGTATTCAAATGGCTCCATATAAAGAATTATATGGAAAGTGATGTCAAAATCCAACTTGTTGGGCCAAAGTTAGTGAGAGAAAACTTATAGGCCCAGAACTTATTGAAGAGACCACGGAAAACGTGAAGACAACGTTAGACTATGTTAAAGTAGCCCAAAGTAGTAAGAAGAGTTATACTGATAACTAGAGAAAAGATTTGGAATTTCAAGTGGGGAATCATGTATTTCTAAAACTATCTTCATGGAAGGGTGTCCTATGGTTCAGTAAGAAAGGAAAATAGAGCCCCAAGTACATATGACCATTTGATGTTATGGAAGAAATCAGAGCTGTAGCTTAACATTCATCAATTCCTCCAAATCTCTCCAGAGTTCATGAGGTGTTCCACATGTCATTGTTAAAGAAATACATGCTAGACCCAACACATGTACTCACATAAGAAGAAATAGAACTGGAACCTAGTTTTTCATACTTTAATAAGCCTATCAGGATTCTTGACACAAGAGAGAGACTCTTTAAAAATCATACAAATCATCTAGTAAAAGTTTTTTGGAGAAACCAAAATATGGAGGAAGAAATAAGGGAACCAGATGATTTCACGAAGAAGAACCACCAACATCTTTTTGGTGGTAATTACACATAAAATTTCAAGGACGAAATTTCTAAAGGAGGGAATAATATAACACCCCAAACATTTTATGGTATTCTTTTCTTAAATACATTTTATTCATATCCTATATGTCATAAATCACTGTGTTCCTTTGAAAAAACACTTTGTTATTTATGAGATAGTCCAAACCTAGCCATTAAACATAAATTCTACACTTTTATGTTTTGAATTTCAAAAAAAAAACGTCTCCTAGAGTTGTGACTAGTAAGTGGTTTGGATTCTGATAGAACCAAATTAATTTTTTATGAATAGTAACATACCCATATGAATATTAATATGAATAGTAATATGAACCTTATAAATAGTAAATAAATTTAATATTTTATTTTCTTAGGGTAATAGGATAATGGGAAGTTAATTAAATTTTCAATGTAATACAAAACTAATTATACATTTAAATTGTTATTTTTCGAAATAAAAATGATTTTATTAAAAAATTAAAAAAAATACATAAGAATTTTTTTTTTCAAAAAATGGATTTCATTTTTTAGTTCTACACGTCAAAAAATGGTTAAGGTGAATTTTTGGGGTTTTTCTAAAATACTTGAAATTTTCATGTATAGAAAAAATACAGTTTTGAGTTTTCGGTAGTTTAATGACATCATAATGAAATAATAATTAAAATCAAATGCTGGTAGACATTTTTAGAGTAACATATGACATGAGGTGTCCCAAGTGGCTAAAACAATGGGAAAATACCACAAGCAATCCCATGGTTTGGAAAAAACCCACTAATGAGGAATGCCTTTGAAAATTATAAAAAACTACCTTTATTTTTCTATAAATACCCACTCATCCATTAGTTTTATTTCATTAAAAATTCATAATCCTATAATTTCTGGTGGTTTTACCTCTCTATGTGTCCTCCCAATGAGTCCTTAAGCCTTCAAGGTCCCATTTTTCACGATCTAGGAGTTACTCTACAAGGTAAGGGAATCTTTCATTCTCTTCTTTTAGTCGACACTTCTTTTATGTTATCTATTTGATTTTCCATTATAATAATTTTGGGTTTGATTTTATGTGTTCTTCTTTTTATCTTTTTGATTTAAATATTTATAGATAAACTTTTTCTCACATCATTTCATTTTATGAAATTTTAAGCGACGCCGTTAGGCTGCCGAATTTTCATAAGGGATCTCTCACCTTTTCATTTATTTTCAAGTTCATCTCTTTTCTTTTTTCCTCCTCACCTTCTATATCCAAATGAACCTGATAAACTATATTATCATCTATATAATGTAAATATATCACTTTAATTGAAGAACAATCATCAATATTCTTACTCCCTCCATTCTATTTTTATAAACGAAATCAACATCCATGAGGTTCCAATTTATAACCTATGTGGACGACGAAGTTTCATTTTTTAATTTCTCCTTAATTAATGGTCATGAAATCATTTTAATGGTTGAAACAGATAAAAATATTTTTATTAAATCTCATTAATGTTCTGTAATCATTAGTCACTCATAATATTAAATAGTAATACAAAACAAGTTCATTATGAACAAAACAGACAAGTTAATACGAATATTTGTAATAAAATTTTATCTAATGAATAATCGTCATGGTATATAACACAAAATCATTATAAGATAATTTATATCAATTTAATATCATTAATGAGATATATTAATAATTCTGTATGTTTAACCACATTTCAAATGAACTTTCATTCATGAAAACAAGTAAACGAATCATGAAAACCAAGGAAGAAAATGGTTCCAAAACAAGAAAATTGAACCTCTTAAACCCATAATAAGGGCCATTAATTAATCTAATAAGGTTATACTAAATCAATTACATGTTTACGAGGTTATAGAGTAATTAATTAATGAAGCTATTTTTTATTATTCATGTCATTAAAACAAACGTAGAACACACTCGAGCAAAAGGTAAGGGGTTTCTCATCTCACATTCAAATCTGTGGGATTTCCATTGTCCACCTATTATTTCTTTTATGTGGTATATGTGTACTACCATTTGAAATATAATAACATGATTATATTTATATTTATGTTATTCAATGATTCATTTTATGGTTATTAAGTTTTGTTTATATGATTCGACCGATTACATTGTGGTAAGGGACTTTGTCTCAACTACCATTTTGTTGTGAATAACTTTGTATTGTGTCCCTAATAATCCTTATGTGGTGTACCAACTTCCAATTTTAGATCAAATTTCATTTGAAATTATATTTCTATTAAATATCCATAATCTCATAACATGGATAAGTTTATTGTCTAAACTGTATACCATTTTACATACGGTGTATAATTAGAATGTTATTTTAACTATTGAAATATTGATGAATCTGTATTCTCTACTCTATAAGTATATTGAAAAGGAATAATTATATTGTATTTAATAAATGTATAAATAATTATTTGGCCATTCAGTGGTGGTTGGGGCTTGCTATAGCCCCTTGATGCATCGGTAGGTCTCATGAGACCAACTTGTTTGGAAACAAACCATTCGAGTTTGTTTCCAAAAATCAGACAAGTTTATACCCACAAAACTAAACCGTTTTAACAATATTGTTGTATCATGTACCAAATACATGACGTACTATTAATAATAATTTTCCTTAATCATTTTTATCCATTACTATCCATGAGTTTTTTACTGTGACAAAATATATGGATGCAGGCCCTTCCTCTGTTTATTAATGGCGTTTGTTTTTAATTTATTCACCATGCCATATTTGTTTATGATTAAGATATTATTTATTCATGATTCCACTATTATTAACCATTAATAATCATTTGAGATCACCCATTTAATTTTCTACATTCAATAGGTGATGAAGAAGAGATCATTTATTGGGTTTCAGGGGATGCAGTTTTTAGTTTTTGTTATGTATTGTATTTTGTAACCTTCTCTGATGTAATTTGAGTCACATTTATGTATCTATTTTCTTCAAGAATACTAAAATGATCATTCCTTTGGTATTTTAAATCCTTCTAACCATGAAAATATAACAATAAATGCGCAATCTCTGGTATAGAGGGTTCAGGGTGTTACATGAATAATAAAACTTCCTCTTAATAAAGGTAAATGAAAATAAAACGTCTATCTAGAATTACACATAACTTTTTTTCCAAGTAAGATTAAATTGGTGAGAATTGAAAATGTGGACACCAAAGAAAAGATTTTATAACTATATAGAGTGATATAGATAATTGATCATAAGAAATTGAATGATCAAGATAAGGTTAAAAAGAACATAAATCTATGTTGATTTAAAATACCATTGGTTCCTTAGATATTAAGGTAATATGATAACATTTTTTTTCAAGATCATTTTCCAAGACTTGAGAGATTATTTTACTATTAATAAGAAGATCCCCCAAAAGTATACTTACAATCTTATCCCCGTTTTGGGATTTGGTTAATTTCATATTCATTTATTTCTCTAAGAAACAAATATCCAGGATGATTGTTTTCATAATTCACTAATATTAACTTTTAATGTATCATAAGATGCATAAAAGAGTGTCAGGTCCTTCTGTATGTCACTAAATACTTTCCAAAAAAATGCTTATAACGTGTTATACAATATAATTCATTAATCTATAAATCTCAAAAACAAAACCAAAAGTTCAACATAAATAATTAAATAAATATCTATACATCAAATATTTTAAGTAAAAATTTTATTATTAACTAGAACTTCATGTAGGATAGTGGTAGGCACTATAACCTTTTTAGGATTTAGTTGTGGGTTTAGGCCTTTTGAATTTTTTGAATTTGACATGTTGAATTTTTAATAAAAAATATTAATATTATTCATATAATGTTCCAAAAAATAGGATGAATATCCTCAAAAATATCATTTTTCATAAAAATAACTTTTTAGCTATAATGGTTTTCTACATGACTTATTCTTTTTCCATGAAATACAATAATATTAATTGAATATAATTAATTTAACACCAAATCATTATAATTACTCAAAAGGTTATAAATATAATTTATATTATGTCCACAAAAAGTGAAATTATTCCTCATTAAATGAAAATTTCTCTAAAACGTATACCAAAGAAATGGGTTGTATTGCAATAAGTGTCTCCAAAAATATCATTAATCGTGATCAAATCCCATTTCATAAAACCTAAAAACATATTTTTTATATCATTTAACATAATATTAAAAATAAAATAATAAACGCATGATGGTATCAATAACCTTTAAGTGAGTATTACATGAAGACATATATGCTTCTAAAATTAACTCAATTTTTAGATGTTTCATTACTCAAAAGTAATATGGGTTCAAATACTTCCGCATAATAATTTTTGAATCTAAATACAATTTATGTTTTTTCATTCCACATAGTCTTTTTTAATAAAATAATCTTGGACTTGATTCATTATTTTATTCTAAGGTATATTCCCTTGGTGATTGGGAATTTGGTTTAGAAGTTCCCTATTTCATTATAGTTGAAATATTGAATATTATCTTTTTCTTTATTACCCTTTATTTCACATTACTAATGGACTTTATCTCAACACAAGAAGAAAACTCCATCTTCCTTTGAAAAGGTACTAGGATATTTATTTCTACAATTTCTCATGTGGGAAAATCCAACATTTCTTTCTTCCCCTTATATGTTTTTCTCCATCATCCCTTTGATATCCTATTTTCAATTGAATCTATAAGACCTATATAATTATGTCATTGTCTTGGTAAAACATGATACTATATCATCATATTATGATAATATTTAGGATATTAGTGCCCTCTGAAAAAATATCTTGAGCCCATTAAATAAATAGTCAATATTTCCCATTTAATTATGTATATAGTCTAAAATATACATAGGTTTCCATTTAAAGTAGGATTCATACCTAATTTTTTTTCATCTTCCTATTGTCTTAGACATAGGAATTTTCTCTCCATATCCTCTCATTACTCACAAGGTAAATATTTTTGAATGAAATTATATTAAAATCCTTACACTCTATGCTATTTATTTCCTCCACATCCATAGTGATTTGAATATTTGAACACCACTGATCAAAATCACGCGAGATATGTTAACCATACTTGGAAATCATATCCCTCTCATTACTTCCCAGGGTGAAAAATGTTTTCTTTGCGAAATTATCCATTTCTCAATTAAAAATGTATTTATAGTCCCATTAAATTATGAAGGTTGATGATGCATGAAGCATTATTAAATTGATACACCTTATGATGGATAAGTAGGATTCTATATATAAGAAATGTTATTACTCAAAAACTAAGTTAGATTCATCAATATGGATATAATTTGATTAGTTCTAGCTATATCTCCAACTTCAGCTTCATTATCATTCCTTGGAGGGTACTACCTATATGGATTATTTCTATTAATATAGTTACCATTCATTCTACTATGATAAATTTCTAAACAATGGAATACACTATATAATATCCTTACATTATTAAACATAATGAATAATCCCAAAACTAGTTAAACATATGATATAAATTGAAAAATTAACACATAGACAATAACATAATAAAAAATATGGTTTATTAAGAAAAGTTTTGAAATAATAAAAAATATTTTAAAATCATTCATAACGGGTCATAAAGAAATGTGAATTATCTCAATAAATACCCTAGTAATGTGAAACTATGGGTGTAATTCCTCGGTTTGGATGCCACTATAACCAGTGCCCAGAGCCAGTGTGGTACTTGACCTCAAGGGTGCCTCCCCAAACACTAGAGGCCTAAGACTAGTTATAGTAGTCTAAGACAAAATTTTGAGTGACTATATCATCTTTATCATAGTAAGACACAAAAAGAATCATACATGAATGATATCCATTCATTTCCAAAACAACATTCTAAAACCAGGTACTTGATCACAACCCACAATAACCATGCAATGTCATGTCGTATTGTTCCATGTGAAAAGTGAACCTAAAATAAGGAAGAACTGAATAATTCTAAAAAATGGGTCTAGCCACTAGATCTAGTCCTCACCTATATGAACATACCAATACCAAATCAACTATATAATAAAGGTTCATTTACCTTATCCTAACCTACAACCATGATGTTTACCCAATGACGGTTTGAGAAGGGTGTGAGTAAAACTCTGTAGGCCACCACCAATGGTTTCTAGAAAATATACATTCCAATACAGTGTATGTATATGTACATTAAAATAAATATTAAAACAAAATAATGAAGGTTTCAAAATGTAACATTTTATTAGATCAAATTCGTTCATTACATATTCCGTAGTTTACTAATTTATTAACAAACCTTCCTTGGTCAATGTTGGTCATATTATCTATATTTTTAAAAGGTTGATAGGATAGAAAATATGGAGACTCAGCCCATGAGTCTTTTTGGGATTTAGAATTCAATTTCTATCCATCCCAACAATTATATGGAATTCCATTTCAATACCCTTGGGTTTATGAGAATTATTGTATTCCCTGAATAACTACTATAAACAAGGGATCCCAAGATCATTCAGGCCCACCCATGGGAGTGGATCATCATTCCAACAACCCAAAAAAATATTATAATCACATAGTCTCATCATCATTTTCCATTATTTACATTTCCATGATTCTTTACAACCATAAAGTTCCCATTTAACATCACCAACCCATTTAACCTTTTAACACATTTTAACTATTTATTCACCTTTTCATAGACATTTTACCATAAGGTTAATCCCTATTAACCAATTATCAAAAAAATTCATTTATCTAACATCTATTACTTAACTATTCATTTTAAGAAAATAATCCAATTTCCCCTTACTATAGAGTTAACCACTTATACCACTGGATTAACATCATAAACCCTATAATTTATCATTCAACATACTAATATTTAATGTTCAATGGAGTGGTCTACCCCATGGGGGTTAATAGGCTCAGTCAACTCATCCTCATTAGATCCAACGGGGACTATGTGGGATTAAATTAAACCTTAAATTAAACCAACCACCAATTTATAACAATGAACTAAATGGATAACAAGGTATTACACCTACAAAACCAAACAAACTCACTAAAATTGGGAATCAAAACCATGGGATATAATTTATATACCACCTACCTCTTATTTTTTAATGAACATGCACTTAACATCATCCATTTATTCCAAATCAAACCCCCTTTCAATTACCATCATAGAAATCTAGAAAAATTATATTTAGGGATTTGGAAGAATACGAAAAACTAAAAAAATCCCCTAACCATAAAATTTGATGAATAGGTGTGTTTGAATCACCCAAAACATCAATGTACACCCATTCAAACTCCAAAAAACATAGTTATTAGGGAGATTGATCCTTTTGATGTCTATAAGGGTTTGGTTTGTCAACAAAGATTTTGGAAGAAAAAAAGGAAAAAATTCAGGTTTGATCACTTAAATCCTAAGGGGGTAAAACATGAAATTTACCCTCTTTCATGAGGTGCACATTTTTTCCACATGGTTTTCCAAACAGTGCACCAATAGTGTGTCACCCTATATACAAAGTAGAGCTAGTATTTGCAATTTCTTTGGGAGAATGCCGGTTTTGAAAAATATTGTAATGGCTATGAAAATTAGTTCTAACCAATTTTTTATAGTTTATAGGCTCCTCCTTTTATGGGTTTACAACCATGCACCATTCCACTAGAGGATTGATGGTAATGTAGCATGATTACAACTAAATAAGTATCAATTGTGTGACTTTCTATGTTTTATATCATTTACCCCCTTTTCCTATCCCAAACCCACAGAACACACCTGATACTCATCCTACTCTCAATAAACACTTTAATAACTACATTAATGGGAGTTAAAAAATCCTAATCAAGAACAACACACATTAAAATTTTATAATCTTACATCCTTCCTACCTTTTAATTAATTGTCCTCAAGTTGTAATCCCATGTGTTATTAAGCATCCAATGTAAAAATATTGGGAATGTTGGCCTAAATCTAGGTATCCCACTCAATATTCTCCACTAAAATGTTACCATTTTTCACAAATCTCAGACTAATGATATAACATTTACCTAAATAACATTATCACTATGATCCATAATATGAACTAGATGCTCCTCAAAGGATGCATAAGACTCAAGCAAAACATCATCAACATTGACAACATGAGAATGGCCAGGGTAATATTTCCAAATTTGTGACACATGGAAATCATTTTTCTTTCCATAATACCACTGTAGAAGTCCCAACTATTATGAAACTTTTCAATTTCCTTCCACAATATCAAAAAATAACACATACCTTGGTGAAAAATTTCCCTATTTCTTAATCCTTCAATGACCCATCATTAGTGACACAAGAAGGTACACATGGTCACCCACTGAAAACTAATGTGGACAATGAAGATCATAATTTTACAACTTCTTTCTCCTTTGATATGAATCCATATTCTTCCAAATAAACTTAGCCTACTTTGATGTCTCCATCACGAGACTCATCCCAACCAACTCTGATTCCACAACTGGCATAAAACATAACAGGAATCAAAATAGACTACTATAGAGTGCCTCATATGTTTTCATTTGAATTGACTACTGATGACTATTTTTTTCTGGAAGACTCCACAAGGGCTAAGTTCCTCTCCCAAGATTCCCCTAAATCCTAGTTTATTTCCATCAACATGTCCTCTAGCACTTTGAATGTAGGTCCTGACTTCTCATCCATCTAGTAGTGGAAGGACGTACTCAAAAACATATGGGTACCCAGTGACTTCAACATCACATGCCAAAAGAATGAAGAAAAACATGGATCCTAGTTCAAAATAATATTCCATCATACCCCATGTAAATTAACTATCTCCTAAATATATATGTCTCCCAAATGATGCATGATAAACATATCTCAAATCATAATAATTGTTTAACATTTTTCAATTGATCCCCAACTACCCATATTGAATTATTTTTCCATGGTATCCTTAGAAGTCCCACAAAAAAATCTATTGTTACATAATCCCTATTATATTCCAAAATAGGCTACAACTGCAACATACCACCCAACCAATGATTCTTGGCCTTTACCTACAGACAAGTGTGGAATCATGAAAGAATGGAAAATTATTTATTCATTTATATCCACCAATACTATCTATTAATATCACAATTAATTTTGTTAAACAATGATACAACAACCACTTAGAGGCATGATAATCACACATTTTACCTCCTGCATACATGTAGCAACACCAACATTTCCTGAAACATAAATGAACTCTTCATCACTAATAGTTTGGTTGGGAGGTTACTCTCCACCTTTAAGTCTTTTCCTCATTTACAAACACTCTGGCTCCTCATACTACCTGTCCGTGTTCCATATCATTAGAGTGGACTCAATAGAGGGATATTAGAGGGTCATATTTATGTGGACCTACTAAACCACTATGGTAATATTAGAGAAAAAATCATCATCGTCAACACCGATCTATATTCCCAAATTGGTCGAGTCTATGTCATTCTCCCTAAAGTAACATCAACACTATTTCTCTTTCCTCGTGTGTAGACCAACTCAAAATCAATGGATTACATTTCCTTGACCCATTTTCACTATCAAATACTCAAATCACAATGTTTGAAGGTTTAATTAAGAAATTTATAATATTTATATACAATAAAACTCTCACCCAATAGGTAGTTCTACTAACACTTTAAATCATATTCATTAGTCTCTAACTCATGGTCAGGCATAGGGTAATTTAGTTCATGCAGACCAAACTACCACAACACATATTCCACAACCCAATCTTTGTTCATCCACACGAATCCATGTCCGATCCTAGATGAATTGCAAAACAAGGTTTACTCTTTACTTAACTTACTAAAGATCAAAATTGGTGCAGTTTATAGACACTCATTCAAATATTAAAAATAATTCTCAGATAATATTAACTATTTGAACTTAAAACATATCTTCGTCAAGATTTAATGTTGTTCTTCCACATCATATAATTCCTTGATAAACCTTTTCTAATATCCCACAATACCCATAAATAATTGGATTTATAAAACATTTTGGGATACTCCCAAGAGAAAATTTCTTTCACTTTTTTTGGGTCCACTTATACACCTTTTTTGGTGATGATGTGACTCAAGAAATATAACTTGTTGATATCAAAAATATATTTACTTATATTTTTGTATATAAAATGATCCCTCGATGTAATCAATATGATGTCAATATGGTTGGCATGATTATCATGAGTTTGAATTTACATAATGATTTCATCCACAAAAACAACTACAAACTAGTCTAGGTATTGGTGAAAGAGTTTGTTTATCAGAACCCTAAACACTACACAATCATTTATCAATATGAAAATTCATCACAAAAAACTCATACAAATCATACCATCACTTGAAGGCAGTCTATTTTATTTCATAAGGTCTCATATTTTGATGATGATAACCTGACCTTAAATTAGTATTTGAGAACAAAGATTCACCCCTTATCTAATAAAAAGGCCCTTTATATGTGGAAGAGGATGCTTATTCTTAACCATCATCCTGCTTAACTATCTGTAATAAATGAAAAAGAGAAAATATACATTATATGTCTCAGATATCAAGACTAGTGAACCCCAAGGTGATTTACATGGGAATATACACCCCATATTCTCAAATTTGTCTAACTGAGTCTCTAGTTTCTAAATATCCACTAGAAATATTCATTATGGACGTATGGAAACAAATTATCTCCATGAATCATCTAAATCATGAACTCGATATTTACCTCAAGAAGAAATCCTAATAAGTCATTTGTAAACCCATCCTAGAATTTTTCTACCATAGGATGAAAGACGTCCCGGTTTACCCTCCCATCTTCAAGCTACAGACATGCATCACAGGCTCTGATCTGACCAAACCACAGATGAACTTGCCCATAAGGTCCTTCTGGGATATCCCATTACCCATGACCGACATAAGTGTCACCCTCAAGGGGAATGAACATCAAACTTCAGAGATAATAGTCAATATGGGATTAATACAACATTAACCAATCCATCCCCAATATCAGATCAAATAGTAGAATCTCAAGAACAAAAAATTCCCAATGGAAGCAGTATCCACCAACATCTAGAGAACACTCCTTTCACTTCTAGATATCATCTTTTCATAATACAATTAGTGTTTCAATCGAAATGACCTCACACACAAGTCCCACTTCAAGACCCAAATAATTTAAAATTTTAGTAGATATAAAAGAGTGTGAGGACCCTTTTATTAATTAAAGCACTTGTAAGCTTTTATGTTATATGAATCATACCATAAATAGTCTATGGACCTTCCCCACCACTGTAAAGTGTAAGATGAATTGTATGGAACTGAATTTCATGTCAAATTCTAGTCCTATACTGATTTCATGCTAATGAACCTATTGAAAGGAACACTCTTTTCCTATATAAAAATTCTCTCACCTCAACCATTATGGATAATGAAACTTCAAGTTCCTAACTGGTATAGAGTAGCTGACCCTCGATAGATTCCCTATTGTAGTGTATATCCTTCACCACCACTTTCCTAATATGGATTCCTATAGAACCACTATATGTGACCAATAATTCCATATGATTTTCACTCTATTGATGGTCATGGACACTATCCACAAATTTGGACTATCCTACCACACTAATATATTCAATTAAGGTAACACCCCTATGAGACATTTCCACTTCCATGACTACTCTTCCCACTACTAATCAAGTGGAAACTCTAACAATGGTTATTCCTAATATCATAAGACAAACATACAGGTCACTCAAATCTTATGATAAATCCACCACTAGATGCTTCAGTCAGGTTCCCCTCATAAATGAGGGCCCAATCCACCACCTCAGAAAACCTCTTCAAGTAGAAGATATTGACTGGGAGATTCATCTCACATATAAGTCCATCTTAAAATATCCTGGCCATAATCACATCACATCCTACCCATGTCGGATAGAAATTCTACAAATTAGTGAAGTGGCCAACATAATCTATCACCATCAATTTTTCTTCACTCAATACCATAAACTCCTTGGCCTCTCTCTACCTCAAAGTCATAGGGTAAAAGTGTTCTCGTAACTTAATCCTAAATGTAGTTCCATGCCATACCCTCCACTAACCCATCCTGAGAACATGTATCCCACTAATTCCTTACTAGTCCTAGAAACATATAAGCCTCCAGTTTAACTCTCTATTTAGGTGGGGTCTCCATGTGATCCATAATCGTCTATATAGAATCAATCCCGAACTATGTTTCCTTATTTACACGTTCCCAAAAAAATTAAATGGTGTTATGTTTAGAATTTACTTTTCCATCAGACATACTTGGAACAACCCACTCCTAGATTCACCTCATAAACTGTATAAAATGGGAAATGTTATCATGGAACTGATCCTCCACTATGTTACCTAGATCCAATGGGGTTTCTTACTCTACAGCTAGAGGACTTTTCTTGGTGACATCATCTTATTACACAACTAGTAGTCATCATCGTGGTGGCATCTCCCTACAGTTCCAATCACACATCTCAAACACATAACAAAAGTATTTCACAATTTAAATA
Organism: Viscum album; assembly: GCA_963277665.1. Taxonomy (NCBI): domain Eukaryota; kingdom Viridiplantae; phylum Streptophyta; class Magnoliopsida; order Santalales; family Viscaceae; genus Viscum; species Viscum album. Next base: position 1,251,964,506 of record OY728138.1, read on the forward strand.
GAAGAGTGGTCACCAATATCCATAATAACCAACTCCACACACTTTCCTAATGAACATAACAACATTAATATAACCATTTACCATCCAACCCTAACTTGGTCCACTTCTTCAAGGGGGTGGACCATCTCACAAAATTTCAATTTACATTAAAAAATATTTTAACAACCCCATAAAATCATTTCAATTTTTTTAAAATTATATATTTTATTAGGAATAGTTAATTTTAACATCTCAACAGGATAAAGATGCTTCTACAATATACATACTCGATCATACCGATTTCCGTGGGTGCTCCTAGCATGATGGAAGTCACATGGGTCCCTATGTTCTTAAGATTATATATGCATATATGATCTCATTCTATGCCAGGTTACAAATGAATTATCAAATATCAGTAACACCACATACAAGTGTATAAATTCAGGTAAAATAACATCAGAATGTTATAAAAACATGAAGAACATCAATATCACCCTTAGTACGTGGGTTTCCTCTTGTACGTGGGTTAGATACTCCCACTAAAAATTTAATTTCCCTAGATGGACACATCCTAGTGTCATACCTACCTTCCCATAATTAAATAAATAACAAAAAAGGACCTCCCTAATACCACATTGTAAATCCCTAGTCCAGATGGCACTATAACTGGTTTCCCAAACCGGGGCAGTACATGGATTCATGAGTACCACTTTATATTCTAGAGGCTACAAAATTACAGTTGGGGTTTAAGATAATACATGGGGAGACTATTCCCACTTTATTATAGTAAGCCGCAATAGATAAAATAAGAAACACCAGAATCATTAGGGAAGATAATCATACGTTACCAAATCTACATCCCAAAACTGGTTACATTCCAAAAACCCATAATAACCATGCATGTCATGACATACAACTAAAACTAAAAAGTAAACCCCGAATAAGAAAAAATGAATAAATCCCCAAAATGGGCCCCGACACCATGTTCGGTCCCCTCCTCTATGAACATCCCAAGCCCAAATCAGCCCTCAAGCAAAGATCTCATGCCCTTGTCTAGATCAGCAACCATGAAGTCTTCTCAGGTACCCAATGGTTGTCCGAGTTGGGTGTGAGTACAAATCAATAAGCCACCACCAACTATGTCAAAAAAATATCCAATGTAATATAATGTATGCATATGTATAGAAAAATTACAAAACATGAAAAATGAATAGGTTTCATAATTTACCAATTTGTCAGATCAATTTCATTTATTAAATATTCCATATTTTACCGATTTATCAACAAACCTAGAATATAAGAATTTTATTTCCTAATCCATGTTTCCAAAAGGGTCACATGATGGAAAATGTGGAAAATAAGTCCATAAATTCTTTTGGTATTTCAAACACAATTTCTGAGCATCCCCACAATGATATGGAATTCCATTTCTATACCCTTGGCTTTAGGAGAATTGGTCTATTCAATGAATAACTAATGTTCACAGGGGAACCCGATCATCAGTTAAGCCAACCCACAATAGGGGAGCATCAACCCATCATCCCCATAACCATATAACAATATTGCATATGCTCATCATCATTTACCACTAATCACATTTATATGATTCATTACAACCATCATGTTCTCAATTTTCTACCCAAACCCATTTTACCAATTTTCACATTGTCACAATATATTCCCTTTTTCCAAGCCATTTAACTATGAGGACATGACCAGTGAATGAATTATCATAACCATTAATTTATCCAACATTGATTACTTAATTATTAAAGTTCATGAGACCATCCCATTTTTCAATATTATCGAATTAATAACTTTTACCATTGATTTAATATCTTAAACTACACATTATTTTCATTAAATACACAAATATTTCATGTTCAAGGGAGAAGTTCACACCATGGGTGTTTATAGGCCTCGTCATCTCATCCTCATTAGATTCAACATAGACCATAGGGGTTTTAATTCGACCTTAAATTAAATCAATTATCTATTCTACTAGGGAACCAAATTGAAAACAATTTATTACTACTAAAAAACATATACACACTCAAATATGGAAGCAATACTATGGGATATAACTTATATACCACATAACTCATTGGTTTTGAAGAACACTTACTTAATGTCTACCTTTGATTCCAAGTCAAACACCCTTTCAAACCCCAAAATAGAAATCTATTAGAAAAGAGAAATATATTTATTTGGAAGGAGAATAAATACTAAGAGATCCCCTAACTAGAAAATAGATGGAAGATGAGTGTTAGAATCACCTAGATCTTTGATATACACTGAATGACACTCTGAATGACATATAAATGAGGGATATCGATACATGGTATGTTTAAGAGGTTACATTTCCTCACCAATGTTGATGGAGGAAGGATACATGAGAATTTAGGGTTAAATAACTTAATTACTGGGTGAAAAACTATAAATTCTACCCATTTAATGAGGCATTGTGTTTTTTCATATCTTTTTCCAAATAATGTCGAAACCCTTCATCACCCTCTATTTAAAGGGGATTTGGGTCGCGTGGTTTCTTGGGGAGCTTGAATGGTTTGAAAAACTAAGTGGTGGCCATTATAATTTCTGGTGTCCAATTTATTAATGTTTTCAGGCTCTTCTAAGTTGGGTTTTACAACTTTTTAACCTTTCCCTACATGAAATATGATTAAGGTGAACAATTACTACTAACCATACAGAAATTACATGATTTGACCATTTTAACCTATTTTACACCTTTCTCATGCCACAAACCATCTAAATACCCCTGATACTCCTCTTAATCTCTGAAAAAACAATAATTATCAAATTAAAGATATTTAAAAAACATAAACAAGAACTCACCTCATTTAAATTTTGGTATCATACAATGTATATAGTAAGGCTAATTGTCGTGTACCAATTAAAAATTGAGTCAATGTCAAATATTCCATTTTTATATTTATTAATGAATGGTAAAACATTTTTGGAACCATTTCCACTTATAGTATCAATATAGGTATGTATTACTAGTAAAACACATAATATATTCATCTAAAAGATTGTTTGGTTGTTCTTATAAGATTATCCTAAAAAATATTTCACAAGGTTATGTTCCCAAATCAATTTCTTCCTAAATACAGTTCTTGGGGTTTACACTAAATGCTTCTTAAAACCAACTATAATGACCACAAAACATGTAGCCTAAATTAAATGGTTACATTATTTCATTGTAACAAGAGACAAATTGTTACATCCTAATGGAAAAAATTGTTTTGTAGTCTTAGAAAACTAGATTCATACTTGAATTTAAAATACGTTTGAAACCATAAAATATAATATAGTTTTTTCATTGAGATCACATTTATTATCTCTATCATGTCCCTCCATATGAATCCAATAAGCATTTCATAGAATCTTGGGAAAAATAAACACAAGAAAGGGTTGAGCTCAAATGATTTGTAATGTTATGTGTACAAAAAAAGATATCATAAATACATAGGGCATAAAAAATATGGTATTTTAAGTAAATGAAACAAATTCCATTTAATAAATAAATTTATCCTGATGAATAATATGGATGGAGTAAACGATAATATAATAATTCAATATAAATAATCTCAAAATATATAAACTCATTTATATATATCATAATAAATAAATTAATAAAATGGACATCAATAACCAAATTAATAATGTTAGAATATATAATTTCAGATATATAAAACATATATTTGGGCACTAATGTGATGAAATTTAAAATACCATCAAGACACTGATCCAAGACATTTATATAAATGTGTAATCCCTCGACAAAAACCCAATCTAGTTTGTCTTATGAAACCTACCGACTCATCACCATGGAAATATTTTATAACAAATACATCAAAATAGAATTTCTAGCTTTCTCATCTACTTAAATATTTATTTTATTAGAGAATGATATTACTGCATCATTTTGAATGGGTGAAAAACCAACTATTTCTTTATAAATTAATTCGATGAAAATAGATAAAATTTAGGGAATCATTATATTTTTTGAACCATGGTTTATTTTTAAATTTAAGGATGGAATACCATGAATTTTAGAGGAATTGATTATTTCCATGATAACAATATGACATTGAAACCATTGATTTGATACCAATTAATGTTAACAAGGATTATTGGAACCACTAGTGGTGAATTGGTTTTTTAATATTAGAGTTTAAAATTCTCTAATATTAACCATTATAAGTTTTTATAGTATTTATCCTTATCAATTTTTATAAAAAATTAAAAAGCATGAAATGAAATGAAATTAACATAAGAAAAATGATATTTATAAAGTTAAATGTAAATATCAGAATCTATATCTCTTTCATGGAGACTCTTATTAGCTAATGGAGATCCACTATTAGTAAGAAGTTAATAATACTTGATCCAAATCTATTATTACTCTCTCTATCTCCATATAAGAATGATTATACTAACTATCATCGTTTTATAATGTTTTACTTACAAAACTATGCCAAAAAATATGTCAAATATTATAAAATCATCTCATAAAAGGGTTTTCTAGAAATTTCCTTCTAATATCCTCCATCCAAAATTGTACTTAAAATTTTCCTTATATCCACCCATTTATATTCAATCCAATGTGCCTCATTCGAACCACACACAATATTTTGAGATTTTTCCAATAAAAAACACCAAGACCACTATGTCTGGAATGTATTTATATTTTAATTTGTCAAATTGGTGTCTCTAATGATTCCGAATAGTAAGAATATGTTCATTTTCTCTACACCAAAACATTGTTTGGAAATATCAACTATGAAAACTCTATCTGCTACCTCTCTTGTTTAACCAAATTAGTTGGAAACATAGACTATCACAAAAATCTTTAGGGTACTAGCCTTTGAAACACACAAACAATATTAAGTATAGTTATATTTTTCCCCCCTTTTTCAAGGTTCTCCCAAAGTATAATATGTATGAAACCAATTTCATTTTTTTGGTCATCTGAATTTAAGTTGATTCTTTATGAGACTTATGTTGTATTCAAGAATAATATTGAGACTTTATGAAACTATAGTAATTTCAACATTATTTTAACTTCATTTACCTCAATAAATAGAGAAGTTCTATAAATTTCTTAATATAATCTTGAAAAAAACAAATTGAAAACAATAGAAAGTTATCATTATTATGAACTATATATTTTACATAATTTTTCTAAGAACTCCATTCGATGTAATGTTTGTCTGATGACTTTCTTATGTAAATTATATTCGATTCTTCATTAAAATTTTCTTTATTATAATGTCACTGTCTAGTTATCCTACCTAAAAAAATTAAATCAACAAATAATTCAACGAAATAGTTTTCCAATTAATATTAACCAATTGGAATTTCTTTGATAGTTATAATAGAAAATAATATGCTTAAAAACCCTTTGCATCACCCCAAAATTCATATAGGATGTAATATAAAATTTTACTAATTGGAAAAATATACAAATTGTATATATATAAACATCATTATCCACTATCTGTTAATCTAGAGCTGATCGAAGATTATTGACAACATTTTTGTTACTTTTAGAGACTTCAATCACACGAAACTTCTCTATCCAGTGCACTTTATGGATTTATACCTCTTTGAATTTGTTTATAAAATATTAAAATTCTGAATTATTATTTTTGGAATTATAATAATTTTTAATTATTTATTAGAGTTAATTTTTTTTCTTTTTTAATATACCCATATAAAACTCATCATATTAGTTTTCATGTAACTATTTTTCAAGATTTTATATGTGATCATCTACCTCTAGTGGAACTTGAAAATCTCAAACAAAAAATTAGGTTTAATAATTTATCCATGTTGTCTTTATAACACTTCATTTCTAAACATTTTCATATGTCTTGATGACCCTGTATTGTGTTCTATGTATCCTGCTTCCATTAATAATGTTTTCTAACTCTCTAGTTTAACAACTTCTTTTGGTGATCACCCTCAATATAGAACACTATTTTATTAAAACTACCTTCAAAACTCTATGTATGGAATTATTCATATAAAACAATAATTCTAAAAACTTTTATATAGAACTTTGAGTATAGAAATATGATCTCCACCTTTGAATTCACAAATTTTATAAAAATGTTTTTAAAATTTATATTGTATCATAATGTTATTCATGATATTAAAAACATTAATTAAAGACATATAATTATCTAACTTTATAAGAATTTATCTTAAAAAATTTAAAGAAACATCATAGTTATATCTAATAACATCATAACCATTTTTTAGAAAAACACGAGTAACTTATTTCTCACCATTTTAATATAGTCATTATTATTTAAAGTATTTAGCCAAAAAATAAAAAACCTTCTTATGAATAAAAACATGTATCCCCAAATAGGTTCCTTAGAAAACATTACATTAGTCTTCCCCAAACCATAAAAATTCAATTATTCTATATCTATGATAAATATCCTTCTTAAAATACACTATTAACCACAAATTGACATTCAGAAGCCTCACTTGTTATAAACATGATAGACTATCCCTCGAACCGTAGTCCTAGGTCTATGATATTGTGGTTATTTCTACAACCAATACCCAATATCATAAAAATCCTTCACCCTGAATCTCAAGCCTTAATAGAAATTCATTAAAATTAGAAACATAACTGATTAGAACATTATTATCATGTTCCAGGACATAGTGGACTTTATCATATCCTATTAGTACCTTATAAATTTATTAACATCCAACTCTTCACAGATCAAGAAACTACAAGGAATCAAACATAAAAATTATATATTCTAGTGATATTGATCTGTAAATCAGATATTTCCTTTCCTAAATATCTTTTAAGTTTAAAATATTAGTGGGATAGGTCATAAATGTCTCATAAAAAACCTTAAATTAAATGTGAATACTTTCAATTAGTAACTATAAAATAATTTTTTTAAAATAAATCATGATTTACTTTCATGTAAAATCATTAAAACTTTCATTATAATTTCTTCCTTTCACTTACACATTCTTTAACATTTTTAAAAACATTTTAAAATATAGGATGAGCACAAAAAGTTCCATAAAGGACATTAAAAGAATAAATTTTTTTTACAAGGAATAAATTAAAGAACGTGTAATGTTTCCTTTATATTATATGTTATTTAGGAATTTTAAATAAAACATTTCCACATAAAACACACATAGACACATCTTTCTCTCAAATAAAACAATTAAAACCCATATAAAGAATATAAAAACCATTTTTGGATAATTAAAACATCATATTCATAAAACCCTTTAAAACCATCATCAATTAGAAAAACCATATGGCCTACATCAAATATAATCATTACCGAATGCATTGAAGAGATATAATGGGTCTCACCCTACATATAAGTTATAATGGGATCACTATTTATTATGAGCTATAATGGGTATCATCCTTTATTATAAGATATATCATGCTCACTCATGTTATATAATGTGGATCAACCTTTCATATATGCGGTATCAAGCTCCCAAAGTTTTCATAAACATTTTATACTTCCACATTTTCATCATAAAACCCTTTTAAAAATAGTTTCAAACCTATATGCGAAACCTTTTCAGATATTGAAATACCTTTTCTTTTTGAAAAACACACTTTCAATACCAAAATACACAGAAAAGGGTTAGAGGGTTTTTTCTTTAATGAAACATGAAATATTTTAAAGGAATCTATAATTCAAAAAATGGTCATGGTGGTGGTGAAATTCATTTTCTCTATATATGTAAAAAACAAGAATATTCCTTTTCTATTTGTAAAGAATGTCAAATATAACTTATAGAGATTAATTTTTTAGCAAACATTGAAAAAATAAATAAAATTACGTTATAAAACTCTAATGTCCATTATTATATCATTTAAAATAAACATGGATATGTAATTAAATGAGTGTTTTGAAGGAAAACATTAAATGAGTATTTTTTAATGAAATGTCGCTTATCACTTTGGAAACATTTGAATCATATTACACATGGATGGATAAAATTAAATGAAACATTAAATGTAACATCTCAGGTAAATAAATAATAATGTATTTTCATATTTGTTAATATTTTTGAATTAAATATTAATTTTACTTTAAAAGGTTTGCTATCTTTGATAGCATACCAGATACGGAACAACAAGTTTCTTTGAAATCATACATTGCACAATAATAATATAATATTATTAATAGAAATGGTAGTTAACTCCTATCCGTTTTATTGGTGGGAATGAACAAAACTAAGTAAAATATGATTATTAATGTTTGTGAAATGTATTTATATTCATCCAATAAGTTTTAGAAGCTTAAAATGTGAATACATCTAATTTTAAGCATAATTTACATTAAAAGGACGGTTTAATGCCTTTTAATGGAGAGACCTCTTTAAATATAGTTTGGTCACTTTAATACATTCTAATTTACCAAATAAAATCGTTCTATATAATGGGGAAATCAAAATTTACTTTGTGTAATTTTTTGTGATTTTCCCGATAAAGATCATTTTTAATGAATAGTGAAAATATTGTATTTTAATTCAAAACTATGTTTTAATATGATTTATTTATATTGTAAGATTATATTTTAATTGTTTTTAAGGTGTAATTAAAATATATTTTACCCTTTAATCCAATTTTTGTCATTGGAATTAATTTCACCTTGAAATTGGACATAAACAAGTGTCGATATTTTGATATTTATTGTTTCTTAAAAACACACTATTTGTTTGAACAACAGGAATTAATTTTAAAATTAATTAATGAAAAATTTATGTTCTTAATTTTTCAAAATAAACATCATTTTTGAATTTGTAATATCAAATAAATATTTGACTGAATTTTTGGTATTATTCTGAAAAAATTCAATTTTTGATGAATAGTGAAACCACTTAGTAGTAGTTAAAAACTGACTTTTTGATTTAAATGAAATTTTACCACTTCTGTGAATTGAATTTAAAAAATCTGACATACATGGTTGTTATCCAGAAGTAAAATGTGGTTCATTAAGATGAAAATAATTTTTGGTGAATAGTAACTTATGTTTTTGATTTACCGCGGTTAAAGGTAAATATGTTAATTCAAGGTAGAAAGAATATTATAATAATTTAAAATTACCATAACACTTGTCCAAACATTATTGGTTGAGTCATTAACGACCATGGGCATCTTTGGGTCGATTTGGGGGCCCCTTTGACCCACTTTGGAGTGATAATGAAAATTTAGATTAATTAATTTAAAGTAAAGGACAAAAGGACATAAAACAATCTTTTAGTAATTAATTTTTATATAGTTTTATATAAGGATTATTTTTAACTATAAAAATTCTAAATAAAGATAAAAATATTTCCTACATCATGGTATTTTTTTATAATTTTTATACATCAAATGAATTAAATTATGTATGACACAATAATGATGCAATATTTACCTAATTAGTAAATTATTTAAATAAATAAGATTATAATGTTTAAAATATTATACAAAACATGTCCAATTCTGATTGGATGATTTTATTTCTAATATGAGTTACCTTATCTTCGACCTTAATGATTTTTGGGCCTTTTGAAACCGAATATCATTATATAATAAAATAATATTTTCACAGTTTCTTAAAGAGCCCCTCCTTCCCCTTATAAAAGGAGGCCACTTCTAACCAATTCCTCACACCTATCAGGCCTTTTCGATCATCCTAAATCTTCCCAATTAATCTCCCTACATCTCTCTACTCCCCCTAGAAGCATTACTATCGGCAGAAGGCACTTCAAGAAGTCTTTTGGTTCAATCCAAATGGAGTTACCCAAATTAAAGGTAACAGTTTCTCTTAAATTGTTTTATTTTGTTTTAATTCTCCAACCCCTAAACTATTTTTATTCCATTATTTTGTAACAACACTAATATCCTCAATATACTAGAATGTTGTTATAATAATTATTCTAACTAAACTTACACCCACCTCCATCTAATGGATGAAGAACATAATGTTTCGGTGGATGGAAAACTAACGCCTCACAAAACGATGATTGTTCGATTATCTCCTACCGCCTATCATGGTGTCCATTATGATGGCACTATATTTATATATGACATATCTTATGTTTATGTTTTCTTTATTCTTCTATAATTTAAAATTATATCATGACTTTATGGGTTTCATTGTGGGTAAACGCGATAATCACATTAGAGGAAGTGCGGACTACCGCCCCCTCAATGTGATATGACTCGTTCATACCATATGTGGTATGTATAAAGGATAGATTTAATGATATTATATATGATAATATACTGGAATTATCATATACCTTTTTATCATTATGTATTAATTCTATTAAAATAAGAAATAGAAATGAAAGTAGCATTCATTTGACCACATGAATAACATGTAATTATAAGAAGTTTGACTCAAGTACCAAATATCGACAAAACGAATATTATTAACATAAATGATTGCATAATGTTTATAACATGGTAATAAATGATATAAAAGGAATAATAAACTAGAAAAAGGTTGTAAAGAAAGTATAAATTATCTTTAATTTATTATTTAGGATATTAAAGAATGATCGAGTGAAGTCGAACATGAGGTAAGGGACTTCGTCTCAATCTCCTTTCATTCTGGCATATTTTGTTTTAATACACGATTTTCTTTTATACTTTGTATAAACACCTTTGAATTTTCATTTCATTCAAAGGGAATGTTTTTTATACAAACTGTTTTACTAAATGACTAAAAGGATTTTTTTTACGTAATCGGTGACAACAACCTTCCTGCCACCGTGAGTATTATTTGATATTTGGATTCCTTAAGAAGCTGTAATGTTTTTAAAAAGAAAATTAAATACCATATACTCTATTTAAGTATTTTGGTATTGAAAATAGTTTTGAGAATGTATTTATTATTTCAATATCTTGAAATGATATTTTGTATTTCAGTGTAGAAATGTTATCTTTCCTTTATGATTATGTTTTGTGTTATGATCATGTTATGATTCTTGGGCATTATTTATGTATACGGGTGGTTCTGTGATAAACCTAGGATGAGTGAGACCGAGATTGCTCTCCAATGCATTGGGTAACGTGACGGAGGTAAACATGAATGTTTCTCCAAATATATTTAGGGAATATAATGTGATGGGTATTCCAAAGTAACCACCTATGTAGCTGTGATAAATACAATGTAAGTATGATATGCATGCCACAAGTTACCTATGTGATTTATGATTTCTATGTTTTATTCATAAATCTTATGTTATTATGAGGTAAGTAAAAGAGTTTATGTTTTGTAAGTATTAATGAATTTTTTTTCTTTCATTGTTTTATAACCCTTACTGAGATTTCTATGCTCATCCCAAGTTTTGAATTGTTTTCACCAGACTTAAAGATGAATAGGGTCAAGGATGAGATCAAGGAAAAGTCATGCTGTCTAAAACATGGAACTAGACATTACTCTTTTTTTCAAGAGTTTTTATTTTATGAATAAAAAATGGATAATGGGTAGAATTTTCTATATGTAATATTCATGTTGTAATGTAAATGTAATTACCTAATTCTATAAAACTCTAAACCTGAAAAGATCCCCAATGTGAATTATTCATTTATTTAAATATTATTTAATGTTTAAGGCCGAGTCCTTATAGTTGGTATTAGATGTCAGTTTAGATAACATTAGGAGTTAGGGTATTGTTAAATTAATATCCACTAAGTAATTTATTGAAATCATATAGCATTTACAGATTACCATGTTGCTTCGCCTAAGATACTTCTATGTTCAGAATGGTTTTCTGCAAAGGAAACAAGGCCGATAAGTTGGGACGACATCAGGAGGAAGATAACCTTCCAAATCAGCAACCTGAGATGGTCGGAATCGGAACTGAATAGTTTTTTGCAGTAATGGAACAGTTGAATCAGGCTATAAATGGTGGTGGTATCCATTTACAAGATCAGCTAGATCAACCATAGAGGAACATGTCAGTAGTGGAGCATTTCAAGAGGCAACATCCTCGTTATTCAGAGGATCATCTGATCTGGTGCTAGCTTAAGGGTGGATTAAAGAACATGAGAAGATTTTCGATGTCATTGGTTGTTTAGAAAAACAAAAGGTTAGTCTTGCTATTTACCGTTTTGAAGGTGAAACTGATCAGTGGTGGTCGCTAGTGAAAAAAATCAGGGATAGTGAGGAGATTTATGCTCTCAATTGGGATGAATTCAAAGGTATTTTTCTTGAGGAATATTTTCCTAAGTTGGCTCGTCTTAGGATGGAAAACAATTCCTGTAATTAAGGTAGAAGGATGACTCAGTGGCTACTTATGATGAAAAATTCACTCGACTGGAAAGGTATGATCAATGATTCATATGAGATCTTGATAGTAAAATCAACCATTTGTACTCAATATTAAATCCAATATATCGAAGGGATTTAGCTTCTCGTGAGTTCAAAAGTTATGAAAAACGTGTTCATTGTACGGAGAAGGTGGAAATAGAGTTTTCTGATGATCAGGTATTCTTTGACAAAGAACAGAATAAGAGGTTGAGGTGGAAGGTGAAAGTGAAGAACTCTTCAAAAAAGTTTGATGGTAAGAAAATTAAGTTTACTATTTGTTAAAATTGTGATAAAAAGCATACTGGGGAATGTCTTTTGAATTCTGGTATGTGATACCGATGTGGTAAAATAGGACATAAGGATCGTAATTTCACTGAAAAAGATTAGGGTAATGGTAAGACAAAATCTGATTTACAGTCAGTAAAATGTTTTAAGTGTAATGAAATGGGTCATTATGAAAATGAGTGTCCAACAAAGAACTCAACTGAAGGAAAGCATCAAGAATACAGCAGAAAGGGGTGGATAAATCCTTTGCAACTACTTCAGTGGATATTGGGCCATCAAATGATGTTTTTTCAGGTACACTCTTTGTTTGTTCATATTATGCCAATGTGTTGTTTGATTCAGGGTCTACACACTCTTTCATTTCTGAGAAGTTTTCAAGTAAATTGGGAATCCAATCTCAAGATATGAATACTGAACTTACGGTAAAAACACATGGAGGAAATGTTGAGAGAAAAAGAAAACATAAGAACATTCATGTCCTTGTGTGCAGAAAGAATCTACCTACAAAACTTATTGTTTTGCCTCAAGTAGATTTTGATGTTATTTTGGGCATGGATAGGATTTCTGTTTATCATTCTAAGATTGATAGTAGTGATAAAGAGGTTTTTCTTTAGAATGATTTTCAGTTTTTATACAAAAATGAACCCTTTCTATTGATAACATATCTGGAAGCTGAGAAACTAGTAAAAGATGGAAATGAATGTTACCTTGAACATATTATTGAAAACAAAGGCACTATTCAGATTAATGATGTGCCAGTTGTAAATGAGTACCTTGATGTTTTTCCTGATGAGTTTCCTGGTATTATACCTGATCGGGAAGTTGAATTTACTGTTGACTTAGTTCCTGATGCTAAGCCAATTTCAAAAACCCCTTATCGAATGGCTCAAATTGAACTTTTAGAGTTGAAGAAGCAATTGAAGGAGTTATTAGATAAAGGTTTCATTCAACCTAGAACATCACCATGGGGTTCTCCTGTATTGTTTGTTTAAAATAAAGATGGTTCAATGAGACTTTTCATTGATTATAGATCATTGAATAACATCACTGTTATGAATAAGTATCCTTTACCTCATATCGATGATTTGTTTGATCAGCTCCAGGGAGCTCAGTATTTTTTGAAGATTTACTTTGGATCGAGGGACAATCAGTTGAAAGTGAAAGAAGAAGTCGTTCTGAAGACTGCATTTCATACTAGATATGGCCATTATGAATTTGTAGTTATGACTTTTTGTTCAACCAATTCACCTACTGTATTCATGGATTTTATGAATTAAATTTTCCTTGAGTTCTTCAATAAGTTTTTGGTTGTGTTCATTGATGATATTTTGGTTTATTCCAAAAGTAAAGAGGAACATTAAATTCATTTAAGGGTTTTCTTTCAGACCTTAAAAGAAAATAAACTTTATGGGAAATTCATCAAGTGTGAGTTTTGGTTATAACAAATTTCTTTCCATGGTCACATTGTTTCAAAAAATGGCATAAATGTTGAGCCTGCTAAAATGAAATTTGATGAATAATGGCCAAGACCCAAAAATATAACCGAGATTCATAGTTTTTTTATTTGATAAGTTATTACTGGACGTTTGTTGAAAATTTTTCACGGTTATCTTGTACAATGACTAAGTTAACTCGAAAAGGTGTTAACTCAATCTGGACAAAATAATGTGATGATTGTTTTTAGGAATTGAAAAGAAGATTGGTGAATGCTCCAGTTTTGGCACTACCATCCGGAAATGGTGAGTTTTTTATCTACAATGATGCTTCGTTGAAAGGACATGGATGTGTCCTTATGAAGAATGACCAGGTAATCACTTTTTCTTCACGTTAGTTGAAACCTCATGAGTTAAATTATCCTACTAATGATTTGGAATTAGTTGTTTTTTTTGCATTAAAAATTAGGAGGCATCATTTTAATCGAGTAAAGTGTGAAATATATACTGATCACAAAAGTTTGAAGTATATATTCACTCAGAAAGAATTGAACATGAGATAGTGGAGATGGAAAGAATTAATCAAGGATTATGATTGCATGATCCATTACCATCCGGGAAAAGAAAATAAAGTGGTTGATGCTTTAAGTAGAAAAAGTAATGTATCATTAACCATGCTACGTTTGGAATGAGATCCTTTGGTTTTTAATGTGATGAATTATGGCATAGAAGTTGTTGGTGCAGGAAATGTTTTTGTTTTGTATCAGGTGTCAGTGAGATCATCTCTATGAGACAGAATAAAGCAAGAAAAGAAAGAAGACAATGAGTTGCAGAAATAGTTTTAGTTGTTTCAGAAGGGTCAGTTTCCTGATTTTATCGTTGATAATGATTGTGTATTGAGGTTTGGGAATATATTATGTGTGCCTTGTTATTCACAGTTGAATAATGAGTTGTTTTGTGGAGCTCATAGTTTTCCATTTTTAGTTCATCCGGGGAGTACTATGATGTACCGAGATCTCCATGAGTATTACTGGTGGTATGGAATGAAAAGAGATATTGCTGATGTTACTATGAATTGTTTGACTTGTCAGCAGGTTAAAGCAGAGCGGTAGTTACCAAAAGGGATGCTTCAGCCTCCACCGGTGCAATAGTTGTAATGGGAAAATATATCCATGGACTTTGTTGTGGGATTACCAAAGAAATCTCGAGGTAATAATTCAATCTGGGTTATAGTTGACCGATTAATGAAATCTTCTCATTTCCATCCTATTCGAGATACTTTGTCTCTAGATCAACTTGCTCAGTTGTATGTTAAAGCGATATTCAGGTTGCATGGAGTTCCCCTCTCCTTTGTATCTGATCGTGATCCCAGGTTTACTTCTATCTTTTGGAAATGCCTTCTTATGTCATTGGGTGCTAAATTAAATTCTAGTACAACTTTTCATCCTTAGTCAGATGTGAAATAAGAACTAAAAATTCAGACATTGGAGGATATGTTTCGTGCTTGCTCGATGGATTATCAGGGACGTTGGGACCAACATCTTTCTTTGGTTGAAATTTTTTTATAATAACAGTTTTCATACCAGCATAAAGATGGATCCATTTGAGGCATTATATGGAAAGTGTGGTCAAACTCCAGCTTTTTGAGATAAAGTAGGTGAAAGGAAGATGATGAGACCAAATTTGGTAGAAGAGATGGTAGAGAAAGTTCAGTTGATTCAGAAGCACATGAGAACAACTCAGAATAGACAGAAAATTTATGCAGATAACCAGAGGAAGGAAATTTCTTTTGAGGTAGGTGATCATGTCTTTCTCAAAGTTTCTCCATGGAAATGTGTGATGCATTTTTTTAATATGGGAAAGTTGAGTTTGAGGTTCATTGGACCTTATGAAACTCTATAAAAAGTTTGATCAGTTGTATATAGAGTGGCTTTCCCCCAAGTTTATCCTAGGTACACAACATTTTTCATGTTTCGATGTTGAGAAAGTATATGCCAGATCCAACTCATGTTTTGAGCCCAGAGGTAGTTCAGTTGGAAGAGAATCTCTTTTATGAAGAACAACCAGTCCATATTATTGACCGTAGAAAGAAAGTGTTGCGGAATAAGGTAATTCACCAGGTAAAGGTTTTTTTGGAAAAACCACATGATTGAAGAGGCAATGTGGGAATCTAAAAATGCTATGAGGGATAAATACCCCCACTTATTTTGATAAGTGAATAAAAATTATGATGCCACAATTTCCAAAATGGGGGAAGGATGTAACATCCCTGGTAAATAAAGAATAATATATTTTCATATTTATTAATATTTTAGAATTAAATAATAATTTTACTTTAAAAGGGTGGCTATGTTCGATAGCATACCCGATACGCAACAACATGTTTCTTTGAAATCTTACGTTGCACACTAATAATATAATATTATTATTTTAAATAATAGTTAACTCCTAGCCGTTGTATTTGCGGGAATGAAAAAAAAAACTAACAGTAATATGATTATAAATGTTTGTTAAATTTATTTACATTCATCCAATAAATGTTAGAGGCTTAAAATGTGAATAAATTTAATTTTAAGCATAATTTACATTAAAATGCCGATTTACCACCTTTTAATGGAGAACCCTATTTAGATATAGTTTTTTTCACTTTAATACATTCTAATTGACCAAATAAAATCTTTCTTTAGAATGGGGACATCAAAATTTACTTTGTGTAAATTTTTGGGATTTTTCTGATAAAGATCATTTTTAATGAATAATGAAATTATTGTATTTTAATTCAAAACTATGTTTTAATCTGATTTATTTATATGGTTATATTATCTCTTTAATTGGTTATAATTTTTCATTAGAATATATTTTTACCATTTCATCCAATTTTGGTCATTGGAATTAATTTCACCTTGAAATTGGACATAAACAAATGTCGATCTTTTGATATTTATTTTTTCTTAGAAACATGCTATTTGTTTGAACAATGGGAATTAATTTTAAAACTAATTAATGACTCATTTAGGTTTTTAATTTGGAAAAATAAACATCATATTTTAATTTGGAATATCAAATAATTCTAAGGCTGATTTTTTGGTATTATTCTAAAAAACTTCAATTTTTGATGAATAGTGAAACCACTTAGTAGAAGTTAAAAAACTGACTTTTTGATTTAAATTAGATTTTACCACTTCTGTGGGTTGAATTTCAAAAATATGACATAAATGGTTGTTATAAAAAAGTAAAATTTGGTTCATTAAGATGAAAATAATTTTTGGTGAATAGTAAATTTTGATTTTTATTTACCGCGGTTGAAGGTAAATAGGTTAATTCAAGGTAAAAAGAATATTATAATAATTTAAAATTACCTTAACACTTGTCCAAACCTTATTGGTTGAGTCATTTACGACCATGGGAATATTTGGGTAGATTTTCGGACCCCTTTGAGCCACATGGGAATGATAATGACAATTTAGATTAATTAATTTAAAGTAAAGGCCAAAATGACATAAACAAAAATATTTTAGTAATTAATTATTATATAGTTTTATCTAATGAATATTTTTAACTATAAATATTTTTTAGAAAGCTAAAAATATTTCCTACAACATGGTACTTTTTTATAATTTTTATGCATAAAATAAATTAAATTATGTACGACACAATAATGATGAAATATTTACCTAATTAATAAATCATTTAAATAAATAAGATTATAAAGATTAAAATATTATACAAAACGTGTCCAATTCTGATTGGAAGATTTTATTTCAAATATGATTCACCTTATCTTCAACCTTAATGATTTTTGGACCTTTTGAAACCGAATATCATTATATAATAAAATAATATTTTCACAGTTTCCTGAAGAGCCCCTCCACTCCCTTATAAAAAGAGACCACTTATAACCAATTCCTCACACCTCTAAAGCCTTTTGTATTTTCCAACCTCTGACCAATTAATCTCCCTACATCGCTATCCTCCCCCTAGAGGCCTTACCTTAGGCATAAGGCACTTCTAGAAATTCATTGGTTCAAACCAAAGGGAGTTACCCAAATTAAAGGTAACAACTTGTCTTAAATTGTTTTCTTTTATTTTACTTCTCCAACCCCAAAACTATTTTTATTCCTTTATTTTGTAACAAAACCAGTATCCTCAGAATACTAGGATGTTTTTATAAGATTTATTCGAAATACACTTACGCACACATCCATCTAATGGAAGACGAACATTATGTTTCTGTGGATGGAAAACTAACGCCTAATGAGACGATGATTGTTCGATTATCTTCTACCACCTCTCACGGTGGCCATTGTGATGGAACTATATTGATATATGATATATATTATGTTTATGTTTTCTTTATTCATCTATAATTTCAATTTATAGCATGCCTTTATGGTTTCCATTTTTGGTAAACACGATAATCTCATTAGAGGAAGTGTGGACTACCGCCCCCTCAAAGTGATATGACTCTTTCATACCATATATGGTACGTATAAAGGATAGATTTAATGATATTATATATGATATTATACTAGAATTATAATATACCTATGTATAATTATGTTTTAATTCCATTAAAATAAGAAATATAAATGAAAGTAGTGTTTATGCGTACGTACGGCTTATCATCTCCATGAACGATGCATTTCATTTATTACCTCTAAATGTTAAGTAATATTATAAAAACATGAATATTCTATATATATATATATAATATATATGATATCCAAATCATGAATTTCATTCTGGATATAATGAACCTTTGACCACATGAACACCATGTAATTATAAGAAGTTTGACTCAAGTATAAAATATAAACAAAACGAACATTATTAACTTAAATGATTGCATAATGTTTATAACATGGTAATAAGTGGTATAAAAGGAATAATAAACTTGATAAAGGTTCTTAAGCAAGTATAAATTAACTTTATTTTATTATTCTGGAGATTAAAGAACGATCGAGTAAATTCGGACACGAGGTAAGGGACTTCATCTCAATCTCCTTTCATTGAGGCATATTTTTTTAATACATGATTTTCTTTTATACGCAGTATAAACTCCTTTGACTTTTCATTTCATTCAACGGGCATATTTTTATAAAAATTGTTTTACTAAACAACCGAAAGGAATGTTGGTTTTACGTAAGCGGTGACAGTGACCTTTCCGTCACCGCAAGTATTATTTGATCTTTGGCTTCCTTAACAAGCCGTAATGTTTTTAAAAGGAACATTAAATACCATATACTCTATTTACGTATTTTGGTATTGAAAATGAAGTTGAGAATGGATTTATTATTTCAATATCTTGAAATGATATTTTGTTATTTCAATGTAGAAATGTTATCTTTCATTTATGCTTATGTTATGTGTTATGATCATATTATGATTCTTGGGCATTATTTATGTATACTGGTGGTTCCATGATAAACCTAGGGCGGGTGAGCCTGAGATATCTCTCTAATGCATTTGATAACATGGTAGAGGTAACCGTGAATGTTTCTCATAAGATATTTAGGGAATATACTCTTATGGGTATTCTAAAGTAACTCCCTATGTAATTATGATAGCTACAATGTAAGTATGATATGGATGCCACAAGTTACCTTTATGATTTATGATTTCTATGTGTTATTCATAAATCTTATGTTGTTATGAGGTAAGTAAAAAATTTATGTTTTGTATGTATTAAGGAACACAATTTTTATTTTATTGTTTTATAACCATTACTGAGCTTTTTATACTCATCTCATGTTTTGAAATGTTTTCACAGGACTTAAAGATGAATAGGGTCAAGGATGGGATCAAGGAAAAGTCATGCTATCTAAAACATAGAACTAGACATGACTCTTTTTTTCAAGAGTATTTATTTTATGAAAAAAAATGTATACTGGGTAGAATTTTCTACATGTAATATTCATGTTGTTATGTAAATATAAAGACCTAATTATCTAAAACTCTAAACCTGAAAAGATCCTCAATGTGAATTATTCATTTAGTTCAATATTATGTAATTTTTAAGGTCATTTACTTATATTAAATTTAATGATAACTAATAATTTCATGATGTAACAAATAAAAGGGGTATTTATATACACCTAATAAAATAATATAGGTACACAACATCAATGTATTCCACAATGAAAAGAAATTGAGGTGAATCCCTTTACCTTGAGTCAGAATTGTCATGTACATTATTTATAAACCTAAGTAATAAACTAATGTTAATTATTCAATTTCTTGAGAACAATGTTCAAGTTCATTATTCTTTTTTATTTCACTTATTTTCATTTTATATTCAATTTCATAATCTATTAATTTTATGTTGGGGTTTTCAATGATATTTGACTAAAGTGTCAATCATAATTTATATAGGTTGACTATTAGTCAAAGAGGATATTATTAAACATATAAATAAAAAAAATGACAAAAGTATCATATTTATAAATAAATTATTATAATAATACCAAACATGATATATGGTTATGAAAACAGAACTACATTAAGATCATGGAGATGGTAAGTTGTACATATGAAAGAGTGACATTTCAATTTTTAAATGATCATTATGGAAGAAGTTATGTATTATTTTATCTTTCATGAATAAAAATAATATCATAACTACCATATTATTTCTTTAAATATTCTTATATATGTATCAACCATGTTATTAAGTGATGAAAAATAGCCACTTTACTTCGTGGATGCAGTAGTCTACGTGTACACACAAATGAAATTATACTTTTTCTATGTAAGAAAGAAAACTGTATATCATCATTTTATATTAATAAATATGCCATTAATATATTAATTATTTCATTTACATATAATTTATTCATTAATATTATTATTATTACCTTCTATGTAATGTTTTAGTGAAAAATGAATCACATCGCTTTATAAAGAGGTAGTCCACTATACATACGAGTGACGACATCATAACCTCATAGAAGGAATATTAAGAGGGTATATGTGATAGAAAACTATATAAGTATTAATATTTTTAAAATATCATATATATAATTTAAAGCCATAATTATAACATGTTATGATATATGATATTGTAAAAGGAAGGAAATTAGTTCGCGAGGCGGTAATATGCCGTTATAATGAAATGGAATTTGAGATAATATTTGATGGAAGAAGAGTTGAATCTAGGTTATTAAATTGAAATAATAAAATATTATTATATTTTATAAAGTTTTTTTATTATATAATCATAATTTACTAATATTTTAAGGATATGAAATAATAAATAAAATAAATATGCTCGATTAAGTATGATACCTCTTATTTAGACAACCTCTTTAGGTAAGTATCCAAAGGATTCTTTTGATGAATTTTTGATAAAATATATTCTTACTGGATTTGGTTAAGAAATTTTGGAATGTATTTGGGAATATATTGGAATATATAAATGTATTTGATGTTTGGAATTGGAAATGAGAGGTGGAGTAACTTTATAAGTGTGGTGACTTGCATATTTGTAATGTTTGAAAAGGGAAAGGTGTCACCAGGTTTATCAAAACACATGAGGCTCATAAATAAATTATTATCAATAAATATATATTATAAAGTATAAATATTTGTATTAAATATTATTTTCACATGTTCTTATTTTATTTTCACCATTAAATGTCTAGTTTATCCCCTGGTAAACCCGTTTTCACCTCAACCATGATAATTGATTTTTACTATTTTTAATATTCATTGTTGTAAAAAAAATTAAATTTATATTATTATATAATATAAATTTTTATAATTCAAATTATATAATATTTTTCAAAATTAAATTCATAGAAGTTATAAAATTTATTTTAAAACAAAACCTAAAGAATCAATGAAAAAATATGGTTTTCAAGTTGTGTATTTTTCAAGAAAAAGATGATTTTATATTGAATCTAGAACAAATAATATACTTGGTATGGATATAAATTAATATTTATTAATATAAAATCTATACATTTCATTGAAAAAAATTATAATTAGGAATTATTTTAATTATTTAATTTATATAATTATTTTTACCTTTGAAATAGTTTTCAAAAAAATCATTTGTTTATACCCAAACAAAACATATTGAAAAATCCAATAAAAAGATAATAAATTGTTTTTTATTAAATATAACTAAATATTAATTATTTTAACTTAAATAAAATTCAAAACATAATTGGAAATTTAAATAACATAATTTATTGAAATTAAATGATATTTTTTTTCAAAAACATGTTTTTTTACTATTCATTGAAAAATAAATATTTTCTCCAAAATTGATATTTTCCCCTATGTTAATATTAATATAATGATTTAAATAATTATTATAATTTTAAAAAATAGATTTTCTAAATGTAACAAACATTAATTATCATATTTACTCACAAAATGTGATAAAATAATTTTGGAGGAAAACATGTTTTGACGAAAAAAATACATTAAAAATGATTGATTATTTATTAGTAAATTTTCAATAATTTATATTGAGTAGTAAATATATATATATACATTTAATAATGTTGTTAATACTATTCATACCTTCTAATTTAATGGATGTGATATAAAAGCTATACACTTTGAATATTGTTTAAGCTCGGTGTTGCTGGTCGAACACATTATCGAACATTGTTTTCTTTTCTAAAATATTGAGGTGTTACATCCTCCCCACCTTGATAAATTTAATAGTCAAAATTTGATCATTTTATTAGTAATCAATGGTTTTTAATTTTATTATACCAATCTTTAAAATATACATCATAAAATTGGTCAATAAATATTTTTTTATAAGAGAGAAAAGAAATTATGATGGTCATATGATAGAATGCATAACTTGGTTTCCATATTTGAGAATATAGGTGTTAAGTGAATATTTAGACATGGAAGAAAAAATTAATCCCCAAAAAATTATGGGTAGTGATATATTTCATTCCTCGAATGAAATTGAATGATCAATATAATGTTACAGACCTAAAAACTATAAATCAATGACAATTTAAAAAAATTGATTCATTGAAAAATAAAACAAATTGGATAAAATTTTCATTTTAACTATATTTTTCTTTTATTTGAGGAATTCCATTACCATATTGAATAAAATAATAAATAAATATACTTTTTTGTATAGTATAATTTTCTCAATTGATCATCTTTCGCCACAATATCATCTTTTTTCCAACGATGAGTATACAGGATGAATTTTTCATTCCTAAAACACTAATATAAACATATAATGGATCAAAAAATCCCAATATATATAGAATGATACTCCTAATTTCATGTTCTAAGCCGCATTTCTATCGGAACCAATGCCTGACCTAGTCTATGAAAAGTCTTGAACAGTGTTCTAGATCCCCACAGACGACCACAAGTTCCTTGGTATCACAAGAGAGGACTTGGAATGATTTAAATAATGTTTATAACAATAAAACAACCAACAACTTAAATAAACCAAATAATAAAATTACACAAACAAACAAGACCTTAGTAATTACTATATTTAAAGGATACAACCTAAGTTAAGAAACAAAAATGGATAAAATAAAAAGGAAACTAAAACACCGACACAAACCACCGTACAAAAAGAGGAGTAATGTACTCAAGCTTAATCCACCATGATTCCAAAAAAGTGCCACTAGAAACCCAATCCTCTATTACAACACATTTTTCTTTAACCTAAAACAAACACCAAACAAGCCCTACATACACCCAAAGGTGTTTTCAGGGTGTGATCCAAAGCCCAGTAGGATGACACACAGAATATATTCCAAGACAATAAATTTATAAAATAATCTAAAATTATCATTTATATAAATGATTTTAAAAACAATTATCATTAAACATTTTTTTGGAAAACATCTTTAAAATGGAACATTTCCAAAACTATCCATTTAATAACCATTTTAATAAAAATATAATGGGACTTTATATATAAAAAATAAACACACACATACATTAAAGAGGTCCACTGTATGATAATGGATAGAACCACTACATATATAGTAGATCACCAAGGGTAAATCCCCTTGGGTTAAACTACATTAATTATGATTCTAGGAACCTCACATCTCAGTGAAGAGTGGTATAAGAACCATGAAAACCCACATTATCATGTATGATCCACTAGTAAGTTACATCCCCATAACCCTAGTGGTCACCAATCCTCATTAAAATATTTAGTTATTGTTTTAGTAGTCGATCCCTCTAAATGAAATTGGGATGATGCCACTTCGAAATCCCCAGCCAGCTCATCCTAACCCATCCACCAAGTTGCCAAGGATTCCCTTTTTATTATTAGTCAAGATTCACATTCAAATATCATGCATAACACAACTTTCACAAACCAATTTCAACCATTCCAAAAAATTCATCAATTTCATGAACAAACCAGTTTTATCTTACACAAACCAAATGACTTTTTAAAATATATTTTCAATTTAGAAAACTCCATTCAAAAAACACAACAAAGTCACACAATTTCTTACTCAAAACCATGGTAGAATACCCCATACTAAAATCCAAGTGTAAAAAATGATCATTTTAAAAACAAGCTTCCCATAATTTAAACAATTCATAGATCATACTAAAAAGTGAAAAAGAAGTTATACATGCCAACACTAGTCCATTCATTTCCTTTTCACTCTCACCAAAGACTCATTTAAATCCTTGTACCATCACCTAAATATTTTAAAAAATTACCTTCTAAAAAACACATGAGAAACAAACAACTAAATACCAACCAATTTTATAGACAAGACCATTTTTAAAATCATAAAAAACCAAAAAACATTTTTAAAAACAAACTTTTCATTACATTATTTAGTTAAAGTTTAAATTAAAAGGAGAACAACAAGTTCAAAATGCCAAATAATACAATCTTCTTCCAAAATCAATTTTTAATTCACTTTCATGTTACGATCCTTCAAAAACATGATTCACACCATTAGAAACAATTCTTAAATATTTTCCACGAAAAATCCCACAAAAAAAGTCCCACTAACATAGCCAATTTATCTTATAAAATACCAACCCAATAGATAGATCCAAGAAACCTATCCAAACATGTTCGAATCTGTAACACAATTTTAAAAACTATTTACACAATTTATTAAAGGATACCATGAATAAAAATATGTCTTTAATCCAAAAATACATGAAATTTCATGTTGAAAAAATATTTCCAAATAAATTTCTCATCAAATCCCTTTAAAACCACATTCACGCCCCCCAAATCATATTTAAGTATTCTAAATAAAAATCAACATACCAAAATAATTAATCTCCTTTTGGAAAAACCACTATAATTACAAATGCACTGAATAGTTTAAAAAAAACATTTTTCATACATTAAACATTTAATTAAACACATGCAAAAATTTCCACAGTAAGATCCATATAAAACAAAAGGTTATTTCTTTCAGAAAATCTAATTCAAAAAATATGAATGAAAAATTATATCCAAAAACTAATTTTAACAGCACAATTTATCTATAAAATATGTTAAAATTAGTTAAACAATAAGATAAAATAACCTAAAATACTTGGGCATGGAACCACCAACCACACATGGAGAAAATTCCTAAAAATGATGTGAAACACTATCAGCACCACCGTGGGACCCCAGTAGAGAAAGATCAGACCCACAAAATGAAGACTAGACCAAAAGAAGAAGGAAAGAAATCCTAAAATAAATAGGAATACTTTCCCTATAGGAAAAATATGGGATGCTTGGCCACGAGATAACTGTTATCCTGTAGGGGTCGCGTGATGGGGGTTCACTAGAGAGAGCATGAGGGAACTGGGGAGGTCACCGAATGAACTAGGAGGGATGACATGGGTTCTCTTGAAGAGAATCACTTGCCAAGGGGTAGACAGCAGAACCTGGATTAGAGGAAGGTTGAGCGGTGCAATGGGATAAAGAGGGTGGAGGGAAATAAAGGGGAAAAAATAAATAAAATACCTACCCCAATATAAGTAATAAAATATTAACTTCTTAATAATAATAATAAAAAATAGATTATTATTAATGATGATAATAATAATGATAATAATAATAATATTATTATTATTAACAATGATGTTATTGATAATAACAATAATAATAGTAATATTCTAAACAAATTAATAATATTATTATTATTAAAACAATTATTTTTTAATTTCATTTTTATTTATCTTATTTTTATTTTATTTATTTTTATTATTATTCATTAAATTCTATTTATTTTTAACATTGAGAAGGACGCATGGTTACTTGGGTGAAGCTGCATAGTTTTGATAGGGCTTTGCACGTGCACTGGATACTGCTAGACCCAAAACATTTATTTTTCATCAATGACACAAAATTCCAACTGGGACACAACCGAACCCCCCTTGAAAATATCCAAAGACAAAAAAATACATAATATGAAAATTCTCCACACCATAATGGTTTCTGTCCCTAAAAATCCACAATAATGTTATTTAGAAAATATGAATTGATACTTCTTCTCAGTTTCAGTAGATTCCCAATGAACAATAAATGATAGTGAGGAAAGGGCATACAATAAATAAAAGGACATAAAAATTGGAATTGAAGACCCAAAATTAAATCCTCACTATGTTCCACCTTCCAAATGATGTATACCACTAGAAGTTAAGACACCAATATTTGATAATCAAAAGACAGAAACTCTCTTGATGCGCTAATAAATATCTCAAGATAGAGAACCTTGAACGTTTTTTAGAAACTGATGCATTCTACCTGAAATGAACAATGAATCCTAATCATTGACACTGAGAGTTCTGAGAAGACTCCCCACCATAAGAAAATACCTATAGCTAGGGCAGAACTAGGATACTAACATGGAGAGGCTTGAATGGAATCCCCACTATAAGGAATATGCTGAAACCATTTCATTTTAGTTGAAATTTTAGTAAAACCCATGGTGGGTCTCCTAATCATTAGAACTAGTCATATTAACCAAATAACACACATTGATATGGGAAACCCCATAATACCTAATTTCCAATATAAGGTAATTGATGAATGAAAATCTAAACCAAAAAAGGAACTTTACAAGGTCTGCCACTCCTTCAGAACATGACCATTCTTGGATGATCCCAAATCAAAACAGAAATTGATCATACTTACCAAGATATTCATGCAATGGATACCACACAAAGAGTCACACCCACAGGGTTTCATGTATTGAGATTAAAGAAATGAAGACATCAATTTATCCTTATTTTCAAGTAGTAACTCTTCCTCCCACATGACATAGAACAAACAAATAGGGTCCCCATGTCTCCTTTCACAAAATAGGGATGCTAGGGATAAGACAAATACACATGATGTTTAAACTATCTTAATTTCCCATACTGAAGAAAAAGACTATACCAAGGCCCTTTACACCCTTGGGGATTCCTAACATTGTTCCAAAATTACTTTGGGACTTATGGATATAGATCTGGTGATTGAAGCATCTCCCGCCTCATAGTCAAGCATTGAAAACCCCTCAACCAAAACTTCTCCTTCCGGTGCCAAAAGAAACCACATCACCTCTCACACGGAATCACCAGGTTATAAGACACTCCAAAACTCACTTTACTCTAACACATCACCTTTATTATGATAGGATACTATAAGATTAATATGCATCACCCCTATCACCCCAAACATGATACAATAGTAGAAATAACCCCCAGAATACACCTTTACTCTGAAAAAGGAATTAAAAAATTCTCGAAAGGGAAACATGCTTTCATTTAAGAAGAAGTCCTAAAAATGTTACTCAACATCCTCATTTGAAATTAAAATCAAACACAACATAGCAAACAACCAACAAACATGACCTTTCTTAATGGACATAAACATTGGAAGGAGTGGGACCTTGAACTGGGTCCCTAAGAAGCATGATATTACCACAAGCATCTATAACAACCTCTAATGACCATATTTTCCAGACCGGTTTCCTAACATGAAACTTCTCATTAACAAATCCGACGATATATATAATTTCTTTTTTAGGACTCCGACCAACACCAACAACCCAAACTATTTTCCTCTTTCCCCATTGGATTTCCCTTTACCTCTTTTAGGAGCGACCTTTTGAATTATTGACACCAAACATCAACTTTGACCAAAAACGACTTAAGAAAATCAAAACATCCATAAACTCCTCCCACATCCACTCTTTTACTATGAGAGGATCTTCTTTATCTTGAAAATAAGGGAGATAAAATCAATAATAATACTCAATAAGGGAGTCGGTACTTTAATCAACTGGAGGACCTACAAATGGAGAATCACCCATGGCCAGATTTCGAATATATAAATTCTTTCTGGGGTCATGCTCTATCCAAATAGGTAAAGTCGTGGAACTAAGAAAACTGGTCTATTGGACAAAGCATTCCACAAACCGAAAAAAACACGTGAGGGGAGACACCATAGAGGCCTCCGAAAACACTTCTCCGAAGATACCAAAAACCATTATTTCAAACCAACATACATATGAAACACAACACAAGGAAATCATTCAAACAAATGGTTTTGAAACTCAACCCACCCAACAATAACATTACCTACAATAAAAGATGTTATAAGATGATGTAAGCGGAAATTAGTATCATTGGGTGACTCTGACATATAGTCGGCAACCATACACTGGTCACACAATAATCATATAGTTTTTTAGGAAAACGTCCCTAGATCTACATGGATTTATAGGACTTGTGATCTCACCGAGACAATTGAACCAACTACTATTTCATTTCCCAAGAAACAAGAAACCACAAGGACCAAGGATCTCAGATGTAACCCAACTTACCCTTGGGACTTGAGTCCTATCAAGAGGTGTGTTTTCTATGAACCCTACTCATAATTGGAGTGTCAATTCCTGATAATCCTAGCTCATTTATACCAAGAATATTCCATATGGAACAAGAATCAAAAGCGCGAACCTGATCTGATTCCATTTTGTCACGAACCAAGAAGATTCGCTATCCAAACCAGTGCCCAACCCAGTCTACAACAAGGCATGTAAAGTGTTCCCGATCCCCACAGGCTTGCATAAGTTCCCTGATATCATAAGAGAATCATGGGAATGATTTTCCTAATATTTATAATAATAAAACAACCAAAAAAATAAATAAACCATGGAAATAAACTACACAACCAAACAATCCCTTAGAAATTACTAGATTTAAATGTTATAACCTACGTCAATAACCAAAAAGGGATACAACAAAAAGGAAACAAAAGATTGAACCAAACCTCTATAAAACAAGAGAAGAAACGTCCTCATGTTTCATCCACCAATATCCACAACAAGTGCCTCCTGAAACTCAATCCTCCATTACCACACATATTTGTTAGATTTAACCTAAAAAACGAAACAAGTTCTACATACACCTAAAACTGTATATAGGGGTGAACCAAAGCATGGTACGATTCCACCTAGAATATATTCCATGCCAAAACATTTATAAGATAATATAAAATTCTCATTTAAATAAATTATTTTAAAAATATTTGTAAGAAATCATTTATTTTCCAAACATATTTAAAAGGAAATATTCCCAAAACTTTCTATTTCACAACAATTTTCATAAAAGAGAACGTGAGTTTATATATAAAAAACACACATATAAGTAAAATAGGTCCACTGTATTCCAATGGATGGCACCACATCATATATAATAGATCACCATGGGTAAATTCTATATAGTCAAAATAGATCAAGTGGGATTCTAGTAACCACCCATCTCAGTGAAGAGTTGAATTGGAACCATGAAAACCCATGTTCTCATGCATAGGAAAATAATAGGGGAAATCCTAGTAACCCTATAAGTCACGAATCATTATCCAAATATTTAGTTAGTGTGGTAGTCGTCAATCCCTCTATGTGATACCAGGTCATAGTCACCTCCAAATCACTAGTTATCTAGTCCTAGTCCATCCACCTTGTTGCCCATGATTCCCTTTTTGGAATCAATCTAGTTTAACATTAAAATATCCCAAACACCACCAATTTCATAAAGCAATTTCATGAGTGACAAATAACTCATCAATTTCCTGAACAAACCAATTTTTATCTTACACATTCCAAAATCTTTTTTCATATAAATTTTAAATTTATAAAACTTAATTTTGAAAAACAAAAAAACGAAAAAAAATATTCTCACTAAAAACCACGGGATAAGACCCCATATTTGAATCAACACATAAAACAAGTCCGTGTCCAAAACAAGATTCCCATTGTTTAAACTACTCATAGATTATACTAAAAAGTGCAGAAAAAGGTGTACATGCCAATATTAATCAATTTTTTTCATTTTTTTCACACAAAAAATGCATTTCAATATTTTGACTATCACCTTCAAAATTCATAATATAACCTTATAACAAACAATATAAAAATAAAAAACCAAAAACCAAACAATTATATGGACAACCCCTTTATAAAATCATAGTCAAACTAAAAATCATTTTATATAAAAACAGATTTTACTACATAACTTAGTTAGAGTTTAAATTCAAAGGTCCACTAAAAGTTCAACATGAAAAATAAATCAATTTTCTTCCAAAATCCAATTTTTAACACACTCTCACCTTAAGTTCCTTAGAAAAAATTATTCACTCCTTTAAAAACATTTTATAAAACTTTTACCTAAAGCATCCCACCAAAAACATCATACAATTATACCCAATTAGTTTTATAGAATAAAAAACCAACACATAGACATGGAAAACCCTTCAAATCATGATTTCATCACTACCAAAATTTAATAAAATATTGAAAAAATTTAGAAAAGGCTACCAAGAATCACAATGAGGATTTACACCTAAAATACACACAATTTCATGTGAAAAAATCATTTCTAAACCAATTTCTCATAAAATCATTTCAAAACCACTTTTACACAGCTAAATTATATTTCAAGGATTCTCAATAAAAAAACATACCAAAATAATTTATCTTATTTTGGAAAACCAATATTAATCGCACTAACACCTCAAGAATTATTGAAAATAGATTTTTCATACCTTAAACAATAAATTAAACCCTTCCAAAAATTTCCATAAAAAGACGCATATAAAATACATGTCCATTTCCTTTATAAAATATAATTCATCATATATACATGCCAAATTATATCCAAAATATAATTCTAACAATGAAATTTATCTACAGAACATGTTAAAATTAAATAAACAAAAAAATCAAATCACATAAAATTTATAGCAAAAAGAAACACCCACCTAACATGGAGAAACATAAATAAAATGATAAACCCCATATCCAGTACCATAAGACACTATAAAGCCAAGAACCAACCCAGAACATCAATATCGGACCTAATGAAATAAGAAAAAAACCCTAAAATAAAGGAGTCTTACCTCGGGGGAAAGTAGGATGTATGGATACCAGAGAACTGCCAGCCTTCATGGGTCACTCAAGGGGGGTTCACTGGATGTTGTAGGAGGGAACTAGGTGGTGGGGGGTTCTATAGATGGATAAGTAGGGATGACAGGGGTTCATCAGAAGGGAAACAATGACAAAGTGGAGAGCCGCATGATGAGGATGGGAGGAAGGTCTGGTGGTACAATGGGATGGAGAGGGAGGAGGGATGGGTGGCATGACATGGATGAGAGAAAGGTTGGGTGGTGCGATGGGGTGGATTGGGATGAGTGAAAGAAAGGAAAAAATACCCATAATAAAAAAAAGTAATAAAAATGTTAACTTTATAATAAAATTTATAATTACAATAATATTAATAATGTTAATAATAATAATAATCTAATATTAATAAAAATAAAAATAATATTGTTATTATTAAAACATTTTTTTTTCGAATTTCATTTTTTTTTCAAAGTCATTATTTTATTTTCATTTTATTATTATCTATTGAATTTGTATTTATTTTGAACACCTGGAAGGTCACATGGTTACCTAGGAAAAGCTGCACAATTTTAACCATTCTTAACACATGCATTGGACATTATCAAGACAAAAACATTCATTTATTAGAAAAAACACAAAATTCCAACTGTGTCTCAGCCCAAACCTTGATGAAAAGATCCAAATCTAGAAAATAATAAAATAAAATAATTTTCAAAATATAGGGTGTGACACCTCACATATTTATAGATTAACCACAACCAAAATGGTAAGGGTAAGGTATGTTGTTTCCTAAAATTATAGTTATCCTATTATAAAACAACATTAATCACCTAATCCCCAAATCACATTTCAATCCCATGGTTATATATATGATAAAAAAAAGTCTTCCAGAAATGATATTTATCAATATATTTTAAATATATTAATTTAAAAGGATGATTTCTTACTAACATATACACCACATAGGTTAGTGGTAGGCATTTAATTTTTATACCCCTTATATTATGGGTGAAAGGGACATGATATTACTGGTTGAGATTGGTTATCTCTCATAATTTATTCCATAATTTTTTTAAAAAATTATCTTTTTTAAGGTTTAAATAATACAATGAAATAACTAAAAAATAAAACTAAAAATCAAATATCATATAAACCCTAATAGTTATCAATATCTTAATTATCATATCCAAATAAAGTAAAGGCATATATCACATTAAACCTAAGAATTACATATAATTATTTCCAAAAAATCTCTCAAATTGTCATTAATCACTTTAATATATCATCACCTAAATCGTAAAATAGGGTTACTAAAATATTGAACATATGGTAATAATTTGAAAAATACAAATCTTCCTGGAGCTCTCACCACATCACCAGATAGCCTAGAATATACTCTTATAGTGAAAAATTATTTTACCACACCTTTCTATTTCGTATCATGATGATTTACACCATTATTAAGGAAATTTAGACACACATTAGTATAATATCTCAACTCATTGTAGTTAATACATCTCATTACTGAGTAGATATCACTTTTCCCATCGTTTTATTATACATGACTTCTTTATTTGTTGTCACAAGCTCGATGAAAAAACATATGACTTCAGTTTCACTTTGTATATAATGAAAAAAAATCAACAAAATGTATTTTACCACACATGGAAAATTATTGGGTCTTACCTCTTTAATTCTTAGTTGGTTGATTCTCTGTATCCTACTACCTTGACCATTTCTTACTTTTTCATCTCGTGGCACATAAGTGTCAGAAAAATCCATCTCATGTTTCTCGAATAAATGAAAAAAAGTATCATAAATTTTAAAATATTGTTCATCCAATGATCTTAAAAAAGTTGGTTTTATTCTTGAGGAAAACCAATTAGTAATACTATCATGATCCTAAATAAAATTTGAGACATATCTAGAAAATCTTGTAAAATTATATTCATATGAATCCACTGAATATTCTTCCAATTTATTCAATTCCATGAATTATTTCTAAATCCTATGTTGAAAAAACATAGGTAAATATTTCTCATGGAAGAGATTATTAAATGTGCACCATTCCACAAAATCAAGATCTTCACACTCTTTGGAATTCCTAAACATTGACAACGATCGATCAAATTCACCTTAAAAGTGTTAAATTAAGTGGTTTAATTTTTGAATTTCTGAAAACCCCATGACATAAAATATATTATACAAGGCGATGGTATATCCATAGACTTCCACTAGGTTCGTTGATCCAATAGTTTATGGTGGATTTTGTCTCATTAAATTATCTAATATCATCATGTTCCTCTAAGGTATATCCTAATTCTCCCTTTAATGGATACCATCACCATTTAAAGATAGTTTCAAATGATCCATCAATGAAAACACTATTTTGTTCAAATTCCAACCATCCCAGGATACCGATTTGGAAGGATATTGTCTTATTAATGTATTCCCAATGCAAAATTCTTGATTCCTTTGTGGAAAATCATTACGAAAATAAATATTTTAGATGAATCAAGATTTCAATCCTTAAATTAAATATTAATTAAGATTAACCATTATAAAAAATCTTTAGAGGGGATGTTATTAACATGATACTAACTTATAAATTTATATAATCCATGATATTATACCAACTATACTGATCCCTCCTTAAAATTTACTTATTCTAGTGACTTTTTACTATAAATCACTTCCTTACATTCAAAAATATTCTTGAATTCTAATGTTTTAGAGATCTATGTCATAAATATTAAATAAGTAATCATAAATAACATAGTGTACTCTTCTAATTAGTATCCATTTTTTCCTTAATATATTTTTTTTAAAATAAATTATGATTTATTTTTATAGAAAGTATTTATTAGTTTTAAGTTGACTTTTCCTTTTCCCTTACCTGTCCGTAAACTTTTTAAAAAACATTTTAAAATTTTGGATGAGAAAAAAATATCGGTAAGGGTCATAAACAGAATAAAATTATTAGTCCAGTGAAAAACATTAAAACCTATTTTATGCATACCTTTATCATCAATGTTGATTTAGTGTTTAAAATAAAACATTTCCACATGAAAAACACTGACAAATATTTCTCAAAAAAAATATAAAATCCCATAGATGAAAAATAATAACACATTTTGGAAATATAGATCTTCATATTTGTGAAACCCTTTCAAAACTGATTTAATTAGATTATCCATATAGTTGACTTCGAATTTAATCGTTACCCAATGCATTGGAATGCTATAATTTGGCTCACCCTTGGTATAATCTTTATCGGGATAAGTCATTTTTCATTAGATAGAATGGGGATAAAACCTTAATATAATCTATATCAGGATCACCTAGGAGATATAATGGGGATCAACATTTCATATTTGATGTATCGGTCTGACCCCCGTTTCATATAGTACTCAAGTACTATATTATGAATAAAAGTGTTTATTCGTGTAGCTTTTCCTCACAAAACCCTTTGTGAAACACTTTTAAAACCATATTAAAATCAATTTACGATATTGAAATACCATATCCTTTTAAAAAAAATCAATATCTAAATAATCTAAAAATGGAAATAGGGTTTTTATTTAAAGAAAACATAATTTATATTAATCAAATAATCTACGTGATTGAGGGAAAAGTAATTGTTCCTATATACATAGAAATATAGAACATCAACATTGTAGTTTTTAAATAAAGTAAAAAAATTCAATAAAATGAAAATATTTTTGAAAAAGATAGAAATAAATTCAAAAATACCATTTATAAAACTATTATTTTTGTAATAAAAACATTTAGAAAACATGTGTATGGATGAAAAAGAGAATTTGGATAGAAAACATTAAAAAGGATTCATTTTCCAAAAGGTGCATACCACTTTGGAGACATTTGAATTGTAATACTCAAGAAAGGATAACATTAAAAGAAACATTAAATTTTATTAATTTAGTAATGACATAACTTGTCATAGGGGGGTGTACATACATCTGAAAAAATAATATAGGTGTATGACATCAAAATATGCCTCAATGAAAGTAAATTGAGATGAACTCCATTACCTAGAGTCTCACTTGGTATATAAATACATATCTTCTATAATAATAAAATAAATTAATTATTCAATTTATTGAGAATATTTTTCAGCTGTATTATTCATTTTATTTCACTTATTATCATTTTATATAAAATTAATTATTCAATTAAGTTTTCATCGGGTGTTTTGATGAAATTTGGATTATGTGTCAAAAATGAATTTTATAGGTAGACTATTGGTCTAATAGGTAAATATAAAATATATTGAAAATAATAATGAAATATTTATAAAATTTATGAATTTATTATACTTTTAAAACCAATCATGAATGATGATTTTAAAAAATAACTCTATTTCGATCATAAAGATGGTAGGTTGTATGTACTCATGTTAAACATTTCCATTTTTAATGATCATTGTTGAAAGTTGGTGTGAATTATTTTATCTCTCCATATATATAATAATATAGTTAACACCATATTTTTTCTTTTCAATATAATTATATATATATCCACCATAAGATTTACTGATGAAAAAAGAGTCACATCACTTCATGGAGTTGGTAGTCTACACGTACGCCTAAACGACATTATAATTTTTCAGTGTAAGAAAGAAAATGATATATTATTATTAAATAATTATAATTAATCCATTAATTTTGTATTTATTTAATTTATATCACATATATTTTTTAAATTTATCATAATTACCTTCCATTTAACTTGTTAGTGAAAAACTAACAACATCGTTTCGCGAGACGATAATCTACCATACACACAAGTGACACTATTATATCCCCCATGGAATAGAATGTAAAAAGATATATGTGATATAATAACTATATAAGTATAAATATGTTATATATATAATATATATACTTTAAATTAGTCATTTATTACATGCCATTATAGGTGATTATGAAAAACGAATGACATCAGTTCGCATAGAGGTAGTATGTCGTACACATGAATGATGATTTCACATCCCATTCGATAGAATATGTGATGTATTTATGTTATTAAATTAAAATAATAACATATAATTATAAGTTATTTTAATGTTTTGTTATGAAATCAAAATTGAATTAGATTTTGGGGAGGTGGAAGAGGAAAGAAAATTAAGACGCTCAGTTATGTTCAATACCTCTTCTTTGGAAAACCTCCTTATATAAACACAAAACACTCCTTATGTTGACGTGATGATAAAAAATATTCTATGATGTGAATATAGAAATTATGATGTCATTTCACTTGGTATTTTTTGTTCCAAATAGATTTTATGTTGTGAAGAAGAGAGGATAGGGTGTGGCATTTTATAAGTGGGGTGAGTGGAACACTTGTAATATGTGAAAGGAAAAATGTTTACCCATGATTTTCACATTAAAAAATGATAAAAATAGACCATTATTAATACATATACATTATAATATAAACATATGGCCAAAAAATAGAATGTAGGAAATTTTTAAGTCATTTTCACCCATATATTTTTTATTTAACCCTGATAAACCCCTTTTCACCTTAACTGTATTTATAATTTTTAATGTTTACACTATTAATTATGGTAAAAAATTAAGTTAAAATTATTAGATAATATAAATTATTATTATTTAAAATATGGGATCTATTTCAAAAAAATTCAATTTACATAAGTGGTAAATTTATTCTAAAATTAAACCTGCAGATACGATGAAGAGAATGTTTTCAAGAAGTGTACTTTTCAAGTAATAGATGATTTTATTTTAAATATATGAATAATAATTATATTTTTATAAATCTAAATTAATATTTATTTTTATATAATCTATAAATTTATTTTAATAAATTCCTTTTTTTGGATTATTTTAATTAATTAAAATGGTGAAACATTATGCACTTTAAAATTGTTTTCAAAGAATCCTGTTTTTATCCCAAAAACAAACATATAAGAAAATTAATTATAAATTTAATTTAAAAGAAAATAATTTAATTTAATAATAATGATTAATAAATGTGTTACATTAAATTATATTCATAACATAATGGTACTTTTAAATTACATAATTTATTTAAAGTAAATAACAGTTAAAAAAATAAATTTGCTTCACTATTCACTAAAAATTTCATATTTTCTTAAAAATACAAAATTACCAAACCTATGTTAATTTTTTTATAATGAATTCATAATCTATTTTCATTTTTTAAATAACATTTCTTAAATGTACAAAAAAATTACTACAATATTTTCTTTCAAAAACCAATAAAAATTATTTTTGTAGAAAACCCATTTTTGAAGAATAAAATTACATTTTAAAAAATTGATTGGTTATTATATAATAATTTATCTATAATTTATGTTGAGTTAGATATATATATATCTATATTTTTCATGAAGTTGTAAATAATCTTGGTACCAAAAAATTTAATAGCTTTTTTATAATGGTTATATATTTTTTGTTCTATTTGATCTTAATATTGTGTGTTGTACATGCTATAGAACATAATTATATTTTCTAAAAATATTAGGGTGTTATTGAACCCAAATATTTAAAAAAAATAAAAACATTATACTCTACACCTTCAAATATCAACCCAACCCAAGAAAACATTATTCCACATTTGAAAGTCATAAAAAAGTAACGTTTCCTCTCTCAACAGTGATGATTACCTGTATTTTTACACTTTCATAATAAGCCCATGTAATTATATAACCACACTATGGAGACCTAATCTCTTATATATTCCATACCTTGTCGAAATGGGTTTTTATTGGTTAATCCACACTTTCCCATCCTTAGAACTACTATAAATCAACTTTCGTACCCTAAGATATCATAAGGTTGAATCCCTTAACAAAATTTAAGTCAAATCAAGAAGTATCACACTATTCCAAGGGGTATATCATACCTGATCATAGATCAATTTTGACTAATCACATAATTCCATAAAAATTCAATGAAATTGATCTAAGAATCCATAGAAACTAATGATACATAGATTACACCATATTATTCATGAATATTTCAAGACTTTAAACCCCATATGTGTCTAAAGTGACTGAAAAAACATCACAATATCGAATAACCCACATACTAGGTAGTCATCATAAGCAATCATAATACAAAAAAGAAAATGTATGTGTAAAATAATATGAAGAAAATTTTTACCAACATACACTCTCTCCCCAACCCAAAGAATTTATAAAATCCATCTATTAATATTTACCAGGTTCTATATGAGCTTGATCTTAATTAATACTCCCCGAAATACCACATATATAAAGAATATGATAACTCTATTGTCCTAATTATAAGATAATATTCAATAAAACCACTCATAGTAATACATAACTACCCATTTTAAAGATCAAATAACCATGAAGGTATAAACCATAGTGTTTCCCCTAAAATATCATCTCATGTTATCATTAGTCATGACTAATCCATTCTAGGGTCACACACCTAACCCAAAACTAACAATACATCAAAAATATATTAAAAACATAAAAAATTATTTGATACAAATATTTCATGATTAATAATATTGAGGTATTCTCATATGGAACCAAATACAATATCCAAAATTACCGAATCTAATCAATCACACATGGGTTACTATTATATCTCATAAATCATCTCATAAAACAGATAGAAATGTTTCTATTTATCCTAGTAATTAAATCGAATAAAAAATATACTGATATGCATATCATTATCGATAGGCTCTCACATCGAGTATCTAGATCATATCCCATATTAGACACATCCCATGAATATTCTACCATTCTTTAACATGAAATATTTCCTATAATCTCATAATAAATTCTAATATCCCATGGTTCTTATTAATATCATGTATCCGAAAAACTATAATAAACTACATACTCTAGGTTTATAATTCTCACTAGGTACCAACATATCGTGATACCCCTCATGGATCAATGTAAAATTCATAAAAATATAAAATATATCCCCATAAATGATTTATATCCAAAAAATACTCACTAATTGACTTGTCTGTATAGAGTAGAACTAATAAATTAAATGATAAATCATAAAATAAGTTCGAATTCAAAATTAAAATTAATGTTCATTTTTTAAATTATTTTATTTATTTCCAGCAATGTTTAAGAACCATTACAGGTCATTAAGATATTGTTGAAAATGTATGGAATGTTTTAAGTTTAATTGGGGATCCTTAATATGATGTGATTAATAATTAGGGATCCTTAAGATGTTGTGAATAAGTTCATTTTATATCTGATAAAGACTACTATTCTATAATTTTAGGTGAAAAGTGGTCATGAATAACTTTTTTTTTGTTTTCTACGACACATTATATGTCATTTTATAACCTTGTAAGAATATTTTTAATTTTTTGGGACATTAAAATGATATTGGAATGGATATTTCATAAGACATTTGGAAGCTCATAATAATTCTTAGTTAAATTTTATGTCTTTTTATTGAATGGTTAGTTATTATTTGAACTTGATAAGACATAGTGAGACTTTATAATATCTTTTTGGAATATCACTAGAATTTGGTATTTGTTTATAATACTTCATTCAAGCTCATAAGAGTTTTAATATTGTTAAAAATTTATAAAATACTATTCTTTATATGACTTCATAGGGAACTTCATAGGTATTTTTAATAGCATGAAAATAGGAAAAGGAATAGAAATCCAAAAGTCTAATTAAATGTGTAGTTCGAATTTATCTAACAAATTGTAGAATAAATTATTCCAAAGGAAAAATATTCTGATTCTCTAAATTATATTTAGTGATTAAAAAATAAAAATTAAGATTCATATCTAAGCTAAATGAAGATAATTTGACTATAATTTCATAAGGAACAATATCACATGGTGAGAGAAACTCAATGAGAATGAATAAACCAAAACAGAATCTTTTGAAGATGAATATCTAAAAAATATAGTTTGAGTGTATCTATGATGATGCTATACTGATTTGTTTATCATTAATAGTATGAAAATATTTCTGTGATTCAAGATGAGATTTCATGTTTTCAAATTATTAGTATGCTGAGTAATTGAGTGATGTTGCATTGTGAATATTTGGATTGCATATAGAGTAGGTTGATGATGAAAATAATTAAGGTTGATCTTGTGGAACAACGAGATTATATTTATTATAGACATTTATAGAAATCACTAATTTTTTTTAAGAGTTATTAATATTGTGATCAAGATGAAGGAACAACCCCATCATATTTATTTAGAATATGAAATATAAGAATTATATTTGTGAAAATATAATAAACATAGAAGTTAAAAAATAAGAGAACATTATTGTATTGGGGGAGTTTTTCCACCTGGACTGCCGATTAGAGAAATGAACCAAGTCTTTCATTATACTATTTGGTATTGAGAATACGTTAGAATGATGATTCGTACAAGATTTATAAAATTAAATTTCGTTTATAATTTTTTAGAAATCTAGAATAAGGGTATTATTTAAGAGATAGGGAGAGAATATATGGTGGAGTATTGAATAGTATCTAAAACTAAGGGAAAAGAGAGCCTATATATGATTTTTTGAGAAAAAATAGTAATATTGAATGATCTCAAGAATTAAATGAACTGATATTGAGGGGAAGACTAGAAAAAAAAAGTAACTATTTTTTAAAAAAGATTTGAATGTCAAACCAATAAGTTTATTAAAACACTTATTTTCGGCTAATGTAATTTAATGTGTAATTATATTTTGTTATTTTTTTCTTGA
This sequence comes from Viscum album, assembly GCA_963277665.1. Lineage (NCBI taxonomy): Eukaryota > Viridiplantae > Streptophyta > Magnoliopsida > Santalales > Viscaceae > Viscum > Viscum album. The sequence continues at coordinate 1,252,005,670 of OY728138.1, forward strand.
ATGATTTAGAATATGATATTTTTCAATTATTGGAAAAATAAATATTACCAAGATATTTTTATCATTATATCATTTAAAAATATTAGGAGACAATATCTTAATCCATTTAAATTTTGTGTATTCACATGGATTTACTAAGATACATTATTATAACTTCCCCCAACAACTTGTAATTGATAAAAAATTTATAGTGGAAAATATATAAATTAGATGATATAGATTACCATAAGGACATAATCTCATACATCAACCAGGAAGCTCATTAATATGATTGTGATTTGACTATCATTTTATTTTATTGAATTCAGGTGAGGCTGAGAAAAACATTTGAGTGGGTCATGATTTAATTGTAAAAAATGTATAATTTTTATGTGCAATAAGTTTTAAATTATTACAACCACAGTTTCATCCTCCCTTTATATTAGTGAACCTATTCCCTAGGCATATCATAAATAACCAACACCCATTGAAAACTATATTATAATTACATAAAACCGTGAACATTATATGTGAATCTCAAAAAATTATGTATAAATGCATTCCTTTATACACCTATCATAAGTGGAAATAAAATACATCAATGACCAAAAAATAATCCTTATAAAAAAATAAACCCCGCTATAACAATGAATACAACTAAAAATAATTGCAACTCTATGTTAATTTTAGATTAAACTCATGCATGTGATTGTTATGACTAAACATACCTCCCATACAAACTTTTTGATCTATGATATCATTGTTTACCATATAAAAATTATAATTAAAAAATAAATATTCTAGAATACTACTTCGTAAAATATCTATCTTAACCAATAACTATGGTCCCAAGCAAGAGAATCATAATACATTAGGAAAACCACTCCATATACAAGAGACCATTGACTAGTGAAAAGGGTTTGATAAAATCATATATGGGGAATATATCTTTCATATCATCCTAAAAAATAAAATATAAATGAATGAAACAACTATAACTATATACCGATAATTGTAAAACCAATGGAGTTGTCTCATATAGATATCCATAATAAAAAATCAATTTTATAAAACATATAATTCATGTTGACAGTTTATTATAGAAAAAATCTATATTACATAGTTGGAAGATCATATATGGTGTAAGAGTAAATTTAAATTATAATAAAATATACAACAAACCACTATCATCAAAATCAACAAATAATTACCTCTATATCACTACTATGCTCCCACATGTCAATCACCACCACTATTTCCCCCATAATCTACATGCTAACCACAATTCCTGTATACTCACCAATGTTCCCATATATGGTATGAGAGAAAACAATGTTGGTGAAAACATAAAAAATCCTTTAATAAATACTAGTAGATAAGTTCATGTATGCAATGAATGAAATATATCTATAAACACTTTACATGTTTACACTTATCAAACTATGGGTATATAAAAAATCAAAATGGTGGTTTACTCGTAACTACTTAATCCTTTATCAGTTCGTAGTTTCATTATATCTTACATAAAGTATACGGGTTTAAATAAAATCTTCTTGGCCACTATATTTTTTATTAATTGGTTGTAACATTTTGTCTTATGGCATAGATCATGGGTAAATAACATTGGGTTTATATGATGTAACCAAATTAGACACATGAGAATAAAATACCACCACATCAAAAAACACAGAAAATTGTTATAAAATGCATAATAAATAAATAATAGGTTTGCGGGTGTATTATCCTATGCCTTTTCAATCTCCAATACATTTGGGAATACGATCTCATACCTAATTTAAAACAAGAATAAATTAGAATATCATCTATTTACTTAATCATACCCTGGTCAATAAACACACTATTCCATGTCTAAATAAGATAAATTGGAAATAATCATATCAACCCCTAATTTAATCATAATAGTTACAATGAATCTAGCATTTTACACATATCATTTCAATATTTTGTGCATAATTATCCAGGTAATACAATATATCGAATATTCTAGTTTCTTTGGAATACTATGTACATAATTAGAAAAGATGAAACTACAATAAATATTTTTTCTAAAAATATCCATAATTATATATTTAATCCCATTGAGCTCCTATAAATACACAGGATAATCTTCTGAATACTTAAAAAAAGGTATGAGCTAAAAATATGAGTAGGGGAATAAACTTGGGAATGAATAATATCATATGTGTTGGTAGTAATAAAATGATAACATTAAAGGAATGGATTTTAAATAGCTATGTGGAAGAATAAAATATAGAACATAGAAAAATATTATCATGTAAATATTGGAATTTATAATTAATATATAACATTTCATAAAAAGAAGTCATACCAAACTACTAATACTATATCACATGGCAGAAAAAGTCCCATAATATATTAGGTTTACTCTGTAATCTCACACAGAATGTCACATGAGATTAAAAATTACCCAATGCATTTGATTTATATATGAGATCACCCATAATATCATTTTCATGAATTTTTGTGCCGCATAATGTATCAAATGTAATTAATAAACATAAGGCTTACCCCTCAAAGAAACAGGCTTAATAATCAGCCAAAAAGCATAACCAACAGGTGTGTCACAAAGGTGTCCATAAAATAACGTAGTTAAATCGTTATTTTAATTTAATATGATAAAATATAAATATTTCATGACTAATTATGTCTAAATTAATTGAAAAAATTAAAAAATAGTGTTTAAGAAACATTATAAATGAACAACTTTAGTGTGTTTTGGGGGAAAATGTTAAAGAGTCCTTAAAGAGGAAAATTGCATAATTTTTTGTATAAATATAAAAATGAAATAAAAGATATTTTTATAATTAAATTAGTGATTTTATAAAAATAATTGTGGATTAATATTGAATATAGAGTGTACTTGAAAATTGATAAGAAATGAAGAAGTTCCTTTTAATAGGGCTTTCTTATCAGGAGGAATTGACAAGGGATCCTTCCAAAACATGTATTTCCCATCAAATAATGATGGATTTATCTACATAAACATGTTTGGAAAATATATGTATATGTATATATATCATTTAATATAATTATACAATACTAAATAATAAACAAATGGGTATAAATGAGATATAGTTCAACAAAATGATAAAATTAGAGGTTTGGAGAGATCCCTTACATTATGTTTGAATGATTTCTGTACTTTCACTTAACATCCTGGATAATAAAATTAGATTAATTATTTAAATAATTCATAACTTATTATATAGTTTTTTCATTTATTATAATTTTATTAATTTTATTTTTTCCATTTCTATGAGTTATAATGTTGAATTTTATCGTTCAGAGAGCATTCATTTTCATGGTTTCATAGTCATTTCAATATTATATAAATATTAAAGCTCATTTAGAATGAAATAATAAGATTTAATTGAAATTATATGGTATTAATTTAATTCAATTTGTTCAAATGGTCCAATTTATCATTTAGTTTTCTGGTATGAAGATGATACATTTGATAATACATTAATGATAAATGTTGTATTTATTTTGGCAGTTTTGTAGGCCATCATGAAATAGTTTAATTTTATTTCATATTGTTTTTATATATTAGTTTCTAAACCTGAAAAAGATATAATATAAATATTAAAATATTATTTAACCATAAAAATGGTCTTATGAACATCCTTGAATCAGGTACTGAAAGATGAACACTCATCGTCTATGAATGCAGTGAACTAACATATCATGAATGCTATTTTGTTTTTTAGAATAATAGGAGAAGAGAATATTTTTTATGATTGTTATTTTATTAAAAATATGAAAGTTAAATTATATATATGATACTTCTTTAGATAGGGAAGGTTATGAGAGTTTATGAAAATAAATGAAATTAAAAAAGAAGAATTGAGGATTTTACATCATGAAGGTCGTCTCCCTAAGAACCTCATTAAGAAACTTGGATTAGACCATGTGTTAGGACCAGAAGATCTCAGATGTGGGAAAGAGACTTCAAAATTGAATTTTCCTGAACATTGAAAAGATACTAGGATTATAAGGTGTAAGGAGAATGGGTCGTGAGGGGTCATATTTATAGGGGCAATGAGGGGTGTTTTTTATTATTTTATTTAGTAGTTTTTTATTTTGCTTAAATATTATCAATAATGTTAATTAATATTAGTAAATATAGTAACTAGAATATATGGGATCTAGATAATGGGTATATAGATCATCCATGATTCAATTATGACTCAAAATATCATTTATTTAACTTATAATGTTCAATACTGTAAATTGTTGTATTTCACTATTCAACAAAAAATCATCCATTTTACCAGAAACCTAAAAATTCACCCTAACAGTTTACAGATGTGGATATTTCAAAAATGGAATAAGTTTTATGAAAAAAATTTCCTTAATATGATGAATTTAATATTAAATAAAATCATCATTTTTTTAAAAAATTAACAATGTTAATATTATAATCGATTTCATGAGTCTTGAGGAATTAATTATTGTCTCATAAAATTATAATATAATATAATATAATATAATAATAATTTATGAATCTATTTTATATAATTATATTAATTATAAATTTGTAAATAAATATTTATGTTTTACAAAAAATGAATAATTAATTTATTATTTTTAAAACATAAATTTACTTATAACATGATATAATTATATCATATTTTTATTTATAAGATATCGAAATTTTATATTTACTTTCATAGGTGAGTTTACTATTTTAACCACCAGATTACTATTCTTGATGGTTAGATTACTATTCAAATGGTTATGTTACTATTCCAATTGTATAGGATCTTTAATTTCTGTATATATCATTTATTTAATTCATTTTTATTTTAATTATAATGTCTAAAAATGTTATATATTTTCATATTCGAAATGAATATTTTATTTTTTGAAATTATGTTTTAATTATACAACTTTGTTCATGAGTGTAGTTATTCTAGTGTGTCGAGCACATCCCAATTTTCCCATTGTTATTATCTTTTTTTCAATTTTTTGTCCTGTTATAAATTTTTTTAATATTTATTAATTTGATGAATAATGTATCCTAATATTTTTATTGGGTTATCTATGTGATTTATGTGTTTTATAATATAATTATAAGAAGGTAAATTTAACTGATAAAATTCTGGGTCGTTACATTTTTCCCTCCATATGAAATTGGTCCCTCAAAATTGTGTTTTATTTACTATGGTGAAAAAGTTAAGGGAACTTATCCTTCCTTGAATTCTCCAGTTCCCCTGTGTAATCTTCATATTTATTGTTTCTCCATAGTACATTTTACCAGGTGAGTAGTCTTGTTGCATTTAACAATATCTCTATAGTCCAAGATCTTCACATAATTCTCCTAATAAGAGAGATCATTTTCTAGTTGTACCACCCAATTTAGAAATATGTGTGAGGGATTTCATATTTACATCCTCATGAAAGGTACGTGGAAGATATTATGTAATAGATACATGGTTGTTGGATGTTCTATCAATATGAAAAACTCTAACATGGTCAATAATCTCGAATGGGCTGATGTACCTAGGAATTATCTTTAATATCTTCCCAAATATCATGACCCTATTCGATGGATAGATTCCAAGGAATAACTTTTTCCTAAACAAAAACTCTATTTCTTATCGACGATTATATATATATATATATATCTGCTTTCAACTTTGGGAAGCTCGAAAATTATTTTATATGGTCTTCATATTTTCTACCATTTTCTCAACCATTTCTGGTCCTAAGATTTTATGTTCACCAACATCATCCCAACACATAAGTGTTTTACATATTTTCCATATAGGGATTCATGTGGGGATATTTGGATTATTAATTAGATACATTTGTTATAAGATGATAATAAAAGTGGAAGATGATGATCACATCCTCCTATGAAGTCCATTGGATATGCCCTCCACATGTCATCGAGTGTTTAAATTGTTCACTCAGATTGGACATCATTTTGAGGATGATAAAATTTGCTGATATTCAATTTAGTATTTAGAGAATGTTATACACCTTTCCATAACATGGAGTTAAATCTTAGATAATGATTATATATAATTTATAATGGTAATCAATACAGCCTCACCACATCTCTGATGTTTATGCATACATGTTAGTTGAGAGAGAATTCCTATCAAAGCGAAATAAAGTTACCTGTTGTTTCGTTGTTCCATGAAATGTGTGTTCTAGATTTAAGAATCATTTTTTCCAAGAGGTTTCCATTTGATTTATTCATGGAACCAGAAACATAAAATAGTTCTTTATCCAAAGAGAACTAGGACACCAAAGGTAGGCATTCGTTATGTTTTTAACGTTATGATACTTAAGAACATGAATTAGTCGAGAGAATGGGAGGTCGGACTCATCACAATCTTCTTTGGGGAAATATTGTCTACTCCGGGACTCTCTTTATAAAATTAAAATATTTTTATAAATCCTTATTAACTCACTTAGTATATCATGGTATCCCTTGGAATTTATAATCACTTATTAACATGTGTAAAAATTTAGAATCATCAGTATATATTCAAGGTTCATAATTAATGGAAATATCTATATGTATTCGAGGTTTTCCATCAATGGTATCCTCTAATATAATGATTAGAGATTCTTTTAATCAGTTTTGTGATGATACTGATTTTTAAGCCACTCTGTGGGCCACTCTGGAATTTATTTTAATCCAAGGAGATGAAGGTTTGTTTTGATCTTCGGATCGTGCCCATAAAATGGGCTACCTACGTATCCTTGTGAAAGGAATCAGAACCCTCATAGTTCTGTGTCGCTTAATATGACACATCATACCTTTTTTGTTCATATTATAAGGACCTTTAAGTGGAAGGTGCTTAGTTGAAACATAGTGTGGCGATTATGCTAAAGCAGCCCAAAGAACATGGAACGGAAATTGGTTTCCATGTAATATCAGACCCTGTTGGGAATATGGCCCAAATAGAATAGGTTTGATTTTAAATTTTGGGTTTGAACCTCAAGGAGGCTTCCTACATATCCCATATGGATGGGCATCAGAGCCTAGGTAGTTTGATGTGTCTCATAGGAGAGTACGGTCCTTTAAGAGAGATGAGTTTGGGCTTGCTTCCTAAAAAGGATGCCTTGATGATTTAAGGATTGAATTTGGGGCTTATTTTATAAGGAGGATTCCCAAATTGGGGGAATTTTGGGTTGGATTCTTGAGGAGGATATCCTATGATATCGGGCTCTAAGGGAGGTTCCTACGTATCCTAGTTTGAATAGAAATTAGAGTTCTCGTAGTTCCTTCCAATGAGTGTTTATGTATATGTTGCAAACATCACGTATCTCTAAACCCAAGTGATTCATTCTCAGTGTTAGAAACAAGTGGATGTGAAAGATTCAACAATTACACTACACACATTCAAAATTTTCCTCAATTTTGATGGAAGAGGAACGTCAACCGTGGAAGAGGGTGAGGTGAAGAACCTTCCGTCTATCCTATTTACATTGGACAAGGGTACAATGTAAGGAAGAAGGGGTTAAGGTGAGGTCTTATACAAGGATGGATTCCCTTAAATTGGTCCTGGTATTGGAAGGCGACTTCTCCTATGCTTGTGTAGAAAAGCAATAAGTGAACCATGCCTACCCTACCAGAAACCTGAGATCCCGGGTCGTCTCTTTGAGAAGAGAGAGGCCTTGACCCAATCCTTCACCCAAACAAGAATATCCCAAATCTATTTCTGGGATAAAATTCTATGTGAATGTGGATTTACAAACCCAAAAACATACCATGAATACTAACCCCATTGTGAAACAAATGTGAGAAACCTCTGACTGTGGAAATACAAACCCAAATAGGAGACACACTGATGTGCCTTTCCCAATGGTTTGATAAGTCAGGGAATTTTGGTGGAGGATTCAACATAAAACCTTTCAGATAAGGGAACCAAGGAATGAGATACCCTACCATGAATGGATGTTAAAATATGGTACTTGATTTAGTCGTGTTGGTAATTTTCATAAGTATGTCGTGCTGGTACCCCACATTGCTTGTATCGTGCAAGTATATCATGTAGGTAAGGTGCACAAGTATACCGTGTAGGTACGGCGTGCAAGTATACCGGGAGGGTATGGTGCGCAGGTATACCACATAGGTAAGTCATGCAGGTATACCGCATAGGTATGGCTGATGAGTGAAGAATGTGAAGAACTTCAAAACATGATAATCCCATTCAATTATCTCTTTTCTCATGGTTTAGAGAGCTACCTGAGAAAATTTGAGGGATCTAGGCGAAAGAGTTATGCAATGGGAGCTTTAGAGAGTTTTCATTTTTTTCTGTTTCTAAATGGGGATCCCAAGGGCTTCATTTATAGGTGTGTATGGGCCTGGTTGAAAATATGGTGCTTGTGTAGGTATTTCTCATAGCTTCGCCACGTAGGAATTCTGCATAGGTGCATCTCGCATCTTATGGTAGAGAGTTCTGGCGCAGGGCATCTCCACGTAGGTAAGTCGTGTAGCTCCACCGCGTAGGTGCTCCATATAGGTGAAAAAAAAATCTTCTGGCATAGAGATCAACCATGGAGGTCAGCCGCATAGATCAGCAATGTAGGTCAGCCACGTAGGTCAGCCGCGTAGGTTAGCTGTGCAGATCTGTGAAGCTTCTCTGTCATGAAGCTCTTTGGGAGTATTTTTTATTTTAATTTGTACATTTTGAACCTTGATTTGGGATTTTAAAGATCTAGAGTTCTCTTCATAGTCATTTCTGTTAATTTCTCATGTAATGTCAACATAATCCCCCCCTCAGGATTGGATCTGAAACATACAAGGAGGGTTCAGTCCTGAGGTGAAAGTTGGAAAACAATGAAATTTTACCACGCATGTTTACCACACAGATACTTTGTGATGGTACGGCTTGAAGAGGTTGTGTGTAGTCCAGATGCGCAGGTCTTTAGTTTCTTATGAATAGGTCTCACCTTTAAAAAAAATTTCTTCAACTATGCTTTCTCTGAAATTTTGTAACTCTCGTTGCCTAACTCATTCAGCAATCTCTTATTGGGTTGTGCTCTCACGTAATTTCTCTGAAACATTTTCAAGGTAACATTAATTACACGATAGAGATAAGCCAAAGGACTTCACCAATGGGGTTGCGCTTGGGTACTTGGGGAAATACATATAAGAAAGACCTCATCAATGGACCTAGGCAACAAGCCTCTTTGATGGACCTACATGAACAATTTCATTTTCCAATTTTTTTGATTTCCTCTTTAAAATTCTGACCTGGAAATTTGATAATTCTTTTTCCAGAAAGAATGACTCATTTTTTGACTCATACTGAAGCAGCTAAGGCTTGAAAAAATAAAATGATGAAGATCGTCAGACCAGACTGTTATGACATTGTTGAGAGTACTCTTCCTGGGCTATAGAAGGGTCTAATTCTGCACAAATGTGACTACACACAAAGTCCTTATTTACCCTCTTACGGGAAGAGATTTTGAAAGATTCCCATGTTCCATATGTTAAGAATTACTTTCCAAATAATTGGTTTCTTAAATTCTCCAACTATAACTGCATGAATATTAGTGCAAGGGGCTTCCAATACAAGAATGAACAATCCCTATTTGATTCATCCTTTGCCACAGTGGTATCAACCCCGATATGAAAGATCATGTTGTAGAGGCAAGACCACATTGTTATGATTCCACTTTTCAGGCTTTACAAAAAGATTAATCTAATGGTTGGAAATGAAATTGGGACCTTCGTTCTAGAGGGGGTGTAAATCCCGAGTGGATGTGGTCATTCAAAGTACGTCAGACTTGTGCATAATTTAGAAAAGAGTTATCAGACATTCATATCTACGAAGCTGTCTGTAGGGGGAAACTTATACTTATAAAAATGAGTACATTCTTGAATTACTGAGCTGATGGAGTACATAAACAAATTCCTTTCATTTGACGCACAATGAAGTTGGTATTAGTCTCTAGGACATTTATCAAATAGCTAGAGTTCCCATTCTTGGGGAAATGTATGATGAATTCATTCCACCTACTAAAAATTGGGGTAATGGTTCTAGAACACCACAAATAGCTCATAAATTATTTAAGATAGAAAAAAATTTACCTAAGGACAAGAAATATATTCATGATAGAGTGTGGATAGAATCCTTCTTAGAACCAATAAAAGAAAAAGGTCAATCCTGTGGATGTCTTACTATTTGTCCTTCTGCAGATAATCGAGGTAGCTCAGGCACATATTGGCCTATACTAGAAAGATGGAATTATAAGCACTAGGTATATAACATCAAACCTGACATAGATACAAAAGTACACTTAGCTAAATTCCTTGATTTGTGGTTAAGTGTTTATTTGCTTTAAGTCCATGAATCCGGTGGTGGTGTAAAATTAGGGGCTTTCATCATTGCATCTAAATTGGTAGATGGGAAGTATATTTGGCCAGAAACCCTTGTATTAGAAATAATTTACCATCTCCTAATACATTTATACAATGGGAAGGCTCCATTTAGGATTTAAGGGCCATTAAAAGTGTGGTGGGGCTAGATTGGAACACATTTTTATTCATACCCGGTCTTGAATTCTGTCAGAGTTCCCAATGGTTGATTCACCTAATTTTTACAAATGGTTTCTTGTATTAAGCCTCTAAACATGAGACCTGATGAGGTGATGAAGGTATTGAATGTCTCAAGAGAATTCATCTTCTTTTCTTTGGGTAACCCACTAGTTGGAACATTTATTGATGATGGTAATGAAAACAATTATGAGCTGAGATCTTATATGATGGCATTCTGAGATGGCGTATTATCAACCAGGATTGATGGTGAAATTATCTGTGAGGCTTATGTTCCCTATAGGTTTGCTTGTTAGTTCAGATACCTTCAAAAATAAAACACTTTTCCACTTATGTATGTCAGAATAAGAAACACCCAATGGCAGCACGAGAATTATGGATTCTAATGTCTTAAGAGGTATCTAACATGTGGATTACGCTACCTCCAACAGATTCATCAATATGATTAGAATATGGGTATTCCAAAGCATCGTCTTCTTCATATCCTAATGGGGATTCAAAAAAAGGAATATATCGATTGGAAGCTACAATGACTGTTTCACATGGAAATCATGGTATGAAGTCCAAGGAAAGAGATGATACAGAAGTTTCAAAGGCTTCAGAGACCTCAGAATGTATTTTTAGAAGGTATACCAAGAAGACCAGGGCTAGAGAAGCAAAACCTCCAACACCAAGGTGATCCATTCACTACCATCAAACAGAGATTATTATTCCATCTATTTAACTTTCTGGAGAAAGGAGGCCTGGAGACGTTCTCCAATTAGAAGGTGTTGAATATCCTACACAGCCAACCATAACGAGATTGAATTATGTGAAACCTTCATCCATTCATCACTAGGAGAGTGTAACCCATGATATTAAAGGAACCTGGGCATTTCTCTAGTATGGGATTCGAATACCAAATATTGGGGACATTATGGAACCTTCTGATTATAATCCAGACAATAATTTGGCTGAAGTACATAAGTATATTGTGGATCTGGATGTTTTTATATATGAAATTGATGAAAAACTCATAACCTCTAAGCAAGTATCTCATATGTTAGACTTAGGAGACCACAAAGGGGTAATTATAAACACACAGGAGGAATGAGATATTTATGTTATTATTGAGAATGTATTTCCCTTTTTTCTTTTTTCTCAACTCTTATTTAACATTTATCATCATTAATCTTGATGAAAGTGTATTTATGCAGCCTAAATTTAGAGAAGGAAGATCCAGACCAATTCTCAAATCACCTTAGTATGGTCCTACAGGCTCTTCTATCCATGCAACAAATGATCCTCATTGGTCACCAGAAAATTATTCAGAATAAAGAATCATGACTGGGATAATGGAGATATATAATCCTCAACCATTACCCCATGTTTCCCCTACTAAGAAGATTGTTTCAATCTCTCTTCAATATTTTCAACAAAAAAATGCAAAAGATCAATGATATTGATTTGAAGAGTTCCCTGAAGGATTAAGTATTTATACGATCCTTAATGATTACAACTTGCTCAATATATTCTGGTAATAACATTTATCCCCTTGTAGGATCTATGTCTCTCTCCTCTCTCAAGGGATTAAGAGCTGATTCTTCAAGACCAGAAAAAGAATGCCCAGGAGAAACCTTGGTTCATGTTAACGAATCTGCAATTTTAGTAGATAAATCGTCAAAAGATTCAGTTATATCTTCTCCTGGCTCTACTGAGAGAGAGGAAAGTCATGGTAAGATTAAATACATTCCTCAGTTGCTTTTTTAAAATGATCCTGAAATAATCAACACTGATATATATATTTCTTTATAAGAATGGAATGATGATCCAGGTCAATATAAGAAAAATGTTGATGTTGACCCAAACTTGGAAACACCTAATGCTGGCATACTAATTGAAGAGCCAACAAAACTAAATGTCAGTAGATCCAATTTAGGCATCAACTAATGTATTATTGATACCATAAATGGGGAGGAGGCTATAATATTTCCGGTCTTATACACTGAAATGATGGACACCCTTAATCCAAATATTGATTTTCTAGGTTCCATCATGTAGTTTGGGGATTTTTATGATGAATTACAAGGACGTAAGCCCCTATTCTTGTATTTTTTTCATACATAGTTGCTCTTTAACTTGATTCATTACATCAAAGATCACCTTGTGAAGCTTCCTCAACAGAAAATGTTGAAAAGTATCCTTAGGAATTGGGTTTTCCACTTTATCCTTCCACTAGGGATAGAGAAATATCTACAAAGGATCAAGGAAATGCCCCTTCTCAAGAAACATCTACTAAAAACACTGAGACTGAGAATACGGGGAATGAATCCAATCAAGTAGATAACTTATTATTGGGTAAATATAATCCTTTGTTTGAATCATATTTGTTTCCTCCATTTTAAACTAATAATGTCCTTGATTTTATCATTTTGGGATATCAGTTCCTATATCCGAAGGTGAAGATTTTGCTGTCCCAAGAGAAGTATAACAAGGCAGCTCTTTATGTGACATGTTTCCAGAGTACATTTTACCTCATGGTCGTGACTTAGATTCATACATAAAGATGAAATATGCTCTTGGAATGGAACATAAGAAGACATGGCGGCATATATGGAGCATAATTTCTGAAAAGCTTTTAGCTGAATTGTTGTCCCATTTTTCAAATCTTCAAGAATTATTCTACATATTGGGATTTGGTGGATTTAATTATCGGCCAGTCTATGATTCCATGAAAGAGAATATTAATTGACGGGAGCAGGAGCATAAGCTACGACAAGATTTTGAAGAGTCTAAACAACACATCAATATTGATGGATTTTAAGCTACAATAATTGAGGCGAAGGAAAATCAAAACAAGAAGGCACTCGAGATTATTCAAAAAATCAAAGAAACCACAAAAGAGTTGTTATATCTTCAAAAACAACTAGATAATCTTCATAACAATATTGATCAATTGAATTAGAAATTTAGAGAAACCCAATTAGAGGGGAAAACTGCCATTTCAGCTGCTAAGGATGCACTTCGTCAGGCAGATGAGGCAGGAGTTTCTCAACTATCTCAACTTCAACAGGCAGCTGATAGAGCTTATGAAGCGGTCCAAAAAATGAAAATTCATGTTGATAGTTTATTCAAAAACATGATAGAGATGCTTCATGTTGTTTATGGCCCTATATTTTCATATGAATGAATGAAATTTTGTTTTAAATCATAAAAATCTTCATTTCTGTTTTTCAGGATTACAATATGAAAAGTAAATGATGATAATGATTCATTTATGGTAAAAAATTATTATTATAATAATAAGAATGAAGTGCCCAAAATTTTCATATTAAGCCGAGGGGCCTAATGAGCATAATTTGACTGTTTCTAGGGTTATATGGATCACCCCACAAATTTTGTATCTTTTGACATTTTTTATTGCTCAATATTACCTAAATCATACAAAAATGTATGTTTAGTGAGTTGGGACTCGACTTTTGCTTATAGTTCCCTTCATGGGTTCTCAATCTAATGAGTATGAAGTCTTTTGTTTCTGGTAGTTTAGAGTCATGCATGTTGGACTATAAAGTGATAATATTTAGGGTCGAATAGCTTTGACCATAAATTTTGAATTAAATTCCAAACAAGAATTAGTGGTTAATAATTAATTTAAAATTCTTTAAAAATTTCTAATGGGAATATTGAGTCATTATTTTTATGGTCAAAAAATCTAAAACTTATATCAACAAAAGGTGTGTATTGTCCTGGAAAAAAGTTACCATTATTTAACAAACCCATTATAGGGGTTGTGTTTTGCAGGGCCAACTGGGGCATATGATGCATATCCAAATAGTGGTATCTTTTGACTGATAGGTCTATTATGTAGGAAACTTATTCAAGGCCGGCTAAGGGAACGTTCTACATAGTCATGTAAAAGAGTTCTTTAAGAATTTATCATTTTCTACCGATAGATTGGGGGAAATAATATTTGGGTGACTCAAGACCAAGTAGGTGGTTTTTCTATATAATTGAATTTTATGAAATAAAAAGTGATAGTTTAGACCAATATAGGTCATGAATAGGAAAACCATTTTTATACAAATTTGGTGTATGAAAAATGTCTAAAATTTATCAAAAATTGGGAGATTTATGATATCGTACTATGTAGTTTTAAGTTATGCAATGAGGACATTGGTACTATGCAGTTTTAAGTCATGCATTGAGGATATTGGCACTTTGTAGTTTTAAGTCATGTTGTGATTCAATTTTGTGGCTTTAATTTAAATTCTTTATCTTTGACAAAAGGTATTAGAAAAGTCTTTGAATTTATTGATAATGTATTTTAAAAAATACTATCATATTCAGGTATGTAAGGGAAAACTATAAACTATGATTTAGGAATTTTTGGAACCAAGGAATAATATTGGAAAAGGGATAAAACCATTAGAGGAAGTCATTTTTAAGAACGAATTTACCATTACTTGACAAACCCGTTTTGGGGGATGTATTATGTAGGTCCAACTAGGGAATATGCTACATAGAAAAATATTGGAATCTTTTGACTGGAAAGCCAATTATGTAGGAAACATATGCATGGCCACCTAAGGACACATGCAACATTTTCAGGAAAAAGAGTTCTCAGATGTTTTACATTCTATTGCTAAAAGTCAAAGAATGTTTATTGAGATTCATATTTTCCAAAGCATAGATTTTGATATATAGAAAAAGGTACCTGAATATGGGAAGGGTATTTCCAATTAAGGTATCAAAAAAATTAGAGGAACTAGAATTTTATAAAGGTTTGACCCAAATGTATAAGATATGGTTTCTGTTGTTTTAAGTCACACAACTAGGACCAAAAATAGAAATAATATATAACATGTGGACAAGTGATTTCATGGTTATTCCCTAGTGCATGGAACACATTGTGAAGGAAATGTGTAAACCATGGTCTTGAATATTTTCAAATTGTGAGAAATATAATGAGACAAGTATATATAAATGACTGTTTTAAAATATAGATTCTTATATATTGTCATCAAAGATTAAAGGGGACAAAGATACTACAACAAAGAACGAAGTTATCATATTTTTCCAGACCCGTTATAGGAGTTGTATTATGTAGGTCCAATTGAGCCATATGATGCATATCCAAATAATGGAATCTTTTGGATGATAGGCATGTTATATAGGAAACTTATGCAAGGCTTCCGAAGGGAACATGCTGCATAGTCAGGAAAAAGAGCTCTCAAGTATTTAGAAATCCTGTCACCAGAAACCGTAAAAAAGATTATGGGGATATGGAAATATTCAAGATTAAGAGTGTGAAATATGGAGTAGGGATTATGTTCATTGTTTTTTAGAAATATTTGAATCAATATTGACTATGAGTTTGATGTCCTTTACATAGATCTGACTCATTTGTAAAATTGGGACTTTCTTTGTTTCCTTTGAATGAATATGGTGATGTGCAGTTTTAAGTCATGTAGTGAGGACACTGTCCAATGCAGTTTTAAGTCATGTAGTGATGAAATTATACTATGCAGTTTTGAGTCATGAAGTGAGGACATTATAAAACCCATAAGAAATTAAAACACCATATATAAAAAATCCATTTACCAATTTTTAAGCCCACATGAGCTATGCTCATTGTGAGAAAAAAGGAGCAATAAGGGTTTATTTTATAATGAAAAGGTGACGCAAGTGAGGAATATGGGTGTTATATTTCCATGCAGTTTAACATCATGTGGTAAGGACGATAACGAATAGATGCGAAAGGAAAGACATATTGTGACTGGATTAAGGGAAAAACCCAAGGGTAACTATGTGTCTTTACGGAGAATGAATCTAGTCATACATAGTTCTTAAAACATTCCCTATGTAGATTTTATTTATATATAAAAACATTGGGGTTTTCATGTGTTTGGGCCCAATATTGGAGATCTAGGCATCTGTACATATCTCATTGGAAATGAGAATCAATCCTTACATAGTTCTTAAAACAATCATTCCTCTTTCTAATGGAGTTTGACATGAAGAATGGGGGCTTTTTAGACATTCTGAGAGAATGGTAAATATTAAAATATAAAATGGTATAAGGACCGAATCATATTCCATAAGGAAATGCTCTATATTGATTTAATTCATATACATGAGGATAAAAAGGAAATAAGAAGATTTTTTGATTTGGGATGGTCCTAGAATTGGAGATTCATGCGTCTCTACGTATCTCATTGAAAATGAGAATCAAGCCATAAGTAGTTCTAGAAACAATTTATCTATATTTATCCGACTCCAACATAGGAAAGAGGGAAACTCATGTACTAATAAGTAGTAGTGACGAGGACAATTATTTTTTCTTATGGAAGCATCTGATGTCAAATAGAGATAAAATTAGTTGTATATATGATGTCATGTAGTTTAACATCATGCGACAAGGACGAAGATGCTACGTACTTTAACGTCATGCAGAATGGATGCTTAGGGTTGTTATGGAGTTTAATATCTTGCAACTAGGACATGGGTGATGTGTAGTTTTATTTCTTGCATAAAGGACATTGTACTGTGTAGTTAAATGTCTGGCAGTGAGGACTAATGTTGTTGTTGTGCAGTTTAATATCTTGCAACCAATACATAGGGGCTGTGCAGTTTTAAGTCTTGTAGTAAGGACATGGTACTGTGTAGTTTAAATTCTTGCAGTGAGGACTATGGTACTGTGCATATTAAAGTCTTGGAGTGAGGACTATAGTATTGTGCAGTTTAAAGTCTTGCAATGAGGATTATGGTTCTATGCAGTTTAATGTTTTTTAGCAAGGACATGGTGTATAATTACACAAAGTATTTCTTCAAAAATCTCACATTGGTTGGAGATGTAATAAGCTCTCCATCCATTGATATTAAATCATAATCTCCATTTAAATAGACCTTATGTATGGAATAAGGTCCTTCCAAATTTGGTTCATGTTTTGGAGGTTTCTTTCCTGGTATCATTGGAGTGCTAAAGACCAATACCAATTCTCCTTGAAGGAATGAACAAAGGCGAACTTTATTATTAAAAGCACACACTATTATATTCTAATAGACTTCTAGATGATGAAAAGTATGCAATATTTTCCCATATAATCGTTCCAACTCATTAAACCTTTTCTAAGATCTTTCATTTGTAGACAACTGATCCCATATTTCCCCTCTAAGTGAAGGAAATTGTGTTTTAGTTGGCAAAACTGCTTCAGTTCCATATACCAATGAATAAGGAGTTTCTTGGGTAGCAGTACCGGTTATTGTCTGATATGCCCATAAAGCATTAAAATGTTTATCAGTCCATGATTTCTTATCCTTATCCACCATCTTATTGAGTATATTTGATAGAGTCTTATTAAAGGCATCTATCTGTCCATTGATCACTGCATGATAGCGAGATGAATGGTTAGGCTTGATATTATGTTCCTGATACAACTTTTTACATCAAATAAAGAACAACTGGTGCCATTTTATATCAAAATATTATGTGGGATACCAAATCTGGTGATGATATTAGATTTTACAAAACTAACAATGCTTTTAGCTCCGAATTCCTTGAGAGGTATTTCCTCAACCTGTTTGAGAAGAAGTCAGTAGAAATGAGAATATACTTGAACTTCTTAGTCATGGCAGGAGGATAAATCCATACTACATCCATTCCCCACGTGGAAAATGGCCTGGAGTATTTAGCTGTATGTAGAAACTCTAGGGGTTGATGAATGAAGGTGGCATTCACTTGACATGGATGACGTTTTTTAGTGAAATCTATACAATCATGTGTCATTGAAGACCAAAAGTATCCAAGCCTTCATATCTGATCTGAGAGTCTGTGCCCAGATTGGTGGCTACCACCAGTTCCTAAATGTACTTCTTTCATGATAGCTATGGTCTCTTCTCCATTAATACATCAGAAGATAATTCCTTCAAAGCATTGCTTGTAAAGGATCTTTTGGTGATTTGGACTACCATAAAGAGTAAAATTGGTTACTCATCACCGGATATGATCATTCTCATCCATATTTGGTGGAAGTACACCATTTTGAAGATACTTTATGATGGATTTTCTACATCACCTAATATAACCACATGGTTCATAAATAGGTATAATCTCATTGATTTCATCTATTCTAGTTTGAACAAAAGATAAGAGCACAAGACGATGGGTTATGCTGATAACTTTCTAATCCTAATTTGGATCTTCCAAGGCTGTAATTGCCTTATCCAGTGCATCTTCTTGGGGATTTTGAGATCACAGGACAAAGGACAATGATGGATATAAGGGAAATTCATCCATTAAATCTAGGATGTAATCACATAAAAGGATTAACTCTTCTTTTTTCTGATAAAATATTCCCCATTGATTTGTTTTATTACCAATTATGAATAGTCATTTACCCTTAAACGGTCCATTTTCACCTAAAGGGCCAATTCAAAACCTGTGATGAGAGATTGATACTATTCTTAATTATTGGTACCACCTTTGGATAATAAGAAAGAATATGTCAATACTGCCTTTTCTGGGGAAATAAGGATAATTCCTAATCCAACCTTGTTGATTTTAGGTTTTTTTAGTCTCATCCCTGTTGGACTTCTAGAAGCACTATCAAAATATGTAACACCCTGACCCTAGACACCCAGAGTCAGTGCATTATTACATAACATTGACATGATCACAAGAAAAATCAAGTCTCGAAAGAACGATTAGTTTAGTATCCTTGGAATAAATAGATACATTAATAAAGTTTACATTACATCAAAAAAATGAAAACTACAACAATATAGTCTCCATAGTCTACACTCTTATCCCCTCACACTATCCCTGCAGGTCATTCATAAATTACTTCTTCATATCTTGGGAAAAATAAAACATAGAAAAGGGGTGAGCTCAAATGCCTAGTAAGGATAACAATATAGCGGAAACTTTCATAAACAAGAATAAACATTAAAGGCAATGTATAACTAAAACAAAAGCCTTTTAAACATGAACTTCAAAATAGTATGACAAAAATAAAATGAAATAATTCCATTTACTTATTCACATGGATATTCTACTAATCGAATAATCACATGCAATATCAATAACCACTTTCATAATGATGGAATGCATAATTCCAAACTATTATAACCACATAGCCAAGACCTCGTGCCAAGACTACAAATAAGATTTTGTCAAGGCCTTGTCCCAAGACACTATTTTTCCTAATGCGACCTACCTATGCATCGAGGAGATATAGAGGGCTCCACCTGTAACATATTAAGTCTAATGCATTCCCTTATAAAAAGGTTTAAACATAACAGAAACATTCATATTAAAACTAGCATACGAAATTTAAATACTTCATCCATAAACCATGAATGGTATAAAAATTACACATCCATAGTCAAACATATGAAAAAACCTTCAATACAATATAGACGTTTTTCATCATAATAAATCAACTCCAAATAAACTCAAAATCCATCAAAGGATGTTGACATTGATGAAATAAAAACACTTTTTAGAGAAATATATCTTATTATTTTGAAATAATTTAAGAGTCACATAATTATAAAATAAAACATTTAATTTGAAAATTTTCATATAAGATTGTAAGAGAGGCTTCAAGATTTTATAATGGCAGAAAATAGCCGCACCCGCCGTATAAGTTAAAAAAACATTCTTACCTAAATTCTGTCGAAAAGGTTAAAAAGGACCTTGTTTGGAAAATGACAGAAAGATTACTTTATAAACGTATTATAAAAATTAAACAAGGGTATAAATGAATTTATACCATAGTCTTTAAAATAGTAAGAATGATTTGAAATACATTTTTAAGAAACATGGATGTGGATGATAAAGAGGTCCCAGTAGTAATCACGCGTAAACAACCTCAGATAATGAAGAGATTGTGAAATAACCTTTACCTTGTACTTTTCCTTGGTTGGGGGTAGGTTAACCTCTTGTTTAATGGTGAAATAATTGTTTTTAAGTTATACAATAATCATATACATTAATATGATATCATATATGATCTTTTAACATTGCTTTGTTAATAATATCTTAATATTATTGTCGTTTCGGGTATTAACTTACTCATTTTCTTTTATATGTTTTGTTATGTAAGACATGTTTGTTATGGATAGGTTGTATCTTATTCATATCCAGAATTATATTAAGTACTTAAACATTATTATTAATCTTCAAATTATAATTAGACTTTAATGGATACGATGGAGAATGAATCTCATCGCGTTTCTGGAGACGGTAGTCCGTACGTATGCACGAGTGACAATATCATTCTTTTGATATTAAAATAATATTTAATTGGATGTTATATCATATATACCGAATAATTATCATGTTATATTTATTATTTACATGAATTACACATCATTATTATAACCATCCAAATAACAATGTTTTGAATATCAATTACACCACGACTTGGAGACGGTAAGCCGTACGTACATACGTATGGTGACATGTCATTAAAAGGATGGATAGAATACAGAAATATGGTTGTACCATGTTTATAATAACATCATAGTATATATAATATACTGGAGTTATCATTTTAGAATGGTAATAATAAAGATAGAATAAGTGGAAGAAGAAAGGAACATGAAAAAGGGTGGTGAAATAATTACCTCTTCTTCGGGTTCTTCATTTTGATTTGATCAAAAGGGCTCCATAGGTTGGCTTTATGACTAATGGAAGGACTCTATGATGAATTTATGGAAGTTTAGAGAGTATTTGGTCTGGGTTTTTCCGAACCAAAAGGCTTTAAAGGTGTGAATTAATGAGAAGGGGGAGTGCCCTTTTATAAGAGGGGTGAGGGGCACCTTTAGAAAAGATAGAAATATTATTTTATAATAAATTCATATTCGGTTTCTAATTGCTTAAAAGTAGATTATTTAAAGATTAAGGTCGTTATGGGATGAAAACCACTCAACCAATAGAATTTAGTCAGGTTTGGGTCATTATATTAACCTTTTATTTTAGTTTCAACTCTTAGTTAATTAGTTTGACAATTACCATGTCACATTGTATTTTTATATTATATAGTTAATAAACATAATATATACCTCTAAGAGACCACCAAGTGGTCCATTAATGATACACCTATCATGATATAAGTCTCTTTTCCGAACCTCAGATTTTTAGGAATTGAATATCAATTAATAATATAATATTTGTTTTAAAAACTATTTTATGTCAATTTTGACACTATTTATAAAAATGTTTTTTGTGAAAATTATAAGAGAATTATTACTTCGAAAAAAGTTTATTAAATCATTCCTAACATGTCCTATTAACTTATAAAATTATTGTAATTCATAAAAAGTCTCAAATTATATTTATTTGGGTATTTATAATATCAATTATTTTAATTTGTCACTATTATGGTAATTACTGCATCATCATTGTGTCATAAATAAATTAAATTATTTAATGTCTAAAAATTATAAATAAAATAAAATTATGTAGGAAATCTACTTATCTTTCTAATGAATATTTACAATCGAATTTACCTTATGTATAACCTTATATTAAAAATGTTTTAATAAATAAAATTTGATTTTACCTCTTTTAACTCTTCATTGAATTAAATAATAATAAATGTCCTAATCTAATCCAAGTGGACCTAAATGATAATATTTTATTTGTAAGGTTGTTTTTGGTCGAGGTAAACTTTTCCAATAGAATTAGGATGTGTGTTAGGGTAGTATTAATATAATTTTTACCTTTAATTACCCTATTTACTTTTAACTGTGGTAAATAAAAGTCAAAAGTTAATATTCACCAAAAATTATTTTAATCCCATTGAACCACATTTTACTCCTTTATATTAACCGTGTCTCTCGGATTTTCGAAATTCCACTCACATAAGCGGTAAAATTAAGTTTTATGAAAAATTCAGTTTTTTAACTACCACTTAGTGGTTTCACTATTCATAAAAAAATGATGTTTTTCAGAAAAATACCAAAAAATCACCCTACGATAATTTTGATATTCTGAATCAAATAATGAAGTCCATTTTGAAAAATAAAATTTTATAAATTTCAAAAAGTGGGTATTACTATTCATAACAGCTAGTTTGATTGGTTGTGGTGTGTTAGAACTCGATGTTGCGTACAACACATGCTATTGCATTATTCAAAGAGAAGCGTACCATAGATGATTAGGGTGTTACATTATCCCCTCCTTCAAATAATATCTTCCTCAAAATTTCTAGAATACTACCGCATGAAAAGACTCGGGTGGTTCTTCATCATAAGTTCCTCGGGTTCCCACGTTGCCTCTTCCATCTTATGGTTTCTCCACAAGATTTTTACCAGATGAGTCGTCTGGTTTCTCAGTACTTGTTCTCTCGTATCAAGAATCTTGACGGGCTCTTTTCAATATGACAGACCGGGTTCTAGTTCTAATTCCTCATAGGTTAGTACATGCGTTGGGTCAAGCATGTATTTCCTCAACAGAGATACGTGGAACACATCGTGATCTTTGGAGAGACTTGGTGGCATTTCCAGTCGGTAAGCTACAGTCCCAATTTGTTCTAGAATTTCGAAAGGTACGATGTTCCTGGGACTCAATTTACCTTTCTTACCAAAACGTATGACTCCCTTCCATGGAGATACCTTCAGGAAAACATGATCACCGACTTGAAATTCCAAATCCTTCCTTCGATTATCGGCATAACTCTTCTGCCTACATTGAGATGCTTTGATATGGTTTTGGATTACCTTAAACTTTTCCATCATTTCCTCCACCAGTTATGGGCCAACAAATTTTCATTCACAAACTTTATCCCAACATGTTGGTGTGCGACATCTCTTTCCATATGACGCTTCATATGGTGCCATTTGAATACTCGAATGAAAGCTATTATTATAGAAAAATTCTACTAGAGGTAAATATTGATCCCACATACCCTGAAAGTCAAGTGAGCTGGATCTCAACATGTCTTCTAAGGTTTGAATAGTTCGTTCTAATTGTCCATCTGTTTGAGGGTGGTAGGCAGTGCTCAAATGAAGTTCAGTATCCAAGGCTTTCTGAATACTTTTCCAGAATATTGAAGTAAAATGGGGATCACGATCAGAAACAATCGATAGGGTTACTCCATGAAGTCTCAAAACTTCATTAATATATTTTTTTGTTAGATGTTCCAGTGGTAGATATTCTTTTATAGCAAGAAAATGTGGTGACTTAGTTAGACGATCAACAATAACCTATATTGCATCATTCTTTCTAGGAGTCTTTGGTAGCCCCATGACAAAGTCCATCGTAATATTGTCTCATTTCCACTCCGGTATGGGAAGAGGTTGCATGACTCCTCTACGCTATTGCCTTCCATCTTTCACTTGTTGACAAACCATGCATCTTGACACAAAATCGGAAATCTCCCTCTTCATGTTGTCCCACCAAAAATGTTCTTTCAAATATCTATACATTTTGGTGCTCCCAGGGTGTATAGAAAAATTGGAACTATGAGCATCATCCAGCAATTCCCTTTTTAGATCAGGTATATTGGGAACACAAATCCTTTTTCTGAATTTCAAAATTCCTTCTTCATACACAAAGTCTCTCAATCTCCTATCATTCACAATTTTAATATTCTTTTGAAATTATTCATCATCGGTCTGAGAACTCTTATTCCTTTCTAGTAAAGATGGTTTGGCAACCATTTAAAGAAGCATTGATGTTTCACCTTCCCTGGTTATTCACATGTCCATATTCACTAGATCCATGAAAATTGGATCCCTTTCAATTCTCATATTGTTCAAAAATCTATGGTCTTTTCTTCTCAAAGAATCTACCACCTTGTTTGCTTTCCCCGGGTGGTAGTGTATCATACAATCATAATCCTTGAGTAATTCAAGCCATCTCCTTTACCTCATGTTGAGTTCTCTTTGTGAGAAAATATACTTCAAACTCTTGTGATCAGTATAAATTTCACATTTTTTACCATAGAGGTAGTGCCTCCATATCTTTAAAGCAAAGATCACAGCTGCTAACTCTAGATCATGAGCAGGATAGTTTTGTTCATGAATTTTCAACTGTCGTGATGCATAGGCAATAACCCTATCATTCTGCATAAGGACACAACCCATCCCTTTCTTTGATGCATCACTATAAATAACAAACACATCATTCCCCGATGGTAGAGTAAGTATAGGAGAATTGACTAAACTTCTCTTTAGCTCTTCGAAACATTCTTCACACACGTTTTTCCAAACAAATTTAACCCCTTTACGTGTGAGCTTTGTTAATGGGTTATCCAACCGGGAAAAATTCTGGACGAAATGTCGATAATATCCTGCTAAACCAATAAAACTACATACCTCAGTTATACTAGTTGGTGCAGGCCATTCTTGGATTGCCTTGTCCTTAGAAGGATCAACAGAGATTTCATCTTTAGAGACAATATGGCCAAGAAAATAAATCTCCTGAAGCTAGAATTCACACTTTCTAAACTTCCCATATAATTCATGTCTTCTCAGAGTCTTCAGGATAATGCGTAAGTGATTTTCATGATCTTCGTATCTTTTAGAGTAAACCAAGATATCATCAATAAATACCACCACAAATTCATCGAGATATTCCTTGAAAACTCTATTCATCAGATCCATGAATATAGAGGGTACATTAGTCAATACAAAATGCATTACTGTAAACTCGTAATGCTCATACTTGGTTCGAAATGCTATCTTCAGAATATCTTCCTTCTTCACACATAACTGATAGTATCCTGATCGAAGGTCAATCTTTGAAAAGTATTGAGCTCCATGCAGTTGGTCAGAAAAATCATCAATGCGAGGTAGGGGATACTTGTTCTTTATTGTTATAGCATTGATCTCCCTATATTCGATACATAACCTCATAGATCCATCATTATTTTTAACAAAAAGAACAGGGGATCCCCATATAGAAACATTAGGGAGAATAAATCTATTATTACTCAATTCCTCTAGTTGTTTCTTTAGTTCAAAAAATTCTACAGTGTCTATTATATAAGGGGTCTTCGATATAGGCCTTGATCTAAGAATTAAATCAATGGAAAACTCAACTTCTCATTCTGGAGGATGTCCAGGTAAATCTTCTAGAAACACATCTACATATTCTTTCACAATAGGTACATCCTCTATTTGAACATTACTTTCCTCACCCACTGTAATTTCATTCTCTTCCTCCCCAATAATTGAATTTAGTTGAGCTACTGGGGGTGGATCTAGATAAGAATTAGGTGGTGATGATTCTGCTCTAAAGATAAGGTGTTCCTTATCATCATCATCAAAAATCCTAATCTCATTCTTCTTGCAATAAATATTCACATCATGGTCTGAAAGCTAGTCCATACCAAGGATTATATCAAACTCAATAATAGGTATGACGATGAGATCAGCGGATAAAGAACATTTGTGTGCTCCAATGGGGACTGATTCACAAAACTTTGTTGCAATGATACTTCCCTTAGGAGTTTTAACAGACAACTCCCTTGTTAAATTAAATTGGAGATATCTAATTTTATTAGATAACTGGGAAGATATGAAACAATGCGATGATCCAAAATCAAATAATGCATTTGCTAAACTTGAGGAAAACATTAAATTACCAGCCACCACGACTTTCGGAGCTTCTACCTCAGTAGTAGTGATAGCATAAGCTTGGCCTTGATCCCTTGGCATTTTCTAAGGTAAGTTCCCCTGATACTTAAGACATTAATTTGCATAATGTCCCATCTCCATGCAATTGTAGCATTGGACATCGATAGCTTCCTTCTTCCCCTTGCAATCAAGAGCTTGGTGTCCTTTTTCACCACACATGTAATAGACTCCCGTTCCTTTTAACCATGTACTGGGGTGTTTCTTTTTCACATTTATTGCAGGATGGATATTCAAAATTTCCATTCTTCCCTTTACTTCCATTCCCAGATTAATCAGCAGATCTCTTCTTCTCTTGCTTTACTTTAAAGTCATATGACTTAGAGAAT
This sequence comes from Viscum album, assembly GCA_963277665.1. Taxonomy (NCBI): domain Eukaryota; kingdom Viridiplantae; phylum Streptophyta; class Magnoliopsida; order Santalales; family Viscaceae; genus Viscum; species Viscum album. Next base: position 1,252,032,169 of record OY728138.1, read on the forward strand.
TATTTCTCTGTCTTGATAGCACATGAGACGATGTCTTCGTACGATGAGAAGGATTGTGAGACCGATTCTCGATGGAGAAATGGTTTTAACCCATCAAAGAAACGATCAATCTTACTTCTTGGGTTATGTATATAATCTCCAGCATACCTTGCTAACCTTGTAAAGTTATCATCATAATTTACGACATTCTCATCCTCCTTTTGTCTCAGACTCAGAAATTGCCTTTCCATATCTTCTCGATGGTCATGAAGAAATTATTTTTCTAAAAACAGATCTATGAACTCCCTCTATTCCATATTTGATAATTCATCATCTTACTTCGTGTTTTGAATCAATGACCACCATTGATCAGCATCTCCAGTGAGGCGGTAAATTGCTATAATAAATTTTTCCCTTTCACTACTCCCCAAAGCCTGAAATGTTTTCTCTAGGGAATTTAACCATTACACATCTACTAATGGATTTGTACACCCATTGAATGTTGGTGGTTTCTTCCTCATTAAGAAATCTAACATTGATCCTCCATGCTGCGGATCAGGGTGCTCCATACGGGTAAGGTTATTATTCATAACCTGAGTGAGTTGTCCCAGTATGGTGATTATTTGATCAGCACCGGTTTTATCACTAGCTCCATTATAATTATCTTGAGCAGGAGGGAAATCCCTACATGGAGTGTGTGCATTGATACAGTTTCCATTTCTTCCACTAGGCTCCATTTCTAAACAATGGCATAAACTATATCAGTTTATGAATCAAAATACATAATTCCATTTTTATAAAACACTTAACATAAATTGAACTATTTATGGGTATGATCCATAATCATAAAAATGTTTTCTTTGAGAAAATTATATACTCATAAAACCTTCATAATGATTTTTAAAGAAAATGAGAAATATCCTAAGCATATCCCCCGGGAGTGTCGTAACCAAGAGTGCAACAAGGCCCGTTTTCGTGCACCAGTTCCCGTTCGAGTCCATCTCAAAGCGGTATTTTCGGGTTTTACCCCTAGGTACATCTGTGCCAGAACCGCCTCTAACTGCTCATATCCAGACAAAAATGTATTGCTCAGAAAACTCACAAAATCTCTATAACTCCAAAATTCTAAGAAGTTCCTGTATACTAATCCTAAAAGTCCATATTAGGTCAATGCAATCTAATCAGAGTTTATCTAAATCTAGCTTCCAAGGTTTGTACTAAACTTCCTCTGATACCAACGGTAATGCCCCAACCCTCGATACCCAGAGTCGGTGCATTATTACATAACATTGGCATGATCACAAGAAAGATAAAGTCTCGAAAGACCGATTAGTTTAATAGCCTTGGAATAACTAGATACATTAATAAAGTTTACATTACATCATAAAATGAAAACTACAACAATATAGACTCCATAGTCCACACTCTAATCCCCTCATACTATCCCTGCAGGTCATTTATAAATTACTTCTTCACATCCTGGGAAATACAAAACATAGAAAAGGGGTGAGATCAAATGCCCAGTAAGGATAACAATATAGCAGAAACTTTCATAAAAAAGAATAAACATTTAAGGCAATGTATAACTAAAACAAAATCCTTTTAAACTTGAACTTCAACATATTATGGAAAAAATAAAATGATATAATTCCATTTACTTATTCACATGGATATTCTACTAATCAAATAATCACATGCAATATCAATAACCACTTTCATAATGATGGAATGCATAATGCCAGACTATAATAACCACATAGCCAAGGCCTCGTGCCGAGGCTACAAATAAGATTTTGTCAAGGCCTTGTGCTAAGACACTAGTTTGTCTCATGCGACCTACCGATGCATCGAGGAGCTATAGCGTGCTCCACCCATCACATATTAAGTCCAATTCATTCCCATATGAAAAGGTTTAAACATAACATAGACATTAGTATAAAAACTAGCATAAGAAATGTAAATACTTTATCCATACAACATGAATGGTATAAAAATAAAACATCCACAGTCAAAGATTTCACAAAACCTTCAATACAATATAGATGTTTTGTATCATAATAAATCAACTCCAATTAAACTAAAAATCCATCAAAGGATGTTGACATAGATGAAATAAAAACACTTTTTAGAGAAATATCTCTTCTTATTTTGAAATAATTTAAGAGTCACATAATTATAAAATAAAACATTTACTTTGAAAATTTTATTATAAGCATGTAAGGGAATATTTGAAGATTTTATAATGGCAAAAAATAGCCGTACCCACCGTATAAGTTAAAAAAACATTCTTACCTTAATTCTGTCGAAAAGGTTAAAAAGGACCTTATTTGGAAAACGACAGAAAGATTCCTTTAGAAACTTATTATAAAAAGTCAACAAGGGTATAAATGAATTTATACCATAGTATTTAAAATAATAAGAATGATTTGAAATACATTTTTAAGACACATGAATGTGGATGGTAAATAGGTCCTAGTAGATAATCACGTATAATCAACCTCGGATAATGAAGAGATTGTGAAATAACCCTTACCGTGTACTTTTCCTTGGTTGGGGGTAGGTTAACCTCCTGTATAATGGTGAAATAATTGTTATTAAATTATACAAAAATCATATACATTAATATGATATCATATATGATCTTTTAACATTTCTTTGTTAATAATATCTTAATATTATTGTCGTTTCGGGTGTTAACTTGCTCATTTTCGTTTATATGTTTTGTTATGTAAGAAATGTTTGTCACAGATAGGTTGTATCTTATTCATATCCAGAATGATATTAAGTCCTTAAAAATTATTATTAATTTTCAAATGAGAATTAGACTTGAATGGATACGATGGAGAATGAATCTCATCGCGTTCATGGAGACGGTAGTCCGTACGTACGCACGAGTGACAATATCATTATTTTGATATTAAAATAATATTTAATTGGATGGTATATCATATATACAGAATCATTATCTCTTTATATTTAATATTTACAGTAATTACACATCATTATTATAACCATCCAAATAAAAATGTTTTGAATAACAATTACACCACGATGTGGAGACGGTAAGCCGTACATATGCACGTATTGTGACATGTCATTCAAAGGATGGATAGAATACTGAAATATGGTTGTACCATGTTTATAATAACATCAATGTATATAATATATACTGTATTTATTATTTTATAATGGTAATAACAAATATAGAATAAGTGGAAGAAGAAAGGAACTTGGAAAAGGGTGGTGAAATCATTATCTCTTCTTCGGGTTCTTCCTTTTTATTTGATCAAAAGGGCTCCCTAGGTTGGATTTCTGACTAATGGAAGGACTCTAGGATGAAGTGAGGGATGTTGAGAGAGTATTTGGGCAGGTGTTGGCCGATCCAAAAGGCTTTAAAGGTTTTAATTAATGAGAAGGTGGAGTTCCCTTTTATAAGAGGGGTGAGGGGAACCTTTGGAAAACCTAGAAATATTATTTTATAATAAATTCATATTCGGTTTCTAATGGCTCCAAAGTGAATTATTTAAAGGTTAAGGTCGGGACTGGTCGAAAACCACTCAACCAATAGAATTTGATAGGTTTGGGTCATTATATTAACCTTATCTTTTAGTTTTGACTCTTAGTTAATTAGTTTGACACTTACCATGACACTTTGTATTTTTATATTATATAGTTAATAAACTTACTATATACCTCCAAGAGACCCCCAAGTGGTCCATTAATGATACAACTATCATGAAATAAGTCTTTTGGCCAACCCTTAGATTTTTAGGAATTGAATATCAATTCATAATATAATATTTGTTTTAAAAACTCTTTTATGTCATTTTTGACACTATTTGGAAAATTGATTTTTGTGAAAATCATAACAGAATGATTAATTCGAACAAAGTTAATTAAATCATTCTTGTCACGACCCGTCCTCGGGGCCCATTCCGTGACTACCCCAAGTCGGCCTTTTATAGGCCAGGGGCTGGCGACTAGCACCAAGGTGTAAATACCGGTAAAAAGGGAAGGCATTGCCTTTGTAAATTAAACAAACACCACAGAGAAAGAAAGGAGTAGAAGTAAAAACTAAGTAAAAACTGAGTACAACAGTAAGTGGGCCAGTATACAAACCCAAACTGAAAGTAAAGTACAACTGGAAGGGAAAACAGCAACTGAAAAGTAAAGCCGCAACGTCGAGCTGTCCACTGGAAATCCCACCTGAAGGGTGGGTACAGATAGCCTCCGCTGCTCCTCGGGTCCAGCTGACCGCTCTGAGTACATCCTGCCCAGTGGTCCACCTCCTAGTACCGTTCTACTCTGCAAGACTCAACCACGATCAGTGTTTTCCATCGTCTGCAACCAACACAACGTAGTGCGGGCATAGCCCGTGCATGGGTGAGTATAAGCTACTCAGTAGGGACCCCGAGACCCCCGATGGTCTCCCAGAATCCACAAAGGATAATCCACAAAGGAAAGATACAATCACGAAGTAACATTCGACCCTTCTTAGGTATATTCCCATACATATACCTAAGTCATCAATTCTCGCTCGACTCCAACATCCGAGCCCAAGTACAACCCAATCAACACAGGAAAGAAAAACGTAAATCCATACAGGAAAGCAAAATGTAAACCCACACAGGATAGCATAACACATTCCACATAGGAAGCAACACAGGATTCAGCTCACACAGGTACACATCATTGGTAATGTAAGAGTGATGATCAGATGTAATCACTGATTCATCTTACTGGGACCCACGTAGGATACAAGCACTGTAGTCATCGATGTTGAACCCACAGAGGATTCTGGTACAATTGTCTTCATCATCAAACCCACATAGGATTCCAGTAGGATTGTATTCATCGTTGAACCCACATATGATTCCACTATGATAGTCTTCATCGTCGAACCCACAGAGGATTCCAGTATGATAGTCTTCATCGTCGATCCCACACAGGATTCCAGTACGATAGTCTTCATCATCGAACCCACATAGGATTCCAGTACGATAGTCTTCATCGTCGAACCCACATAGGATTCCAGTACGATAGTATTCATCGTCGAACCCACATAGGATTCCAGTACGATAGTATTCATCATCGAACCCACATAGGATTCCAGTACGATAGTCTTCATCGTCGAACCCACATAGGATTCCAGTACGATAGTCTTCATCGTCAAACCCACATAGGATTCCAGTACGATAGTCTTCATCGTCGAACCCACATAGGATTCCAGTACGATAGTCTTCATCATCGAACCCACATAGGATTATAGTACGATAGTCTTCATCGTCGAACCCACATAGGATTCCAGTACGATAGTCTTCATCGTCGAACCCACATAGGATTCTAGTACGATAGTCTTCATCGTCGAAGTCACAACCAGCTCTAGGGTTCCCACACACAGAAAGCTCGCTCAGGAGGGTCCGCTCCACAAGCCGAGAGGCTGATACATCAACTAACACATAGTCCAGAGTTGATGTATCCAAAAGTTCGGTATCGTCAACAGGAACTCAACGTCGCAGACGGCGCGTCAATCGGACGCCCGGTCTGAGAGTTATTGGCTTTTTTGTTCTAGGGGCCCGGTTGGTTTTTAAGGAAAAACCAACCCGACCGTACTCCACCTGCGTCCAAACATCAGGCGGAGTAAGCCAAAAGATCCGTCTCACTTAGAGTAATTCAACAAAGTTGATAGCACGTCAATCGGACTTCCCAGGCTCAAGATATAAGCGTTTCTGCTCCGAGGGCCCGGCTGGTTTTGTGTACGAACCAACCCGGACAAACCCAAAGTAATCTGAAACCTTGAGTGCGATATACCTAAACGACTTTCTTTATCCAAGGATCGCATCACTGCTGATGGTGCATCGATCGGAGGCATGTAGCTCAAGTTATGAGCAAAAGGCCGAAAAGGTCTGAAAACGGGGGTCTAGGCCCGGACCGACCCGGCCCAACCCCCCTGGGTCGGCCCGAACCGGGTCGACCCTACCCGGGTCCAAATCCGACCCGGTCGACGCGGCCTGGCCCGGCCGGGGTGGCCCGGCCCGGCCTGGGCGTGACCTGGCCCGGCCTGGGCGTGCCCCGGCCCAGTCGGCGGGTCTGCTCGGCTGTTACGGCCGAGCAGCGAGCGGGGGTGCGCTGCCCCCGCATGAAGAAGAGCCGCGACCCCGCGTGGGGGCCGCTCCGTGTCACCGGACGTGGCACAAGGCTGCGTCCCTTCCCCGCGGTCCCGCGCGGCTGCCGGCGCCTCCGTGCCGACGTTGCACGCTGGCGGGAACTTCCGCGGACCACCGGACGCGCTCCGGTGGTCCGTTTTGCCTGCGGTTTGCGCCTACGGCTCTCCCGGGATCCGAACTTTGCTGCGAAGGCCACCAATCGCCATTCCGATCCCATTTCGTAAACGCCGTTAAACCATGCATCAACGAAAAACTGCAGAGGGTTGTCGAGCCGTGTTTGTTTGGCTCGCACCCTCCGTGTTAGGTGATAACAACTGGGAATAATAATCAACACATGAAAACATATCAAGGCACAATTTTAATAATTTAAAATTTAACCTAGTTCCAAAAAAACTCCCGTAAATAAAAGTTCCCATCCTGTAGATAAAAACAATCGCGGATCAACTTAATGATGATTTGATCTAGGTTTTTTGTTTTAGAAGGAAACAACCATGGGAATAAATATTATTCTCAAATAAAACCCCTACCTCATAGTAGTCGTCGAACATGAGTTCTTCGCGGAATTGACCATCGCGGAAGAAGAGGATCGTCGCGTCGCAGAATGGGCGTCGCGTCGCAGAATGGGCGTCGCGTCGTCGCGGTACACGGCGTCATGTCGACGATATCCGAGGGTTAAAGAAAACACACAGATTTAATTTCATGAATTAAATCCATGTTGAGGATAAAATCCACAAAGGAAATTTAAAAGATCTGTAATCTCCTACCTCAAGCAGTTGATCAAAGATTTGTCGCGGGGAAGGTACATCGTAGAAGAATGTCGCGGGAGGAGAATCGTCAGCGTTCTTCATCGGCGACGATGCGTTCTTCGCGTTCTTCACGTTCTTCACGTTCTTCGCGAAGGAGGATGAAGATCTTTCGAGATTCTCCAAAGGTTTAACACAACATCAAGATAATAAAACAAGTCCTCATCTTATTTTATTATCAACTTAAGAATTTGAAAAACAAATATAAGAAACGAACAATTAATTAAAAGAATTAATTATAACAATATAACTGCCCAATTAAATGGGGCGTTTCTTAACCAGAAAAATGCATAGTTGACCTTCATTAAAAGGAGGTTTTCGCGGGTGCGTTACTTAAAGGAAAAGAAACGGTCGGGCTCGTGCAAGCCCCACCTCACAAATATCCTACCAAGAGGGTAGGATATTTTGGGTTCCACCCTATCCTCTTCAACTTAGATTAGGTAGCTTTATGTGGCTTTATGTGAAATAAAATAAAGTTGTCGCACCACTTTATTTTATTTTCTTCACTTAACCCCAAAAATTAAAAACCACACCCGAGCAATCACAACTCCAGAAGAGGCGTTTCTAAGCAAGTACCGGTACTGCGATTCCATCGGTGCCCTCGGAATCCGATTCCAAGCACCGGTTCAAAAGTTAGAAAAACCCGCTCATTCGTTCATTGAACGTACCCGATCCAAACTTCGGAAAATGATTCCGGGCACACCGGGCCTCAGAATCACGTGCCGTCAGAAACTGCGTTCTTGTAAAATTCCAAAGAAAATTAATTAAAAAACAATTCCATGAATTTTACGGGTCTTTACATCACTCCCACCTCAGGGCTTTACGTCCCCGTAAAGATACATCATAAACTAGGGAAACAAATGTGGGTACTGAGCACGCATCTGAGCCTCCCGCTCCCAAGTGCTCTCCTGGAGGTTCCCGTGCTGCCATCTGATGCGCACTAGAGGGATCGATCATCCACATAGGACACGTTCCTGTCGATCCTCGATCTCCACCGGGACCTCCGCAAAAGTCGCCCCATCATCAACGTCTAGCTCCTCGTGGTAAATGATATGCATCGGGTCATGCACGTATCTCCTCAGCTGAGATATGTGGAAGACATCATGCACATAGTGAAACTAGTAAACCACCTCGCCTACCCTTTTGAGGACCTAGAAGGGTCCAAAGAAGTGCAGAGACAACTTGCCGCCTCGGCAAAAATTTCGTAACTCACGTAGAGGTGAGACCCGCAAAAAGACGTGGTCACCATCCTCGAACTCTAGTGTCCTCTACCTCCTGTCAGTAAAAGACTTCTGCCGGCTCTGAGCTTTCCTCATCCGCTCCTGGATGACTTCGACCTTTCTGGTCCTACAAGAGCTGCTGTGATTTCTTCTTTGCCGATAAGAGAAATCCGGTCTCATCCCTTGGATGAACCACGTTCTTTGCCTAATACAGTCAATCCGGACATGGATGATACTATTCCATACCAAGGATGATGTCGTAAGGCCTTGACGCTACTACCAAGGGATCCAAACGTTACTCTCGCCTCCAAGGGTTGAGTCACACTGTTGGCATCAGTGTGTGGTCACTGGGTCTCCTCTAGTTGGTATCTCAATGTGAGGGTCAAGTCAACGGTTTTTAAACCGGAACCTCTTAGTAACAACTAAAAGAAAGGACAAGAAGGTAAATGCCACAAGAAAAGTGTCTTTTTATTACTGCAGCTCAAAGTACAAAGACACAAAGCAACATCAAAAAAACATAAAAAGAGCTAGAAGAGACATGAACAAAAGTCTCCAGGTCTGGAGCTAGTCCCGCTCCTGTCCATCTGCTCTTGGAGCTCCATGATCGTAGGCCTCAGCTACCTGAAGCTGAGATCTTCCCTATCCACCTGTTCCCTGCGGTCGGGGTGGTCTCCCAGGTGGTGGTGGTGATAAGGCCTCAAAGCGTCATCCACCACCCGCTGCTCGGCCAGCTCCTGTGCCTCGCACGCCTGCTCCCTACGAACCGTTATGGTCGAACCTCTGCCTGGGAGATCCCTCTACCGCCTATTGTTCATCAGCAGGACGAGTCGGGCAGTCTCAAGCAATGTAACCTTGACCGCCGCATGCGTAACATTGCATGCTCCTCGAGTAGCTGGCTCTACTTGGTGTGCCCCGCACAACCAAATCATCACCCAGAGATTGCCCATCTGACGGTCTAGCCCTCTTGGACCTCTGCGTCACCTGTCGACTGCCAGCTGCAGAAGACTCCGCTACGGGTCGTCCTGCGGAGGGTCCTTCTGCTAGTGCCTGCTCAGCGAGGAAACTCTCCACTAAAAGGGATCTCTCCAACACCTCTGCCTATGTCAGAATGTTGAGGGAGATCATCGAGGCCCTGATCTCATGCCTCAATCCCTGCTCGATGGTCCGGGCCCGAAAGAACGGATCCCGTACCATATCGGTGGAGTAGCGCGAGAGATCAGTAAATCTCACTGAGTACTGGGTGACCGTCAAGCTGCCCTGTCGCAGCTGAAGAAGCTCCTGGATGTGCACCTCACGGAGGGTGGCTAGGACGAACTCCGAGCGGAAGAGGCTCTCAATGTCCGTCCAGAGAAGATATGCCTCATCATGCACCTAGAGCATCAAGCTCCACCATCGGCCCGCTTCCACGAGCAGTAGGATCGCAGCGAGGATCACCATGAGGTCTGCTAGTGTCCTCACTAACCGGAAAACTCGCACCACTGCCTCCAGCCAGTCCTCGGCTGCCTGGGGGTCCGTCTCCCCACAGAACCTGGGCGGTCGCTGGCGCTGGAACTCATGCAGTGCACTAAGGTGACGTGCATCGTCAGCGGCTAGGGCTGGAAGCATCGGTGGCTTGGCGGGTAGAGGTACCACCGGTGCCTCTGCTGTCAAAGGGCCCTGTACCGAGGCCTCGTCGCTCGGTGTGCTGTCGTCACGCTCAAATCTCGGAACCCTAGCTGGCTGCCGTCGTGGGGCCATTCTGAAAAGGAAGCAGGTGCGCCACTTTCAGAACAGTATACCTGGTGAGCTGACACAAAGTAATCACAAAGAAAACTTGAAACACACACATGCAATCAATGTTTTCGTGCATTAAGTCTGAAATCAGAAGTCAGGGTCCTGGTGTACGGATATGTCGGCCGCCGCACCAACGCTGGACTCCCTAGACTGATAACCACACCCAATACACTAAACACTATTGATTCACATAGAAAAAGATCAGAGTCCTAAGTTTTGTGGTAGAACCAAACTCCTCTGATACCAATTTGTCCCGACCCGTCCTCGGGGCCCGTGCCGTGACTACCCCAAGCCGGCCTTCCATAGGCCAGGGGCTGGCGACTAGCACCAAGGAGTAAATCTCGGTAAAAAGGGAAGGTATTGCCTTTGTAATGTAAACAAACACCATAGAGCAAGAAACCAGTAGAAGTAAACACTAAGTAAAAACTGAGTACAACAGTAAGTGGACCAATATACAAACCCAAACTGAAAGTAAAGTACAACTGGAAGGGAAAACAAAAACTGAAAAGTAAAGTCACAATGTCGAGTTGTCCACTGGAAATCCCACCTGAAGGGTGGGTACAGATAGCCTCCACTGCTCCTCGGGTCCAGCCGACCGCTCTGAGTACGTCCCGCCCAGTAGTCTACCTCCAGGTACCGTCCTACTCCACAAGCCTCAACCACGATCAGCGTTGTCCGTCGTCTGCAACCAACATAATGTAGTGCGGGCATAGCCCATGCAGGGGTGAGTATAAGATACTCAGTAGGGACCCTGAGACCCCCGATGGTCTCCCATAATCCAAAAAGGATAATCCACAAAGGAAAGATACAATCACAAAGTAACATTCGACCCTGCTTAAGTATATGCCCATACATATACCTAAGTGATCAATTCTCGCTCGGCTCCAACATCCGAGCCCAAGTACAACCCAGTCCACACAGGAAAGCAAAACGTAAATCCACACCGGAAAGAAAAACATAAACCCACACAGGATACCGTAACACATTCCACATAGGAAGCAACATAGGATTCAGCTCACACAGGTACACATCATTTGTAAAGTAAGAGTGATGATCATATGTAGTCACTAATTCATCTTACTGGGACCCACGTATGATACAAGCACTGTAGTCATCGCCGTAGAACCCACAGAGGATTCCGGTACAATTTTCTTCATCGTCAAAACCACATAGGATTCCAGTACGATAGTCTTCATCGTCGAACCCACATAGGATTCCAGTACGATAGTCTTCATCGTCGAACCCACATAAGATTCCAGTACGATAGTTTTCATCGTCGAACCCACATAGGATTCCAGTACGATAGTCTTCATCGTCGAACCCACATAGAATTCCAGAACGATAGTCTTCATCGTCGAACCCACATAGGATTCCAGTACGATAGTCTTCATGGTCGAACCCACATAGGATTCCAGTACGATAGTCTTCATCATCGAACCCACATAGGATTCCAGTACGATAGTCTTCATCGTCCAACCCACATAGGATTCCAGTACGATAGTCTTCATCGTCGAACCCATATAGGATTCCAGTACGATAGTCTTAATCGTCAAACCCACATAGGATTATAGTACGATAGTCTTCATCATCGAACCCACATAGGATTCCAGTATGATAGTCTTCATCGTCGAAGTCGCAGCCAGCTCTAGGGTTCCTGCACACAGCAAGCTCGCTCGGGAGGGTCCGCTCCACGATCCAAGAGGCTGATACATCAACTGACACATAGTCTAGAGTTGATGTATCCAAAAGTTCCGTATCATCAACAGGAACTCAACGTCGCAGACGGCGCGTCAATCGGACACCCAGTCTGAGAGTTATTGGCTTTTTTGTTCCAGGGTCCCGGTTGGTTTTTAATGAAAAACCAACCCGACCATACTCCACCTGTGTCCAAACCTCGGGCGGATTAAGCCAAAAGATCCGTCTCACATAGAGGAATTCAACAAAGTCGACGGCACGTCAATCGGACATCCCGGGCTCAAGATTTAAGCGTTTCCGCTCCGAGGGCCAGATTGGTTTCGTGTACGAACCAACCCGGCCAAACCAAAAGTACTCTAAAACCTTGAGTGTGATATAACTAAATGATCGACTCAATCCAAGGATCGCATCTCTGCTGACGGTGCATCGATCGGACGCCCGTATCTCAAGTTATGAGCAAACGACCGAAAAGGTCCGAAAACGGGGGTCTGGGCCCGGACCGACACGGCCGGCCGGCGCAGCCCGACCAGGGCGCGACCCGGCCCGGTCGGCGGGTCGGCTCAGCTGTTACGGCCGAGCCGCGGGCGGGGGTGCACTGCCCCAGCGTGAAGGAGAGATGCGGCCCCGCGTGGGGGCCGCTCCGTGTCACTGGACGCGGCACAAGGCCGCGTCCCTTCCCCGCGGTCCCGCGAGGCTGTGGGACCGGCCCACGCCGTCGCGGCTTCAGCCGCGGCGGGTCTTCCTGGCGGCGTGCCGGCGGGAACTTCCACGGACCACCGGACGCGCTCCGGTGGTCCGTTTTTCCTGCGATTTGCGCCTACGGCTCTCCGGGGATCCGAACATTGCTGCGAAGGCCACCAATCGCCATTCCGATCCCATTTCGTAAATGCCATTAAACCACGCATCAACAAAAAACTGCAGAGGGTTGTTGGGCCGTGTTTGTTTGGCCCTCACCCTCCGTGTTAGGTGATAAAAACTAAGAATAATAATAATCACATGAAAACATAACAAGGCACAATTTTAATAATTTAAAATTGAACCTAGTTCGCAAAAAAAACTCTTGTAAATAAAAGTTCCCATCCCGCAGATAAAAACAATCGCGGATCAACTTGATGATGAGTTGATCTGGGTTCTTTGTATTAGAAGGAAATAACCATGGGAATAAATATTATTCTCAAACAAACCCCCTAGCTCGTAGTAGTCGTCGAACGTGAGTTCTTCGTGGAATTGACCGTCGTAGAAGAAGAGAATCGTCGCGTCGCGGAAGGGGCATCGCGTCGTCGCGGTACACGGCGTCGCGTCAATGATCTCCAAGGGTTAAAGAAAACACACAGATTTAATTTCACTAATTAAATCCCTGCTGAGGACAAAATCTAGAAAGGAAATTTAAAATATCCACAATCTCCTACCTCAACCAGTTTATCGAATATTTGTCGCGGGGAAGGTACGTCGTAGAAGAACGTAGAGGGAGGAGAATTGTCGGCGTTCTTCATCGGCGACCATGCGTTTTCGCGTTCTTCGCGTTCTTCGTGTTCTTCGTGAAGGATGATGAAGATAGTTAGAGATTCTCCAAAGGTTTAACACAACATCAAGATAATAAAATAAGTCCTCATCTTATTTTATTATCAACTTAAGAATTTGAAAAACAAAGATATAAAACGAACAATTAATTCAAAGAATTAATTGTAACAATTTAACTGCCCAATTAATGGGGTGTTTCTTAACCAGAAAAATGCATAGTTGACCTTCATTAAAAGGATTTTTTCATAGGTGCGTTACTTAGAGGAAAAGAAACGGTGGGGCTCGTTCGGGCCCCACCTCACAAATATCCTACCAAGAGGGTAGGATATTTTGGGTTCCACCCTATCCGATTAAACTTAGCTTAAGTAGCTTTAAGTGGCTTTAAGTGAAATAAAATAAAGTTGTCACACCACTTTATTTTATTTTCTTCACTTAACCCCAAAAATTAAAAACCACACCCGAGCAAACAAAACTCCGGAAGAGGCGTTTCTAAGCAAGTACCGGCGCTGAGATTCCATCGGTGCCCTCAGAATCCAATTCCGAGCACCGGTTCAAATGTTAGAAAACCCGCACGTTCGTTCACTAAATGTACCCAAGCCAAACTCGGAAAATGATTCCGGGCACACCGGGCCTCGGAATCACGTAACGTCAGAAACTGCGTTCTTGTAAAATTCCAAGGAAAATTAATTCAAAAAAATTTCCTTGAATTTTTTGGGACTTTACAATTCCTACCATGTCATATTAACCTAGAAAATTAGTGTAATTCAGAAACAGTCTCAAATTATATTTATTTGGGTATTTATAATATCAATTATTTTAATTTTCACTATTATGGTAATTACTGCATCATCATTGTGTCATAAATAAATTAAACTATTTAATGTCTAAAAATTATAAATAAAATATCATTATGTATTAAATCTTCTTAGATTTATAATGAATATTTACAATCTAATCTACCTTAAGTATAACCCTATATTAAAAATGTTTTAGTAAATAAACTATGATTTTAACTGTTTTAAGTCTTCTTTAAATTAAATAATAATAAATGTCCTAATCTAATCCAATTGGACCTAAATGATAATATTTTATTTATAAGGTTGTTTTTGGTTGAGATACATTTTTCCAATAGAATTAGGACATGTGTTAGGGTCGTATTAATATCATTTTTACCCTTAATTACCCTATTTACTTTTAACCGTGGTAAATAAAAGTAAAAAGTTACAATTCACCAAATATTATTTTCATCCCATTGAACCAAATTTTACTCCTTGATATTAACCGTGTCTCTTGGATTTTCGAAATTCCACTCAGAGAAGCGGTAAAATTAAATTTTATGATAAATTCAGTTTTTTAACTACCACTTAGTGGTTTCACTATTTATCAAAAAATGATGTTTTTCAGAAAAATACCAAAAATTCACCCTAGGATAATTTCGATATTCTAAATCCAAAAAATTAAGTCCATTTTGAAAAATAAAATTTATAAATTTCAAAAAGTGGGTATTACTATTCATAACGGCTAGTTTGATTGGTTGTGGTGTGTTAGAACTCGATGTTGCGTACAACACACACTATTGCATTATTCAAAGAGAAGCATACCGTAGAAGCTTGGGGTGTTACAAAATACATTTCCCATATTAGGTAATTATCTTGAATAGAGAAGATCTATTAATTAGGAAGTTCAGTATTAAATGATGTTTCTTCCATAGATGGGTGATCATCAAATAAATCATCCATATCTTGGCATTCTATTGCCTTTTGAAGCACAAACTGGACATCAAACTATTGAAAAATAACTGCCCACCATGCTAGATGACCTGTAAGAATAGGGATACTGAGGATAAATTTGACTGATTTATTATGAGATACCAATTGCACCTCATGATGTTGTAGGTAGTGTCTAAATTTTTGAACAACAAAAATTAATACCAGGCAACACTTCTCAATAATTGAATACTGAGTTTCCACATCAAGAATAGTGAGAATGAGATAATAAAGGTTATTTTCATTCCCAAAAACATTCTTTTGGGAAATAAAGGCACCTAGTGATTGCTCTAAAGATGTGTCATCGAGAATGAGTGGTCTTCCTTCAATAGGAAGCATCAATACTGGTGGACCCAAGTAATATTTCTGAGGTTATCAAATGCTTCGTGGAACTCTTCAGTCCATTGGTAGGTAACTCCCTTCTTCATTAATCAGGTGTAGGGTAAAAACTTGCCTGCCAAATTGGCGATAAAGCCACGAATATAGGCCAAGTATCCTTGAAGTGCTCCTAATTATTTCAAATTTTGAGTAGGTGACATACCAAGTATTTATTTTGTTTTCCCATGATCAACTTAGATTCCATGATGTGGTACAATGAATCAAAGGAACTTTCCTGAGGTTACCCTGAAAGAAAATTTTAAGGGGTTAATATTCAAATTATGATGTCAACGTTTGTGAAATATGGTCTCCAAATTAGCCAAGGGATTGAAATTTTGTCTTGATTTTACAACAAAATCATCCACACAACATTCAATAAATTTCCTTAAGAAGGGTTTGAAGATATAGTGCATGACATGTTGGTATGTTGCGTCAGCATTCATTAAACCAAAGGGCATTACCCGATAGAAAAACACACCTTGAGGGGATCTAAAGGCTATAGATTTTTCATCCTATGGGTCCATTCAAATTTTATTATTCCCATAGTAACCATCCATAAAGGAAAGAGATTCATATCCATCCACTTCATCAATTAAAAGTTCTCTAATTGGGACTGGAAAATCATTTTTAAGACAATGCCAGTTAAGATATCTGAAATCAATTCATACTCTAATTTACCCATTATTCTTTTACACTGGGACAATATTGGCCAGACATTTGGTATACTGAACTTCCTTGACACTGTTAGCCTTTATAAGACTTCAACATCAATTTTAGAGGCATGAGTTGGGTGTTTCCGTCTTGCTGCTTGCTTGAATCCACGATGTTCTTTTTGAAAACCCAAATGGTGGGTGGCTACATCAGGATTAAGACCTGGAATTTCCACATAATTTCAAGAAAATATATCTTGATGTTTCTTTATAAAGGAAGTATACCCCTATTTCTCTTCATAGGTTATGGTCACACTAATTTTAGTGGGGTGTGGATCTTCCACTGTTCCCAGATTTATTTCTCTGAGTTCATCCACGGTGGTAGATACACCTTCTTCAAATGCTGGAGGAGCGTCCCAGAGATCTTCCTCTTATTCCTCATTATGTGTTACCTCTTTTTTCCATTTTCATAGTAGATGACAAGGAAAAACTCCCAAAGTTGGGGGAGGAGTCAGTATTTGGACATCCTGAAGAAAAAGCCACCATATCTAACCCTGCTGATGACAAATGGTCTTCCTGTGGTAAAGAGGGATTGATGGATTGAGAATCAACATCTTATTCTTCCTCTAAAATTGCTACAATTTCATCTATTCTGATTGATGAAGTAGAGGCTCATTTTAGTTCTACATATGAAATGAAAACATCTCCATTCAAGCTTCCATTATTGCTTGGTGTATCAATAATTTCTCTCGTGTTATCAGGCTCAATCGTCGCAATTGACATTATGGAAATTATTGGATGAGTGCTAGGATTTGGTTTTACCCTTTCAATTTGATTGATGTGTAACACATAATATGTACTAAAATGCTTGAATGGATTTTCTAGGATTTTTTCCAGTCCATTTGGAGCATTCACTATGGTTATCTCCTTGGTCATGGGCATCATTCATTTTGTGTGATAAAACTTTGCCTCAATGTATTTAGATTCACATGTTTTGAATGGAGGATTGTCACCATACAATGTCCCAATTTGACCATTGATATATTATTAAGTAAATTGATGTTTTGAAAATGGTATGGTTGTATGTTGGTGCAACCATGGCTTTACAATAGGAATATTAGAGGGTGTGTTCTGATGAAAAACCATGAAATCTGAATTAGACACAAGATCTAAAAAATGAGTTCTGAGTGTAATTTCGCCCAGATGACCGGGTTCATTCTTTTCATATACCTGAAAAATTAAAGTTGAAGGAGATATGTCAAATTCATTTAGGCACAATCGATGAAGTGCCCAAATGGTAATGAGGTTGACTTCAGATCCATTATCAATGAAGGATCATCAGATTTCTATGTCATTGACCTTTGCCGACAGATACAAAGGTATAATATTCCCATGTACCACATAGTCTTCATCTCTATCGATAAAAGATATGACTACATAAAATTATGTAGAATCATTCTCTATACAGTAGACCACAACAACACCAACTTTGGTTTCAAACTCCTGAGGACTTGACAAAGCCTTAATGAGTGCATCTCGAAGAACTTTTGATAGATTCAAAGCATCAAGAATTGACAACTTGTCTGGTACTTGGGCCAATTGTTTTCAAACATCATACTTTTGATCCAAAGGTCTGCATTTCCCAATATGGATATGTGGTTTTTCAGGTTCTTTGGATGGTGATGCTTCTGTTGTAGATGTTGTTTGTGTTGAAGCAGAAGCAATAAATACTGCTAGATTTGTTAAAATATACTAACAAAGTCTATTCAATTTACGAGAAGAAGATGGTGTGGCTTCTTATCGGTCTTCCAAAATAATTAGTCAGAACCGAGCCTGTCTATCATAGAATAAACTCCTTTTTCTTGTTGATACTGTTGAAGGGCCCTTCTAGAAGTTTCCGCTGCATATATGGTTCAAGTAGGGGTATAGTAAAAATGGTGGTTTATATAATTCCAACACCTTCCCCTATATCCTCGACCTTGGCCTCTTCCTATAGTTTCCTGATTAGGTATAAGGAGTTCCAGATCACTAAAATCAAAATCACTATTGGCATAAGTATCCACTAAATATATAACATTAACAAAATCAAAGATTGATTCTTCATCTGATGAGGATTCTTCCTGACAGGTTACTTCGGGTTGTGCCTTTTGGCATGGCGGTGCCTGTGATTTTGAAACAGATGACATAAAATCTTCCAGGGTCAAGGGAAACTTTGGACTTGATGCGAGATAATCTTCTTCTGACCACTTTTTATCCTTATGACAACTTTTTTTCTTTGTGGAATGACCTTTTGATGAAGATGGGTTTTTTGTGGCAGGAGTGGTAGAAGACATAATTGGTTGTTTAAAATATGTTCATAAAATAGCATGAGTCTAGTTGATCGTTTTTCTAATCATCTGATCATCATATTTTTGCACATTTTTACATTTAACTTCTTTCCATTCTACTTCTTCCACTGGATTGGTTGCACTAACACATGCTATTTGAGCTTATAGAAATTTCAATTTTACTTGTCCAGAGTCTACCATATTTTTTAGAAGGTCTTTGAAAACAAAGAACTTTTGAATGGGGTGCCCCATTATATGATGAAAGGGACAATAATTGGCACTATCATTATCTCCTTATTTATTTAGATTATTTGGCCCTAGAAACTGAACCAAATTGTTTACTAAGGCTAAGATGAATTAACTAAGATCTTGTTCATTCCTGAAATAATAAAATTTATTATTTATTTCCACAAACTATTTCCACCTTTAATCTCATTGATAGTCATGATGAGACAATCATTCTTGATGATGCTCAGAAGGCGGATCCCTTCGGTATGATGAAGATCTTTAAGTAGAAGTAGGTACAGGTGCCTGTTTGAGTGTGATTGTAGCAGCGTCAGCCTTTCCTATCCTCCTACCTAGAGCTGATGGAATTACACGAGTTTTAGACTTAGATCCTTTAATAGAGTCTTATATCTGTTGAGCAATTGAAGTAATGTCTCAAAACCCTCCTGTGTATTTCAAAAGGATCAATAGTGTTCATAATTCATCATGCAGATTTTCTACACATATTGAAAGCAACACTTCTTGAGGGAGTGAAAAACATAAGGAATATGTTAATCCCTTCCATTGATCAATGAAATCTGAAACTCATTCATTCTCCATATGTTTACAATTGGTAATATAAAAAACTATCATCTTTTGTACCGTTGAGCTAAATTGAAGAAGGAATTTCTAACAGAGATATTCCCATCTAGTAATTGATCAAGATTGCAAACTTGTATTCCAGAAAAAAGTTGGTCCTTGTAACGACTGCACAAAACAACTAAGCCTAAATACTTCTTGTTTTTGAGAAGTTCCCATCATATGATCACAATGAAAAAAAAATGTGTTAAGTTTTTTTCCAGATCTCCCAAACCATTAAAAATTGGGAATGTTGTATTTACAAAAATATTTGGGTGAGGAATTGCATACACCAATTTAGGGTAAGCTCACTTTTCCGACTGAACTGGTGCACTTCATTCCTCCATAGCTTCCAACCGAGTCATCAATGCTTCAATTGTGTTCATAAGATTTGAGGAATATCTGAATGAGTTGGATTCTATGTAGTTATAGAAAATGGAGTTTGATATGGTGCAACGACATGTAAACCAACTGATAGTGGTGCAGATATCTACCTTGGATAGCCCATGGGAACATGTCTACTTAGATATATATTGTAAGAACCCGGTTCATATTCTTGAGGTATGAGTTTTTTCTTTTCTCCTTTCCTTAAGTGTTTTTGAGGAAATATGGAAAATGGGAAAACTCCTAAATTTTGGGACTAAACGCCATGTACGTTTTGCAGTGTGCGATGAGTACACAGGGCATGTAACCATGTCAGCGATGAAAGGTGTAAAAACTGACTACACGCCATGTAGATTGTATTTACATGCCGTGTAGTCAGTCGGCAGGAAAATAGTAAGGCGGTGGCCAGCTGGGCAACAGTATAAGCCGTGTATAGAGGCATACATTCCTTGTACCCATGTTGACAGATGAACAGTGCCATGCTGGTGAGAAGCCACCAGCGGAACAATTAAAAAAATGGAAAGTACACGCCGTGTACTTGAGAGTACATGTCGTGTATTTTGTTTTTTTCTCTTAAAACAGGCAGTAGCTTCCCCTGTTCATAGGGAAGTCTTAGAACTCCAGAGGGAATATTGAGGAGATGGATGGGGCTTTGTAGATCCGCCGATCGTGAATCGGGAAGCTGATTCCACCTCCGTCGATCTTGCTGGAACCACGCGGGTAAGAGATTCCTTCTCCTTGAGTGCTACTTTCCAATTATTCCTCTAAAGGAAGTTATTTGAGGTTGAACGAGAATTATTTTACCTCAGATCTACGACGTTCTTTGACGTTTGAGAAGGCGTCGTTCGGGTATATCGATCATGGGTGATCAAGGTAGGTGGCTTGGTATTAATTTCCAACTGATGTGTCTTTTGTGTACCGATGTGATACGCGCCCTTGAATGGGGTTTCATATGGCTGAGTACATGTTGAATTAAATACCTATAATTGTATAGGTAATTAAATGTGATAACAAACTATTGTTTGGGATTGCTGCTTGGATCTAGGACCACCCTGGGGGTGTGTTCCTCTGTTTAGCTGTTTGGCCAAGATACCTAAGGGTATGCCTTTATAATAATGATTATAGAATTTCCTTGATAGGAATTTCATTTGTATTTCTTGTTTACATGTTGGGAACGGCCCAATTACTTGTTTATCCTAAGGGAAGTGTTGTGATTAGACTATGGGAAATGTACTACTTATCCTGTGGGCAACATCTTCCGTGCTTATGGACAGTTGATTCTGTGCCTATGGGCGACACCTCGTACGCCTGTGAGAAATATTCGTTATGCCAGTGGGTAGATTTTTGTGTTTGGATTCGCTTTACCTGAGGGTAAGGGTTTACGTGTCAGAGGACACTGGCTATTTTACTTAGAATATTCACTGTGATGATATCTTAAATTTAATGTCTAAAAGAATAATAAAATGGCAATATAACTGCAAAAGCTAGTTACTTTTGAGTATTTCTTAGTTTATTTCATTTTAATACTGCACACTGTTGTTGCATATTTTCATAACGTTGGGTACGTGCCTTTGGTGGGTGCCTACTGGGATTTATTTCTCACACCCTGTTTGGGTCATGTCTTCGGATCAAACAAATTACGTGTCTGCAGGTGTAGTTAAGGGAAAGGGACCTCGTACTGGTACATGATTGTTGATGGGAAGTAGGGGGAGCATGGGACCAGGTATGGTCTCGCGATGCTGCTAGTTGTTCTGTTTTTATTTTCTGTAGTTGTACTTCAGTTGTATTGTATTGCAGTGTAACATGTTATGGTTGTTTTATAGAATAGTTACATGCTGCATTTTCATCTATATATATGGCTGTTGGTTTCCTTATTATTATCACTTATCCATTTCTATTCTATATATTGTTTACCAATTCCACTTTTTTTATTCTATTTATCTATTCTACTGTGTTGGACTTTGAAAAATGAGGGCATAGTTTCCCCACTATCAGACCTAGGCCCTCGCTGCTTGTCAGCAACCTCTGGCATTTGGGGAAATGCACTTGAGGTCACGTGGAAAACTGGGTTTGGGGCACCTGTTGAGTGGCACCTGGAATTGGGAAGTTACAAATTGGTATCATAGGAGTTCTTTTCTTTGACATACTATTTGGAGCCTTAGTCACGGATATTAAAAGAACGGTAGTTGGTATTAAGCTGTGCCCGAGAGTAGATAACCCGTGTACAAGAAAAAGCCACTATACCTCGTATTTTTTCAATTCTTCTGATTTTACTAATTTTATAGTTGATTTGATTTCACCATTGGTTGACACACTTGGGGATGTGCTAATTATATTTTATCCATGGGTTATATTTAGTTGTAACCTGATGAGATAAGGATATGCCATCTCATGCATCATTTAATTACATGTTAGAAATAACATTCCACGCATAGCTTCCACGCCATGTAGGTGCATTAGAAATTGCAAGTTGTTGTGATATATGTCGTGCTAGTGAAAGAATGCTGATGTGATAGCTGCTTGATAGATACCTGCTGGTTGATAGGGTATTATTGTGTGAGCCTGTTTATAGAATGGATGCAAAACTTTGGTTTTTGGGGAGTATGTTCCCTCATTGACCAAAATTTGGTGGATCATTGGATGCTAATCCAGTTATAACACATATAAGATGACAAAAATTGATTCTCGGGGAGTATTGGCCCTCACGGATCGGAATTTCGAACTTAGGAGTGGTTTTTCAGTATTTTATGGTTTCTAGAGAAGTTTCTGAGGCAAACTGTCCGGAAAACCAGTATACATGCCGTGTAGTACCTTAAACACTCCATGCATGTCCTTCTGTTCGGGAAGAAAAGAATACTTTTTAAGTACACGTCGTGTACCCTAAGTACACACCGTGTAGTCTCTTCTCATGTCATAGACCGTGTGGGCAGGGACACGGGGAAGGAAAGTGCTTGGGGTGAATGTGCCATGTACCGTAAGTACATGCTGTGTAGTATTGACCTGGAGTCCGCCCGTGTAACTAACAACACGGATAGGGGAGACCTTAATATATACACGTCATGTCCACTGTGGAACAAGCTGTGTAGTCTGACCTAGGATCTGGCCATGTAACTAACAACACAAGTTGGTGTAATCCTTTCGTGTACACGCCGTGTTTATATGGAACATTCCGTGTAGTTTGATCCGTGTATCCGTCCGTGTAACTAACAACACGGGTCGGCGAAGCTCGTCTAGTACAAGCCGTGTACCTATGGGACACGCCGTGTAGTCTTGTCCGAGGACAGACTGTGTGGACATAGCCATGTGGATGGGAAAATGGGGAGTGTATATGCCATGTGCGGGTTTAACACGTCTTGTAGTATCAAGTCGAGTAGTCGGCCGTGTCACAAACAACATGGGCAGTTGGAAAATTACACCATACACGCCGTGTAGATTATATACACGCCATGTAATTTTGTTTAATAGGAGACGTGTGGCTTGGCTGTGTAGAAGGACCAAGGAAGGGGAAGAAAAGTTAGGTACATGTCGTGTAGTCAGTATACACATTGTTTAGTCTTGTTTTGCAATTTTTAATGCCTTCTTCCTCTTGTTCCCCTTTTGGTTCCTTCATTTTCAAACTGTGATAATCTGGATCTAAGGTGTGTGTTTGACCTTGTAGTGTCCTGCTACCGAGACGTTCACATGTTGTTCGCCAGGAGAGCGGCAACAAGTATATTCCAGAGATGGTGGGCTATGAGCTACCAGTTGATCCTCCAGTAAAGCCAGATGCGGCTGCAGACTATATATTGGACACAGGCACGGTTGCGCAGTTCTGTGAAGGCTTTATGCAGTTCATGCAGACCTTTTAGGGAGCACCGCCGGCTGCCACATCTATGGTAGAGCTGACATGTAGCTTCCAGCAGCATAATCAATCTATGTTTTCAGGGTATGGCGGACCAAAGGATGTGGAGTCTTGGCTGGGGTCTATGTAAACTATTTTTGAGCACCTATAGATGACTCAAGGGCGGAGGGTCATGCTTTTGACTTATATGATGTGTGATTCCACCAAGAGGTGGTGGGATGTTACCACCCAGTCATAGCATCACAGAGACATGGTGTGGGAAGATTTCCAGGTAGCCTTTTATGACTTCATCTTCCCAGAGACACTGAGGGACGATCAATCTCGAGTCTTCATGAACTTGCAACAGGGTTCTATGTCGGTGATGGATTATTCTGCTCGTTTCATAGAGCTTCAGCGATTTGCACCCGTTCTAGTGGGCGATGAGATGCTGAGAGCCAGAAGCTTTGAGGATGGTCTTCGATATGACATCTGAGCACTGGTGAATGTTTTCAGGTTGCCTTGAGTACAAGATATTATGAACTAGGTTCTGATTACCGAGAAGAACCCGCAAGAAGCTAGTGGTGTGGGCCATGGTAGTTCAGCAGCAGTTTATGGTACTATTACTACTCGTAAGTTGAAGAGATAGATGGAATTCTCTCAGGGTGGCAGTACCAGTCATAAGAATTTTTCAGGTGGCTAGGTCATGTGCTACCAGTGTGGTAAGGAAGGGTACCAGCGACCTCAGTGTCCACGTGACCCAGTGGAATGTCGGGATTAAGGAAGGATGGGTCATCTGCAATGCTTTTGTAGGGTGTTCCACCAGTGGCTAGTGATAAGGGTTCTGTTCAGACTCCACGTGCGGGGGCAGGACCAACAGCTTCTTACCAGTCAATGAATTAGAATACATTAGGGTGTGCAGGCAGGGATGGTGGACGTGGACCTGGTAGCGAGACACCAGGATCTCAGAGGCAGTATGGCGGGATAGCTCAGGGTAGCTGGGATGTGTCGCTGGGCCACAAAACTAGGTAGGCGTATACTATGTAACAGACCCAGCAGGAGAAGGATCCCAGACCTTCTACTATCAGAGGTATTATACTAGTAGCTTCTGTTTTATCTTTGGTACTTTTCGATACGAGTGCTACACATAGCTTTATATCTGTACCCGTTGTGGAAAGACTTGGGCTTAGTGTTTCTACTTCTTATGCTGTTATGACACTAGAAATTCCGCTGGGAACTAAAATAGCTAGTGTACGTCAGTGCAAGGAGTTCCCCCTTGAGGTTGGTGGGTGTCACTTCCTTTGGTACTTCTATGTCTTAGAGATGATGAGATATGATGTCATTCTCGGGATAGACTGGTTGGTTCCCTTTCGAGCCTTTGTGGATTGCTATCATCACAGGGTAAGTTTCACGTCACCAGAGGGTGGAGAGTTTCTATAAAAGGGCGAGTGGGATGTTCTGGCGAGTCGAGCTAGACCAGAGCATCATGGGCGAGGTGGTATCACAGTCCAGATTGCGAGCTTATATCTGGACGACCAGCGGACTTGTCAAAAGGATTTCCCACCAGTGGTTGATCATTTCAAGGATGTCTTCCCGGACAACTTTTCAGGTCTTCCCCCAAAGAGTGAGCTGGATTTCTCTATTGATCTTGTGTTAGGAGCGACACCTGTATCCATTCCTCTTTATAGGATAGCTACACCTGAGTTACAAGAGATAGTTAGAGGAGTTACAGGAAAAGGGTTTCAACCGACCCAGAACTTCTCCTTGGGGTTCACCGGTCCTTTTTGCAAAGAAGGCGGATGGTACCCTCAGACTTTGTGTGTATTATCGGATGTTGAACCAGTTCATGGTTAAAAACCAATATCCCTTGCCGAGGATTGATGATATTTTTGATCAACTTCGTGGAGAACGAGTGTTATTGAAGATTGACTTGAGACCAGGATATCATCAGCTGCGCGTTAGACCATCTGATATACCTCTCATAGATTTTAGGACCAGGTATGGTATATACGAGTATACAGTTAAGCCGTTCAGACTCACGAACTCACCAGAAGTTTTCATGGCTCTGATGAATCGTGTGTTACATCTTTATCTGGATTTTTTGGAGGTAGTATTCATGGAAGATATCTTTGTGTACTCTCACACTCGACATGACCATGCCACCCATATTGAGATCATATTTTGTACACTGAGAGAGCATCAACTATATGCTAAGATCTTAAAGTGCCACTTTTGGATGGACCAGATACACTTCCTAGGTCATATCATCTAAGAGGTAGGAGTTTCAGTAGACCCAGATAAGGCGAGAGAAGTAGTTTCCTAAGAGAATCCTAAGAACATGTTTGAGATATGAAGTTTCTTGGGGCTGGCTGGATACTAAAGATGCTTCATACAAGACTTGTCCCGCTTAGCAGCACTGTTGACATGTTTGACTAAGAATGGTGTGAAGTTCGTTTGGTCAGAAGCTTGCAAGACAGCCTTCCAGGAACTGAAGGGAAAGTTGACATGAACACCGATCCTGATACTCCCAGAGTAGGGGAAGAGCTATACAGTTTACTGTGATGCATCAGGTATTGGGTTGGGAGCAGTGTTGATATAGGGTGATCGAGTTTTTGCATACGGGTCTAGGCAGTAGAGTCCACATGAGAGGAATTTCCTGACGCATGATCTCGAGATGGCTGCACTAGTTCATGTGTTGTGCTGTTGGAGACATTATCTCTTGGGAGAACATTTTATGGTGTTCACGGACCACAAAAGTCTCAAGTATATCTTTACCCAGTGTGACTTGAACCTGAGATAGCAAAGGTGGGTTGAATATCTTCAGTCCTTCAATTTTGAGCTTGCATATACACCTGGCAAGGGTAATGCAGTAGCTGATGCACTGAGTAAGAAGACTCAGACACATGCAGTTCATGAGGCCAGTGGTGAGTGGAAACTTATGGATTTGTTCTCTAAGATGCATTTGGAGGTGCATGGAAGTCAAGGGAAGACCTATCTTTCATCCTTAGCTGTGAATTCTATCCTACTGGATAGAGTATGGATGAGATAGATATTTGATTCAGAAGGCCTAGTCCTATGGGAGTCGTTGTCCAGTGAGGACACTTCTCATGGTTGGACGATAGGCGATGATGAGGTACTGCGTTTCCATGGAAGAGTGTGGGTTCCAGGGGATATACGTGAGGAGCTGATGCCAGAGCTTTATGCTTCAACTTAGGAAATTCATTTAAGAGTTACCAAGATGTACTGAGACTTTAGACGTCAGTATTGGTGGCTGGGAATGAAGAGGGGAGTAGCTGGTTTTGTTACGAGATGTTCCACCTGTCAGCGGGTGAAGGTGAAGAATCAGAGGATAGCCGGACTATTACAGCAGTTACCCATCCCGTAGTGGAAATGGGATGATGTCGTGATGGACTTCGTGACTGGGTTCCTGAGGCCACCTTGATGCAATGATGGCATGCGGGTTGTTGTGGATAGACTCACAACGGTAGATCACTTTTTCCTGATCAAGGAGACCTTCGATGTTTACGAGCTTGGAAATTTATATATAGGAGAGGTCATACGACTTCATGGGGTCCCTCATTCTATCGTTTCAGATAGGGACGCCCATTTTACTTCTTGTTTCTGGAAGATTTTTTAGAGGGCACAAGGTACACAGGTGCTTCTGAGCACAGCTGAACACCTTCAGACCGATGGTCAGTTCGAGCGTACAATATAGGTACTTGAGGACATGCTGAGTGCATGCATCCTAGACTTTGGGGAATCTTGGGAGAAGCATATACCCCTACTCTAGTTTTCCTATATTAATAGTTTTCAGGAAACTATTGAGATGACACCTTACGAGGCTTTATATGGTAGGCCATGCCGATAACCCTTGTGATGGTTAGAGGTAGTTGAGGCAGCTTTACTGGGACCACGTCTCGTTCAGGAGACTCTTGAGAAGTTCCAGTTGATTCAGAATTGGATGTCTACCGCACAATCTCATCAGAAATCTTATGCTGATCGTCGTAGATGACCCTTGGAGTTCATGGTTTGGGATGGTGTTTTAATGCATGTTTCACTGAGGTTGGGACATAGGTGGATTAAGAGATAGGGTAAAATTTCACCGAGGTATGTGGGGCCATTGGAGATTCTGGAGAGTGTCGGACTGGTTTCCTATCGGTTACAGTTACCATAGAGGTACCAACCCATGCATGAAATCTTCCATGTATCTCAGTTGCATCATTATCATTCAGACCCTTCTCATGTCTTTCTGCCTGAGGAGTTTGATCTTGAAATAGATGTGTCCTTTGAGGAGCATCCAATTAATATCGTCGATAGGAGCATGGAGGTTCTCTGAGGCCGGTCAGTTCCTCTTATACGGGTGTTGTGGTAGCTGGTCGAGTGCAGGACAAAACCTAGGAGAGGGAGACCGACATATGTGCCCAGTGGACAGAATTATTCATGTCAATATCTTCACCAACCTTGTAAGGGTAATTCAGGGACGAATTGCTTTAAGGGGTGAAGTTTGTAAGAACCCGGTTCGTATTCTTGAGGTATGAGTTTCTTCTTTTCTCCTTTCTGTAAGTGTTTTTGAGGAAATATGGAAAATGGAAAAATTCCTAAATTTTTTGACTACACGCTGTGTACTTTTTCACATGTTGTGTAATTTTATCCGTGTGGGATGAGTACATAGGGCGTGTAGCCATGTCGGCGATGAAAGGTGTAAAAACCGACTACACGCCGTGTAGTCTGTATTTACATGTTGTGTAGTAAGTCGGAAGGAGAATAGTAAGGCGGTGGCCAACTGGGAAACAATACATGTCGTGTATAGAGTCATACATGTCATGTACCCATTTTAATAGATGAACAGTGCCACGCTGGTGAGAAGCTTCCAGCAGAACAGTTATAAAAATGGAAAGTACACGCCATGTACTTTAGAGTACACGCCGTGTATTTTGTTTTTTTCGCTTAAAATGGCCAGTAGACTCCCCTTTTCATAGGGAATTATTAGAATTCCGGAGGGAAGCTTGAGGAGACGGCCTTGGTTTTGGAGATCCGCCGATCGTGGATCAGGAGGCCAATTCTGCCCTCGTCGATCTTGCTGGAACCACGCGGGTAAGAGCTTCCTTCTCCTTGAGTGTTTCTTTCAAATTCTTCTTCTATGGGAAGTTTTTTGAGGTTGAACGAGAATTATTTTACCTTATATATACGACGTTCTTGGATGTTTCAGAAGGTGTCGTTCAGGTATATTGATCAAGGGTGATTGAGGTTGGTGGCTTGGTATTAATTTCCAACAAATGTGTGTTTTGTGTACCGTTGTGATATGCGCCCATGAATGGGGTGTCTTATGGATAAGGCCATGTGGAATTAAATACCTAGAATTCTATAGGTAGTTAAATGTGATAATAAACTGTTGTTTGGGATAGCTACTTTGATCCAGGACCACCCCGGGTTGCATTCTTCTGTTTAGCCGTTTGGCCAGGATACCCGAGGGTATGCCTTTATAATAATGATTATAGAATTGACTTGAGAGGATTGCATGTGTATTGCTTATTTATATGTTGGGAATGTCCCGGTTACTTGTTTAGCCTGAGGGAAGTGTTGTGATTAGCCTGTGGGAAATGTGCTAATTAGCCTGTGGGCAACTTCTTCTGTGCCTATGGGCAGTTGATTCTATGCCTGTGGGCGACACCTTGTATGCCTGTGGGCAATATTCAATATGTCCATGGGTAGATTCATGTGTTTGGATTCTCTATACCTGATGGTAAGGGTTTACACGTCTAAGGACACGAGATGTTTTACTTAGACTATTCACTGTGGTGATATCTAAAATTGAATGTCTAAAAGCATAATAAAATGGCAATATAACTTGTAAAGTTAGTTACTTTTGAGTACTGCTTAGTTTATTGCATTTTATTACTACACACTATTTTGGCATATTTTCACATACTTGGGAATGAGCCTTTGGTGGGTGCCTACTAGGATATATTTCTCACACCCTGTTTGGGTCATGTCTTCGGCCCAAACAGATTACATTTCTACAGGTGTGGTTAAGGGAAAGGGAACCTATATAGGTACTTGATTGTTGATGGGAAGTAGGGGGAGCATGGGACTGAGCATGGGCTAGCGATGCCGCTGGCTGTTCTGTTTTTCTTTTCTGTACTTGTACTTTAGTTGTACTATATTGCAGTGTAACATGTTTTGACTGTTTTATAGAACAGTGACATGCTACATTTTCATCTATATTTATGGCTGTTGGTTTCCTTGTTATTATCAGTTATCCATTTCTATTCTATATATTTTTTTACCATTTTCTATTGTTGTATGCAATTTATCTATTCTGTTGTGTTATACTTTGACAAATGAGGGCATAGTTTCTCCACTATCAGACCTGGGCCCTCGCAGCTAGTCGGTAGCCTCTGGCGTTTGGGAAAATGCACTTGAGTTCATATGGCGAACCGGGTTTGGGGCACACGTTGAGTGGCACCCAAAATCAGGACGTTCCATATATGATCATTTCTTGATTGTGTAACCAATGTAGGCAATTCATTATCTACATCTGTAGTTACTAAAAATCCCCATTGCTGAGGAGGTCATACAGGATTTGCAAGATGAGGATTTTTCTGGGGAGTTTGTCTAGCAGAAATGATGTTTTGAAGTAACTTTATATTGAGTCTTTTCAACTACATAATTTCATATTCTTGTTGTGAAAATATCTCTTCAAGTGAGAGAGATATACCTTCTCCAGTGGAAAAGTGATATGCAATCTGACTTTTTTCCTTTCCCCTTGTTAGATGCCTTTCAGGGTGGGGGGAGTTTGTTATTTGAAGGCATACCTAAATTCTGGGTAAGCCTTTTATTTCTGGTACAAACACATTATTCATTTGCCTTGGTGTGTACCATATTGTGGACAAGAACTTCATCTTCTGATTCCTCTGAAATGGAATTATTTTTTGGAGGATCTTCTGCAATGATGTTGATAACATTCGCTGATGCATAATATGATGATGGCATTCTGTCAGTGTTTCTGCTAGATCGTCTCCCTTTTTTTCTTTCATAATACTTCATTCTCCTATATGAAAAATTCCCTAGAATTTTATGGTGGACAGTAATATGAAGTAATCATTGGGTAGTTCCATTGTACGCTTTCCTTGTGGCTTCTTCCCTAATCAAGAGAAAACTACTTCCATGGAGGGGTGATTATAGATGTGAAAAAACCTCCTGCCTTGCTGGATGGGGTTGATCATGTTCTTCATCTTCAAATATTTGAACATTGTTTAATGAATTTGGATGTTCAATTAAATGATCCCTCATCCTGGAAAACTGAGGTGATTCATGAACTACTATAGCTGAAATTTGTGCAACTGCTCTTCTGATTTTGTGGATTTTGGTTCGAACATTTGTTGGGTGCATTATCTGACAATAACTCAAATCATCAATTTTAAATGATTGTTGTGATATTTTAGACATTTTCATCTTATGACTCCTGAAATATACTAAATGGGATTCCTATTCAAGATTTTAAAATGCTTGATGTAAAGGTATCTCAACAACTTCTTTTCTTTAGGCCTGATTCTAATGAGAACTCATGGGGGCCTGTTCTTGAGAGTATATTTTATTACATAAAAAACCTCTTGATTGATGTTGGCCATGGGAAATAACACTGTATGAAACCAATTTTGGTATAATTTTCTGATTTTGGAGTGTACTTAAATGAAATGCTCCATATTCACCCCATCCTCTGATGCGAACACTAGATGGGGAATCATAAATTAACTTATGTAGTATCTTTAGAGCATTGAGACATGCATGCTGAAGGGTTATCTGTTATTTTTCAATCTTTGGATGTTGGGAAATTGAGAAATATTCCAAGTCAATTTGGAACTGAAACCCATCTATTACCTTTATATGATTTTAATATTCATGATATGGTAATAATTTTATTTTTAAATGACGAAGAGTTTTCCATTAGTTGAGACGAATGTCATGAATGCAATATTCTTTTATCAATTATGGAATATCATACTAAGAATTTTCCAAAGGCTAGAACATGACTGGTATTTCTTCTTTAGATAATTGTTTCCTCATGTTTAACATATCTTCTTCATCTTTCACAAGAGGTTTTTCCACTTGATCTGACCAGAGTGAATGCTCTATATTAGAAGAAAAATGACCTAAATGAGGTTCTACGAATGACCATTCCCTTAAGATGTCTTCTGACTAAAAAAGTGTTTCTACCATAAATGATAAGGTATCAGACATGAAAAGGCATGTGTTTGTCAGTTCCTTGAGATATGATGTCTTTCTTGTTGCCACATTGTCATTTATGGAATTGTTTTGACAATGAGAGATATTACTGCAGAGAGGACTTTCTCAGCGAATGCTATCATGGGAAGGATCCCCATGGTGGATTACAATAACAGATAAATATTTTTACTCCTTGGTCTTCTGGAAAGACAGAGGGATTTCATGGCTCTCATCTGAAGATAAGAACTTTGGATTGACTAAATTTTCATGAAGCAAACCTTCATGAAGTAGTGTCCGATGAGAAACATCATAATTACAAATACCACACCCAAAATTTGGTAATGAGAGGGAAAGATCATGAGCAGCAATAGATAAATTTCAAAGGGCTTCAAGAACTACAGGGTTAAGAGGATATAAATAATAGCTTGACTCTTGATTTTCCAATGGTATTTGGAGATACTTCTTTTTGGATATTCTCTTATACATAGTTGGGGCCACATACTGGGAGAAGTGGTTATAATGGGAAGGTGTATGTTCCTGACTTGAATTTATTACCGGAACAGACCGATTAACACCAATTGGAATGGGCATATGTTCCCGATCCTATTTTCTATATGATAGAGGGGAATATGCCCCATGACACTCATAGATTGGAACAGAGGGGTGTATCTGCTCTCAGATGGCATGACGATGTGTCATCCCATGTGTGGGGAAAGATTTATATTTATGTTCCCATGATAATTCTAAAGTAGTTGTTAAAATATCCTGACATGCTTCCAATATATGGGCAGGGATATGCGTCTACCATTTCACCATTTATAAGATGTGTTTGGTGATTTCAGCGATTGGAACGAGAATATACATCAATTCTGTATCTGGATTAGGTGTATATTCCTGCTCCTTTCATCCTCTTCCTGTCAATTGGTATTGACAATACTCATTCATGGGGGCAAAGAGTTGGGTCTGCACCGAATTTGTCATCAGAGCTTTCCAACTGACATCTCCAGGTGCTACCAAACGAGTCTATTGGTAGACTTGATGAACATTGGCAGGTGCATGTGCCTTCTGGTTGCCTCCTATCATGTATGGATGAAGGATTTACTTCAATACTGGTAGAAGAGACTACTGATAGAATTGGTGATCGTAAATAGGTGTATGTTCATGTTTACCAGTTGCTACCATATTAGATTGGTGGGCTTCTTTAAATGCTGTCAGACGAGCCTGGTGATTGGTTTATAACTTATAAGTAGGTGTATGTTCCTATTCATGATACTCCACTGAGTTTATCTGGTGGTAATGGTGAGTTTCTGTCAGACAAGTCGACTGAGCAACAAAATTAGGATGGATGGGTGTGTGTACCCCCTCGTTGTTTTCCATAAAGTAAGGTCGATGGACTTCTCTGGAAGGTGTAGTGGTAAGAACAAGCTCCCTATTGACCAAACATTGTCCCTAGAAGTTCATCTTACATGCCCGAGTCTGAGAGACCTTGGCCGATGTTCAAGTGACACACCCCAATCATGTTGGGGGTTTAGTGCTATATGATTCTGGCCGTGATTGCTAGTGTGAGTCTTGAGGAAGGTCTCCTCCATTCTTGAATTGAGGCATTGAGTGGATTCTTGATAGACCTCTCTATAGTATGGGAGGGACTGGTTGTTGCATTCGAGAGATAAGGACCCTAAATAGTTAGAGGAAATGTTTGGCACCATCTGCTACTTGATCATTAGTTGTCGTTGGTCAAAGGATCTAGGATTGTTGTTGACCTGGAGGGCCTGTCGAGAAGCCTCCAAAGTCGAGATTTCCCAGTTCTGGTGATATTCCATCACCGTCACATTAGAGACCCAATGTGGATAATGTTGGGTTAGTGATTATTTCCTTCCTGTGGATGGATATCCAGCTTGAGCCTCAGTCAGGAAATGCACAGACGTTGTCTTGGAGAAATCCATTCTTTGTATTGAAGAGAATTCGGTGAAAAAATGAGATAACAACATGATCTATTAAAGTAACATTTTTCTAGATGGATACATTCATGATTTTTTTCTGTCCTTCCTTTATCAATTAATAGGGGTATAACATGTGGGTGAAATTATTAACATTGATATGGATTCACCTCGGGTTTTCCATTTTTGTTTCGTAGTTCCTTGAATTGTGTGTTCTAGATTTAAGAATCACTATTTCCAAACAGTTTCCATTAGATTTATTCATGTAACCAGAAAATTCCAAGAGAACTCTATGCAAAGAGGACTTTATTTCCAATATCAAATGTTTTTTATGTTTTTATCTTTATGATACTTAAGAAAGTGCGTTAGTCGATAGGATGGGAGGTCGGACTCATCACACCCTTTTGGGGGAAATTATTATCTACTATATGACTCTCCTTGTAAAATTAAAATATTTTCATGAATCATTATTAACTCACCAAGTATATCATAAGTGTCCTTGGAATTTATAATCACTTATTAACATGTACAAAACTTTATAATCAACAGTATGTATTCATGGTTCTTCATTAATGAAAATATTCATATGTATTCAAGGTTTTACATCAATGTTATCCTCTAATATACTGATTAGAGTTTCTTTTAACCATCATTGTGAGGATACTAATTTTTAAGCCACTCATTGGAGCACTCTAGAATTTATTATCATCTAGGGATATGAAGGTTAGTTTTGATCTTGGGATCGTGCATGAAAATGGGTTACCTACATATCCTTGTGAAAGGAATCAGAACCTTCATAGTCCAGTGTCACTTAATAGGACACATCATACCTTTTATGGTCATGTGATAAGGACCTCTATGCGGAAGGTGCTTAGTTGAAATTTAGTGTGGGACTTATGCTGAAGCAGCCCAAGGAACTTGGAAGGGATATGGGTTTCCAAGTAAGATCAGAACCTATTGGGAATATGGACCAAAGGGAATAGGGTTGATTTGAAATTTTGGGTTTGAAAATCAAGGAGGCTTCTTAAATATCTAATATGGATGGGAATCAAAGACCACATAGTTCAATGTGTCTCGTAGTAGAGTTTGGTCCATTGAGGGAGATGAGTTTGGGCTTACTTCATGAAAAAGAATGCCATGATGATTTGAGGATTGAATTTGGGGCGTACTTCCTAAGGAGGATGCCCAAATTGGGGGAATTTGGGGTTGGATTTCTGAGGAGGATATTCAATGATCTCGGGCTTTGAAAGAGCTTCCTACATATCCTGGTTTGAATAGGAATCAAATTTCTCATAGTTCCTTAAAATTAGTGATTATGCACATGTTGCAACCATCACATATCTCTAAGCATGTGTGAATCATGCTTGGTGTGAGAAACAAGAGGATTTGAATGTTTCAACAATGACACTTCACTCATTAAAAATTTTCCTCCATTTTTATGGAAGAGGGAGCACCAAACATGGAAGAGGGAGAGGTGAAGAACCATCCCTCTATTATATTTATATTGGACATGGGTTCAATGTAGGGAATAAGGGATGGAGGTGAGGGTCTTATACCAGGAAGGCTACCCTGAAATTGGTCAAGGTAGGGGAGGGATACTTCTCTTATGCTTGCGTGAAAAAGAAATAGCTGAACTGTACCTTCCCTACTAGAAACCTGAGATCCTGGGTCATCTCTTTGATAAGGGAGAGGCCTGGACCCAATGGTTCCTCCAAACTAGGAACATCCCAACACTGTTTCTGGGAGAAAAGTCTATGTGTCTGTGGATATAAAAACCCACAAACATCCCATGAATCATAACCCCATTGTGAAACAAATGTGGGAAATATCTCAAATTGAAAATACAAACCCAAATAGGAAACACTCTGATTCACCTTTCCCATTTGTTTGAGAAGTCAGGAGGATTTGGTGGAGGCTTCAACTTAGCCCCTTTCAAATAAGGGAACCAAGGAAGGAGATACATTGCCATGAATATATTTTAAAAGAGGGTACTTGATCTGGGCGCATAGAACTTCACTTAAGTATGTCGTGTAGGTACCCCGCATTGCTTGTATCTCTCAAGTATACCACACAAGTATGGCGTGCAAGTATACTATGCAGGTATGGCTCGCAAGTATACCACGTAGGTATGGCACACAGGTATACCACGCAGGTATACCGTGTAGGTATGGATGAAGACGTAAGAATGTGAAGAACTTCAAAACTTTCTTATCCCATTTAATTATCTCTTCTCTTGTGGTTTAGAGAGCTACGTGAGACAATTTGGTGGATCTAGGAGAAAAATCTACACAATGGGAGCTTCATAGAGTCCTTCAAATATTTTTTTCAGTTCTGAATTGGGGTGCCCAAGGGCTCTATATATAGGCATGGTTGGTCATGGTCAAAGAGATGATGCCTGTACAGGTATTTCGTGGAGCTTCGCTGTGTAATAATTCCACGTAGGTGAACCAAGCATATTTTGGTGCGGAGTTTTGTCACGGGGCTTCTCCACATAGGTAATTCTCACAGCTCTACTGTGCTGGTTCTCCATGTAGGTGAAAAAAAATATTCTAGCATAGAGATATTCCATTTAGGTCGGCCATTTAGGTTTTCCGCATAGGTCGGCTGCATAGGTTGGTCGCGTAGGTCAGCCGTGTAGGTCATCCGCATAGACAAGTGAAGCTACACCATCATGAAGCTCTTTGAGAGTTTTGTTGATTTTTTTGGTCATTTTCGAACCTTACGTTGGGATCTGAAAGATCCCAAGTTCTCTTCGAAGTCCTTTCTGTTAATTTCATGATTATTTTCAACACCTGTCTTTATAAGACAATACAAAATGAACCACATAGGATTCATTCACTTAGATGTCTTCGAAAGTACAATGACAAATTAAATCATGATGTTTTCTTGTTTCCTAGAAAGTATGGGTAATGGTTTCATCATCCCCTTAATATTTATACCTTTTAAACATCATTTGTTGGTATACTAGAAACATTGTTGTATTTTCAGTGATTTCCTTATGCATATTGTCCGACCAATAGTACTATTAGATATCACTATATATCTTTGTGATCCCTGGGTGGAAAGAGAAATTTGGGATATGTGCATCATTTAGAATATATTTCATTATCTCCAAATTTTTTGGTATACATAGTCATGACCCAAATCCTATAAATCCTTTTTCATAAATGTTTTAATATAATAATTCATTTTTCTTATATCTTCCACCTTCTTCTCAATTTTAGCATCATTTCCTTGTGAATACGTTGTCTCCCCTACATGGGATAGTTGAGTAATCATTTATGACTATAATGCCGATGTACTTTACTTTATGATTCCCATTTCTATAATTTGAAAGTTTAAGAATATTCCAGCCTTCCAAATTCTCCTCATATATATATTTTATGGATCCTTTCTACTTAGTACATCTACAACATTATTTTCTTTACCAGGATGGTAGTGAATTGAGTAGTTGTAATCCTTGATGAGATCTAACTATATTTTCTAGAACATATTAATCTCTTTATATGGGAATATATATTCTAGACTCCTATGATCTTCATATATCCCAATCTTCTCCCCATTGAGATATGTAAAAATATTTTCAGTACTAATATCATAGCTTCAAACTCTATATCATGTGTGGGATATTTTTAATCATGAAGATTCAACTTATTTGAAGATTAGTCTATAAATTTATCATTTTAATTAGTAGATGGCCTAATACCTTCTTCAATTCATCATTTTATACCACAAAGAGTTCCCCATATTTTAGTTGTGTAAGTATTGGTGTAGTGATAAGCATATTTTTCAACTCTATAAATCAATCTTTATATTCATTGGTCCATATAAACCTTACTCCCTTTTGACTCATTAGGGTTAGTGGTTATGAAAACCAGGAGAATTTATTCACCATTATTTTGTAATACCCAGCTAGACCAAGGAAACTATGAATCTCCATTACAAATGGGGGTCAAGGAAACTCAATAATTGTCTTTGATTTATAATGATCTAAAAAAATTCATTTTTTGGTGATAAAATTATTCAAAAACTATACCTCCTCCATCTAGAACTCACATTTACTATAATTTTCATATATTTTCTCCCTTCATGAAAGTCTTTAGAACAATATTCAAATGTTCTTTGTGTTCCTCCTTTCTCTTGGACTATATTATATTATAATTTATAAATACTGCCACATATTTGAAGAGGTAATATATAAAGTAAATTCAATATTAACATGAATATTTTATGATTATTAGTGAGTTTGAAGGGAATAACTATGAAAACATAGTGTCCATACCTTATTCAGAAGGTTGTATTGAGAATATATTCCATCATCTTCTTTAATGGGTGCTATATAGTCTGAAGGTCCACCTTAGAGAAATACTTGGCCCCATGTAGCTGATCAAACAAATAATCTCTCCCTAATAAGGGATAATTTTTCTTTATGATTATTTTCTTGACCTCATGATAATAAATATAGATGTGCATTGATTCATCCTTCTTCTAGATGAATAGGACTGGAGTACCCATGGTGAATAACTTAGGCATATGAAACCCTTTTACATATTTCTTGTAAATACTTCTTTAGCAACTCTAACTCAAAGGTATACATTATATAAATATTCTTTGATATGGGTAAAGATATAGTTATAATATCAATTGAGAACTAAACATATAGATTCATAGGAAGACTAGTCCATTTTTTAGGGAATACATTAGTGTAGTATTTCAAAATGGGAATGCCTTTGAGGATGATCCTACACATGATCTCAATCATTTGAGCTAGATATTATTTCTCATATGGCAGAATTATCCACAACTAAGATGATGATTGTAAAGGATATTCATCTTCCAGCTTACAATTGTACAAAATTGAAGGATTCATCAAGATGTGAAGAGTGATATTCCTTTCCCAAAAGTTTATTTTGGCATTAAATAATGATATTTAATCGATGTCCAATATATAATCATACTCCACCAAAGGATGTATGAATAGATTTTTTGGTGATGTTTAGTCCACAACCATAACCTGAGTGGAATTTTAAACATTAGATGCAATAATTTCCCCATTAATTATTCTCAAAGATAACTAATGTTTCAAATTTAGAGGTGGTGTTTGAATA
Source organism: Viscum album (assembly GCA_963277665.1). NCBI lineage: Eukaryota > Viridiplantae > Streptophyta > Magnoliopsida > Santalales > Viscaceae > Viscum > Viscum album. The sequence goes on from OY728138.1 coordinate 1,252,070,763, forward strand.
GTTATATTAAACATGCAAGATATGAAAGAATTCATAGTATTTGAAAAAAATAGTTTGTTTTCTACTTAGGGATTAATGAATATAATACAAGTTAATACATTATTTTTGGTATCCACCACATCCATTATTTATTTCATTATAGTTTTTTGTTTATGATTACCACCAACAACCCTTGGAAGAGGGAATTAGCTCACAAAATGCCCATTTTCCATGCAGTTTAAACACTACACTTCAGGATGAGTACTGATCTGAACCATCATTTATTCATCTAGATTAATGGGATTATTTATATCCATATAATAATAAATATCCTGAATCCCCTCTCTTCCAACATTTAAACATCTCTTATTTCCATTTAAACAGTACCCATGATGTTTTTCCCACACTATTGACATGTGGTATGTTTTTTTCTTTCCATTATGATAGTTATCAGTTGATCCTCACATATTAAATCCTATTTTATGATTTTTTTTCTCTAAACCCCTGAAATAACTATGTGTAACCCATTTATATCCCAAATATTAGGGAACAAAGGAAATCTTCTCATAGTTATTAAAGTAATAAATCTTCAAGGCTTTTCGCAGACACTTCATTAATCCATTAATGAAGTGATCCACCTTTATTTTTTTGTTCACAATAATGATAGAGGAATATTGTGAAATACTTTTAACATTTTTCTCATATTCTCTAATTGATTAATATTCCTTTAAGATCAGTCTATGGAACTCCCACTCCACCTTTAGATGGAGATTTTGGTAAAAATGTTTGTTGAGAAATATTTTTCTTAATCATCCAAATATATTGAATAAATTTCCTCCTTATACTGTGTGTTTTTTTATTAGTGTCCCCCAGTTATCAGATTACCCATAAAAATGATAAACCACTAATATGAATTTCACTTCTTCAGAATATTGATGGATAGATAATATCTTCTCAATAAAGTTAATTCATTATCCTATGATGACTAGATTGAAAGCTATACTATATATAAGAGGCCTTATTCATATAAAGGATTTTAAAATAACATGAAATTTATTTATAGTGTGTGGTAATTATACATGATTAAAGTTATTATTCATAACTTGATCTAGTTTACCATGTACTATAATGAATTTCTGGTCTCCCATTCCCATCAGTTTTGGATTTTCATTAATAAAGTGTTTTCATTTTCTATCACATTGGTATTCAGAACATGTTCTTATATTTCTATATATTAACTCATGAAAGAGAAAAAATAAGATTCTTTAATACTTACATAATGACCATATAAAAATGAAATAATAAACTCAGAGGAAATTACTTATAAATGAAAAGTATATCCTAACATACGATTCTTGAAGTTTAAACATAGGTTATTCCTGCTGACAGAAATATCCTTATAGTTATTACTAATGATTTATATTAATAATAAATAAAATTAACTAGATCATGATCTTAAACCAACTATAGATAACCCAACCTTTTAAACATAGTAATTCATTATTTTAAGCTTAATTATTGATGAAATACTGACTAAGGATAAATAAGGTCTTGTTTCAATGGAGGATTAGGTACATAATTAGAAAACATGAAACTATAATAAATATAATCTTAACAATTTCCATAATGAGATCCTAAATAACTTATATCTCCAATAATTGCATATGATAACCTGAGGAAAGCATAAAAAAGGGATGATTCAAAAATCATTGTAAGGGAATAGACATGAGGATAAATCATAGAACATGAGTTAAAAGGTCTAACATGATAAAATAAAAGATATAGATAATGAAAAAAAATTTGGAATATAAACATTTTGAAAATTAAGACATATTATCATGACAATATTGAAAATGAAATATACATATAACATGATATAAAAAACAATCAATTCTAATTTCTAAGACAATATTCCATGGTAGAAAAACATCCATAATAGATTAGGTTTACTCTCTAATATCATACATAAAGTCTCATGGAACAAAAAATTAACCAATTAATTGCAGAGATATCATTGTGAACACATTATAACATCTTTATGCATATGATTTACACATAAATAATCAAACATAAGTATTAAACATAAGGGATTTTCATAGAAATAAATGTTCTTTGTAATCAAGTCATAGGGCTTAACCAGCGAGTGTATCATAATTGTGTCCATAAAATAATGGAATTAAATCATAATTTAACATTAATAATGTAAATAAGAATTGATAAGGATAAAATATGTCCAACTAAAGTTAAAATATGTAAAAATAGTGTTCACAAAACTTTATAAATGATCCACATTAGTGTGCTTTAAGGGAAAATATTAACGATCCTTTAAGGAGGAAAGAGTCATAGTTGTTTTTGTAAAAGTATAAATAAAATAATATATATTTTCATGACGAGTTGTTGTATTTTACAAAAAATAATGGTGACTTAAAATAGATTATAGAGTGTACTTGAAAATGGTTATGAAACAGGGAAGTTCTTTTTAATTGAGCATGTTTATCATGTAGAATTGAGAAGGGGACCTTTTAAAACATGTATATCTAATAAGATAGTGTTTAATGGATTTATATACACATTTATGGAACACATAAAAAAATTTAGGATAGTTATGTAAGAATTAAGAAAAAAACACATTGTGGAAAAGTGAGAGAAAGTGTATCCTAAAAAATGGAGGTTCGGAGAGATCTCTTACCTTATGTATGAATAAATTATTAAATTTCACTTAATGTATATGATAAAAAATATTGATTCATAAATTAATTAATTAAGAACCTATTGATTTTTTTTATAATATATTTATTACATTCAATTATTTTCATTTCAATGAGTTATAATGTTCAATTCCAGCTTTATAGGAGCATTATTCTTGAGGTTTCATAGACGTTCTACTTGTATATAAATATGGAAGTCAATTTCAAATGGTAATAATTATCTAGAATAAAAATTAAAATTTATTAATGTAATTATATATTTTTATGTGTTCCCATGTATCAGTTGGTTTTCTGGAATTAAGATGATTCACTTAATATGGTATTAACGATAAGAATATAATTTACTTTTGCAGTTTTTTCGTCCTTCACAAACATGTTTTTTATTTAATATTATGTTTATATACTAGTTCCATAACAAAAAAAAGTAATAATGAAAATATTGAAATCTTATTTAATTAGAATAATGGTTTTATGACCATCCATGATAGCAGTAATATAAAATGAAAACTAATCGTTCACGAAGGCAGTTAACCAACATATCATGGACTATATTTTTGTTTTTTGAATAAAAAATAATAAAAGATATTTTAGGATTAATATTTCACTAAAAACATTAAATAATAGTAAATATATGATAATAGAGTTATCAAGTTTCATTGGATAGGGGAGTTGAGGAATTGATAAGAAAAGAACATAAATTAGAAGATAAAAATAGGGGATTTTGCCTCTTGAGTGTATTCTGATTGAGAACCTACTTAAGAAACTTGGGTTTTGACTTTTTTGATACTAAAAGCTATTAGAAGCGTGGAAAGGTATTTGGAAGGTAATTGGGTTGAATATTGGAAAGATACAAGGTTTATTAGGTGTTATAAGAAGGGGTTGTTTTTTTAGGGGAGGAGAGGGGTGATTTTGTTATATTAATTAGTTAATTATTTTTGATCAAGACTATTAATAGTACTAATTTATATGTCCAAATATTTTAAATTGAGAATTTTATTTATATATAATGTGTACTTATATCATCCATGACTCAAAAATGACTCAAAATTTCATTTATTTAACTTATAATGTTAAATACTACAAATTACTAAATTTTACTATTCACAAAAATTCATTTATTTTAAAAAAATAAAAAAATCACCCCCACGAATTGTTTTTTTGAAAATTACTAAAGTGGAATCCATTTTAGGAAAATAACTTTATAAATATGAGAAATTTAATTTTAAAATGAAATCATCATTTATATGAAAAATACTGATTTTAATTTTAAACTCGATTTTATGACCCAATGAAAAATTAATTAAGGTCTCATAAAATTATATTATACATATAATAAATCATAATATTAATTTATGAATTTATTTTATAAATTTTATTTTAAAACATTATAATAATTAAAAAAATTTAAACAGTCATTTTCATTTTACAAATAAACTATTTAATTTATCATTTTTAAATCATTTATTTAATTATACAATGATATATTTATATCATATTTTTATTTATATGTTACCTAAATTTTATTTATACTTTTATAGGTGATGTTTCTATTCTAATGACTAGATTTATATTCTGAATAGTTTTATTTCTATTCTAATTGGATATTTACTATTCCAATGGTATATGTTCTTAAATTTATACAAACACCTCTTATTTCATTCATTAATCATTAAATTAAACATAATATCAAAGTTATATATTTTTATCATAAAAATGAATATTTTATTAAAAAAATAATTTTTTATTTCTATAACTTATTTTGTGTGTGTGATTATTCTAGTGGACTGAGTATATCAATATTTTCACAATATTGTTATGATCTTATTTCCTATTTTTCATCATGTCGTAATATTTTGAATTATTATTGTTTTATTTACTAACTAATGTATCAAGATGTTTTTATTGGGTTCTCTATGTGATTTATGTGTTTTATGACATAGTTATAAGAAGATAAATTCCATTGATAAAATTACGATTCCTTCCACTAGGTTTAACAGGAATATCACCCCATGCCCTTAATAACACTAAGGCTATGTGGGAATCACATTCAATGACATTTACTATATTAAATAAAATTATTTGTGTTATTTAATTCTTATAACCATCCCAAAAAGTGAGTATATCAACCCATTTCATGATAATATCATTTAAAAAGTAATTTCATCACATATCATAAGAAATATCACGTATAATGTGAACATAAAATCTCCATGTATTCATAAAAAATATCAGTGGTAGGATGTCCCACTTGGAATAATAACTGGAAAACATAGTCTTAGAGGGAATCCCACCCACCTAACATAAATATTCAATACTATTTGAAATCATATCCTAATAATCATACTCATCTTAAAAACATAGTCTTTAAAAGAATCCAATCCCATATAGGGTACTCACTAGAAATATTTGAATAACTTATGAAATGAAGAGCTTGAAATTATCTAAGAAATAAAAGAATAACCTATTCCATGTTAAAGGATTATACTAATTCCCAAGATGGTATTTAGTGACCAAAAAATCAAAATAAATAGTGCGATCCAAGTGGAAAAAATATATTGTCACATACATTTCATAAAGAATAAAACCAAATGGTGCATAAACCTATTGAGAAGGAAGAAACCAATGCTGAATCTGTTGAAGAAGAATATCCTGATAATATTTTTAAAACATAAGTGTGACGATGTTATGCTACATTCTATTTTATTAATCACATGAAAATAATGATATGATTCAAGATTATCTTTCAAGTGTTTGAATTATCTAAAGGATGAGTTATCAGTTGTTGTTATGCCGTGAAGTGATTCCTTACACTTAGAGTCAGTTAAAGAACATTAGAAATAGGGTTGATCTTGTGGATTTAGGAGAGGTTGTCATTGTTAATTATTTCTAGAATTACTCAATTCGTTTTTATGAATTATTAATATGAAGATCAATATAACGGAATTACCTTATATTTTTTATATTATAGATGAATTTGAAGAACAATATTTATAAAAATACACTATATATAATCCTAAAATAAATATTGTAATAATATTTGATTATGGGAGCACATCCATGTGAACTGTTGATTGAGCAAACTAATAGAATGTTTTTTAACATTTCGTTATGATAATCTTCTACTGTAATGATTTTAAATGATTTAGTGAATTAATTTAATTCTATAAAATTTGAGAAATCATGAATTAGGTTTTCTTAGAGAGATATAATCTATTTTCGAGGATTGATACATATAAAAAACTAAGAGAAAATAGATCCTAATGTCGGTTTAGAGTGATGAATATAAAACATGTAACATGCCATGAATTTTGTGAACCAATATTAATAATAATACAAAGAAGTAAAACAATGAGTTTTTATAGGATATGGGAAAAGCCGAAAAATAAGGTAATAAAAGATATTTATTTTGGTAAAATATTCTAAATATGGTAGGATATTGTAATATATATATCATTAAAGAACAAGTGAATGACATATATTCATTATTGTAATAAAAAAATTAAATTTATTTTTTCATATTCTGTTTGGGTCATTTGAAACTATTGGGAGATGGTATTTTACTCTAATAAGATATTGTGTATGTGTTAGGAAACATTGGGTAATAGGATGATATCAGGCACTATCCACTTATAATTTAATACAAAAATATAGGTAAAAAACTCAAAATCAGATGAGACCAATAAAAAAACTATGTATTCACCCATTTCAAGGATTATCCATGAAAAAATAAAAGTACATTTAAATACCTTTTTTATTTTATTTCATTCTTAGAAGGCTGAGATTAAAATTTTAGTATATTATGTATTAATTGACAACATAGGCATGTTTTAAAGGGAATTTAATTTTTAAAGGACATTACTACTGATTCATCACCCACTTACGAGTGAGGTAACCATTCATAGGTCACATCCTTAAGTATCATAGATCAAGTTCCCAAAATAATATCTAGATCATGGGAAAATAATGAAATAAAAAAATATTAATAGTAGAGGTGTTCCTACCTTTGTTGGAAACAAATACAATTGATGTAAGAATAATAATAAACTTTATCATTAATCTCCTAGCATAGAGGTTTCAATTCATTAACTATGTGATTTTAGTCTATTGGAAAAAGTAAATAAATATCCATTTCTAATTAGAGGAATCTTGAAACTAATGAAAAAAATGATATTAATATTCCATTATTAGAAAATATATTTATTTAATTTATGGGACATCAAACTAAAAAATCATTTTATGAAATATTAAAAAAAACTATGAAGGGGAAGTCATCGTCAAATCAGAAAATATATAAATCTATTGAGAAATGATTGATTATATTTAAATATGGGTAAAATAAATTATTGCCTAATTTTTTTCAAGAATATATGAAATTGTCAGTAATATAAAAGTATATTGTTAAAATATATAAGATTTTATAATTTTTGAATATGTTAATTAAGAAAATTTATAATAAACTTAATCCCATGATCTCTTTTCTAGAATTCATAGATGTTCATGCACTATATAAAATTTAAAAAGTATTCATTTCATATGAAATGGGATTGATACTAGAATTTAAGAATAAATATAAAAAAGAGATATCATTTAAAGACATAATAAATCAAAAAAACCAAGGAAAATGCAGTTAGTGAAACTAGGGATTCTAGTGATTATGAATAAAAGGATTAATATTATAAGAGTACCATGTATCATATATATAAAAATATTATAAAATTAAAGAAAAAAATAAAAAGTAAAATTTCTACTTAAATTCTTCTAAAGTGGTTGTGTTGAAATATTTTTCTTGTATTTTATAATTATAATGTTTAGAAAATATATTATATATAAACAAATCAATAAATCTCAACATAATTCTTGGGAGGAATTTTAAAATACGTGAATAAGTTGGTGAATTAAGAAATAATTTCAAAGGAAGAAAAAATTGAATTGTGATGAATAAATAATATGAAATATACTTCATGTATCAGATAATAATGGTATTAAACTATTAAATAGTTTAAAAACATCATGGATCATGTTTATAATCATGAAGATTCCTCATTTAGTTTCGAATAAGGTGAGGGAACTTATATAGGGAACATGTTAAATGTATAACTAGATTCATTTCATGAGTAAAAAAATAAGATCAAGAAATAATTCAATTTTCAATGAAATGAATATAGAAAGAAGAATTATTCTAGGAAATAACATATCTATAATAATCTGATAACCTTGATGAACTCAAGAATATAAATATGAAAAATTATGAGTACGAAAATATTTTGAAATATATTATGGAGAAACTCCAACTATGAAAATATGACTGTTACATTATTCAATATAAATTTTTACAAGATAAAATGTTATTGAATAATATGGGGGATAATTTCGATTATGTAGTGAATACTATTGTTGAGATATAAAAATAATTTGGGAAACTAAACCTAGTGTATCTAGTTAAATCTTTAATGCCTAGTCATCATGAATTTTTAATATGACAAAGAATGTAAGAAAAACAATTCTAAATCATGTTTTATTTGGTCCAATAATGCTTATGGGAAACATATTTCTATATCTATAAAATAGACATAAATCACTATAAAATTAGTTCCCCATAAATTTTAAGCTATCACAAAACACGGTTTTCTAAAAAAATCAAAAATAATGTTTATTTTATGGATGATCTAGACTTATTGAATAATTTCAGGGCTGTGTGATTTTTACCACACGTCTTACTCTATAAAGAATAATATATCCCTATTAGAGAGAAGTCATGCACCTAGTTAGAGTAGTCTTGATAATATTAGAATAGAATCATAATAGAAATAAAAAAATATGAGTAGGAATAGATCAAATATATCCTCATATAACAAATTTGATTGTTTTGATAAAATATGTGGAAGATGTTTCCAATAAGGTAATTGTATAGAAGAATGAATAGAAAACCATCTAAGACAATTTACCTATATTTAAAAGGGTAATGGAATTGAAAATTCAAATCAAGGAAAATGATATCTTATTTTTGAACATCCCCTAAAATTATACAGAATGATAATCCATGGATTCATGATTGTGTATCATACTCACACATGTTTGGAGAAAGTTTTTTAAAAAACAAAGAAGAACATGGTTATGGGAATATAGAATTATTCAATAACAGTTCTCTCATAATTAAATTTATTAGTAAAGCTGACATTGAAAAAATCTCAAATACATGGATTCTCATTATTTGGAATGTCTTACACATGAAATTTCATGTGTGGGAAACTTTTATGATAATTTGAATGATGTTAGGTTGAATAAAAAGATAGGAATCATTGGGAATTAAAATGATTGAATTTTTAACAATAAATTTGAGAGAAAAGTATAAATTTATTTTTTATTGGGGATTAAAATGATTCTTGTCATTGGAGAGATAAATATGAGAATAAAATAATTCACATGAAACTTTTCCACTTTTCCCAGAAAAATATGTGAAAATATCAATTAATTATATCGTAAGAGATCTATATCAACTTATAATAGAAAGGGAAATTATTTATTAAATAGGAAAAAATAGGAAAATGGTTTAAATAACATGTAAAATATAAGATATTCAATACACCGAACTTATTTAGTTAATCCTTACATACTCATGTGGTATTATGTGATAAAATAAAAATATTAGTGATTTTTATTTCATTAAAATCATTAATGAATTCACATGATTGATTCATGTTATGTTTATCAAAAAGAAAATTAAGGAAATCGATAAGATTAAATTAAATTGCAGATAGGATAAGAAAGTTGGTTATTTACATCAAAAGGTTAAGATTATATTATAACAATGAATATAAATAAAATTACTTTGAAAGATATCTTAAAAATAATTTAATCTGGAGTGAATATAGAGCGCTATAAACTACCAAATATAATGGCGTTACTAAAATGAAAAAGCAAAATCTTGTAGAAATGAAAATAATGATTTTGGCTGAGTAGATACTCATTAAATTATTTTAGATTTTAAAATTATACTATTTTTCACATATAAAATATATTTTCAATGAGTCTTTATAAACACTAGAGTTATTTTCAAATGTGGTTTCAAAAAAATCTAATAGTTAAATACTTGATGCATTTCGAATTCTTTCCAGTATGATGATCAAGAGCATAACCCATGGAAAATTTGAATAGAAATATGAGGAAGGAACTTTGATGGGACACCTATGAAATTTTATAGGTTATAAGTTCTATAAAAAGTAGATGTAAATTTTTTTGGTCATTTGATAATAAATGATTAATAATTAGTAAAAATAAAATGTGTCTGGAGAGTATGTTTCAGAAAATCATAAATAAAACATCAAGAAGAATGAAAAAATAGTTGATGTTATAGCTATAAGTAAATTAATGAGTGGATTTTGTAGAAACATTTTCATCAGTGGAACAGATATAATCTATAAAAATTTTCTTGGTAATAGAAACACACATAAATTACAAGGTTTATCAATTTGATGTGAAAAACTATTCATAATTAGAGATGATTAAGATGATGTTTTTATTGAAAAACTAGGGGGTTTGTTTTACCTTGTCTGTCTCCATTTCACTCTTTATTTTTTTAATAAATGATCAGAAGCTTAGCTTCTAGATGGACTTGATTGGTATGGATATCATAAAATCTTAAACAATATTCAGTATCAAATCATATAGATATAATATTTCTTTTCATAAAGAGAGAGTGTACAATGGTGATGAGAAACATGAATATATATGAACTAAGTGGAAATTTCATAATTTTATACAAACACAATTCCAATGGAGAGATGTGAGGAATTGTGAGTAAAAATATCCTTTTTATGTTTCCCATATCACACGAGGATGCATTTAATAAACACCCATATAGATATAGATTCTATTATCAAAAGGGGATATGGAGTGTACAAAACCTGTATAATTATTTGTGTATGTGACTTAGCCTTATCTAGTTTTAATATAAGGTAGTGTATATTGATAAATAGTGGAAGATGGGTATTTCTTATTGAATGGGTGATCGTCTATGTCAAGTGGACAAAATTCCTTGTCAACAAGAGTTGTAATTCTCTCAAAAACAATTCTATATTTATTTGTGTGGTTTCACGACATTTCTAATATGTTAGTGAATATTATATTTTTGGTAATCAGGAGATTATATAAATTATGAAAAGTGATGAGATTTTTAGAATTAGTTGAGATATATTGATAAAACTTCCATATGGGGATATTGATAGTTACTATGGAATTTTAGAACAATTTTATATGTTATCATCTATTATATAGAATCATTGGAAATTACTATGATATTTTTTAATATTATTTAAATTGATTGAGATAATTTGTGGAGCCCTAAATTAATGTGATATGTAATGTGAATATTTTTTGATGTATATAATTCTCGAATTTTAGTTGAAAATTTGACATGTCTCACCTAATCAACCATCTAAGGCAGTTCATAAGACTTTTTGTTCTTTGTAAGACCTTATTTTAATTCTAAAATACTTTGGTCTCTAATGGAAACGAATAAAAAAATGAATATTTAATATGGATTTTGGATGTTTGTAATAATACTGAGTAAAAAATATCTGTTTTTTATAACTGAAATTATTTTTTTAAACATCATAAGACATAGTGAAACCTAATAATACTTTTTTCAGTTCATAATAGTTTAGTCTCAATTTTTAATACATTGTTTGTGTTCATGAGAATTTTAATTATTATTGATAATTTGGAAAATTTATTTCTTCCTAACATTTTACCGGAAACTTTTTTATAGTTTTTAGGTTGTTGGAAATTAAGAATGATACAGAATTCTTAATGTTGTAAAAAATAAAGAGTTTCAAATTATCTGGGAAATTATTGAATAAACTATTTAGAGAAAAAGCTATTATTCATCTCCTAATAGGATATTCATTGTTTAAAAAATAAAAATAAAGATTTATATTCATGTAAAATCAAGATATTGTTACATTCCGTTCATGAAAAAATATCACATGGCATGGGAAATATAATGTGAAATAATCAACCAAGAATGAATCTGTTGATGATGATTCTCTAGAAAATATTTATTGATTTTTTTATTATTAAGTATTTTTTTGTATTTTTTTAATCACATGGAAAACATTTCGTTATTCAAGATAATATTTTCAGTGTTTGAATTGTCAAGAAGATAATTAATCAAGTGCATCTACTCCTTTAAGAGTTTCTTACACTATGAGTAGGTTGAAGAAAATAATAATTGAGGATGATCTAGTATAATGATGGTATAAGATCACTAGTAATAATTACAAGAATTCACTAATGAATATATATGTTAATTATTTATTTAGTAATAAATATGAAGAGAATGCCTAAGTTTTTTTGTTTATAATCTAAAAGGGATGAAGGGTTTTTGTGGGAATAAACTGGATAAATCCGTTAAATAAATAATGCTATACTCCTTGACAACAATATCATACCTACATGAACCAATGATTGAGGAAACAAATCAATGGTTTCTTTATAAAATTCAATTATTATAATACTCTATAATGATGATCCCTAAATTATCAACTTAATTAAATGTATTATGGAATATTTTAGAAATCACTAATAAGTGATGTATTCGATAGAGTGTGTGTTTGTGTGCGGGGGAGTACTGTTGAGGATCCAAAACTGAGAAAAAATATTGTATATGAATGATGTTTTGTGTAGAACAAGGAAGTTCACTGGTTCTTTATAATTCAATGAATTAATAGTTAAAATTACAATAAGATTAATATCAATGAGTTACTAGAAGAGTTAAGAGTATAAAATCGATCAGTTTATAATCATAATTAATTTTGGTTAATTTTCTTTAATGGATGAGAATATTTTGATCTATTTATATTTGTGGAAGAATATGAAGATTTTGTCATTTTTTAGTGTATCATAGATTCTTAATTAATTATTCCCACTCTTTTCTATTTATTTTTAACTATATGGAGATAGTATTTTATTCTAGTGTGACACATTTTATGTGATGGGAAGTATTTAGTTATTTGGTTATATTATACATAGAAATACCCATTTTTAATTAATCACAAAATTCTTCTAGAATAAATGAATCAAATGGTAATGATCAAAAAAAGGATGTAATCACCCATATCAGGACCAACCCTTTTAATAATTACTATAAATTTTGTTTCCATTTATTATATTATATATGGTTAAGGATGAGATATACATTAGAGTGAATTTTTTATTAACCAGATGTCATAATTTATTCGTCAGTGATAGAAATTTTAAAATAATACAACCACTGATTTATCCACCCTTTTAGTGATGTACTAATTTCTATGTTAAATCATGATTCATCAACAATCATTTTGAAAACTATATTATAATCACATAAAATTATGAAAATATAATGAGAAACTCCAAATATGATACATAAACGCATGCATATTTTCACCTATGGAAATAAAATAACTAATAAATCAATATAAATAAACAATACCCTTGGATAAAATCAACTCAACCATAAAAATGAGGGAAAAGAACAAAAATCACTAGTCCTTGGTATCCAGGACTCCAGCTTCTGGAGTTGCTGGTTAGGTATAAACAAAGATTCTTTCACAAGGTTTGATTTTTTATGTCACTTTTTACCATATCCAAAATAGTAAGATAAAAATAGGATTGCATACCACTTGTTGACATCTATAACACTTTCTTTTACAATTTTCATGATCCAGAGTACCATATAACCTCAAGAGAAACTCCTCACATACCAAAGATTATGACTAGAAACAAGGGTTCAACAAAATAACATATAGAGAATATATCCTTGCTATCATCCTTTGAAATTATAACTAAATGATTTAACCAACTATAACTAGTGAAATATCCGCACAAAACAAATGGGGTTTCAATAGGAAGTCAAACATAATAAATTAAATTTCTATGTAATTTACATATAATTTATATAAATTGATTATAATATAACATAGGTTGGTTACCTAGTGGGATGATTATATATATTATAATAATAAACTAAAATTAGTATAAAAAGGAACTCATAAATTGTTATAAAATTCCCCTTAAACATGTCTCTATAACAAATTATGCTCCCACAACTCACTTACTTGTACTATGTTTTGTACCCAAACCTATCTTCCAACCATAAGTCTTGTATACACACCAAAGTTCCCATATGTGTCATGGTAATAATACTCAGTCGAAGACCACCAACAATGACTCTAAATTGTTCTATATTTTCATGTATTCATTGAATAAAATGAAGCCACACTCAGAATACACAAATACCATTATCAAAATATGGGTATATAAGAAGTCACCTTGATCATCAACTCTTACATACTTTATCTTATATGGGTTTACATTTTGAACATATCACATGAAATATCCAAGGGTTAAAATACCATATTATTGACTAAAATATCATGTATAACCATTGTTATAATGAACTGTTTCATCACGTAGATCATGGGTGAATGTGCATGGTGTCCTATACAATATGAAAAATTGACATAAGGAAAAAATGACCCATTTTACCATAAATCCAATTTATGGATATATAATCTAGTTAAATTTTAATATTAGGTGTCAGGATTTACTATCCAGACCCTTTATGAATATCAAAGACAAGTGGGAATATCAACCCATCCTTAAAACACATAATAAAAAATGGGCATATCATCCAATTCATGAATAACACCAGGGACAATGGGAACTATATCACATGAAAAAATTATATTAAGGGAAAATATGAATATCATCCCTTAAATTAATTAGACAAAGGAGAATGTGAATTTCAACCCATGGCTTTAGAAATACTATGGCTGTGTGGACATTAGATCTCGTGCCACTAACTAAATCAAGGGAAATTTTGAATGTTATATTATAATGACCAAAAAAATTATAAATAAATTTTAATTATTAAAATAATAAATTACTTATTATGAAATTTAGTTATAGATATACATAGAAATATTTGTTTAGTTTGGACTAATATAGCCTCTTGGGTTTAAATGATCATTATATATATTAATAGTTAATAATATTATCCTTTAGATAGTGATATTTTAGAATAGTATATATTATGGGTTATGATAAAGTCAAATTGATATAATTGGAAGAAGTGATGATCTCAACTAGTTGAACGGTAACTATAAAGCACATTAATTAGTTCTTCCAAGGGATATTCAATCACTGGGCATTTCCCTTGACCACACCCAAGAGGAGATTCAACATTTGAAGCTTGAGTGAAATAATTTATAGGATAATTTCCAGATTATTGAAATCATGGTCCAAACCATGTTTTTCAAACAACCCCATGAAATTTCCACCATCCTAGACTATACCCTCAGGGAATACATTGACATAATATAGGTTTGTGTATCTAGACCATAGTAGTATGAACATATACTTTTTTTTAATCAAACAATGATTACATTTATACCTTTTTATTATTATTACATTAATGTTTATATAATATTTGGGATAAAAATTACATTTTGAAATGAATAAATCAATTTTTATGAGAAATATATATAGTTTCAATTAAGACAGTCTTTTGAAAAATTCATGTATTTTTGAAATAAATAATATTTTAATTAAACATTATTAATAGATTATAATTATTTATATGTAAGTGACAATATTAGGTCATGTAATCCAACTCAATTTTTATAATTTTAAGAATGTGGTTATTATCATAAAAACTAGAATTTTTCAGTAATTAAGAAATTTTATTTTTGAGATAAAATTGTCATAATTGGAAAATTATTTTGATAAAATAAATTTTATTTTTGAAATAAAAATTTCCAAATTATAAAATGGATTTTTTTTAATTTTTTTCACCATTCTTATTTTTCAGTGCGAATAAAATAGGTATAAATATATGGTATGTATTGTGACATAATAATGGCACAAAAGTGATTTAATTGTTACAACGAAGTGTCTATGATGAAGAAACATGAGGGGGTGAATTGTGTCCTTTCAAAACATTTTAAAAACTAATCTTCCCTCATGAAATTAATGCAGTTCTTTCGTTATCTTTTAAAGATGAGTGAGTAGTTGAAATAAAAGAAAATGACATAGTGATGTAAGTGGACCAAGGATCAAATATCTCCAAGTATACTCCATGAACACTCTCTCCACATGCTTGGTGATTTTTACTAGAAATTTCTTTTATAGGGGACATCTACTACTCAGTACAGACATATAACACCTTAAAATAATGATTTTTCATGTCATTCCAATTCTTTTATAGGGAAAACAAATAACCAAATTTTAGTATCATAAGATTACTCTCCGCAGATAAATTAGTGTTAGTATAAAATAATCTAAAAATAATAATATATCATGATATAGATGTTGAAATATCTTTTTCTTGAAGTTGTAATAATAACAACCCGTTTTTTATAATATTGAATAAAAATATAATCCAAAACAATTTCCTCCACGTCAGATGTGATTTATTTATAAAACTAAATAGAAAACAGTCAAAATATGGTTAAACATGTATTATTCCAAATTGTATCTCTGGTATGTACATTTTTATGTAGTAGAAAAATATTAATAGTGAAATACAACATCAACATCAGTAGTCAAACACACAATGATCAAAACATGCATGACTCCAAATCACAACTATAAAGGCAATGTCATGTTAATATATTGAAACATGAATCACTCTCTATATCTTCATAGAAACAAAATCTATATATATATATAGAGTATGAGAATCTAGATATTTATCATGATGATCATAATTATTTTAGGTCAAACAGATTCATAAATATCTCATAATAAATCTTGAGTTTTAAAATTCAATATTTTTTAAAGAGTCATAACATAACATAGAAATATAATTTATTTTATAGGGTTAAAATGAGACTTTGAATCAATATTTATATAGTTTTAAAGAGGTATTTAATTCCGTTAAGACCATTTCAAAAAATGAGGAAATAAATCATAATTCAAAATTCCATCTTTAACTAAGTCAAATGTTGGGTTGGTCTTGTTAGCAAAAAACACCAAAATTATGGTTGATATAATATAGTTTATTATTAAAGTAGGGAATATGAACCATATTTTTATTCTGAAAAATAGGGTTACATCCAAAATTAGGGTTTCTGATCTATATAATTATCTCAAACATAGGGTTTAAGAACCATACGTTATGATTAAAAATGTAGTGTTTGAACAGAGACTCCAGATTACTTATAAAACAAATATATAATACTTTTCCTCTGATAAAAAAAATATCCTCTAATATATTTAAGAATAAATATATGTCTATAATAAAAAAAAATCTGTTCTAGTAATTAATTTCATGAAATTCACTTCAATTAAATTCATACCAACACAAATGTGGGTGTTTTTCATCTTCAAAAAAATAATTTAATGAAATTTTTTAATAAACAGATTCTCAAAGATATAAACCTTTTTGATGATCACAAAACCCTTAAAATAAATATTAAAATTGAACAAAAAAATATATTAAATTTTAAAAGTTTGTGAAAATAAATTAATTTCAATTATATTTCTACCTATTTAAAAACCTTTACAAATATATTTTTCTCATAAATATTTTATAGTTTTTTAAACATATTTATATCCATAAATATATCATAAATTTTCCATAAAATCTCATAAATTTATTATAAATTTATACACTTTTTCATAACATCAAAAAGAAATTATTAAGTAGTCTATAACATATATGATATAGAAATGATATTTAAACCTAGTGAAACAGATATATATATATATATATATATATTACATTGAACAAGATACAAATATAATAAAGAATAATGTTTTTTGGAAGGATTGGATGAATCATATAAAATATAAAAACATTAATTCTTTTCACTTATAGTAGCTTGAACTCTTGATTTAAGTATTATTCTCTTTTGAACATATACAGATAATTTAATCAATAAAGAATATGATAACTTTTTAACTAAAAAAAACTTTAACTCATTAGGATTTAACTTAGTAACATATTATATTCTAAGGTTCTCTATTTAACTTATCATGTCAGCATTAAATGTGTTGAATAATTTTTTATATATTGATCTTTTATTTGCATTATGATACTCTATATGATGTTTATAAAATATTGTTATTGAAAATTTATATTTTTGTAACTCGTCATAATTTTTTATAGGATATTTTAGATCTTCATACAACTTTACTACTTATTTATTTAGATGATTAAACTTGAATGGAATCACTACATAAGGCATTCCAAATTTAACTATTTGAGATGTCGAAAATTCTAGTTCTTGAAAACCATGAATTTAGTTATCATTTCTATAAGGGTTTTTCACAAAATCCTTAACAAAGGGATCTCCAAATTCTCTAAATATTTGAGTAAAACAAATTCCTAACTTTTTGTTTTGATAAAACATTTTTCTATGCTTGATGTTCTAGATCAATTCATTCTTATCGGACTAGTTTCTTCAGTTTTCCATTAATTTTAAATTTTGAATAACGAAAATAAATGGTTTAAGAGAATTCATGAAAATATTTTAGGTTTTATAAGGGTAATATGATACTTTTCATTATGAAAATTTTTAAATGATGTTTCATATTCCCTATATGATATATATTTTAATCATTTTAGATTTTAGTTTTTAAAAATAAATTTTTATATAAGAAAAATATTTTGAATGAAGAAATTTCCTAAATAAATAAAATTAGTATAAAAAAATTCAGAATAAATTTTTACAAGATGAACGTTTAAATAAGGAAATTATTTTTTCATAAACAAGTTTTTCTATAAAATTCCCCAAAATTATAAATTTCCTAGAGAAATTTATTTAGTGATACATATAAAAAAATGTTTATAGATATTTTAGTATTTCATCAATATTTCTATATATCATAAAACATTTAATTAAATGTATAATTTATTAAAAGTACTAATAGATTGATTCATTTTTTGAAATAAATTTTCATGAGTTTAAATATTTTAATGAAAAAAATTTAAAAGTTTCTACCCCCTTATATAAAATAGTCAATGCATTCAAATAAAATATTGAGACGAAAATAAAGTAAATACTAGTTTAATAGTTTTAGTTTTAATGATATTTCAATAAAAACAAAAATTTCCATAATCATTAAGCATCCACATAGTGATATAAAAATTATGTCTAGTGGTTCATACTTCAAATATATTATATTCAAGTTCCTTTTGGAAAACTTATATTTTTGGTCTCAAAATGTTAGCAATTAAAGTTTTAGGTATAAAAATATATTTATTTTTAGTATATTTTATATTATCAAACCTAAATTGTTGTTTTTAATAATAATTATGGTTAATAATAAGAAATTTAAGATTTTTAAATTAACATTCATTTTAACAGTGTCTATTTATTAAATAATGAAAATGTTGGATATTTGATAAAATGATTATTTCATAATCAAAAAGAAAATAATTTCAATATAATTTTGGATTTTCTCCATTACTATCAATACCATGTTTTTCTTTGTAAATTTTATTTTTTACAATAAATTGATTTAAATAGTTTTCTCCCATAATAGGCATACTAGATGCTTATTTTATATTATTAACATCATCCAATAATTATTTAATTTTGTTTTCATGTAGATGATATGAAATTATTGAAGAATTAGTTATTAAATATGAAATATTTTTTTACCAAACTATCTTTATTAATTAAAACAATATCATAAGATTTATAAGTTTTTTTGATCTTAATTTGAAGATTCCGATTTTTTTGGAAGCAAAATAAAATTCTCGTTAATTTAATTATAAGACACATTATTAGAATTATACCTTTTAGAAAAGAAATTTTTTGGACTCATAAGCATGATCCATAAGACATAAATTTATCTTTTTATTTTTCATGCTCATATTCAGAGATTAGAGTAGATTCATCACTACAATTTTTTGATGCTCTCTTAGTGGAATTCATGTATTTTTTGACTTTTTTTAAAAATTGAGTTTTCGATTAGATTTAATCAAAGTAAATTTAATTCTTAATTGATGTTCTTTTTTTCATTAATAGAAACTGATTTCCTTATCTTTATTAATAATTAATTTATCCCCTCTCCTATTATACAGATTTTATGATTTTTTTTCAAGATGTGATAGGTCATCACTAAAACCTATATGACTAGAATCTGAATCAAAAAATTCATCCATCAAAAAATTAAATACAATGGTTTCCTTTTTTCTAGAAATATAATTTTTAGCTTCATCTTGCATCTCATCTTCAAACATCATTAAGGTTATAATCAATTATTTCCTTGTTAGTTCTAAGACTGGATTGGATTATTTGATTACAAAAATTTACCATTCCATTTATAAGGTATGACACTTAGAAATTTTAAATCCAGGTTTGATTGTTTGATTATTTTTCCTAGTTAAAAAATACCATTTAAAACATCTATCAATATTTCATTCATTCGAGTAATGCTATCATTTTCATATATCCTAAAATTATCAATTTTTTTCTTATCTTATTTATATAACAATTTTAGTTCATTTGTAACTAATCAAAATATATTTTCACATATCATATGTAGCATCAAACTGAGGATCTTGATTAAATTCATCAGTTCCTAGCAGACAACCTATGTCATTCATTTCTCTTAAATTTAGATCATATTATTTACCTTGATTATCACTCCATTTTTACTAAATAATCATTAGGAATTTTATATGGATTAACTACCATCAAATAAAATCTTATTATATAATTTTTTAGATAAATAATCATGTGTTCTTTCCATTATCCAAAATTATAAACCGTTAAATATAGTGAATGAATCGTGGATACAAATTCCCTATGATCATCCATTGAGAATTAAATTCATCTAAATCATTAACTTGGGAGTATTAGAGAAAAAATAGAAATCTTCAATATCCCATAATATCACAATGCTTTTATATCACTTGTTTGGATGGAATGGCTATGATAAAGATATAAAAATTTGGTTAAATGTTTCCTTTAAAATCCTTGTTGAAAATATCTTTCCCCTTGAAATTAAAGTGATTCTTTACTACTCTATTAGAGATCAGGGAGTATAAAAAATATTTAAAGGGAATATGTTGATGTATATTGGTTTGGAGAACAATGATCCCATGGTATAATAAACTAAAAATATCTCCATGAGATTTTTTATTTTCACTATAATTTCCTTTTCAGGGTACTTATACAACTATGTATGGTAATTTTACACCTTAAAGAAAGTATTTTATAGCGACTTATGGTTCTTTAACCAGGAACCAAAATAACTAAAAATTAGTATGATAATCTGAAAACCCATAAATGACTTAGAATGCAGATAAAATACTCTAAAACAACTAATAGATCAATAACTAGACGATGAGAAAACATTGGAATATAGTTCAAACATCAATAGACAGTTTTATATGATCTTCAATAAAATGTGAAAACATTAAAATATTTTTTAACATCAAACATTATTTATTTAAACAATAGTAAGGAAAAAAGAGTAATTTGATTAAAAGTTTACATCTTCAAAGTGTATCTACAATAATTACTTTTTTCAACTATAACAATAATTTAAAAGTAAAACTAAATAGTATCAGTAACATTCAAATAAAAAAGGATCAAAACATATATTTGTCTAAAATGTAGCTCTAGGGGAAAATAAATGTTATTATTTTTCAAACGTACATCACTATATGTATCTTTAAAGTAAGAACATATTTTTATATATTTAAGAGTAACATATTGATATTTATCGTGATGCTCGACTTCCTTTAGATCAAATAAATCCATAGATATCTCATGCTAAATAACAATTATTGGAATTTCAGACATTTAAAGAAAGTTATAAAATTAATTATAATGAGTAATGAGTTAATATTATAAGAACGATCCTTTAAATTAGTTTTTAAATTTTTTATATTATATAATTAATTATAATGGGGATATTATAGAAAAACGTAAATAAATCATAATTCAATGCTCAATCTTTGACCAAGTCAAACATAGGGTTTTTTACATATCGATAAATATAAAAATTATGGACGATGGAATATGGTTGATTAAGAAATTAGGGATGATAATCCAAGATTGTCTTCCTTAAATTTACAGTTTATTACAAAATATGGGTTTTTGATCAATTCATTTATGTCAAACATAAAATTTATCAACTATACATTATGCTTACAATCATTGGGTATGTATAGGGCTTCCGGATTACTTATAATACATTTTTAAAATACATTTATTTTTATTAACATGTAACCTCCAATGGATTAAAGGATGAATATAATTCCAAGATAAAAATAATTATTCAAGATATTAATATCATGAAATCCACTTGAAGTAGCACCATTAGAAATTATAATAAGTGTGTTTGTGAGCATAAAAATAAAAAATAAAATAAAAAATATATTAAATAAACACATGATATACAATAATAAATTTCATAAAATGAATCCCGGAAAAAATATATATTTCTCCTATGAAATAGAGTAATTTTTAATTTATTTGATTAATCTTAGAAATAATTAATATATCCTAAAAAATCAATATTTTATTTGATGGTTTTTAAATAATTTTTTTGTGAACATTACTCACCCACACATCACCATGATATTATTCTAATAGATTTGATTTCTAGCCTTATAAAACATATAACACTACTATTCTTTGGCAAAAACCATGGGAAATAATATGGAAAGGTTTGTAGTTTGTTTTATTTTATTATATCGAGTCTCAAACCAAACTAGAAAAATAAATAAAGAATTCAACTCTATTTATATATAAATACCCAACCAACATACAACTCCTCTTAATTAAAAACCCATTGATCATGATGTAAATCTCAATTTACCTTAAGAAATCCCTCCTAAGGTGTTCCCATGTTCATAAAAATCACCTCTTAAGCTTATAAGTTCCCCTGTCAATGAAAGGGAACTCCCCCTCTTATTTATTCTAGCTATTTCCATGTATTATGAAATTTTATTTCTAATATTTCATATTATAATGTGTTTTTAATCATCCCATTTACATTACTTGTGATTTAAAATTAATTAGAGTCCACCTATTGTAATGACCCATAAATTTTAAAGGAAATTTTCCTTCCTATAATTATGTCTTGTAGTATAAAGCACATATATCATATAGAGAAATCAAATAACATTATTCTAATAAATTGATACTAATAAATTAGTCATTAAATAAATAATAATAATTCCAAAATAGTATATAGGTACAACATAAAGAAAATAAGAGAATAAGAATCATATAATTTAGATATGATCGATCTACCTGAATAACCAAACTTATGAACATAAAAGTAGAGATAAAGCAGAATGTCAATAATATAATATTTATTTTTAAGATGAAATTATTTATAAACATTGGATAAAGTGGGAGTGAATTAAGATTTAATAGAATAAGTGGTATTTATAGGAATCATGGAATCCAGAATACCGTTAAAAATATGACTGTTGGAATAGTAATTTGACCGTCAGAAAATTAACTTGATCATTGGAATAGTAATATGATTATTAGAATTATAACATCACATTTGGAAATGTAAAATAATAATTATTTGTCTTATAAAATGAAAATATGGTATACTTAGTGTATAATTAAATAAATTCAAAAAAAGATAAATGAACTGTTGTTATTTTTATAAAAGTTAAATGGTTTATTTTAATTATTATTATCAATATAATGATTTAAAAGATAATTTTATTTTTTATAATTGATTCCAAAGTTAATAAAATGTTATATTATAATGATTTTATGATTTTATGAGAACATAACTAAATTTTAAAATTGTCAGAAAATCAATTATAATACAAAAGTTAATATTTTTCGACTAAATAATGATTTTATTTTAAAATTTAATTTCAAATATTTAGAAATTTATTTCATATAATAGATTCCATTTTTAAAACATAAATGATTAAAAATTGTATGGAATAATTTTTTGAATTTTTCTAAAATAGTTGATTTTATTTGTGATTAGAGAAATACAGTTATTTTCTGTATTTAACATCATAAGACAAATACATGATTTTTTGAGTAATGGATGATGTAATAACCCATTATATAGAAATATCATGAACCAAATAATGTATATAGTCATTGGAATCAATATTTTCTATATTCTTCATCCAAAATAATAAAAAAATGAATATAATAATAAAAAACACCTCTCTTCCCCCTTATAAATACAACCCCTCACAACTTATAATACTCACACATTTTAGGAATTTATGATTAAAAAAAATCAAACCATTTTCTCCCCATTATCCCTAATTTTTATTGTTTCTATTCTCACCCAAATAAAAATTACAAGTTCCTTAAATAGTAACTTGTGGAGGAGATATTTAAGAGGTAACAGTCTCAAACTACGTCTTTTAATTTATTTTCATTATAAAAACTATCCTCCACTCATTCATCCATAAAATCATAATAACTATAATATTATTTTTGTAATGGAATGGTATATTTCTAATTGAACATATTGTATCAATCCATTTTCTCTTGTCCTCTTATTCAATAAAACAAAACCATTTTCCTAATAACGATGGTTAATCATCTCTATGGACATTTAGTTTTAGTTTTCCATTACTACCTTCAAGGCTAGTAAAAAAACTATTATTATGGTTAAATCATATTTTAATAAATATATTATAAATTATTTCATTTTATGGAACTAATATATAGAAATATTATTAAATAAAATGAAACTACTTTCTGAATGTCGAAAAACCTGCACAAATAAATTAAACTTTTATCATTAACATTTTATCAAATGAAACGTCGTCATGTCATTAAAATGTAATATATGTGAACGTTTAATCTTATATAGGTGAATTAGAACCATTTTATTTCACTTATTGATTTTCATTTCCATTTGAAACTAACATGTAAATTATACAAATGTGAATTGACCATAAAACCATGAAACGAACGCTCACAAAATGAGGAAATTGAACACTATAACACATCAAAATGGACCTGATTAAACTTGGTAAAATTATAAGAAATAAAATATATGTGGAATAGGTATTTTATAAAATAATTAATTAATCTAATTTTAATATCCAGGAAATTAAGTGCATCTACATAACACATTCATACATAATGTAAGAGATATCTCTAAACCTCTATACTTACTCTAGGTATTGCTTTATCTCAATTTTCATCTATTTATCTATAACATATTATTATATAAATATAATATATACTTTATATATGTTTCCAAAATATTTATATAGATAAATTCATCTTTATTTTATGGGTTAATAATTTTTTAAAAATGCCCCCCTTGTCAATTCCTCCTGATAAGAAAACCTGACTAAAAATAACTTTTCTATATCATATGAATTTCCATATACACCCCATAAAATATTTTAAGCCACACAAACATTCTAAAATCATTAATTTTATCATGAAAATACAATTTCTATTATTTTCTATTTTTTTGGAAATAATTATATCTTTATCATCGGCAAGGACTCTTTAATCTTTTCCCATAACTCGTACTAAAGTGACAGATTTCTAAAGATACCTAAAGAATATTTTACATATTTTCACTTAAGTTTAAATTCATTAACTATAAAATATTATTATTATTTCTTCATTATTTTATAAAAATTATTTAATTTTATTTTTTTATAGATACCATTATGATACACCCTTTCATTATTTTACATGAAACCATTACGAAATCCATTTCATTACATAGATAAAACTGATATTTATTCATCATGTTTGGTTTCTATATGTGGAAAAAATAAGAATGGACATGTAATGATAAGTGAACCATGATAGCACTCCAATACATTGGGTAATGTTTTAGTCTCATGAGATGTTATGTATGGGATTAGGGAGTAATCCTAATATATTCAAGGATTTTTCCACAATATGATATCATCATGGTAGTTATCCTTGAATCATGTTTATGTCGGGTTATATATTGGTTATAATTTCTTATATTTACATGGTCATATGATTTCATGTACTATTTGTTATCCATGAATATGTTTATTCACAATCCATGTATTTTATTTTATCATGTTTCTGTTTCTGACTCATTTTTAATTTTTAATTTCCATTTTTATTCCCTAAATAAGTTTTTAGCTCACCAATTTTATCTTTGTATACCCCAGGTTAACCTATTCAGTTTTAGGATCTCAAAGGATGTTAGGATCTCATTATGGACATTAATAAAAATATTATTTATTATAGTTTCATATTTTCTTATTTTTTTCTATTCTTCCAAAGACACCATAAATTTCAATTCTTGCTTTAATTTATGAATAATTATGCTGAAAATAATATAATAATGTTTATAAAAGGATAGGGTCTCAATATTTGGTATTATTGGAAGAAATATTTAACTTTTTTTGGGATTTAGATAAGATAACTTTAATAAGAACCCTATGGATAATTATATCACTATAGATGACCTAGATTAAAATGTATAGAATCATAAGTTAAGATATAGTTTTCATTTATGAGTTACTCATCCTACATTCATAGTTTCTTTTTATATATACTAATTAGATATGTTTTTAATCCACAATTTTTTTCTAGTTAGTGGATGGAAATAAGATATCTGATTCTAAAAAAATTGTGAGAGGCAATGTGATGATTTCCCTAATGACATAAAAATCCTAGTGGGAATAGAAGCTCAAAACTTCTTGAGAGTACTGGATAAAGTGGATCAGGTTTTGAATAATAACATGAATTAGGTAAAACACCCTAATACTCTTAATAATGATTAATTTGTGGTCAAATTATTTATGTGGAAAGGACTCCTACCTTTAGTGTATCTTCATACCACCTCATTTAGGAAAAATACATTACATCTATTAAGAAGATATTCTCAACACCATAGTGCTTAGAAGAAGATAAAGTCATGCTATTGGTCTATTGTTTCTAAAGGGAAGATGATTAGTGTTGGAAACTACTCAAGAAAACAAATTATAAAGATAAAATTGATTCTATGGAATGGGAAAGATCTAGGAAAATATTTTTCAATAAATATATTCCCCAAACTCTTCATTGTAATATGGGGAGGGAGTTCCTCAGACTGAAGAAAAAAGAAGAGATTTAATCGAGTAGAATGTGAAAAACTTCACAATGAATTCAAAATATGACCTTATCATCCTCATGGAAACTAAAATAATGGTTGGTTTGGTAATTATTGGATTAAATCTTAGTGAATAAAAGTCTAGGAAATTTTTGAATCTGATAGCTTTGATGAGATTGTACATTGTTCCCTTAATGTTGAGATGGGTGTTGGAGAATCTTAGGGGTCTTGTGGGGTTAGATTAAATAACTAATAAAATAACGTTCAATATGGGAGTATTGATAGATAAATATATTGGAATCAAGAGAAAACAACATCCCACGTGTCCAAATAGTTGGAAGAATCATCACAGAAACTGTATAAAGGGAATAATATAATGATTTAAATGTGGAAAATTTTGGAATCAGGCTAATCATTGATTAAGGATATGAATAATACCACTAATAATGAATAATAAATGAAGGTCTAATTCAATAATTATCATGTAGTGTAGTGTCTCAACATTTAGGGACAAAAAATTATGCGAGCTAATTACATAAGCTAGTGATTGTTGGATATAATAAACAACAACAACTTTCAAAGATGCAATAAATGAAATGTTCTATCACTAATACTATGGTGGATACTGAAAATGATGTGGAGACAATGATGAAAGATATTCATTCATTAATAGAAAATACAATTTTGATTTTATTTTAGACATTAATTTATATCTTTCATGTTTAGTAGATCTATTCAAACACCACCTCAAAACATGGAGGTTGAGTTATCATTGATAATAGTGAAGGGGGAAATTATTGCATATAATGTATATAAATCCTACCAGGTCAGTTTTTGTGGAATCAACCTATGATAAAATATTTCCCTATATCCTTTTCTAGTGATTAATGTAATATTGGGTTGAAATGTCAATCTTTACATAAATCCAGCACCAAATTTAAGGAAAGTGAGATCACACTCCATATCATAAGACATCCTCTAGTTCTGTGGAAATATAAGGAAGAGGATGAATATCCTTTGGAATATTCTTCTCAACCATGGAAATAATATTAATATTTTCAAGAATATCTCTCTAAAATGATTGAGATAGAGTAGAGGATCAAGGATGAATAAAATCCCATTTTTAGGGAATACTCAAATGTGTTCCATATATAATTTCTTAATCTTCCACATAACTTATATATTGAGTTATAAATAGAATATGAACCTGGATACTTTCTCATACCAAAGACTCTTTAAATTATGGACACTACTGATTTAGAAGAACTAAACAACTAGTTACAAAAGAATAAAGACACGAGTCTTATATGCCTGAGGGCTTCACCGTGGGGTGTGATGGTCCTCTTATTCAAGAATGAGGATCTATCAATGAGCATCAACATTGATTATCATGATCTCAATAAAACCATAATAAAGAAAAATTATCCCCTCCTAGAGATCGAAAATTTGTTATCAACTGCATGGGGACATGTATTTCTCTAAAGAAGAAATTCGGTCGAGATATCACCAATTAATGGTGAATAAAGAAGATATTACCAAAAAATAATTTTAGATGAGGTATGGTCACTATAAGTTCTTATTCATTCTCTTTGGAAAAAATAATTTTCCAGAAATTTTGATGGACTTAACTAATAGAGTCATTATAGATTACCTTGAAAATTTGTGACAGTCATTATAGATGATTTTTTGATACACTCTAAGAGAAAGGAGGAGCATGAGGAGAATTTGAATACCATGCTAAATAATTAGTGTGGTGAAAAACTGTAAGAAAATAATAGGAAATGTGAGTTCTTGATAGAGGAATTATATTCTTTGAAGTGCCCAGATCAGTGTGAATCACTGAGAGGGGGAGGGGGTGAATCAGTGATCCTTTAAAACTTTTTACTAATTGATTCTTAATCAATTAAACCACTATGGCTTGTTAAGGCCTCGATCCACTCTTCTTGTATCTCTCAACCTTTCCCGGATAATGCAGTAATGAAAAGGCACAGGACACAAGGATTTACAAGGTTCGGCACCAAAGGCCTACATCCTTGCCATGCTCTCCCAGCATGGATTCTCCCATTATAACTTGTTAGAGTTACAATGGTCGATACAGCTTCCCACCGTATCTCTCCTGAGTCCCACAGGAGGGTCTTTATACTGCGTCCCACAGTGTTACCAGAGTCCCACTGGCCTGCTCCAGAATCCCACTGAAGACTTCTTCTCCCTGAGTCCCACAGGGTCTTCTCTTGGCTCCTCGAGTCACACGAGTAGCTCTTCTTCACTTTAAGATTCTTCAAGTATCCTCAGCAGCCTGGGATAAAGGCTGCTGGCCTTGCTCTGTACCTCTGATCACTTGAGTTGATCAGGTCTTCTCGTCTTGCTCAGGATTTATCTCCTTCTTCTAAGGATGACCTGGCCTCTCTCTAATTACTGAATACTCAGACAACTGATATCTTTAACTTCAGTCTGGTCCAGTCTCACTTCAACTTCACTTCATGCACTGAGTGCATGGCAGATCTTCATCCTCATGCACTGACTGCATGGCCTTCTCAAATCTTCAAGAACCTCCTGGTCTTGGACAACTCAAATGCACACAGCCAGATTTAGCTTTGTTCACGTGTGCACGTGCATGCATGCATGCATGCACTCCTCCTTTCCTCTTCTTGGTGCAGTAGACCCACAAAGGGATTAGTATCTTTAAGCACACACCAGCTTCTCAAACTTCACACACTTTATGCAATTTGTCTACACACATAAATGTGTGTTCTTCTTGGTGTGGATGTCCTCCCTTTTCTTCTTCTAAGTGTATACACACTTCTTAGTGCACACACCTAGGTTCGGCCTTCTTGTTCTTGTTTGCTCACACACACTTCCTTTGATCAATTAGCAAACACAAGGCTTGGCCTACTTCACTTACTAAGCACACACACTTCCTTGTTCTTTTAATCATCTTCAAAGTGTGCACTTCACTTATGCACACACTTGGTTCTCTATTTTGTACACACAAGGGCTACAGCCTCTTTGTTTTCTTTTTGCACACATGTAGGCTTAGGTGTTTGTCTTCACTTGGTGCACACACAAGGCTATGCCTCGGGTTCTCTTCTCCACTTGGCACACACACGAGGCAAGGCCTCGGCCTTCTTTGGCACACACACAATGTGTGTAAAACACAACCCGAACTCTTACTGCCATCAAAGGAGGCGCGCAAGGTGCAAGGGGTGTGGCCCTCTTCCTGTCTTCAAATGCCGCGCAGGCTCAAGTGTGCAAGGGTGCAATACCCTCGGGCTCCTTCCTTCTTCAACACTGCCGCGCAAGCCACAACAAACCTCGAGGGCGCGCAAGGTACTTGCGGCCTCGGGTACTTCCTGTCGCGCAAAAGAAAGAAGCGCAGGGGACTCCTCCTTCTCCTTCTTCTTGTCGCGCAAAAGAAGTAGCGCGCAAGGAACTTCTCAAAGCCAAAAATGGCTTCGGGCTGCTGCCGCGCAAGTGGTGCGCGCAGGGCAGTTCTTCGCGAGGCAGAGCTCTCACGGGACTCAGATTTTTAAGAAAACTTCAGCAGACCTCTCCAGCGCCTCGGTTCTTCTTTTTATAGGCGAGGAGGGCTTCAAATCCTCCGCGTGTTTTAACTTCAAAATCCCGAAGTTTTCGGTTCTTTAAAATCTTCAAATCTTGATTTTTATACTCTGTTTCAACGCGGGTTGCATATTTATTTTCCTTTTTATTTTCTTCACGTGCATGCGACTTAGAACGCATGCACGACCTTCTTTAAGCACTGCCCATGAAAAACACGAACTCTTCATTGCCTCGGCATCGTTGCTTGCCTCGGCCAAACTCAAAATTCTCCATACATTGCATGCACTCCCATTTTTAATGCATGGTTGTGTTCAGTGTGGCCAGACGAGCTCAATGGAGGTCTTAGATCCTTCAGAGGTGGCCGGGAACTCGAAAACTGGTGCTCGGAGGGCTCTGGTTCAGCCGCTGCTCGTGGGTGACCTTCGGTCGAGCTCGGGGTAGAAGATAAGCCGAGAGCCGTCGGATCAGATCTTCAACGGCCTGGATCAAATCATCTCGCCGCGGATCAGATGTGCGGCCGAGATCTGGCGCGCGATCGATCGTGCGGCCAGGATCGCTCCCGCGGAAAAAATGCGCGTCCCACATCGAATTCTCCAGCGGTTTTTCCGCGCTTTATCACCCAAGCGCCCGCCGCTACTCCTCAGTTGCATCTTCTCCCCTCTCGGTGCCGCCCCGCACCGAGTTCTCCCTGCGGGCGCACTCTGCGCCCACTCACTGCTCCTGCGGGCGCGCTCCTAGCGCCCACTATGCACTCAGGGTGCGCGGGTTTCACCACCGCGTGCCCTCGGGGCTTATACACGGCCCCTCTGCGCTCCTCCGGGCGTGCCCCAGGCGCCCATGCGGTGTCCTTGGGTGCGCCCCCTGCCTCAAGGTTGCTGCCCTGGCCTTGAGGGTTCCCCATGGGCGTGGTGACCTTGAGTCCCACATGTGCCTTGGGTGATTACCCTCGGCTGGCCTCCTTGGTGGCCTATTTTTTGCAACAAAAACACTAAGTCCTTTGTTAAACAAAGTGACCAAGTGTAACATGCCAAGTGCCACTCCAAGCCATTCTTCTTCCCATCTCTATTCTTCTTCTTCTTAAGAATTCCTCCAATTCTTCAACACTTATTCATCACTTTGTAAGGGAATTCACGAAGGTTCTTCATCAACCGAGCTCTTGAATCACATAAAATTCTTCAATGTGCTTCATTGATCTAATCAGAGATCAATTGGAGCTTCTTCTAATTCTCTTGCACTAAGTGATAGTGCATGGACTTCTTCAGCTCACTTCATCCACTTAGGAGGTGTGGATGGATCATCTTCCTCTTCTCATGCATTTTCAATACAATGCATGGTCTTCTAACTTTGTTGTGACTTTGTATCATCAGGATACAAGTTCTATGAACTTAAAGAGCAGCTCAGCAATCGTCAGATTTACAAGGAGAATGTTGCAACCACAATTTCCAGTACCACTTAGTGAATCTCCTAAGTGACATGCATCTTAGTACTATGGCCATTCTCTCTTCATCACCAACACCAACACAACCTTTGGCATTCACATCTTGACAATTCTTGACATCCATTCATTCTAAGACAACAACATGTCTCATTGACAACAAATGAAACACAGTGCACTTCAATCTCCCCCTTTGTATTTGTTGTCAATACACTCCTTCAGCACATATGAATGGGTCAATATGTGTGCCAATATTTTCTCCCCCTTATTGGCAATCAAATGAAAAGGTGTGGTGTGGTTCACTTTTTCAAAAATCTCTTCCTCCCTTCGAATAGCATCTTCTTGAAAAAAAAATCACTAAGAGAGGGATGATGCCACATGTTCTATTTAGCAAAGAACCTTTAGTAAATCAACTCTAAGTCTACTTGGGCTAACCCGGTGTAGAAAACAAGAGTGATGTAACCAAGGATTTTTCAATGCTGTCCACATTTCACTATACATGTGAGATCATGCTTTAGGGGTTTGAAATTTTCAGATATTCGATGAATTGCTAAATCCTGCACATACTTCACAAAACTCATTAGAAAGTTCAGTGCAAAGATAAATCTCCCCCTTTCATCCATTTTCTTAAGATGATATTAATCTCAGAACATCATCTTCTTCAGATTTGCTCCCCCTCAAGGGGTGCACTCCATTCTGTCCAAACCATCCTCCAGATGAGAATGATCATCATCTTCAATTCCCTGCAATGTTAGCACATGTATATACCAAGAGTATAAGGGAATAAGATGGAACCTCCTTGGTTCATCAATGTGAACAACAAGGTTGAGAAGATTCTCTCAACCGAGATGTCCCATTTTCACCAGTCTTCACACTTGCACATTTGATCTTCATTGATGATTGTGCTGGTGTGGTTCTCAACCCATCTTCATGTGAAATCTTTTTCTTCCCTTTTGCTTTAGCAAATTCCAGAGCTTCATCTTCAGCTCTTTGTAGTTCTCTGGGAAGTTGCAACTGATGTGGCCATATGACAAGTAAATCATTTGGAAGTGTGGCCTCAGTTCTGGAAATTCTACATGGTTCCTTCGATGCTTTCAAGCTACCTTTCTTAGGCAACTTGTTTTCAATCAATCCCTTCTTCTTCTGGATTGATTGTCTTTTTGAGTTCAGTCTGCTTCTATTCAGTTCCATGGCTTGTTCACAAAGATCCATGGTGTGTCCTTTCTTTCCACAGTAGAAGCATTTCTTGGTGGTCCTTCTGGATGCATCACCCTTCTTGGACTCAGACTCCAAGGACTTCTCTTCATTTCTAAAACACTTCTTGGGAGCATTTTCTACTTTCTTCTTGCTTCCCAAGGAATCTCTCTTAGCCAGGTTCTGTGATCTTTTCTTCTTTTGAGCTCTGGATACAGTTGGAGATTGACATGTATCTATTTGACCAATTTTGCAATCATCCCAGATGTTGTCAAGTAATCCAAATCTATTTGCAGTAAACAGATGTTTATGGACCTGTGGATGCTGCTTCTTTTCCTCTGGCTTGCTCCCCCTTGGCATGGGCTTCCTTTGTGATTTGACATTCAGTGGATTGTACCAACAATCCTTTGCACAGTGCCCATACTTATTACAACACCAACACTGACCCACAAATATTGACCTCTTCAGTCCTTCTGATTGTTGGGTACTTTTCTTGACTTGCTGTGTTGTTTCAGGAGAGCTCTGCTTCTTTACTGTCTTCATCCACATTTGTTTGGAATTATTCTTCCATCCTGCACTTTTTGTGGAAACACAATTAGAAGCATCAGTACAGGATGATATGGATGGTACCTTCTTTCTAGAAGATGTTTCACTTTTATTAGAGGATGTCTTTCTCTTAGAATCATCCTGCTCAAAGCATACTTGAGTAGCAACATGTCTTCTTCCAGCTGACTGGGAGGATTCAGCTTTGGGTGATTGCAGATTTTTCAATATCACCTCCAATTCTAAGCATTTCATATTGAGGGAGTTCTTCTCATCCTCAATAGTTCTTAGCCTTCCTTCCCATTTCTCTTCTAGCTGCTTCATCTGGTCATCATGCACCTTCTTCATTTCTTGTAATGAATTGTCAAGCTCCTTCACCCAGTTTACTTTTTCTTCAAGTTGAGCATCTCTGACATTCATTGAAACTTTGTGCCTCTTTTCCAGTGCATGGAAAACTTCTTTGACCACAGTCTTAAAGAATTCTTTCTCAGAAAGGCTTCTTTGCAATTCTTCAGTAGTGTCTTCATATCTTTCATTGCAAAGAGATACTGTCTCATCTTTAGCCTTCACCAGATTTCTGAGAGTGTTGGTTATGCCAACCCTTTTTTCCAATTGGACTTCCTGAGAATTGGCTTCATCTTCTAGCTGTAATTTTTCTTTTTGAAGATCAAGGAGGCATGTAGCTATACACATTGCAACTTCCTTGGGGACTCTCTTCTGAAGATATTTGATTGCATTTAGAAGATCATTGTTTCTTCCATCTTCATCACAGCTAGAGCAGGCTTCATCAGAAGAATGATAAAAGGAATTGTCATCTGATGTGACTTTCACATTTCTTTCCATATAAGGAGTTTCTCTGATTGCACCAGCCTTCTTCTTCATCTTCTTTGCCTGTTTCTTCATTCTGTTTTTCAGAGTCTTGGCAGATATCTCCATTTGAGGCTGTTCTTTCATTTCCTCAAATCTGCACTCCATATAGACTCCCTTGGATCTTTTAGAGGTAACCTCCCTCTGATACCAATTGAAGTGCCCAGATCAGTGTGAATCACTGAGAGGGGGAGGGGGTGAATCAGTGATCCTTTAAAACTTTTTACTAATTGATTCTTAATCAATTAAACCTCTATGGCTTGTTAAGGCCTCGATCCACTCTTCTTGTATCTCTCAACCTTTCCCGGATAATGCAGTAATGAAAAGGCACAGGACACAAGGATTTACAAGGTTCGGCACCAAAGGCCTACATCCTTACCATGCTCTCCCAGCATGGATTCTCCCATTATAACTTGTTAGAATTACAATGGTCGATACAGCTTCCCACCGTATCTCTCCTGAGTCCCACAGGAGGGTCTTTATACTGCGTCCCACAGTGTTACCGGAGTCCCACTGGCCTGCTCCAGAATCCCACTGAAGACTTCTTCTCCTTGAGTCCCATAGGGTCTTCTCTTGGCTCCTCGAGTCGCACGAGTAGCTCTTCTTCACTTTAAGCTTCTTCAAGTATCCTCAGCAGCCTGGGATAAAGGCTGCTGGCCTTGCTCTGTACCTCTGATCACTTGAGTTGATCAGGTCTTCTCGTCTTGCTCAGGATTTATCTCCTTCTTCTAAGGATGACCTGGCCTCTCTCCAATTACTGAATACTCAGACAACTGGTATCTTTAACTTCAGTCTGGTCCAGTCTCACTTCAACTTCACTTCATGCACTGAGTGCATGGCAGCTCTTCATCCTCATGCACTGACTGCATGGCCTTCTCAAATCTTCAAGAACCTCCTGGTCTTGGACAACTCAAATGCACACAGCCAGATTTAGCTTTGTTCACGTGTGCACGTGCATGCATGCATGCATGCACTCCTCCTTTCCTCTTCTTGGTGCAGTAGACCCACAAAGGGTTTAGTATCTTTAAGAACACATCAGCTTCTCAAACTTCACACACTTTATGCAATTTGTCTACACACATAAATGTGTGTTCTTCTTGGTGTGGATGTCCTCCCTTTTCTTCTTCTAAGTGTATACACACTTCTTAGTGCACACACCTAGGTTCGGCCTTCTTGTTCTTGTTTTCTCACACACACTTCCTTTGATCAATTAGAAAACACAAGGCTTGGCCTACTTCACTTACTAAGCACACACACTTCCTTGTTCTTTTAATCTTCTTCAAAGTGTGCACTTCACTTATGCCCACACTTGGTTCTCTATTTTGTACACACAAGGGCTACGGCCTCTTTGTTTTCTTTTTGCACACATGTAGGGTTAGGTGTTTGTCTTCACTTGGTGCACACACAAGGCTATTCCTCGGGTTCTCTTCTCCACTTGGCACACACACGAGGCAAGGCCTCGGCCTTCTTTGGCACACACACAATGTGTGTAAAACACAACCTGAACTCTTACTGCCTTCAAAGGAGGCGCGCAAGGTGCAAGGGGTGTGACCCTCTTCCTGTCTTCAAATGCCGCGCAGGCTCAAGTGTGCAAGGGTGCAATACCCTCGGGCTCCTTCCTTCTTCAACACTGCCGCGCAAGCCACAACAAACCTCGAGGGCGCGCAAGGTACTTGCGGCCTCGGGTACTTCCTGTCGCGCAAAAGAAAGAAGCGCAGGGGACTCCTCCTTCTCCTTCTTCTTGTCGCGCAAAAGAAGTAGCGCGCAAGGAACTTCGCAAAGCCAAAAATGGCTTCGGGCTGCTACCGCGCAAGTGGTGCGCGTAGGGCAGTTCTTCGCGAGGCAGAGCTCTCATGGGACTCGGATTTTCAAGAAAACTTCAGCAGACCTCTCCCGCGCCTCGGGTCTTCTTTTTATAGGCGAGGAGGGCTTCAAATCCTCCGCGTGTTTTAACTTCAAAATCCCGAAGTTTTCGGTTCTTTAAAATCTTCAAATCTTGATTTTTATACTCTGTTTCAACGCGGGTTGCATATTTATTTTCCTTTTTATTTTCTTCACGTGCATGCGACTTAGAACGCATGCACGACCTTCTTTAAGCACTGCCCATGCAAAACACGAACTCTTCATTGCCTCGGCATCGTTGCTTGCCTCGGCCAAACTCCAAATTCTCCATACATTGCATGCACTCCCATTTTTAATGCATGGTTGTGTTCAGTGTGGCCAGACGAGCTCAATGGAGGTCTTAGATCCTTCAGAGGTGGCCGGGAACTCGAAAACTGGTGCTCGGAGGGCTCTGGTTCAGCCGCTGCTCGCGGGTGACCTTCGGTCGAGCTCGGGGTAGAAGATAAGCCGGGAGCCGTCGGATCAGATCTTCAACGGCCTGGATCAAATCATCTCGCCGCAGATCAGATGTGCGGCCGAGATCTGGCGCGCGATCGATCGTGCGGCCAGGATCGCTCCCGCGGAAAAAATGTGCGTCCCACATCGAATTCTCCAGCGGTTTTTCCGCGCTTTATCACCCATGCGCCCGCCGCTACTCCTCAGTTGCATCTTCTCCCCTCTCGGTGCCGCCCCGCACCGAGTTCTCCCTACGGGCGCGCTCTGCGCCCACTCACTGCTCCTGCGGGCGCGCTCCTAGCGCCCACTATGCACTCCGGGTGCGCGGGTTTCACCACCGCGTGCCCTCGGGGCTTATACACGGCCCCTCTGCGCTCCTCCGGGCGTGCCCCAGGCTCCCATGCGGTGTCCTTGGGAGCGCCCCCTGCCTCAAGGTTGCTGCCCTGGCCTTGAGGGTTCCCCATGGGCGTGGTGACCTTGAGTCCCACATGTGCCTTGGGTGATTACCCTCGGCTGGCCTCCCTGGTGGCCTATTTTTTGCAACAAAAACACTAAGTCCTTTGTTAAACAAAGTGACCAAGTGTAACATGCCAAGTGCCACTCCAAGCCATTCTTATTCCCATCTCTATTCTTCTTCTTCTTAAGAATTCCTCCAATTCTTCAACACTTATTCATCACTTTGTAAGGGAATTCACGAAGGTTATTCATCAACCGAGCTCTTGAATCACATAAAATTATTCAATGTGCTTCATTGATCTAATCAGAGATCAATTGGAGCTTCTTCTAATTCTCATGCACTAAGTGATAGTGCATGGACTTCTTCAGCTCACTTCATCCACTTAGGAGGTGTGGATGGATCATCTTCCTCTTCTCATGCATTGTCAATACAATGCATGGTCTTCTAACTTTGTTGTGACTTTGTATCATCAGGATACAAGTTCTATGAACTTAAAGAGCAGCTCAGCAATCGTCAGATTTACATGGAGAATGTTGCAACCACAATTTCCAATACCACTTAGTGAATCTCCTAAGTGACATGCATCTTAGTACTATGGCCATTCTCTCTTCATCACCAACACCAACACAACCTTTGGCATTCACATCTTGACAATTCTTGACATCCATTCATTCTAAGACAACAACATGTCTCATTGACAACAAATGCAACACAGTGCACTTCATTCTTTATTGAATTTTATCACTTCTAAAGTCATATATATGGAACCTTTTAAGATAAAGGAAATTGAGGAGTGGTTGAGTCCAACATATGTTACAAACATCTGTATTTTACTTGGTCAATAAGGGTATTATTGAGGATTTATGAATAACTAATCATGATTTCCAAGTCCCCTAAATAAGAGTACTAATAAGGTAATATTTCTTTTGAAAAGCGAATGTTAATACTTCTTCATATAATTGAAAAAGAGGTTCATCACTGAACCAGTACTTATAGTACCCAGAATTTTTGAACACTTTGTGGTATACATAAATTCATCAAAGAAGGTATTAGGCTATGTACTGATGAAAAATCATAAAGTGATAACCTATGACTCAAGGGAGATTAAATTTCATTGTAAAAATTACTTAATAAATGATACAAAGTTGGATACTGTGATCTTCACATTGAAAATATAGATACATCATCTCTATATGGTGAAGTGTGATATATATAATGATTACAAGAGCCTCAAATATATATTCACCAAAAATTATCTTAATATGCACCAACGAATATGGTTAGACAACAACATGGTTTTTGACCACTAAACCAACTACCATCTCGGTAAAGAAAATAAAGTGGCATCTCCTCTAAGTAAAAAGAATCCAAAACCATTATCTAATATAAGAATTGAGAAGGATACCTTATTCTTATACTTCAAAAGAATATACATGATAATCATAAATGAAGGATAAAAAACATTACTTTCTCAATTAATTTTTCAACCATCCCCTTTATAGAATATAAAATATTATAAAAGTGTTGATGTGGAAATTTAAAATATGGGGGAATATATTAGAAATTTTAAATACTTAGAGTAAAAAATTGTTTGGGAATTAATCGTAATATTTGGGTCACAACTATGTGTTCCATTTAAACCTAAGATACAAAATGTGATTTTGAATGATGCTCAATGCTTGGCCTTATCCATCAACCTAGAAATCACACTTATTCATTGATATCTCTAAAAACACTATTCATTGGATAATATGAAGAAGGATATTGTTGAATATATATTAATGTTCCTGGTATGATGGAAAGTGAAGGAAGAATGGAATAAATCTAATGGGATGATCAAACCATTTACCATTAATATGTGAAATGGGAAAACATCACAATATACATTGTCACTAGAATTCCAAATAAATTCAATGGAAATAATGCTATATAGGTTTCTGTGGATCATATTACGATGATTGCTCACT
Source organism: Viscum album (assembly GCA_963277665.1). Lineage (NCBI taxonomy): Eukaryota > Viridiplantae > Streptophyta > Magnoliopsida > Santalales > Viscaceae > Viscum > Viscum album. The sequence continues at coordinate 1,252,109,853 of OY728138.1, forward strand.
TTATTGAAATTGGAGAGGATATCTCACTTAGTCTATATACATGGATATACATCAGATAAGTGGTGAGGATAAATAAAGTACCATTATATCGATTGTACCTAATCAAGATTTAAGAGTTACCTCAACATTCTTGAAAATCTACAATATGCATATAAAACTGATCTTCATTATGGTTTATCACCCCAAATCGATGGACAGTATGGGAAAACTCTACAGACATTGGATATGTTTTGAGATCATTCCTAGTGGACATAAAAGGATGATATTACCCACAATATCCTTCAGTCGAATTATATTAGAAAACTATTTTCTACTCATGCATAAAAATATCTCCATATGAATTCAATTATGGATAAAGATGAAGAAAAAATATATGTTGGGATGATGTTGGTGAATGTAATATTTGAGACCTAAAATGGTTTAGGAAATGATAGAAAATGGGTTGTCCATTCAGCCGCACATCAAGGCTGCCTAAATTTGACTGTGATTCTATGTAGACAATTATTGAAGTGACACAGAGTTTGAGGTTAGTGATAGGGTATTCATACATATATCTCAATAGAATAGAGTCATTATATTGTCAAAGAAGGAATTACTAAGTACAATGTACATCAAATCCTTTGAGATTATTGATCATCTCAATGTTGTAGCATGTCCACTAACACTTCTACCCACCACATCTCAAGTAAATGATGTATTCGATGTTTCCCTCTTAAAGATGTACATACTAGATGCATCACATGAAATGAATTATGAGGTGGTATATATATAAAATGTTCTATATTATGAGGAGAATCTAGTATAGATCTTCGATTTTAGAGATAATATTCTATGCAACAAGACTACTCAGCTGGTAAAACTACTATGGTGGAACCATAAATTTGAAGAGGTTACATGATAAAAAATGTAAGAGATAAAGGAGATTTAACATAACCTATTTTTAACATAGTTTGTAAAAATAAATTTATATGAATAAATTTCATAGGGGGGTGGGGAAGAATTTAATGAATGATAATTTTTTCTAATGAAATTTCCCTTATAATAAAAATTTCATATAATATAATGCACATAAATCACCATAGAAACAAAAATAACATTATTATCCTAAATTAAGAATGGCACATTAGTCATAAAATAATCCAATTAGAATTAAAAAATTGGGATAAAAATAGAGAGTAAGAATAAAATAATTTGGATATGATCGATGCACCAGAATGATCGCATTCACGAAAAGAGATGTAGATATAAAACATAAATTCAAACAAAAAATTTTAACGTGATGGTATTTATAAATACAAGATAATATGGAATTGAGTGATAATTGAATATAAAAATAGGTATTTATATCATGTTGGGAACCCATATGACCGTTAAAATCAAACCATTGGAATAATAATCTGATCATTGGAATAGTATTATGAATGTTGGAATAGTAATAAGAAAATTATGAATAGTAATATAACTATTTAAGGAGTAAAAACACCTATTGAAATGTAAAATAATATTTAGGTATCATATAAGATGAAAATATTATATATTTATTATATTAGTAAATAAATGTTTTAAAAATGATAAATCTAGTTTTGATATTTTCTTTTTAAAACATAAATGTTTTGTGTTCAATTTTATAATGATTAAAATTATTTAAAATAAAATTTATTTTCATAAAATGGAACCATAAATTAATAATAAGTTTTATTATAATGATAATATAATTTTATTACACCATAAATATGTGTTCAATGGGATATAAAATTGATTCAAATATTTAAATCGCTATTTTTCAAGTAAATAATGATTTTATTTAATTTTTAAATTCATAATATTTATAATATTATTTTCATAAGATGGATTATATTTTTTAAATTTACACATTGTGAAATTTTTAGGTTTAATTTTTGGTATTTTTCTATAATAGCTGAATTTTTAGTGAATAGTGAAATATTGTAATTTATGGTATTTAACGCTATAAGATAGATACCAGAATTTTAGAGTATTTATTATGTAAGAACACGTTATATATTAATTAAATTAACCATTTACTGTATTTATTTAAAATAATCAATAATATTGATATTCCAGAGCCAAAATAATAAACAAGTGAATATAATATTAAAAAACTCCTCTCTCTTACCCTTATAAACACCAATCCCCACATCCCTTTCTGCTCAAACTTTCTAAGACATTAAGGATTCAAAATCTTTACCAAAACCTATCCTCCCCATTATCCCCATGTCCATGTTTCTCTATTAACACCCATACACCAATTCCAAGTTACATAAGGGGTCCTTTAAGGAGATGATATTAAAGAGGTAATATTATCAAACTTCCTCTTCTAAAATATTTTACACTTCTACCTTCTCCTCACCTCATTAAACTATCAAATATTAATAAATAAAATTTCATTTATATAAATTAATTTTATATTTATAATGTAAAATCTTATATCCATCCATTTTCTCATATACTCTTATTTAAATAAATGGAACCATTGTCTAGATTGTGGCAGTTAGCCATCACTGTGGATAATGACTTCTCATTTTCCAATACAGCCTTCAAGGATTATCATAAAACTACTATTGGGGTTAAATAATATTATAATAAATATATTATAAATTATATCTTATTATTTAACTAATATATAGATGTAGTATTAAATTAAATGAATCTAATTCGTGATGGTCGGAAAACCCCCAAAATAAACTAAACATTTATCATGAACATTTTAACAAATAAATCATCCCTGTGTATGAAAAAATAATAAAAGAGACCATTTAATATCTTATATGTGAATTAATACAATTTAATTTCACTTCTATAGTTTTATTTAAATTTTAGAGAAAATCCTTAATTATCCACAAGTGAACTGACTACAAAACCATGAAATAAACAATCCTGGCACTACTGGAAATAAAGGATATACCAACGGTTTAGAACCGTTGGTATAGGCTGGAGAACCGTTGGTATATTCTATACCAACGGTTGTCCAAACCGTAGGGAAGTAAGGCGTGGGGAAAGATATATACCAACGGTTTGAAGTAAACCGTTGGGGTAGCCCACTGTAGGTGTGGATTTGCCAACGGTTCTTGCTGAACCGTTGGTATAGGTTTACCCAACGGTTTGGGAATACTATATTCTCATCTTATACCAACGGTTCACAACCGTTGGTATAGTATTTTTCCCAACGGTTTTCATGAAACCGTTGGGAATTCAATGGTTTTTATTTTATACCAACGGTTGTAAACCGTTGGTATAGATTTTTCCCAACGGTTTCATGGAAACCGTTGGCATATGTTTAAGTATGGAAAAGTATACCAACGGTTTACAACCGTTGGTATTCAGTATTTTCAGAATTGTCAGCAGCTCCTCCAGTGGCCCCTCCAGTGCACCTGCATAAAAAACAACACTGAAAAAAACACCACCTCTTTGAATAGAATCATGCTGAATAATTCCCCATTTGAATCTTCATATGACAAAAACACTGACACACTTAAAACAACAAAAAAGAACACCACCTCTTTGAATAGAGTCATGGTGAATAATTCCCCATTTGAATCTTCATATGACAAAAATCATCCAGTATAGTTGAATCAGAGTTTCAATAAGTCAAATATTATTTACACCCATTTCAATCTTCATACGACAACCACTTTTATAATATATAGTGAAAAGGTATTTTCATAGGAGTCTCATCACTTGTAACTCAGTAAGTGCCACACCATGCCTCAAATTGAGGCTGGGTTGACTGGTACACATCAAATATGATCCATGGATCATTGTCCTTAAGTTTCAACACAATCAAAATCCGTTTGATCGGTTTAGCATATGTACGTAAAATATTAATCCATTTTGAACAAATGAGAGGTAGTTTGGGTGGTCCCCGCCCCACGGTGACTTGTATTGAGGTGGGATTGACTCTTACATGTCACATATGACCCATGGATTGTTTTACTAAAGTGTCAAAAGAATTAGAAGGTATTTGGTCTGTTTCTCGTATGTCAGTTGTTGATATCACTTACAATTTAGTCCCTTTTCAAGAAAAGAGAGACAATTTGAGTGGTCTTGGCCACACCGTGTCTTGGATTGAGGTAGGTTTGATTCGTAAAAGTCACATATGACCCATGGATCGTTTTTCTAAAGTTTCAATAGAATCCTAATGCGTTTGGTTGGTTTGGCGTTTGTCAACAGTTGTTTTCACTTAAAGTTATGTCCATTTTAAACAAAAGAGAGACACTTGGAGTGGTGTCGGCCCCAACGGACCTCGGATTGAGGCGGCGTTGACTCGTACATGTCACATATGAGCCATGGATTGTTATCCTAATGTTTCAACACAATCAGAATTTGTTTGATCATTTTGGCCTATGTATGTAAAATGTTGTCCATTTTTAACATATGAGAGACGGTTTGGGTGGTGTCGGCCTCACCATGCCTCGGATTGAGGTGGTATTGACTCTTACACATCAAATATGACCCATGGATTGTTTTCCTAAAGTGTAAATAGATTACGAAGGCGTTTGGTCGGTTTCCCGTATGACAGTTGTTGATTTCACTTACAATTTAGTCCATTTTCAACAAAAGAGAGAAAGTTTTAGTGGTCCCAGCCACACCGTGGCTCGGATTGAGGTGGGGTTGACTCGTAAACATCACATATGACCCATGAATTGTTTTCCTAAAGTTTATACAGAATCCGTAGGCATTTGGTCAGTTATCCGTATGTCAATTTTTGTTTTCACTTAAAATTAAGTACATTTTTAAAAAAAGAGCCACTTTCAGTGGTGTCGGCCACACCGGGCCTCGGATTGAGGCGGGGTTGACTCATACACGTCACATATGAGGCATGAATCATTGTCCTAATGTTTAAACACAATCATAATCTGTTTGATCGGTTTGGCGTATGTACATAAAATATTGTCCCTTTGGAACAAAAGAGAGGCAGTTTGGGTGGTCCCGGCCCCACGGTGCCTCGGATTGAGTTGGGAGCCGTTGGAAAAGGCCTCGGAGCCGTTGGAGGCCAAAAAGGAGTTGACTGGTCAAAGCCAACGGCTAGTTTGACTGGTCCACCGGCTGGCCGGTGCATGGCCACCGGCTGGCCGGTGCCTTGGCAGAGGAGGAGAAGTCAGGTCCAGGTGCCACCGGCTGACCGGTGCCAGAGCCACCGGCTGGCCGGTGGCAAGACAGTAGCTTGCACTATTCAGTCTGGGTGCCACCGGCTGGCCGGTGCTGAGGCCACCAGTTGGCCGGTGGTAAGGCATTGGCTCCCTCTTGAGTGCAGGTGCCACCGGCTGGCCGGTGGTGTGCCACCGGCTGACCGGTGGACTGAATTTCAGTCCATTTGCCAGCTTCCTTGGGCCAATCCTTTGGCAATGAATTGCCTATCACCAAAAACACTTAAAGCAAAATGTTAGAAACATATAAGGGTGATTGTGATCATGAAAATCAAACATCGAGGGGAACGAGATGTACAACAGTGCCGTGTGCCCGCGGTGACCGGGAACGCCGTTCTGGTGTCATAAACGGCCAAAACAGGCGTCTAACGGTCAAACTCATAGCGGACGACAACAGATTGACCTGAAATCACAGGACAACAATCCCATTATTATTCTCGACATGCACGCACAGACAGCACATCAATCGGACGTGCGGTCTGCACGGGAGGGCTCATTATGTGTTCTTTAAGCGTTGCGCGCGCTTGATAAACGGGCGTGGGGGGGTCCAAACTGACCGAACGGAGTCCGAATGGCCTGAAATCGGACGACATCAAAGGGTGAATGAATTGTGATGTGGTCGAGCAGACGGAACGTCAATCAGACATGCCGTGTTCCCGCGGTGACCGGGAACGCCGTTCTGGTGTCATAAAGGGCCAAAACGGGCGTCTAACGGTCAAAATCATAGCGGACGACATCGGATTGACCTGATTGATCACTAACCATGAAACACACCCTCATGTTATCATATTAATAACTCTTCTTGAATCATTGAGAGTCACATCCCAATGATCATAGGATCATTAGCCTAATTGATCACTAACCATGAAACACATGTATGTTGGTCATGTCACCACATGCATCATCACTGATGCCACCATATCAATATATCACAAGGAATTCTCCAGGATAAGACAATATTTGATCACACATCATTCACATTTAGTTATCATAATACAAATTATATTTACATGCTTATGATATAGAATGAATCCACATTAGTAAGACCCACCCCTCTCATATGTTACCATCACATCACTACAACCCATCCTAGAAAGCACCCTACCGCATACAAATTCACCCAATCTAGGGTCTAATACCCAACAGGATCTTACATACTAGGATACACATCATGGATCACTATCAAAACCATAAAAACATTGAAAGATCTCAAAAAATTAGTGCATGCCATCATTAGCTCATAGAATTGAAAAAAGGTAAGTAACAAGCAATATATCTCACTACTCCATACTCACCCAACAACATAAGGGTCTCACATTACTAGGGAATAATTCTATCCAATACTAAATGATCTTGATCTATTTTTCATATACATATATGATTCACCTCACCAATTACTAAATATTAATAACATAAAAAATTATGATTCCATTTAACTAGAATTAAACCATCAGGTTTTACAAGGAAATTCTATATAAGTATTTGTTTACACTTTAAACAATCTTACCCCATACCATAAATAAGGTGTTCAACAAAAATCAAGAACATGAATTTCATGTTAACACCCAACATTGATTCATTAATAAATTGTATTCGAATTTTATGGAAATACCAAAATAAATTAGTGAATCAATGTACCTATAGTGGTGCACATGACCACCATGAAACAATCATAAATTTTTACAAAAACCCTAATAATTGGGAATAACAAAATCAAGAATAGAAGTATATGATTTATAAGAGCTGGAACTATATTGTTGATAAAATATAGGAGTCTAACCTGGTAGGTGCTGATCTGATGGACGATGTGGGGATTGGGAGGTCCTTCCGCAAGAAATTGCTCCAGGAGGACACGAGGTGAATGCTTCTGTAATGTGGGGAGGCCGCTGGCTCGATTTGGTATTTGGGGCTTTTTTTTCCCAACGGTTTTTAATAACCGTTGGGAAAGACCAACCTTTCCCGATTTCTTCACCACTTTTCCCAACGGTTCTAAGAACCGTTGGGAAAAACCATCTTTCCCAACGGTTTCCATATAACCGTTGGGAAAACAAGGGTCCTTCACCACTTTTCCCAACGGTTCTTAAGAACCGTTGGGAAAAACCTATCTTTCCCAACGGTTTCATAAAACCGTTGGGAAAACTATGCATTGAGGGGTTTTTCCCAACGGTTTATAGAAACCGTTGGGAAAGATATGATATGCCAACGGTTCTTTGAACCGTTGGTACACAACTGTTGGGAAAGATCCCTTTTCCAGTAGTGTGGAATGATGAAATTGAACTTTATAACCCAAAAAACTTCCCATAAATGAAATTAATAAAATTAAAATAAATCAGCTACATATAGAATATGTTCTATATTAATTAATTAATGAACCTAATTTTATTATACATGATAATAAATTCAAGTTCAAAACACATTCAAACATAAGGTAAGTGAACTCTCAAAAACCTCAATAATTCCTTTAGGTAATGATTTATCTCTCTATCCCTCAATTTATCTCTTAATTATTTTTATATAAATATCCTAAATTATGTACGTATGATCCAAATGTATATATCTATCTCAATTCATCCTACTTTTATAGGGAAATACATTTTTTTAAACGACCCCTTCTCAATTCCTCTCGATAAGATAATCCGATTAAGGGAAACTTCTCTGTTTCATACACATTTTCAGGTACACTCCACAAAATGATTTAAAACTCAAATATTTTCTAAAATAGTTAATTTTATCATGAAAAAAATATTTAATCTCTGGTTTTATGGAAATATTTATACCTTTACCTTCTTTAGGGGATCTTTAATCTTTTCCTTTAAACCGCAATAATATGGCACATTCCAAAAGTTAAGTATATTTTATTTTACATGTTTTCAATTAATTTTGAAATCATTATACATGAAATATTTTTATTTCAAATTTAATATTGTACAAGAATAATTTAATCATTTTTTTCATGGATAAAATTATTATACACCCTTTGGTTATTCATTAAGACATGATTATAAATCCCATTACATTCTATCAGTAGACACTATTTTTATTCCTTTTGTTTGGTTTATATATGTGGAACACATATGAATGTTAATTTTATGATGGGTTCACCCACATAATACTCTAATTTATTTGGTAATGTTTAGTCTCATGAGATGTTATGTGTGGGATTATGGAGTAAACCTAATAAAATATGTTACATTTTTTCAATGTGATATTATCTTGTCAATTATATTGGACTAGTGATTATGCCATATTAAGCATTGTTATCACATTTATATATATCCATGATCATATGATTTAATGTTCTTTATGTTATGACTCTATATGTTTTTCATGAACCATTACTTTTATAATATCATGTAATTCTTTCTAACTCGGGTTTTATTCTTCATTCCTATGTTTATTACATTACAGTATTTTTAGATCATCACATTTGTCTATGTATTAAATGGATTATCCAATGCAGTTTTAAGAGTTTAAAGCGAGTTAGGAGCTGATTATGAATATTAATAAAATATGTTTATTCATGTTTCATGTTTTCAAATTTTATACCTAGTCTTCTAAAGATACAAGTGTTTTTGATCAATTGATATGTTTTAGTGGATAATTATGATTAAATTAAAGTGAAAATGTGTGTAAAAGGATATGTTTTCTATAACTACCACTCTCATTAAAATATTCCATGAATCATTATGTACATCCATTATGCTATCGAAATTATCATTTAATTTTCCATGCAAAACAATTATATTGTGAATTCCCATCCTAATATCCACTCAAATATGTTCACATAAATGTACATATCCTTTATTTAATTGGGATTTACCTTTATGTGACCAAAACTTCTTCATCGTGGGATTAGAAGTTATGAAATACACCCTTATGTTGTATGATCTATGTGGAACACTAATGTAGGTACATGATATGAATGTGATGGATTGGCCTAAAATTATATATCCCAACCAGGAATGATTAATGTTTTATATCACATGATATACCATGTATAATGTATAAGAGATAAACCAAATAATATAATGTTATGATGTATTTTGAGTTAGAATTTACATATTCTTATGACTGTATGTTTTATGTTGATTCTACACTCTTGTGTTAAATTAATGTTATCATATTTTAATAGTCTTTAATGTTCATGTTAATGATTATCAAAAAATTTATGTAACCTTGATTTTACTATTTGATAACATTAATTACTCTCATATTATTCATTTACATTGATTTATAGCTCACCCCTTTCTTAAATACACACACATGTTATCCTGTGTAATTTTAGAAGATCAATGGTATTTAATGGAAAGTTACAGGATTTTTAAATAATTTTATTATACCCATATTTCAATTTATTAGGTTATGTCTATAATTTCAAATAGAAATTATGCCTTTAAATCTTTTGATATTATATTATGGGTGTATTTATTTTAAAAATCACGAATTATGGTTTGTTAGATATATGGGTTTTCACAGTTGGTATCATAGAAAGGTATAGTTATTTTTTGAGGATTAGGACTAGAGGACCATAGTGAATGTCTTAGGGATAAGACAAAACATAGGAAAAAATACCTAATGTTCAGTAAAGTATCTAGTAAGTAGTTTCAGTGAAACAAAAACCCTCTCTGTATACTAAAAGTTGTTGTGGATCTGACATAATTTTACATAGGGGTAATAACCATGAAAAGGGTTATTAGGAATTTACTAAACTATTACCTAGTGAATGAAAAAGAAAACTTTATGCACAACTGGTTTCACATTCCCATGGGATATGATTTTGTAAATATGCTAGCACATTAAGATCTATTTTAATGGAAAAAATGCACAAAAAATATTATGTTAGGTAATAGGTCATGTATAAAATAGCGGGAATACTAGGAATTTATATGTTATAGAATTTATGTCATTTACTAGTTATCCCTTAAATATTCATAGCTTCCATTTCATATGTTCATCAGTTTAAAAAACCTCATCCTTAATTTTCACTATTGTTTTAATCAATGTTTTAAAATAGAAGGTACCAGGTCGACAACCAATGTGATGGAAAACTCCCAAATGAGACGCTCAACCTAATACTGAAAATGATGTGGTAATAAGTATTAGAGTAATTCATTCAATAATACTAAAAATTCTATATGATTATGGTTCTATACAATCTTTTGTATCCTATAAATTTAGTATAACAATGAAAACACCATTACAAAACATTAAATAAGTGCTATATGTTAAAATAAAAATTTGTGAAATTATTTCATCCCAAGTATATAATAACTACCATTTACATACTTATAAGATTTACTTCCTAATGAAATATATTTAAACACCTTTAGCATAACTCAATACAATTATTAGTATGGATTATCTTTCACTATATAGAGTGAACATAAATTATTAGGAGAGTGAAATTATGCTTCTTATCAAGAATCACCCTCTAATTCTATACAAGTGAATAGAGGATGTTTAATATCATTTGGAACCATCATCTAAATAGTGGATATTATTTAATTATTAGAAAGAGTATCTAGATAGAATTATTTATATTAAAGAAAATATCATCCTTGATGGAATTCCCATTTGTAATGGAATATACTAATGTGTTTCGTGAAGAATTTTATGGCTTTCGTCATAGCTGTGTGGGTGAGTTCTCAATAATGGTTATATCGAGAACCTTTACAATATCCAATACTATATAGATAATGGTAACTATGGAACTTGAAGGATTTGAATAAGAAACTAAAAAATAATTTGGATAAAGGGTTAATATTCCCAAGTGCTTCACTATGGGGTCCACCGATACATTTTGTTAAGAAGAAATATGGGTCAACGTGGCTCTTCCTTAATTATTGCGAGATTAAAAGGACAATAATAAAGAAAAAGTCTTCTATAAAATATATTAATGACTTATTAGATCACTTACATGAATCCCAAAACATCTATAATTTGGATCACAATTGGGATATTATCAAGTGAAGGTGAATATAGAAGACATCCCCAAGAAAAACTTTTGTACACAGTATGAGAACTATGAGTTTATGGGGATGCCATTTGGACTCACTAATGCTTTATATATCTTCATGGGAATAAATAATATAGTTTTTAGATATTATCTTGAAAAATATTTGGTATTATTTATATTGTAATTTATATCTACTCTCAATGTGAGGATGAAAATGATGTTCATTTTAATGTTTTATTGAAGACCTTGCAAAAGGAAAAATTCAATATGATGTATAAAAAATGAAAACATTTTATGGATAAATTAAAATTGATAAGGAATGTTACTACCACTAAAGTAAAATTTTTGGATCCTTTAAATATAGTGGCGATGAAAGGACAAATCAGACAAAAATTGGTGATAGATATCCATAGTTTCCTTGGATTAGTTGGGTCCTATAATCGATATTTGAGAAACTCAATAGGATTTTCAAGCCCACTAACAATGACAACATGGATGGGAGTATATTTTTATGGAATGATGAATGCGAGGAGATATTTAAAGAACTAAATAAGTGTATAATTTTTAAACTTATTCTCTCATTACCCATTAGTGGGGAAGGACTTGTGATCTATAGTGATGCTTTCAAAAAGGGGTTTTGTTTTGTACTCATGATATATGAGAAAGTAAAAGCCAAGGATTCTCACTAATTAAGGATCCATGACGATAAAAACATAACCCATGATCTGGAATTGGATATAGTTATATTTACATTTAATATTTTGTTATATTATATCTATATGGAGAAGTGTTAAACATATATGTGTAGTAAAAGACTCAGGTATATGTTCACATGAAAAAAGATGAATTTTTACCAACTGAGGTGATTATCATTGATCAAGGATTATGATTTTTCAATCCATTACCATCAAAGTAATTCAAACAAAGTTGAATATTTTATGATTAAAAAGGATCCTAAAACACAATGCCTAATGAGGATTGAAAGGGATCCAATCATCATAAAACTAAAAAGGAGGGTCTTGTGAATCACCAAAAGAATTCCATCCAACCTTTCTCAAGTAACTTCTCAAACATCCATTCTTGATGGGATTAAATAGGAATAAAAAATGATGTGAAGCTACAAAAAATGGTAGAAAATATTCCAGATCAATAAATTGAAAAAATTGGAGTATAATGTTTTGAAATCAGATATGTGTCCTATAAAAAAATGATTAGAATAGAGAAATTGTGTATGATGTTCATATATAATACTTATCTATTAATCTATAAAGAAATATTATTTATAAATATCTAACTAAAAACATTTTGTGGGATAACTTAAAGTGGGAGATTTCAGAATTTGTTTCTCGATGCTTGTTAATCCCAAAAGTTAATGCTAAATACTATAAGTCTATGGGTATTCTGAAACCATTTCCCATTTCAGTGTGGAAATTGGAAAACATAACCCTAGATTTCATTTTAGGTCTCCCCAAGAAATATAAAGGTAATAATTCAATATGGGTAGTATTTGATTATTTTATGAATATAGAACATTTCATTACTACCCTAGAAGATTCTTCTCGTGACCAAATGATTACGAAATACATAAGGGAAGTGTTAATACTGCATGGAGATCCACTCTCTATTGTATTTAATTATGATTTTAGGTTTACCATGATGTTATGAAGACACCTTCAACAAGAATTGAATATAAAGATGAGTTTTTGTACAGATTATAACCTTCATTCAAATAATGTGTCAGAGAGAACCATACAAACTCTATAGGATATGATGATATATTATTCAATGGATTTCAAATTATTTTGGGACTTTCACCTTCCCCTAACATAGTTCCCATATATAAAATGATTCCATTATAGAATTCAAATGGTATCGTATGAGTCTTTATATGGGAAGAGGTGTTAATCCCTAACATACTACAATGAGTTTGGAGAGTAGAAGATTATTGGACATATTATTATTTAATATATGACAAAGGCTGTTCAAACCACTCAATTTCATATAAAATAAATAAAAATTTGATCAAAAATCTATGAGGATAGTCACTAATAAGACCTAGAGTTTGATGTTTAAGATAGGGTTATCCTTTATATATCACATTGGAAGAAATTCATGAGGTTTAGAAAGAAGGGAAATATTAGTCCAAGATGAATCAAACCCTTTGAGATCCTTTATCACATTAGAGTTATGGAATATCAATTACCACCCCCACCAAACTTATCTCATAAATGTGATTTGTTCCATATCACCCTATTCAAGTAGTGCATACCAGACCCATGACATATACATAAAACAAAGGTGGTACCTGTTAAGATTTATCTTTAATATGAGAAGTAGTCGATGAAGATCTTATATCATATATACAATGTTCTATGAGTCAAGATAAATCATTTTGTCAATGATCTATGGTCAAACCACAAGTTTGAGGAAGAAACATTGGAACTAAAAGAGGAAATGAAATAAAAGGACCATCATCATTTTTTTATACAAAATGAAATTTTAATGGAGTAATTTGTAAATGGGGAAGAATATAATTACTTAAAATTTGATAAATAAAATTCACATTTTGAATAAATACATAACATATTATGTAATGTATTTTAGTGAAATACACAAAATAATTTGTTTATTTTGATCTGATATATAATTTTTTATTTTAAATTTCATGATTCCTTTTAACTGTTGATAATGTAGAAATTAAACAATGAACATTAAGAATAGTATATATTAAAGGTTTTGATAAAATCTTATTTGACCATATGGAAGAAGTGATTATATCAACTAGTAGCCTCATACACAATAAAACCAATTAATTAGTGTTTTATGTGGATATGGAATCACTGTGATCTTCCCTTGAGAAATCCAAAGTTTAGATTCCAAAACGGAATCTCAAGTGAAATATTTTACAGATTTTTCCATGATTATCAATATCATGACTGAAACCATGTTAACCGAACCACCCTAAGAAAGAACCACAATCACACACATTACCCTTAGAACTTACACTGGCGTAATAAGGGGTTCTATACCTAGACCATAGTTATATATTATTATGATTTTCTTTTTAAAAAAATAATTATTATATTTATCCCTTTTTAATATTAATTTGACAATGGTTAAATATTTTGTTTGATGAAAATTATATTTCGACACGAACAAGTCAAAATATTATTTTTTGGAAAATATATTTAGTTTCAATTATGACACTCTTGATCTATTCAAGAATTATTTAAATAGATAATATGTTAATAACATATTATTATTTTAAAATAATTAGTTATTTATTAATCATAATATAAATTAATTATGATTAATAAAAAATTTATAAGGTTCAGAACGTGTTTAATAAAAAAATACTGATATTTCTCATTAAATATGGATTTATATTTTAAAGTGAAAATTGTCTTATTTTTCAAATTAATTTGATAAAATTAATATTATTTTTGAAATCATCAATTCAAAATTATACAAATGTGAATTTTTCAGAAAAAAATTTGTGTCAAAAGATTTTTTAGGAAAAATCAAATTTGGTATAAATATATGGTCGGTATTATGACATTCTAATGGACCTAAGGTGATATAAAAAATTAAATAAAATGAAAAAATGACCAAATATATATTTATCCTTTTATAAAATTTATTTTAAATGTCATTTGATTAATTTTATTAACCTTTAATGAATCCTCCCAACTATATGTAATATATTTATGGTTTGAAAATCAATTCTTCATGAACATGGATGGCTTCCACAATAAAAGGGTATTATTATAATTTTCTAGCCTTATAAAATATTTAAAACTGCTACTTTTTTCCATACCCTTGGGACAATACCATGGTACAGATTGTGGTTTTGTATATTTAATTTTATAGAGTAAAAAACTTAATATCTGAAATTAATAATGAATTTTCATCTATTATTCAATAAATACCCAATGAACCACCCCTCCCCCTTACTAAAAAACAATTTATAAAAAATTTACTCTCGTTATAAATCTCAAAATCCCTCTGATGGTGTTACTAATCTCTTAAGAAGCTCCCCCCAATTTTTATGAAGTTACCTATCAAGGTAAGGGGATCCTATCCACCAATTATTTATTCAAGAAATTATTTGAATTTTCCATTTTTATTTAAATTCATTTATGTTATAATTATTTTTTAACATCACTTGTATTATCATTATGATTTAAAATTAAATAGATACCACCTATCATGCTCATTAAACTGTTTGATGAGTCTTTATGTACACCCGTTATGGTGTCCAAATTATCCTCTGATTTTACATTGTGTAGTGAATAACCAACCCCATTTACACTCAGGGTTATTCATATAGATGTACCTATCCTTAATTTACATAGGAATTATCTTAAATAAAAAATATTCTTATTCCTACAATCAAAAGTGATTAAAATTAATCTAATGTTTTATGATCTAAGTGAAAAAGTAAGGAATCCATGTGATATGAATATGATGGGTGGGAGTGTAACTGTATAAACTTCTAATATGTTGGGTAATTTTTTTATATCATGGGATAGAATTTATGGTTTACAAAAGGATATCATAATCACACTATGTTTTGATTTCTTGGAGTTAATCTTAACTTATTCTTATTATGTCATGTTTTATCTTTTTTCTATGTACCTATGTTATCTTCATGTTATCATCTTATATAATTCTTTAGTGTGAATGTTTATGATTCTCACCAATTTTATGGCAGCCTAATGTCACTCTGGACTAAATTTTAATACTTTCATCATTTTATTATTTTATTATACCCTTATTGGTATTTATATTTCACCCCATTCTTTTGTACATCCATGGGTTATCCCTTGTAGTTTTAGAAAATCAAAGGAATTTATGGGAATGTCATAAGATTTTTAAATATTTTTGTCATAACATTACATTATTTTATGGTTTTATTTATCTAATTACACAAATAAACAAGTAATTTTTATCATCTTGGATTTTTTTTATTTATAGAAAAAAATTGTGAATTAAGTGGTATTAATGACATGAGTGATCATATGTACCATTCCTAAAAAATTCTCCGGGAAAGTGAGTATCTAGTCCCATTTCATGATAATATATAGTATACGGGTACACTGCCCCAAATTATAGTAAATTTAAATTATATTGAGAATATATAATCCCTTAGTATTGTTATTAAATATAACGGGAATCACATCTGAAATGGAAATGTCAATGAAAAAAATTTATTAATGTGGATCCCATCCCACATAATATAAATAGTCAAAAAACTGGGAAAAGATAACCCAACTAACTTTACCATCTTATAAACATAGTATTATGGGGGTTCACATCTCCTTGAGAATACTCACCACCCAAAATTGTCTCAGGGTAAGCATATCATACTCTACATACGTTTGATACATAATGGTTATAGTGGGAAACATATTACACTAAACATACTAAGTCAAACAAATGGGGAATCATATCCATCCTACTATACCCACCATACAAACACAGTGTTAGGGGAAATATACACCACCTAGTATACCTATCAATAAACATTTGATGAAAAATATTCTAACCTGGGGTGTAATATATCATCACAGTCAAAATAATGGTGAATAATGTATCTCTAATGTCATAAAAAATAAATCATCATTATATAATAGCATGAATCTATAACAATAATAAATAAAATTATACATAATATTACGGGTTTTTACCCTATTAATTTCTTAATATTAGTGAAACCCTATTACTAGGCTATCCACTCTCATTGAGACATACAACTTACTCTGATATTCATCTCGGTTCCCGTATAACATGAATTTAAACTATATAACACTAGCCTTTTTCCAAGGTTCTCACTATTGAAACATTCATCATACAAGAGTCCCCCGACATAGGCTATATCACCACTTAACATATCAAAAACATGCATTTTTATCATAAAGTAGTACACAAGAATATCATATAAGGAACAAAACGCAATCTAGGAACAGAGAAACTTCTAATGGTTCTATTTTCAAAGTATCTCATCACATTACCAATGAGATTTGGCCCTTGATGGACATAAGGTTGATAGATAATGTGTACAGAACCTATCATAATATAGATTATCCATGTCTATCTCTTAAAAGTCTATGAAATCATATGGTGTTGTATTATATTTCATCTACACATGTTTATATATGCATAGATATTATATTACGAATACTAATAAAAATCATATGATATCCCTTAGACATTTATCTAAGATGAAATGATATATCAAATGATATCTCCATCAGTTGTTAGATAATTTTCAAAATTTTAGGTCCTTTTTTTAGGCCTCCAACATTTGAAAAAATGGATATTTCTCTTAAATAATAAATTTACAACCTCTATTGACTCACTAAGAGCCCAACTAACTAACTTGGAATACATTAATTTATAAAAATCATCAATGGTTCCTTATTGAGTCACTCATATCAAATTACCCACAATTACAATCCATAAAATATACACATAACTATATAAAGATGTAATACTAAGGACCACCTACCTGAATTGTAGATTTATTTACTTGAGTGGTGCTCAGTAATCATTGTAACATCTTGCTTAATTTTATATCATTTATCAGTCTCATCCACATGGTTCAAAAACTTTCATATATCAAATTTTATTAATTTTAAGGTAAAATTAATTAATTAACACTATTAATCCAAAGTTATTTTAATTATTCTTGTTGAGGTAAACTCACTGAGTGATGTATTCATATTAGACCCTTTTAAAATGGAATTCACAATACTATTTACATCCTCTATAACCACTATCAAAGTAAATAACAATATAAAAATACTAATTCTAAAAAAATTTAAATTTAAATTTCAATAAAATTCATAAATAGATCTTTCCAAAAACCTATTAATAATTAAATTACACACACCTTCATACGTTCTTCTATATCTATCCATCTATAAACATAATGTGTAAAGGATCAATTTCTTTGTCCTAATCTCACCATAAATTAGTATATTCCACACACCTGACATAGTTAAAATATACTAAAATTGGAGAAATAAATAGAGGTTGAATATGGATGAAAAAAACTAAATAAATACCTACCATTTAAACATACAAAAAATATCCCCATGTTACCCCTAATACATTGTAGAGTCTTAGATATTCCAATAACATTACTAAATGATTTTGGCATGCTATAGAAGTTTGAGTGGATTATAAAGGTATTCATAATAAAAAAGTGGTAAAAAATGGTTTTGGGTTCTAAAATGTCATGGTGGAACCAAGTATGTCATGTTGAATTTAAGTGGAAATTTTCCTCTTACCATGAATGTGGTATGTTTATATTTTTCCTTGGTTTTCATTGTTTGTGTCCGAAAAAAACAATTTTTATAGATTTATTTCATTGTGGTTGTCTATGATATAAACGTACTCATTTTATTAGGTATGTTACTTAGTAGAATCATTTTATAAAATTAAAAAGGATGAATCATTCATTTTGGGGATTCATGATGCAATATACTATGTCCAAGAGAAACTTTTAGCATGGTGGTTTCATAGAGATAGGTGGAAGTGGTGACAGAATCGTACACTATGTTATAGTTGATCAAGGACTTAGTTTGGATAAGTGGGTGAAATGTTCATGGTCTATGGACTATTCCATAGTAATGTTCTATGTAAAGTCTACTAGTAAAATAATTAGTAATATTAAGAGGGGTGTATCAATTGTAAAGGCTACATACTTCTATTCTACTATAACTGAAGTTTAACATGACATTATGATTCTCTCACCACATCAAGTTGTCGTCTTTGATCTATAATAAAAAATTTAGTATCTATATCTCCACTTCCTTAATTTATAGGATCTTTTCATGAACCCCATGTGATTTTAAATTTAGTTTTTATTTTATTTAACAGAATTTTTTGTATCGTAAGCAGTAGTTACTTTTTAAATCTACGACAATCCATGGTATCTTTCATTTATCTTTCCCATTTTTTCATTATTTATCATCTCCTAAGGATGATGAGGCAGTAATAGTGTTTATTCATAGAATAGTTCATTTATTAGTTTTTGAATAATATTCCATGATAGTGGTTATTGAATTTTTTTGTGAGTTCATTGATTTTCAATCCCCTGTTCCAAATTTCTATATCAAAGTTATGTTTTAAAGAATCATTTAGGTAGGGAGTCCATCTATAAATTTATATATATTGACTAAATTATTATAATCTGGTTGATGGAATGAAAGGTAACACAAAAATATTCTTTACAATTAAACAATGATAAAAATATATATTTTATAAGATATTGACTGGTAATGTTAATGGAGTTAAATGAAAATATGACTTTGATTATGATAACAATAAAAAAATAGTAAATAGAATATTTTTAAGGGAGGATTATAATTTTTTGTGTTAGAATATTTAATAGTGAAATATTTTTAACAAAAAAATTGATGATAATAATATTTATTGGGAGATTTATTGTCATTAATACAATATTGGTAATAGTGAATGAATTGGGTTGTGAATATAAGATTGTGAAATCTAGTTAAGTTATGGGTTTTGGATAAATTTGGTAACAATTTTTACCCAATGATTCATTGTTAGGTGGACTATGAGTTGTGTTACAGATATGTGTATCTTGTTGTAGGGTTTTTATTGCGATTGAAACTATTATGTTGATGTGATTATGCACAATTAATAAGATTAATCTTGTGGAATTGAATTATAAGATGATGTTGTTACATTGTGGGAATGTGATAAGCTTATTTTGTAGGTATGTTATGATAATGTGAGGGAATGGATAATGTGAGGGAAGGGATAATGTGAGGGAAGGGATTCTATACCCCTATAAAGATCCAGTTGTTTTTATTATAGTTGTTTCACTATACAATTATTATTAATAAATATTTATTTTCCTTCTTTTGGTGATAAATTATTTTTATTTTTGGAATGAGGGTTGTTATTTGTAAGAATTTACCATGATGTTATTGATTTATTAGTGGTGGTTACATGTGTGGAGTGATAGATGATATGTGTTATTGATTTGATTATAATTTTTTATTATTTTAAGTAATTTATTATTATATATATGTTTTTATTCAAGGCTTTATTATGAAAATTCAATTAAAACAACTAATATTAGAGGATGAACCCACTGAATATAATTATATTAATATTTTACTATTATATGTTGACTTTTAGAATTCCATGATCACATTGAGGGTGGTGTCTAACATTACTATATTTCACACAGAACAAACTAACTGATAGTACGCATAGTCACTTGTTAGTGTTTTTATTATAGTCATATAATGTCCTTTTTAGTTTACATACTCATGAATATGTTATTTTATTTAGAGGTCTGATATCATTTAATAGGTTTTTTTCATTTTTATTTTGTTATTATATATTTTTAGAAGGGTAATGAATTCCATGTATCATGTTATATACCCTTGGTTCTTGTCTCTACCCCATGTACTATCTGAGAGAGGATTTGGGGGGTACTTTCAATGTCATTGGTTGTTTAGGTAGAGACTTGGTGGTGTTATGTCATGAAAAATGGTATCAGTACAAGTACTCAAGGATAGTGTTTATTGTAAACTTTGGTGTGAAATGTTTTGTTAGTAAGGATGTTATGGTACTTGATCCTTGTATGTCAAATATATTTGAGAAACTAAATGACCCTATGATTCTATTCAGGGACTTTGATTTTTCGTAGCCCATTATTAAGGGTATTGCATAATTCCATCATGTTATTTAAAAATTTATAGTCCATTCATATTATAGTTTGGGTCATTCTAATATTTTTGTTGTATTAAATTTTATCTATGTTTGATTAATGTAATTTTTATGAGAATCCACATAGTTCATGGGATAATCAGTTTTTTAGTTATTCAAATTGTATATCAGGTTCATGGTGCTGGGGAAGATAGGGTACACGAGTCACTTATAATTTCTCATATAAGGGTGGACACAAAGGTAGTGTATGTATGGAGAGTTACTCTATGGGAGTTTTAGTGGATATATTTACCAATATATGAGCTTATTGTTTGAGATAAAGAAATCGATATGTCATTTGAGTAAGTAATGATGGCCTCCCAACTTATTCTGGTTGTCGAGGAACATTTGACTCCATTAGAGGTGAGTCTGTAACACAAAGATATCTTATTTGGGAGGATATAATATTTGGGTGATCATGATGTATCCTTTATAAAATGGATCCATTTCGAAGATCATTTCAATGATTAATTTTTTATATAATACCTTTATTCATACCATCAAAAATATTTATTATATATTTAGAATATTTTTTTAGTGTTCACTTTTATGAGGGTGTAATTTAGTATCTTGATGTTGCATTCTCTAAATATTTGGGCTATTAAGTATTTTATAACATTCCACCTCATGAGAGGACTATTATTCAAGATTCAATAGTTGGTTATCCTTTCATTGAAGATATATTGTAATGTTATAAAATAACAGAGATCTGTGAAAAGACTTTGGAACAATATTAAGGATTGGTGTGTATATGATATTGTAAGAGAATAAATATAAGGGAGATGAATGGAAAGGCTTATTGATTTCAAGGTATTTAGGGAAACATCATATGTCAATAAACTATCAATAAGTGATTCATATGTATTGGAAAGAACAAAGGTCATGGTGATGAAGTTAATGGCTCACCAATGTCCTTAGAAATAATGCCAAGTCTTCCATTCCCATATATACATGTACACCCAAGCTAATATAGCCATATTTTCCTGCATGAGTCTACAATTACCATCACTTAATGTTCACCCAATGTTACATGAATTCCCAAGCCCATAAACCCAACTTTGAATATTTTCTTCCTAATTGGAACAAAGGGTCCCCATTTAGGAATTTTAGGAAAGAAGAATGGGATCATGGTTCCACCATCACCAAAATATCTATGTACTCTCAAGATAGCATTTTATCCCTATACTTAATATAATTAATTATCCAAAGAGGGTTTTTTTGTCACAAAAGGGTTAAACTTTTATGAACCCTTTGAGGAAGATCAATTTTCCTTTAGTTTACTGTAACATGGATGAGAAATATTCATTTACTGAACAATGAGGGTTCCATCCACGTAACTACATATGATGAGACCCCTACTAAATAAGACATGGATTCACTGAAAGGTACCTATTTACTCATGTAATGTGATTAATAGGCATTGAGAAAAGTAGAATCATTGTGAAAAGAATATGAGTTAAGCGAATGTGACTCATTGATCAATGTATCTTAATATAGAGAAGTAGTTCCATTTAATATCTCCATATTCGGTTAAGCAGGGAATGAATTTGAACCCTAATTTGGGTGACCCAAGTTATTACCATAAAATTTATTTTGTTGAAAAATCCTTATCATGCCCCCTACTATAGAGAAACAAGACATCCTACTAGGAATTCACTAGACCCTAACCCTCACTATGATTAATCATACTCTCCTTATCTCATATGTGGGTATAATAAACACTCTATCCTCAAGGAAAGATCATCCATTCTAACATGCCTCCCACATGGGCTTCCAATTATTGAGGCATCCTCTAAATCCACAAAATATAAAGGGCTAGGGTATACAGACAATTTTCACACATTTCAAAAAGTCTCTCCCTTGATAAGAGGATTTGCCAACTTATCCACCAAAAATTATTGGGCCCCAACATATATTCAATCAGTTATCTCCAAGATATCATGTTTCCCCATTGAATGATATTAATGAATCCACACCTGGATCATGTACTACAATATTGATAACCTAGGAACAAGCCTTATCACCATAGGTTATTGGTGGATGTCCTTGTTCTCCTATGTAACTATAAGAATTTGGGCTTATTTTGTCTGTATAAGACTCTAGATGGTTTCCATTAATTATTTATGATACTAGAATCATCAAGGATCCATAAAATCCCATTTCTGGGTAGAATATGTTCATGTGTATACCCAATCCACTCTCTCACACCTCCGGAACATCACTTGGGCCTCTTCTTATGTATAAACCCAAACATGGAATCATTAAATAGATATAAATTTTCCACCCAATGAGTGTTTGTCCCAAGAAGAGCTTCCAATTTATAATCCTAAACTTGTCTTCATAGAAACATATACTCTATAAAAACCCTCCCTTAATGGTTGTTTCCACACAAGCCACATTCCTTCAATGTGATATATTCATAAGGAAGTATAAAAATGTAATTTCAAAAACAATTCATAAACACCACTCCATACTATATTTTTACCTACTTCATGATATAGATATCCCCATATCTCAAAGTTAAACTACAAGGTCAGTATCATGGTTATATAATTTAAAACTTCATGATAAGATTCTTATCGTATGAAGTTAAAATTCATGGTATGGACCTATCACAAAACATTATAATTTCAAAATTAAACTATGTGGTATTTTATTCTAACTAACAAATATACATAATGTGCCTAGTTGTGGATAAAAATCAATATCATAATCACTTAATTACATCATCTCAAATACAAATTCCATGTGATATTAGTAATATATACACATTGGTCCATATTCTCAAAAAACTTATTTTTCATTTAATATTTCAGATGAAACACTGCCCCACCAAGATATCCATATTAACTCTTGGTATCACTATATTTACTTCATTAATCCATATTACTAAGGAATTAATACTCTTATTAGTGGGACATACTCATACTATCTATGAAACTCTTATAATTTATATGGCCATGTTCTTGATAAAATCAACCCATCTATATTAGGACATATTCACTCAGAGGTTAACCAGAAATGTAATATCATGTGTAAGTACCACACCAACTATTTCCCATCACATTTTACCTATTATTTAATTGGTCATGTTTACATGAAATTAAAAGTCACCACAATAATCACTGTTACATTACCATAAAAAGGTACAATGTGTCCCATTAATACGTCCCAAACTCTGTGAGTTAGGATTCCAATTGAAAGGATATGTAAGAACCCATCCATATGGTCGTCATCCTACCATCAAAAACACTTATCTCCACCCCAGATGGTGATAAATTATATAGGTCTCAAATATATGTATTTAAACACTAATTCCATAAAATTAATAATTACATTCTATTGAGAATAAGACAGAGAAAAACTATTACATAAATATGTTTACATCAATCAATATTGGTATGAAACCACTAGAACAATGTTAATCTGTCCTACCCTAGTATTTGGGAAGGAATCAAGAATACATATGAAATATATAAGGTGGTTTTGAGGTAGGAAATGATTTTTCTTAATAGGGTGATATGATCTTGAAATTCCAACCTCATGAATGAGGTTTACTCCATTGTGTTCTTGCTAAGGTCATAGTAACCACATTTCATTTGAAAGTAGGCCCTCTCTCAATCAAAATTGAACAATATAGTCATATAATATTTTATCAAACATGTATAATTCAATAAAAAAAGGGAAATAAAAAACATTAACCTTACATGAATCCGTTAATAGTGATTAAATTTTCATAACTAAGCTCTATTCCCCTTTGTTTTGTTGTTTGACACCGAAAAAAATACAGAACCTAACATAAATCATTTAATCATGAGTGTGATTAGTCAAACATGTACATAATCATAATATTTCACATATAGGTGTTTTATTTTAGGGAATTGTTTCATATTAGTTAACCCCCTCTAGAACCAAATTTTATATAAACTAATAGAATATTCATTAAGAAAATATTCATATGATTCATCTTCTATGAAATATTTAACCACCATAACTGGAAAGATGACATCCATCATACATTAACTCTAAAACCCAGTGAGAAATATCTTATTGAATGAATTTCATCAACATGGATCCATTTCTATCATAGATATATTTCTTGATAACCTTTAATAAATAAATAATTTTAGCTGATACCTTTATAGGGTAATTATGGAAAATCTAGTGGCACCTATCCGCTCCATTAGGCACTCTGAGAGACTCTCCCTGGAGCATGTAACATCACGATACTATTTTCAGGTATTCCTAAAACATACTGTGTTAAAATATTTTTTCTTAAGTGTAAAAATGATTTATCAGGGAATTTGTGATAAATGTGTTAAAGGCCTTAACCGCAAGTTAAAATCATGGAATATACAATTGAATATTTTTAGGGTTCGACACTGAGTTGGTTCATGATTATGAGACCTGAAAACTAACTGAGAAGACTAAAAAAATATTAAATATGACATATGAAATGGAAAAACTTTATACAAAATAATTGAATAACTCCAAAATGGTGCATTGTCTGAGAAATATGAGACCACTTTTATGTCCAAAATATGTTGTTTACCCTTGGAGGGTTATAACATTCGAATAATCTATACATTTGGATGTCTCACTCATGAGATAAAGTTATTAAATACTATTTAATATATTATTTATTAATAATAATTAAATATATCTCAAAAGGTCAGTTGTATGGGAAATATGAGAACACTGATGGTTCCAAAAAGAGGTGTTTACCCTAGACAAGGTATAATGTTTGTTAGAGTCAAGAGTTTGGATGACTAGCTCAAAAAAATATACCTTTTATTTTAATTAATTAATTTTTATGATTTTTAATTAATAAATCATTAATATAACTCAAATGGTTCCTCATTTCAGTAATTCAAGACCACCATTGTGTTTAGAATGGGGTGTTTACCCTAAACTAGGTATAACTTTTATTCTCAATAGACATTTGATGTTGTTTAATATTTACATTAAATAATTAATTTTATTTTAAATATATATATATATATATTAACACTTTATATTCTTATAACTCTAAAAAAATGCTATTTTTGTCCAAACCATGTTCTTAAAACATTTATATTTCAACTGTTTTCTACTGTTTCAGTCACCACCTCACTGAACGAGTGAAAATAATAACTTCATTAATAATTTTCTATAGAATGGGGGTTTCAAATATTTTTTTGGTGTGACTTTAACCTATATGTGGTTGAGGGTTTTAATTATGAGAGGATCCTACCTTTAAGTTGATTTGATTGATACATGGGATCTGAGAATCATTGGGTGATTGGAAAACCTCTGTTTATCCAATACTGGTCTCCTGTCTGGTTTCATCCAACGTAACAACCTATTCCATTTTGCTTCCTCCTATGCACAATTCCTTCTAACAAGGGTTTCCCTTCTTACATTTTTCCTATTTATTTTTTTATTTATTTTTAAATTATTATTTTCCAAATCATCTAAATTCAATAACTTCTTCATTATTGGTCAAAATTACAAACCTTCAGTACCATTAAATCCATCTTGATAGCTAGAGGCTTAATAATATTTTTGTTTCAAAGGCGGAAAGGTATTCATTGATCTTATTTTTCACATTTTAAATGGTTCTTTTAAAATAATTTTATCAAAATATAATCGGTAAGAATTATCAAAAGATAACTGAAACAACTTATCAAAGAATAATTTTAATGAAATTATCGAGGATAATTATCGAACAGTTTCATAAAATGATGAGTTATTAAATTATCAAAATATAACCATTTTCTTTTGATCAATTTTTTTTACATATTATGAGATGATAATTACGATGAATCATTAAATATTAAATGTTCATGAGTATTTGAAGGTAAGTATAAATAAAAATCATCAAATGGTAATTTAATCAAATTATCAATAGATAATCTCAATGAATTATCAACACATAATTTGAAGAAATTATCAAGTTAATTATTAAAATGATGGTAAAGGATAATTTCTTGAAATTATTCAAAAGATAGTTATTGAAGAATTTATTATTAGATAAATTAAAAGTTTGATTAAATCATAATTTTATTATTAAAGGACAATTTGATATATATATATATATAAATACATACAAAATTATTTATATAAAAAGATGGATAATTATGTGAAATACTACATATGTTCTCTAATTAATAGACGAAAATAAATTATTGAATGTGGTTTATAATTATTCTTATGGATATTTCATTTAATAGCATGCGTTGACCTAAATTATTTTGTAAATTATTCATGAGAGAAAAACTATAATATCATGTGATATTTCATTTTCTTTTGAAATAAAATAACTATATTGGTTCTAGGAACTCTTGAAAAACATCAATAATAGGTGTGTCAACTCTTATGATAATATAGTCATTAAGAGGTGTATTCAACCACATATGGTGGTTGACCATTTCCTCTTACGATGACAACCTTGAGGTAGGTACTTCTGTATGGGTTATCCATATTTATTACCCTTGAATTACGTGATTTATTTTAATTATTGATTTAAATTAAATTTATCTCAATTTCGTTTAATTAAATTGATAAAAAACTAATTCTAGTGAATCAAGATGTTTTAAATGGTTTTGGTGTAGAAATTTGGAAAAACCCCCAATTTTATTGAATTGGATATGTTTATGGAAACTGACTGGTTTAAATTGTTTAATTTAAATTGTGGATTTAATGGAAATTATTTCAATTAAATTGTTTAATTTAGTTATATAAATAAATAGTTTAAAGATGAAATTGGATTTTTTATGGATTTCAAATTGTTGAAAATGGATTAAAATTATTTTATTGAAACCCAATGGATTTATCTTGCAAAAAAGGCATGTTTTTTAATATAAACTTTTTTGGTTTTAAAAGGAAATAAATTCTCACTTTTGAAATGAAAGAATGAGATTGATCATATTTTTAAGAAATATTAAAATAGTTCAAAAGTCATGTTAGAGAACAAGAAACCCTTAGTTAGTTAGTGAGTAATTTTGAAACACTCTATGGTATGAAAAGGTTCTAAAACATACTTACAGTGGGTCATATGCCATATGGGTTGGTGACGATTCACCTTTATCCAGTTTCATAGGGATGTGTGTATAAAATTTTTTAGGAGTTCACATAGAGAGTACAGAATTCTATTGTTGGTTAATACTATCATACTTTTTTTGGTGATGACCATGTTTCTCACTTGTATATTTATTTTTTAGATATAAATGTATTCCAATGATTTTGAAATTCATTACATGCCAGCGGATTTTAATTAAACTATTTTATGTAACTATTTTATTTAAGCCTTTGTTTTAGAAATATTCCATCATTTTGTAAAGTCTTTGGTTAAATTATGATTCCATCATTTGAATTGTATATCATGATTGGTTTAATTATACTTTAAAATGCAAACCTGTTTATAATTAAAAATTTAAATTATTAATTTGAATAATCAATTATTCACATCTATTATGGAATCTGTGGTAATACCCTTCTAGGATTATTATCTAACACAAAAATTTTCCTTTGGGTGTTTTTAGACATTTTCCATTCAGATCCAAGCAAGGGGAATTGATCTCTTAGAGGTGGATCTATCTGTTGAGCATTGGGCTTGGTATAAGGACTCGACCTTAATAAATAAATAATCTTGAATTATGTCAAGACATCACATTGATGATCTTATCAGGTTTGGAGTTTTATATAATTATGCCATAACTATTACATAAAAACTTGAATATTACAAGTAGACCCTACCACCTAGTATCCGTTTTTCATAAAATAAAAACTCTTAAAAAGAAACATGTCTTGTTCCATTTTTAGACAACCTGACTTTTCCTTGATAGAATCCTTGACACGATTCATCTTTAAGTCCTATGGAAAACATTTCAAAAAACATGGTATGATCATAAAAATATTAGTAAGAGTTATAAAATAAGGAAGGAAAACATTAGCCCATCAATAAATACAAATCAATGAAACCAATACTTTTCAATCATAACATACCTTACAAAATCGTAAGATTTATGAATAACACATAGAAATCATAAATCATAAAGGTAACTTATGGAATTCATAACATACATACATTGTAGTTATCATAGATACATAGGGAGTCACATTTGGAATACCCATCATAGTATATTCCATAAATCTCTTAGGAGAAACATTAACATTTACCTCTGTCATGTTACCCAATTCATTGGAGAGCTATCTCGGGCTCACCATCCCGAGGTTTATCACAGAACCACCAGTATATGTAAACTATGCCCAATAACCATAATATATTCATAACACATAACACAAGCATAAATGAAAGATAAAATTTCCACATTCCAATCACAATATATCAAATGAAGACATTGAAATAAACAATACTTTATCAAATCATTTTCAAAACCATTTTAAACATTTAATAAAGACATTTTTGAATCAAAGTGTCCCATACCAGTTCGAAAATTTTAAATAAATTATCATTTGAAAACATTAATTTCCATATAAATAAATCATTAAAACTAATTTTAAAACATGGAAATTAATTGGAAATATTTATAATAATAAATCATTAAAACATTTAAAAATATAATTTAGTTAAATATTTTTTAATAAAATGTGAGATGCTTGAATACAAATTATTGATGAATAACATTTAATCAGAACATTATAATATCTTGAGAATAAATGGATTTATGATATAATATGCCAAAGGACATTATATACACCATATAAGAGTGAATTGGTGCATAATAACATTGAAGTCTCAATGGAATGTTAATTGAGACGAAATCCCTTATAAAGATGGTATCCGTAGATTAAGGATTAATCAATGAAATAATTATGTATGAGAAATAATAACACTCCCAATATAAGTGGATATTAATTTCCAAATAATCAGAGCTTATTCACACATATTCATATCATGACATAATTAATATGTAGATTTTTAACCCAAAGAATTGAAATTGGGTAAAGAAGTTCCCTTATAGAAGTTCGACAGCCTAAAGGTGTCACATTAAAATTCAGAAAATGAGTTGATGAGAGAGAAAAAGGGTACCTCATC
The DNA here is from genome assembly GCA_963277665.1 of Viscum album. NCBI lineage: Eukaryota > Viridiplantae > Streptophyta > Magnoliopsida > Santalales > Viscaceae > Viscum > Viscum album. Next base: position 1,252,139,767 of record OY728138.1, read on the forward strand.
ATTTGGAAATAAAATTTACAGAAATAAGGATATATAATAACATATCCCAACATAGGAAGATGTAAATTAAAAGACATAACAAAAAGGAAGTCTTTTAAATAGAATAGGGTGAAAGGTTCCCTTACCGATTTGGTAACTTATGAAATGTACACCCCATGAAAGAAGGATCATACAATGAAGATTTAAATACCCATATATTAAATTATATTTCAAAAACAATACAATAATGGGAAGTATATATTCCACACAAATTGAAATAGTAGAAAATATAACATGAATCTCACGGGAATAAAAAGTGAGATGAAAACCCCTTACCACGTTGTAATTCTTTCGATTCTTATGAAAAAAATTTAATAACCAAAAAATTAATTATATAATACCATGAATATAAAGATAATAATGTTAGTATATATGAAATGTCAGTATAAAATACACCACATTCAATGAATAAGTGGTGAACAATGGAAATCTCACAGAATTAAAAGTGGGATAAGAAATCTCTTACTTCGTGTCTGACTTGACTTGTTTGTTCCTTAATATTCCTGAATAATAAACTTAAGTTAATTTATACATGATTAAGAAAAAAATTTCCAGTTTATTATTCCTTTTATATCACTTATTACCATGTTATAAACATTATTTAATCATTTATGTTAATAATGTTTGTTTTGTCGATATTTGGTACTTGAGTAAAAAATTAACACCTTATAATTACAAGTTGTCCATGTGGTCAAGATTCCATTATTTCCAGAATAATATTCATTATTTAGATAACATATATATCATTAATATCCATTATATATATATGTGTGTGTATTTGTAATATTATATAACATTTAGAGGTAACAAATGAAATGCACCGTTCTTGGAGATGGTAAGCCGTACGTACGCATAAATTCTACTTTCATTTTGAATTTAATATTTAATGGAATGAAGTAATAGTAACACATAGGTATATTGTAATTACAAGATAATATAATATATAATTTATTTAACTAAATCATTTATGAGTCCCACGTATGGCATGAACGAGTCATATCACTTTGAGGGGGTGGTAGTTCGCACTTCCTCAAATGAAATTATCGTGTTTACCCATAATGGAAACCATAAAGGAATCATACAGAATAATAAATAATACTTAAATATATATATATATACATCATATATAAATATATTTCAATCATAATTTCCACCATGAGAGGCTATAAGAAATATTTGAACAATCATTGTTTCGTGAGGTAGTAGTTCACCATCCACAGAAAGAGTATGTTCTTTACCTATTAGATGGATTTGAGTGTAAGTGTAGTTTGAATAATTCTCATTAAAACATCCTGGTATATATAGTATACTATTTTTGTTATTAAAGAATGGAATAAAAATATTGTAGGGGTTGGAGAAGTTAAATAAAATAAAAAAATTTAAGATAAACAGTTAACTCTAATTCGGGTAACTTCTTTTGGTTTGATCGAAAAGGAATTATTGATGTGCCTTTTGCCTAAGGTAAGGATTTTAAGAGGAATATAGGGATATTGAGATATTATCTGGGTAGGGTTTGGAAGATCCAAGGGTCTTGAGAGGTGTGAGGAATGGGTTATAACTGAGATATTTTTGTATGTGGGAGGAGGGGTTCTTTTGGAAAGTGGGAAAAAATTATTTTATTATATAATTATTTTCGGTTTATAAATGTCCAAAACTCATTATGGTCTAAGATAATATGACTCATGGTCGAAATAAGGTCATCCAAAAATAATTGGATAGGTTTTGTATGTTATTTAAATATTTATAATCTTATTTATTTAAATCATTTATTAATGAGTTAAATAATGCACCATTATTTTGTCATAAATAAATTTATTTATTTGATGTATAAAAATTAAATAAAAAAATATCATGATGTAGGAAATATTTTTATATTTAAAATTAATATTTATAGTAAAAAATATTACTTATATAACCCCATGTAAAAATTTATTTACTAAAAGATATTTTTTGTATCATTTTTGTCTTTACATTAAATTAATTAATTTAAAGTGTCATTATCACTCCAAAGTGGCTCCATGGGGTCCAAAAATAAATCGAAGGATGAAAATGGTCATCCATGACTCATTCAATAAGGTTAGGATAATTTTTAATGTAATTATGTATTATTATAATATATAGTTTTACTTTGAATTACCTTATTTATCTTTAAATGTGGTAAATAAAAGTTAAAAGTTATTATTCACCAAAAATTATTTTTATCTTATTAAACCACATTTTACATACTAATAACAACCATGTATATAGGATTTTTAAAATTCAATTCACAGAAGTGGTAAAATTTCATTTAAATGAAAAATCCAGTTTTTTAACTACAACTTATTGGTTTCACTATTCATAAAAAAATTGATGTTTTTCATAAAAATACCAAAACATAAGCTTAAGATTTACTTGATATTCTGAATTCAAAATGATTTATATTTCACGAAATAAAAAACTTATAAGTTTCATTAATTAATTTAAAATTAATTCCTATTTTCAAAACAAATAGCGTGTTTTTAAGAAACAACATCTATCAAAAGATTGGTACTTGTTTTTTTTCCTAATATTGAAGTTAAATTTCTTCCAATTACCAGCATTGGATTAAATTTTAAAAATATAACCTAATTTCACTTTAAAACCATTGAAAAATATAGTCTAACCATATAAATATGTTAGATAAAAAGGCAGTTTTGAATTAAAATACAATATTTTTCACTATTCATTAAAAAAATATCCAAAAAATACCTAAAATTTACACAATGTAAATTTTGATGTCCCAATTCTAGATAAAAATTTTATTTTGTCAAATAGAACATATAAATGTGACCAAAATTGTATTTAAAGAGGGTTCTCCATCAAAAGGTGGTAAATCATCCGTTTAAAGAATATTTGAGTATTTATGCTTAAAATATTATTCATTCTTATTTTAAGCCTAAAAATATATTGGATAAATGTAAAAAAAATAAAAAACATGTATAATCATTTTTTAGTTAGTTCTTTTCATTCCCACCATGACAACAGGTAGGCGTTAACTACCATTTAAAATAATAATAATAAAATTTTATTTTTAAGTACAACTCAACGTTGTGTGAAATTTATGGTTTCAAAGAAACCCGTTGTTGTGTATTGGGTATGACCTCGAAAATATTATCCCCATTAAAGTAAAATTTATATTTAAATCAAAAATATTAATAAATATGAAATCATCATATTCTTTATTTAACTGGTATGTTACACTTACAGAGTTGAGTTCCTTGGGAACTTGGGTTATTTACCCTATTTTGGTACTTTGGTTGTAGTGCTTTGGGTTGGTTTATGCCTTGTTAACTTCTGGTACATTACTCCTAGTGGAGTTTATATTTTTATGTATATTTTCTTATTTCTTTTCTTCCACATTATTGGTGGAAAAATTATTCCCTATTTCATTTCATGTTATTCTAGGCACTATTCATAGACTCATACGGATCAGGAAGGCCCTTCAGGCTATGTTAGGGCTTTCTCAATTATCGGGTTACCGAGGTACCCAGGCTGGTTCACGACAGAGCAATGGAATTAGAACCTCCCCTACCTTAGGGGGAAGAAGAAGAGGTTGATTGTGACCTCACCATTTCACAATATTCATATAGAAGTTATCATTACACCCATGATCATCAATAAAAATAATGAGTGACTGAGTTCCATAAAATTTTTCTTAGGAGGGTACCTGTGAGATTTTAGTCACAACTGCACAGTCCCATATAACATCAAAGGGGTCTTGTAATGGAAAACAACATGAGAAAATTTAGAGTAGACCCATATTACAATTCATTAAGAAGATATATTTAAGCACATGTTGGTGGAAGTGTAGACCAAAATTCCAACTGACATTTTGAAATTTTGTATGAGCACTCTGGTGGTGCTTAAAGAATTCAGGTATATTTCATTTGTAACTAGGGGAGGTCCATATTTCATCCCCTATATATAATTTCTTCCAATATATCATGATGACGATAAGATATAGAAACCCAAAATCAAGATAGTATAATTACATTTGTTAAGGTAAATATTAAATTATAATATAAACCCAAGGTATTTTAAGTTTATAGTTTTTGAGAATTATTAAAAAACCTTATTTGATAACATTGAATTATTTTTAAATTAATAGAAAATTTTCCACCATACAAGAAAATTCATAATGTATATAAAGTCTTAAACATTTCACAAAAATTCCCATAAATTATAATAATATAGATATACCATATGTATTACTTTCCTTCATTACCTGGAGAAATGGAAACATAAGAAAGGGTGTCTTCAAAGGATCATTAATGGTATACATATAAGATAACAATCAAATATCATAAGTGATTATAAGATAAACAAATGATGACAAAATATTATTACAAAAAGATAATACTTTACATCATTATAATAATTCATAGTTTACTCCCAAGACCATAATTTTATAGTGAACAATTCCCATAGTGGATTAAGTTTTATCCTTAATCACAAATATAACATCTAATGGGATATAAATAATTAACCAATTCATTATAGGGCTATAAAATTCTAGGGGCATCCAACACATCATGTTATGTGCATGCATATGTGTTCCACAAAGGAAACCATTCATAAATTTATTAAATTATTATTATCTCGATAATGAAATGGGTTTTAGTATTATTTTCATAAAATTTGAGTATAATCCATCCATAAAAAATATGGATAGTGTATTAATATCATATGAATTATTATAGGATATTTTCATATATGAAAAACATCCTTGAAAAATAATTCTTCAAATGGAATAAAAAATGGGAACAAGAATATATTTTTATTATAACACAAATTCAATTCCCTAAATTTTAAATATATTAATTTTTTAAAGGATAAATCATGTCACATAAATCCCATAACAGTAAATCTATGTGAATGTGAAATTGAAAATAGATATGAATCCTTAAAAAAATTGAAATCATTTTTAACATTGAAATAAAATTCCAAATTACATGTGAATTTATATAGTAACTTTTGAAAAGGTGAAGTGAATAAATATTTAAACATTTACTTTTAATAAATTTTATCAGATAATTTAATGTTAAAAATAAAATAAAATTTTCTATAGGAAATTTGGTGTAAAATATAAAAAATTATCCTATGAAGGGAACCTTTGTAATTCTTTGAAATACCCTTTATTGAGAACCCGTATTGTAAAAAGGGTAATAAACCAATATATTTATTGAAAATTTATTTTACTAAAAGGAATTATAAAAAACCATGTAGTAAAATATTATGGTGGGAGAAACCAATCATAGAGGAACACTAATCATGATAAAACATTATATATCAATGAAAGGGGATTTGAGTTATCGATATCCCTTATAGGAAAACAATCTATTAGGAATGAAATATTTTAAAAGGTTTTTATTTAGTGAAACATTAATTCATTTTATAATACCACATAATAAAATAAAAATGATAAATTTTTCCATCTTATATGAAATTTATTCAATAGAGAAATAATATATCAATGAACAACAAATGAGTTACCAAAAACTCTTATAATTGGAAGAACACTTTATTCAAAAAGTAATTTGAAGGAAATAAATTTATTTCCTATATTATATCACCAAAATTAAATGAAAATAAATTATAAAACATTCATGGTATAATAAATCATTAAAATACATTAAAAATGAATCATGGTGCATAACATCAAACATGTTTCCAAAAATATAAATTGGGACCTAGAAATATAATATAGGAATTTAATATTTTGAATCAAAACCCTTTGAGAGGTTTAACATAAAATAGAACATTTAATATCATGAAAAGTAAGATAATAGTGATAAAAAATCTAAATTTTTATTATTTACACCATAAAAAAGAAAATGTGGTTTATAACATAAACTTGTCTCGTGGAATTAAAATTTGAGGCAAAAAACCCATTACAATGTATTCCTACAAAGTTGAACACACTCTATCCTATTGTTACAGAAATTAACTATAATAATAAATTATTTAAGAACATTTTTTATATATATAATATTTTATAAACATCAATTTAAATTATTCTCTATATGTATATTAGGTAGTTATTTTTTATTTTTGATACTACATATGAGTAAACATAAACATATTGAACATGATTTGTGATAATAATATTATTATTCATTATTACCGAAAAAATAATAATTCCTATACAACAAAGTTAATATTAAATGATTTTTTATAATTTTTTTGTTATAATTTTATTGTATGAGACATTTGGTTACATTTAACAATGAAGTTTTTTATGAGAATGTTTTGATGATCCTAAAATAACACAGAGTGATCCCTTAAATAATGCATAAAATATTTATATTACTATTCAAAAACAAAAAATAATAATTTTTACTTATTTATATAATATATTAAAATAAAATAAATTCACATATTCATCCATGATATAAATTAATATAATTGTTCAAGTAGGTGGTTAAACCAACCCAAATAATAACATTCAGTAATTAATGGATGATTATAAAGGAAGTTGTTGATCGTATAATTATAAAATAAGAATAATGATCATATTTATGGATTATTAGTGTGATATATCATATTATTATATAATTTTTAAAATATAATAAACTATAAAATTTCACTTTTATAGTATGAAGAAGCCATTTTTCTCTTAGAATGGTCTTTTGGGTGGTTGAATTCATCATAATTATTTATTTCGCATACAGTTAATATGTTCAATTTTTATTTACAGTAACTTAATAATTTCATAAAAAAATATTTCACAGTTTATCCCATTCTCAACACTATCTATATTGGGTGGTGAAGAAAATAAATTTGGAAATCAGTCATTCCTTGGTGGTGGTTGTCCACATGTATATATGGATGATAATTTCATTTTACCTAGAATGGGAAAATGAAGTAATATGGTTTAGAATTTCAGAATCTAAAATATTTCCTATATATAACACTGATATATTAAATTCCCTATTACAACCATCATTTTATGGTGGTTTTGAAAAATTGAACATATTGCATCGTGGATGTGGTAGTCCACCAAATGTAAAAATTATAATTTTGATTTTATTAATAGAAAAGGTAATGTTAGTGAATGATTGTACCTTCATTATAAAAACATTAATCTATCTGAATAAAATAGATGTTTTCATTTTATTATGGTTTAATAGAATTTTAGAAACACTATGTACACATAGTGAAATAGAAATGAGAAATAATAGCTAATAAATTAACACCACACTTCACGGATCATCTCCATTGCAAAGGGATTTAAGAGCTTGAGGGATGGACATTTGAGAAGGCAAGAACCTCTTAAATGTGTATAAGATTGATGATGAGTGTTTTAGGTAGATATTGGTTTGAACTAGTGGGGGTTTGGTGTGACGGGATGTGATTAGTGGAGACCCCATTTATGTGAAAATTTATAACACTTTTGTAAATACCTAATAAATTTCAATAATGGGAAGACACTCTCAAAGAAATTGTCCCAAAACATTAGAAATAATAGATAAGGTAATAAATAATGTTAATATAGTCCTCAAAAACCCATTCCCATGCATGTTTTAAACATTTTTTCAACTCATCTCCCTTAGATTTTTATATTTCCCTTTTTTTCTTTTACCAGAGTAACCAAATTTACCTAAGGATATATATCCTTTATTACCATAATTATAATGGACTTCACTAAATAATTTGGACCGATTGATTCTAAATTTTAAATCCATAACATTTGGTTAAATTTCTAAAAGTTATATAAATAAAATTTAAAATAAAAAATGTATAATGTAATAAGAATAATTTTTTTGTACAACATAAAATATATTTGAAAATGTAAAATTTTATTTTTTAACTTAAAAATAAACATTTATTAAATTATAATTTCACATAAAAAATATATATATGGTCTTATAAAATGGTAAATAGAATTTACAATTCATGATTATATACCAATAATATCATAGATTTCATGATATTTATTATAAGGACCCCAAACCTGGAGCCAGTGGTTACATTATAACATTAAAATTTGGTATAACAAATCACATCCTAGAGGACCGAATAGTTTATTAGTATTGGTAAAATAGATACATCATTGAAACTAAAATTGAAATTAAAAAGCTAAAATACACAATGTCTTTTCTCTGAGAACATTATTATTTGTCACACTATAAACCTATATATCAATTCCAAAACACTTTTTGGAATCCTGTGAAAAATAAATCATTGGAAAAGGGTGAGCTCAAAAACATAGTAAGGGTAAGAATAAATTTAAAGACATAATTACTAAATGAGAATAATAAATATAAAACAAAAAATTATATTACTAAAAACGCACCTTTAATAGCATTAGTATTTATCTGTGTTATAACAAAACACTGATAAATGGCATATTTATCCATACTAAATAAAGCGATCATAAATTTCACTATTTATTTGCGCATATTTTTTTATACCGATAATGGAAAACTTCATTAGTGTTTTATTTTAACCACTTATAAAGGTATTCTTTATCAGTACATTATTGTTAATGATGATAAAGGGTATCCTTTATCAGTGATTTGTTTTTAGCACTAATACAAGGAATCCCTTGTCTTCACATTAATTTTAGCATTGATAAATGGTATCCTTTATCAGTGCTTTATTTTTAATGGTTATTAATATTTATATAATAAAAAAATAATAAAATTAAAAATAAATAAAATTTTTTTTATTAAAAATTATTAAAAAAATTATTAATTAAATAATTATTTATAAAAATGAATTGGTTGATTATATGAAATTTAATATTAACCATTTTACTGATTAGATAATTATGATAATTAATATTATTAAGTTGTATATATTAAATATATAAATATGATTTAAATACTAAAATACATTTTTTCACTTTACATTAAATAATCTTATTTTTATTAAATAATGGTTTATAATTAAAAATTAAAATGAATTAAAAATATTGACTATAATTGTATAGTACTCGACATATAATTGAATGTTGTATTATTTTTCAATTTAACATAGATAAAAGGTGTGTTATATTGATTTTTCAAACATGTAATTAATGAATTTTTACATACAATGCACAGACACCAAACTTATCTATTTTTTCAATATTGCTAAAGTGTACTTATTCTTAATTTAATCAATTTTATTCAATTTTAACATATATTAATTCACTTAAAAGGAGATATTCATTAATAATGTTAAAAATATATTTGTAAAAAATTATTTATAAATATATATTTTTAAAAATGTATATTTACTATATTTGTACAGTTGTATATTTATAATTATAAATACCTAAATAATATTTTTAAAATTATTTATATAAATATGTATATATATACATAATAATTCTATTTATAATTAAATTACATAAATAATGAATATATTTACACTGATTTTATTTATATATATTTATTAAATATATATATATATATATACTTCATTTAATATAATTATATAAATATATATAATGATAAGAATATTATTTTTTAGAAATAATTATATAAATATAAATAAATAAATATAATAATATAATAAATATATTTTAAAAGGAATATATTTTCTATATATAAAGATATATTAAGTATATATAAATATTTACTATTTTTTATTTGTAATTATAAATATAATTATAAATTATTTATCAGCACATAAGTAAGAAGTACAGATAAAATCATCTTTATCAGCGCTTCATTCATGCAGATAAAGATGAGGATTTGTCATTACTAACCAACACACTGTAGAAATTATCATTTATCAGTGCTAAAGTTTTAGCGATGATAAATAACTACCTTTATCAGTTCTTATTTGTAAGCACTGATAAAGTTGTCCCACTATATTATAGAAACCCTATCCATTTGAAAACTCGTCATGATATCAGGATATTTCTGTGGAAGCCACCTACTATCAGTGCTCTTCCATGGTGAATCAAAGCTCGAATCACATCACTCGATAGTTGTTAGTGATCCAGTTGCATGAAAATATTGTCCAACATATAGTTTTCAATTGTTATTCCAATGGCCATCTATGTAACATGAGTTCACTCCACATAACATCTTGGTAGTCATGGTCCACTCCCATGGTTATCTCAGTAGTCAAGGTTCACTACCATGACCATCTTAGTCTATCTCATGAGATATAAATATTTACCCAATGCATTGGAGGGAGATCTAGGTTCCATCCATCTAATAATGAAATCATACGTACATGTGCCACAAATTCATAAAAAATTATATCTTAACCCATAAAATTAAATTAGCATCATAAACATGTAAACATATAATAACCTATGGAAAAAATATACATGTTTCATAATCATTTCATCATAAACATAATCCCTGTAAGATGAACATATTTCATAATCATATATCATATGAAAGTGAAACGAATTTGATAAACATATTACCCCTAAAACAGAAATGGGTTTCGTAAAGACAATGACATTAAGAATAACCAATTCATAAAAATAATATGAATGGAACCTTTAGAAAATTTTCTAGAAAATAATTACTGACATCCATGGATGTCATCTTAGATAAAAAATAATTATGAAGTATCTTTTAAAAACATTTCATGAGGAAAATATAATTTCTTCTTTGAAAAATAAATTTTAAAAAATAAAACCATTTCAAAACCATTTTCTTTTAAAGTAAATTGAAAACTTATATAGAATACTTGAAATCATTTTGAAAAAAAATCAATGAAAATATATAAAAGAAGCTTCAAAATATATTAAAACGTATTTTCTTCGAATTTTTTTTGAAAACTTATAATGAAATTTTAGAAATGTTTTGAAAAAAATTTCTTTAGAAAAAAATTTTAAAACCTACAAAGGAAGATAGAAAATATTTCCAAACCATTTTACATGAAAAATTATAAAAGAATTGTGAAAATTTTTTAAAAACTTTTTACGTGAAAAATTATGAAGGAAGATTGAAAAAAAATTTAAAAAAATTCCTTGGAAAATTACATTTAAATAAAATTACTTAAAAAAATTATCCTTTTAAACATGTAATGTAACCATCAGGAAAAATGACTATGGGTAAATATGTAAATTTTATATGAGGTAAAAAAGAATATTCTTATGTATGGTAAAAATGAATAAAAAATGAATTGTTCGGAAAGTTATAAGAAGATTCATTTGAAAACATTGATTAATGAAAATAGTGTAAAAATTTATTTTAATGATTATATGATAATAGTATAATAATCTAGTAAACCCTTTTTAGAAAACAAGGGTTTGAAGAACATAGATCTCTGATTGAAGAGAGGGTAACGATAGGCTTTCTTAAAAACATTTTATTAATGATATTATATAAAAAAGAATGGAAAATGGTTCTAATACATTTTTATATCTACAAAAGGATAATAAAAATCAAGAGTGTTCTTGAGAGATGTGTCATAATAATTTATCAATGGATGCATAATCATACATGTAGTAAAATTGGTTTCTGGTAAATAACCCTTTCTTTTTCTTTTTATGAATAAAAAGTATAAGTGGTAAATTGGGGAGAGTTTGGTGAACTTTTAGTATGTTTTGGGGGAAAAAGGAGAGTCATACAGGCTACACACAGTTTTATCCAAACCGTGTGGTCATCCTAGTAGAAATAGTGTGCAATAGAAGGTTTGAGGCAGAGAGCTTCAGCACAGATGTTCATGGTTAGGTAGATCATGTGGGGAGGTCATGAGTGGTTCTACCTAGGCATTAGCTAATTCACAGTTAGTTCATGGTTTTTCTAACCGAGCAAACTAACCATGCATATGGTTGAAGTGAGATCCTAAAAAAGTGGATCTCGCACATTTTTGCCTCTAAGTGGCTCGTTTTTTCTCTTATGTAGCCCAAACTCAGGATTTCTCTTCATTTAAGGAAAAAGAACCTCTCCAAAGAAAATTTGTGTCAGTATAAAGGCTTCCTATGGGTTTTCAGCCTCATATTCTTAAGGTATGTGATCGTTCATCATTATTCTTGATTGGTTTCTTAAATCTATTTAGATCTACTTCACCTCTGTTCTTGGTTTCTTAGATCTACACTCATTATGGGTAGATCTATGAGTGTGGATTCCAAATAAGTTGATATTTGGTCTTGATATTACTAGGAGAATAGATCTAAGGAGGTTTCATAAAGAATCAACATGTTTTTCTTATGTGTTATTCATCAGTGTCAAGTTTCGTAAAAACCTTTGAGGTTGGAGGCCTCACTCTCGACTCTTCTTGATAAAACTGTTTGGAATGATTTAAAATTTATTTCCTTATGTTGAAAACTGATCATGAATTGACTTGTTATAAATTTTTCGATAAAATCTTTTGTGATGGTTTGTTAAATTGTAGAAATCTACAAAATTGGTTGTTTTGAATAATATTCATTTGTTATTGGTTTTAAAATATGGATTTTCAAATGGATATTTTCTAGAATTTTGCCACATGGATTTTAGTAGATGTTTTCAATAAAAATGGGATTATTTATTGAAACAAAATGGTTTTTTTTTGAATTTTATGTTGTTTTTTTAATAAAATTTCACTTTTATAAAAATTATTTGAAATGGTTATTTGGACTGGTTTTAGAATACATTGGGTTTTGTATCAGTTCATGTTTGACATTACCTTGAATAAGGGACATGTACCTTCGGGGTACAAGGTATGTGACTCGAGATCAGGGGAGTGTGTTATTGGGACACATGGTAATTGGATGAGAGACCTTTCATGAGTATGGAACTATCGAATGAAACATGCATGTGTGGGTGTTTTGTGTACTATGAAATGGGTATGAAAAAACGATAATAAGAGTTTGTTTTTAATCCTTGATTAGTTATTTTATAGAGAAATAATTGTGGGGAATTGGTTTCATTTAATTTTATCTCTACATGGTTATTAATGGTTTTTTTAACTTCTTTATATTTAATTATAAACTAATTTTCATAATTGTTTTTTATAAAAGGTTTTATATAAATTTTGCTAATATTTATATTTTAGTGGTGTGAGTAGGGAACTCATTAGGGAAAACTGACAGAGTTACATACTCACTCCTTCTTTGTCACTTCGATGCTTCTGCCAATGCTACCTTCTGGGACTTGGTAAAAGTTAAAGTATCACACTTCATTAGCACCACATCCTGATACATTGGACTACTTGGTGATGTTGGAGCATAGAGCTTGTAGATTTTGGATTTTGGGTTTCTTATTAGAGTTTATTTTTCATTTTTCTACTGTTTACCGTGATATTGGTTTGTATTCTGCTATAGAATACTTTGGTTGGTTTTTATAAATAGAATGATTAAAATTTCCTAGTTTATTCCATGCATCATATAGTGATCTATTTTTTGTTGGTTTGTCTGGTTTTGGTTTTAATATTTAAAGTGTAAATCATCCCCCACATACATTGAAACTCTTCGAAATTTATTACCTACCTTTGGCACCTTGGGGATGTCTCTTAAGGTCCAATAATTAATAGTTCTTCTCTCAATACACTAGGAATCATTGGGTCATTACAAATGGTATCAACTTGTTCAGTCATTTCCTAACAGGTAGTCATCAATGTAATTGGTCTTGGAGTTGAAATACCTTTTTGTCTATTACGTGGTTTGGAATCTTATAAATGAGTAGGATTGATGGACCTTGAAATATGTAGTATAAAAGGATGCAGCGAACCATTTTATGCTGAACTTCAAGTCACTAGGGAGATGGTTAAATAAGTGTTTGTAGACACTGCTAGGATTTTGAAACCTCATCGTCATGGGTTTAGGCAATGAGATGAGCATGAAATGCATTGTAGAGGAATGACTTCCCACTAGGAGTGTATACATAATTTTGAGTAATGATTCATATTGTGTATAAAGTGTTGATTTATGAAAAAGTATGAAACAATTTTCATGTGAACGAATTTTAATAACCATGGTTGATATTTTTTTTAAATGGATAGATTTTCAAAAACACGAATAAGATTTTTCAAAAATGGTGAAAATGAAAAAAGGTTTTTTTGAAAACAATGATGTCATAGTTTATGCGATAGAATTTGAAATGTTAAGTAATCAGTTTCAAGATAGTGATATTGACAGAGTTTTTTGTGGATTTAGAAAATGGCACCTTGTAGGCATCATCGAAACCAACCTGAAGAAGTTGTGAAGAATGTGGTTGCACCTAAACCACTAGTGAACCAAGATTTGATTCAGATTTTTGTCCATGATTTTCAAGATGTGGATATGGGGGATAGAAAGAATGATCCAAGGTATGCAGATCATACAATATTTTTCATAAAGAAGAACCCACACATCATCAAGGTTGATTCTGAACCAGAAAAGGTGGAGTTGTGGATATGTAGGATGAATCGTATCTTCGATTTCACCGGCACACCATTGGAGCTCAAATTCGTGTTCTCCATGTATATGCTCAAGGATCTTGCAATCCAATGGTGGGATTTAGCGGTGCCAGATAAATTGGATGTATTCCATACATGAGAGGATTTTGAGGAATCATTCAAGAAACAATTTTATCCAAATATGTTCAAAATCCATAAAAAGATGAACTTCCTTAGTCGGAAGAAGGAGAATCTCTCTGTCCTAGAGTATGCAACTAAATTCATGACTTTAGTGTGATTTTCACCAGAAGATACGGCACATGAATCGTTTAGGGAACACATCTTCAAATCAGGGATAAGGCAGGAGATTTGATTGAATATTACAGTGCTCTGTATTAATGATTATACCAAGATGGTGAATAGAGTGACTGTGGCTGAATGTGATATCTCGGGATCTATGAGAGGAGGAATGATGATACCTATAGGGACTGGGGGGAACTCAAATGTTGGGAGAAATCATAAAAGGGACACTTATTTCCATGGTTGAAGTGGAAATCAGAATTAGATGGCAAGATCAGTGAACCTCCCTCCATGACTCAAGAGAAAAATAGGTTGTTTTAAATGTGTTTCATTTGACCTCATAAAGAGGGATTATACGAGAAAACCTAGATCATGTCATAACTACAAGCATATGGTAAATTTTCAGCACTATTGTCACAGTGCTCCATTATCAGGTGGTCGAGACACTTCTCATGCATTGAAAGAATCATATTCTTCGATAGAGAAAGGACAACATAATCAGTATCGTCAGTAGAGAAGGGAAAGCCAAGGTGATTATAGAAATTCCATGACTCTTTAACCTAGGAATTATCAGCAATGTAAGAAGGAGAACAGTGCAGTGATGAAGCAATTGTATGGAGTTGAGTAGATGATTGTCGATGATCAGGCTGAACCATCTATTGTGAGAGGTATGATTCTTTTGAATTATACCCTTGTTCAAGTGCTCTTTGATTCTAGTTCATCAAATTCTTTCATTTATTCTCTTACTATTGATTTACTATATTTCATATTGGAAATAATTCCTTTTATTTTAAAACCTAAAAATCCTCTAAGGGGAAGTGAATGTTAATCCTTTGTGTGTAGATCATGTTGTACAAATTTTGATAGAGCTAAGTTGAAATGGGACTTTTTAGTGTTTTGAAATTATTTCTATGATGAAATATTGGGTATGGATTGGTTAAAAACATTTAATGATTACATCGACTATTATAGGAGAATATTTGGTTTCATGACAGGGGACTGCATTGAGCATCTCTTCAGAGGAGAGAGGATGGTAAAAAAAAGTAAAAAGAGAGTGTTGGAATCAATGATGGGAAAGATATATTACCAGTTGGTGGAATTATCTTTGGAATCCAAGAAAGAGAAACATGGTGTAAGTTTTACCGCAGTTGTGGATCACTTTCAAGATTTATTTCCTGAGAACATCTCGGGGTTACCACCTATAAGGGATGTGGATATTACAATTGATCACCTTCCGCAGACCAGTCTTATTTCCATTCCATCTTATAGGATGACATCAATAGAGTTACAAGAATTTAAAATGTAGTTGGAGAAGTTGGAAAGCATGGGTTTCATTCGACCAAGTACGTCTCCATGGGTAGCACCAGTCTTGTTCAGGAAGAAAGTAGATGGAACTCTTCAACTGTGTCACTAGTGCAGAAAACGTTTTTTACGTCGGTTATTTTTAATTTTTTACGTCGGTTTCTAGACGAAGTTAATACGTGCGACGTTATAAATAAGGTTTTTGATGTCGGTTATTTAAAAACCGATGTCAAAAACATAAAATCGCGATGTTTATCACGTCGTTTATTTTAGAACCGACGTGATAATGGGCCTGGAGAATGGTTTATCACGTCGGTTATCGAAGAACCGACGTGATAAACAGCCTGGACAATGGTTTATCACGTCCGTTCCTAAACAACCGACGTGATAAACAGGGGTGAGGGGGTTTATCACGTCGGTTCATATAGAACCGACGTGAAAAACCGGGGGGAGGGGGGTTTATCACGTCGGTTATTGTATAACCGCCATGATAAACCAGTGGGAGAGGGTTTATCACGTCGGTTAGTCAATAACCGACGTGATAAACCATTGTCCAGACCATTTAGCACGTCGTTTATTCAATAACCGATGTGATAAACCATTCTCCAGGCCCTTTATCACGTCGGTTATTAAATAACCGACGTGAAAACCATTATCCAGGCCTTTTATCACGTCGGTTATTAAATAACCGACGTGATAAACCATTTTCCAGGCCTTTTATCACGTCGGTTATTAAATAACCGACGTGATAAACCAAATTTTTATTTTTAAACAGAATGCAGTGATCTTCTCTCCACCAGAATCAACAAGAAAATAAATCAAGAAATCGTACCATAAAAACAGAAGTACATCAAAATTAAGAATGTACATAGATAACATATAAAACTTACCCACTAGATAGCATCCACCCTCATTTATAGCCCATGGACAGCCCTCCCCCACCCCGTTGGAGCCCTCACCCTCATGTATACCCCCTGGACAGCCCTCCCCCACCCCATTGGAGCTCCCACCCTCATGTATACCCCTTGGACAACCCTCCCCCACTCCATTGGAGCCCCCACCACACTCCTGGACTGCCCCCCCGACCCCCGGACACCCCCAAACACCCCTCGACAACCCCCCACCCACCTGAACAGCACCTCCTCACCCCCTCACCCCACTTGACAGCCCCCACCACACCCCTGGACAACCCCCCCCCCCACCCTTGGACAACACTCCCACACCCCTGGACCGGCTTCCCACACCCCTGGACATCCTTGCCACCCCCCAAGACTATCCCCCACCCCACCGGACAGCCCTCCCAGACTGCTGGACACCCCCAACCCCACTGAACACACCCCCACACACTTGGAACCCCTCCCCCACAGACCCAAATCCATACCAGAAGAACCATCAAAAGTAGACCCAAACAAGAAGTAGAGGAAAATTAAACATTCACTTATATAACATTCAAAACATACACTGTAAACTTCAAAAAAAAACTAAATCAAACCTAAACAACTACCAAATACACAACTAAAACGACAATATTCAAAATTACATTTTACATTACAAACTACTAAAATTCAATCAAACCTGTAAAATAATTTGACCACTCCACTTGTACGTGTTTGATGTCATCACCAGTATAGGGTTGAGGGTCATCAAAAAGCTAGAAATTAAAAATAAGATAGTTAACGTGTATAATGAATAAATCAAATTTAAATATGATGGAAAAGTTTAAGAGGAAATCGTACCAGGTCAAAATTCACAACTGTCCCAGTTGTTATTATTTCATACATAAATCTTAACATATAATATCCACATTCGATCAGTCCTTGTTTTTCATGACAATTCTGCTTTGAATGAGTGTAAATTCAATATATTATTTTTATGTAATAAATCAAAAAGTACAAATTATAAATGGAAATTTACCTTCGCCTTTACATATTTGATCTTTGCATTTCTTTTCTTTGTGTTTTTTCGAAAGTAGACCCAAGCACTGTTAGAAAATAATACGAATGGGGTAAATTTAAAATTCATTATAATATATAAAACTATTGAGAAATTGAAACTTACTTTTCCAATATATTCTTAAAACTTTCCCGCACATCACCATGAACAGAGCATATCCAATAAAGAGATTTCTCCCTTGGGCAAAAAATCCCTAACATCCAATGATTACTGATAAAAGTAAATTTAATGTTAGTGGTTTTTTATGTTAAAAGATAATTAAATCTTTGAGAGAAATGTGTTTCATACCTCTCACAAAAAGGCATCATCCAACATTGTGGGATTATATTCTTTTCAAATGTTTCAGCAATATAAACCATTCTTTGTTCCTCAGTCAATGCACATGCTTCAGGGGAAATCAGTTGCAGTTTCATGAATCCATATACTTCTGTCAGTTCATTCCTCTCACAAATTTTATAAAGATACCTAATACAAAACATATATAAGTATACATTTTTAATAAATATAATGCAAGGAAAAGGTGTTAAGACATACATGGAAAAAATTTGCACCACGTTGATGCCCAACTTATCTCCAGTAACAAGATCCATGATATTAGATTTTGTAATCCCCACACTTATTTCACGTCCACATTCCTGAGACTCCATTGGAAACTCATAAAAACCCAACAACAAATGTGAATATCTTGACAATCTGTCAAGACCACTGGAATCTGTATCTGATGTCATAGCCTGTTGTCTTTGTTGTTGTCTATACAGTATTTCTTTACCTTTGAAGTATTCCTGTGAAAAAAAATTGAGAATTATATTAGTTTTCAAATGATAAAACAACTTTAATAAAAAAAATAAAATAAAAGATATAACATTCATACCTCTATGGTAATGAGTCGAAGAAGTCTGGATGGCCAAACTAAAAAATGGCCGATACTCTGTCCAAATGTCGCCACCTCATCTATAGGTATTGGTACCCTAGCTGATATATCTATAATATCATGTACAGTGAACCTCTGATTCTCTACCTCTAATTGTTGATGATGAACTGTATCTCCTATACAATATACCAACCCGTATTCTACTATATGATGTTGAGAATCATCAACATACAACTCGCAATATGTAGGAAGCTGCGGCAGAGGAGTAGGATTAAAAATGGGGTCCGCAGGCTGAGGTGGGGGAGTGGGAGCTACTGGAGGAGGTGGAGGATAAATAATGGGGTCTGCAGGTGGAGGTGGAGGAGTGGGAGCTGCAGTCTGAAATTTTCTTTGCATTTCTGCAAACATAGACTGCACCGAATCTCTAATCTTGTCTTCCATCGTCTCATTAATATTTTGAAATTCAGCCTCCAAGGATTCTATTTTTTTTATAAACCCCCTCAATGTTAGAAGTTGAAGAACGTGGTAACACTTTTCTTACCGATACACCTGCCGGATATCCTCTTACACGACCAGGATGTTCGGGCCTTCCCAATGCTGCAAATAAAATATCTTCCCTCCCAGTAGCTGTAAATGTCCCCTCTGAACTCTGCTCCTCAAGAGAGTCCTGTATTAATTAATTGAACATTTCTGTAATGATTGAAACTTATATGAAGAAAAAAGTTAACTTAAATAAATTAAATAGATATCTTACAATCCTCACAGCTACGATTCTCGATTCTTCCAAAAGATATTGCCCTTTTTTCCCTTCCGAGCTCTCTTCAATTTTTCATTTCTAGATGGAGGGGATGGAGGGGCCACCTCTCCAAAGCTTGAAGACTCAACTCTTAGTTGTTGAAATGTTTCCTCTATCATTTTTTCTTCCAATAATGTATACCCTCCTCGAGATAAACTATGAGGGTATACATTTTTAGATTGGATCTCTTGATGAGCTTTCCTTGTTTGATGTAATTTAAGAATAAGAAATCATTAACAAAACATTAATAAAATCATTTATATAAGAAAGTTTATAAAAGTTTACATTGCCCTTACCAGAAATGACTCTTTTTTCTACTTTCAAAAACTGTCTCCATGTGTATTCATATATAAAAGGATATATACGACATGGATTGTCATGACTCCTATGACCATAAATGAAATCAGATGAGAGGGTTGATTTGAAATCCCTCCATCTCCAGGCAGCCAACGATAAGCATTTCTTCCTGACTCCTCCAGTGTCAGGAATATCAAATGTCATCTGATAAAGAAGAGGTTAAACATATTATATATACTAGAAACATTAAAAGAATGGTCAAACAATGACAAAAGATCTTACCAAAATCGTCTCCCACAACTGAGAGATAATCGTTTTATCCACACCTCTCCAATCATCATACAGAATGTTTACTTTGGTCTTAGCCTGAGTTGCAACAAAACTCTTAAAATATTTGGCATTCGGACCTCTAGGAATATCATCATCATCAAACTCAACTACTATCCTCTGATCCTGCGTACGGGCAAGTGATAATTTTGGTAAACATGTGCAACCACATTTACCAACCTTTGAACTCTTTGTCGTAATAGGAGCATGTGAATGTTCATCCCCAGAGGTATGACCAGCAATATGCTCCTCTCCAGAATCATGTGGTTGATCATCTGAATGATCTGTCATTATCCTTCAAATCAAAAAAACAAACGTCATTTCACAAATATACAAATTCAAATATTTTAATACTACTGTAATCAGAAAATAGAAAAGTGTACTAGGTTACATAATATTAAACATTGGTAATATGGTAAGCATGTTAAAAAATGGTAAAGATGGCAAATATGGTCAAGATGGTCAAGAAGGTCAAGATGGAAAGATGGTAAAAAATGGAAAAAATGGTAAACCTAGTAAACATTGTAAACATGGTAAAGTAATTGTCAGTGAACAAATATATAAATTCAAATATTTTAATACTACTATAATCAGAAAATAGAAAAGTGTACTAAGTTACATAATAGTAAAAATTGGTAATATGGTAAGCATGTTAAACAATGGTAAAGATGGCAAAGATGGTCAAGATGGTCAAGATGGTAAAAATGGTAAAAATGGTAAACCTGGTAAACATTGTAAACATGGTAAAATAATTTTCAGTGAAAAAAATAAGCATTTTAAAATTCATGTAATGGTTATAAACATGATAAAGTAAACTAAACAAACTTAAAACAAACAAAAACATATACTTATTTTATTTTAAAACATGTTTTAATAAATAAAAAACTTACAATATCTAACATTTATGGAAAAAATAAATGTAAACAAGAAATAAACATATGTTACCTGTAATTTTAGGAATGTACAGATGGATTGTTTTCCCAAATTCCTTCGTCGTGATCGTTCCTTATGGCACAAACTATGTCTTCAACATGATCGTCATTATGTTCTGTTAATATTTCCATTCAAGTAGGGATCTCACATAAATCATCATATTCATCAAGTTCATCCTCACCAACATATTGTTTTTTACCTTGTAAAACAACAGCCCACTGCATATCTGATTGATCTACTACATAAAAAAATTGTTTTGCATGTGTTTCCATTATAAAAGAATCAGCTGTGTCTTACAATCTATTCAGATTAACAAGTGTCATTCCAAATTCATCGTGTCTGACACTGTTCTTACCGTTAAACCATTTACAGTAAAAAACGTGAACTTTAATTTTAAATTAATCAACCTCCCATATGTCTTCAATCACTCCATAATATGCATTTGATGCAGAAATTGGGTTTTTGTCCTTAGCACTAGAAAAATGTATTGCTTCTGCAAACACCAATACACCGCTATTCTGAACTGCACTTCTATTGTCCTGAGCTTTTGTATGAAATGTATAACCATTAATGTCATAAACAGACCATGTTATCACATTTAAACATGGACCACCCACTATCCATTTTAATGTCTCTGATACATCTGATCTACCAAGCAAAGTCTTTTTAATCCATGATAAAAAACTTTTGTTGTGCTCATTCAAAATCCACATTTCTTTCTTCTTTGGATGACATTGTTTCAACTCATTAATATGCAATGTGATATATGGTTGAGCATCAGCTATGTTATTCAAGATGTATGATTCTAACTTCTTCATCTATTCAGCTGACAATGATTTGACTTTCAAGCCGCGAATCCCCTTTCCCTCATTATTAACTCGTTCATGGCGAGATGGAGGAAAACCTATGTGTTGCGCCGCAGCCAAGTAGCTCGTACAAAACTCTGCTACCTCCTCAGAAATATACTTTTCAATAATGGAGGCTTCAGGTCGATATAGATTTTTAACATACCCCTTTAATATTTTCATATACCTTTCAAAAGGATACATCCAACGAAGATATACAGGTCCACAAAGCTTTATTTCTCGAACCAGATGAATCATTAAATGCACCATTATATCAAAAAAAGTTGGAGGAAAATACATTTCCAATTGACAAAGTATAAAAATTGCATCCTTTTCCAAAATGTTCAAAGAATTCACATCAATTGCCTTGTTACAAATTGAATTGAAAAAATAACACAACTTCATTATAGTCATTCTGACATGAATGGGCAATATTCCATGCAATGCAACTGGTAGAATTTGTTGCATCATGACGTGACAATCATGTGATTTCAAACCTATCAACTTGAAGTCCTTCAATGAGACAAAATTTTTTACATTAGAATAATAACCTTGAGGCACTTTGGTATCATGAGGACACTAACAAAAGCTAATTTTCTCCCTCTTCGATAATGTATGACAAGCCGGGGGAAGAAATGTTCGTCTTTCTGTAGGAGTGGGAGCTAAATCCAAACGTATTCCCATTGATAATAAGTCTAATCTTGCATTCAACCCATCTTTATTATTTCCTTTAATATCTAACAATGTTCCAATAAAAGAATCACATATATTCTTCACCACGTGCATGACATCGATATTATGTTTAACTTCATGATACCTCCAATATGGTAGCTCAAAAAAAATTGACCTTTTCTTCCAAATATGTCTATCATTACTAGATTTCTGTGTCTTTCCCAATGTCACGTCAAGGTTTTTCACCCTCTCAAAATACAGATCAGGGGATAAAGGTTTTGGAGCAGTATCAAATTCTTGTGAGCCATTAAATGCATTTTTTAGTCTTCTATAAGGGTGTTCCATAGGCAAAAAATTTCGATGACCCATGTACACTGTTTTCCTCCCATGATGAAATTGACAATAGGACGTCTGTTGTTCGCAAATTGGACATGCTTTATGCCCTTTAACACTATATCCAGACAAATTTCCATATGCTGGGAAGTCATTTATAGTGAACAGAAGCACTGCATGCAGTTGAAAATATTCCATTTTATAAGAATCATACACCCTAATACCATCATCCCATAACAGTTTCAAATCATCAATAAACGGTGACAGGTAAACATCAATATCATTACCGGGTTGCTTTGGACCAGAGATCATTGTACTCAACATGAAATATTTGCGCTTCATACAAACTTCAGGAGAGAGGTTGTAAATTACCAATAAAACAGTCCATGAACTATGTGTGCTACTGAGTGTTTGGTATGGATTCATTCCATCTGTGTACAACCCTATTATGAGATTTCTTATTTCATTTCCAAATGTAGAGTACTGCGCATCAATTTTCTTCCATTGTGGACAATCAGCTGGATGACGTATTTTTCCATCACATACCCACTCTTCAACATGACATCTTAACCTTTTTTCATCATGTGAATTAGAAAATAAAAGTTTGAAACGATTAATTATAGGAAGATACCAAAATACCTTTGAAGGGAGATTTGTAATCTCTACATCACCCTGTGATTTTTCTTTCACCTTATACCATGATGTCCCACATTTTGGACACTCTGACAGAAATTCATATTCCTTCCTATATATAATGCAGTCATTCGGACAGGCATGTATTTTCTTGTATCCCAATCCCATCAGGCATAATATTTTCTTGGATTTATAATGTGAATCTGGAAGATCGTTATCTTTTGGAAGAATGTCTTTCATCAATTGTAGCAGCTCTGTAAAACTTCTGTCACTCCATCCATGATTTGCCTTCAGGTTAATCAATCTTAACACCGCCGACAGAACCGTAAAATCTGTACAACCGGGATATAATGGTTTTTCAGCATCACCATATAGACGTGCAACTGTCGGTTCTATCTCAATTTGTTCTGCTACAATATCACGAATCATTTCTTCAATTCCATCGGAGTTACCATCTTGCGAATCATCATCATCAGTGACATTCCGTCCAGTTTCACCATGCCAAATCCAAGGGCTGTAACTCGGATTAAAACCATGACATATCAGATGATCTTTTATCTCTCTACTTTTAAACTTCTTCATATTCAAACATTTCAGGCATGGACAGAAAAAAATGTCACTACTTCGAAAATTTTGTTTTGCAAATTCCAAAAAGGCATCAACACCTTCCTCAAATTCATTGCTCATTCGATGTGCCGTAATCCAACTTCGACTCATTATTACCTATAACAAATATCAACAAAAAATATATATTTTTAAGATAAGAAAAATACATGTTTATATGAAAAAAATCATAATTTGAATGTTAAAAAATTTAAAATATAAAACAAATCTATAGGTATTTAAAAAAATATGCTTGAATATTATTTTTAAAACAAAATATAGTTAGATGTAACAGTTTTAAATTTCATTGAATCAAAGAAAACCATGACGCCTAATGATTCTCCAAATAAAATATACATCGATAAAACATAAACAAAATGATTTTTATCTGGAATAAGTGAATATGATCAGATGATACACATTTATAATAATGTCATGCCAATATAATAATAAACATGTTAAAATATAGGAATACCTAATGGAGCATATAACATGTGTTATTCATGCTTGTTGTTCAATCATTATGATCTAAATTACTCAACACTTTCAAGTGCCAAAATCTTGAAAGTAGTAGTAGTTTTCATAAGTACCCAACACCAAATAGCTATACATCGTAAGTGTCATGTTAGAAATATGAATATAGACCATTTGTTTTATGTTTAATAATATTGTCATATTATCTGATCATTCTGATTATATATTAGAATTACTATATCCTTTTGATCCGATATATAATCTAAGGACATTAATATTTCTTTAGAAAAAGTAATGTTAATATCATGGTAATGTAAAAAAAAGAATATGTCGAACTATATATATGTAATACCAATAAAAAAATACATATGTGTTTGGCCTGGGTTTCACACATAAAAAAACTCATCTCACAGATTAAATTTTTGAATCATCCTACATAATACTTATTTTTATAACTTAGGGAATGAAAATAATAAAAGTTTTGATTTACGATACTCATTATGGGTAAACATGATATATATAAATATAATATCTAATCTCATAAAAAGATATCCATGGGGGTATAAGAGCATACACAAAGCACATGATCAAAAAGATAAGTGAAACAGTTCTATATAATCATAGATCATAAAACCTGAGTCCATGTATAACAATTTTAGCATGACATAAGACATGATTTATATGATAGTGGGAACATGATTTAAAAAACCTTATTCACAAGATCACAACATTGGTATGTGGAATAACATAAGAGTGTGGCACAAACATAATCATATAAGTCATAACATATGTCAAGGGAAAACATAGTTTCATTCACCTCATATTGGGATATGTTAATCACCTTTCCTATAATTTATTATAATATTTCTTACGAGACACATCACATAACACATTGGACATGGTATAACCATCTGTATCCCATATTGATCTATGATATATAATGCATTTTCGAATGCATTAGAAGGATATTATGGACCCAAATGTCACATAATGACTAACCATATATATGGGTGAATCGTGATAATCAAATCATTTATAACACTTTCGTAGATCAATTAACTAACAAAAATGACATGGGGGTCATAATTGTTTTTACAAAACATAATAATTATTAATACATAAAAATGTGTTTGGATGGTAAGATAAGATAATATACCTAATTCAATCTAATTATCGTTAAATTATTTCTACCTAGATAGAAAAGACCTTTATAAAAAATATAATTTAACTTGAGAATGAAAAGAAAGTACCCTTTACCTTTTTTATAATGAAAAATCTGAAAAGGATGATAATAATATTTACCGATTGTACCTGGTCCAATTTCATTCATGAAAATCATTTTCTGGACAATCATATTGAAAATATGATTTTAAGAAAATAAGTACTACCAATCTTTATCCAAAAAGACACATTCCAGCTAAGTAGGAAATAATAATGTTGCTGGAAGAATGAAACGTTACAGTACCACCCATTATTTTTCATATTTTGCTGAAGCTAATCATCAATGTTTTAAAATTAATTATTCTTTCTAAATGATTGAATAATTTGAATGGTTGTGAAGTCAAATATCTATGTTCTCATGGTCATAGTAATATTTTTATCAGATATTGATTTATTTAGATACTTAAGAGGTTGCTCGTAATGAAGTTGCTGGTATTCAGATAGATGAATATAGAGATCATATTGGAGTTGTTACTGATTCGTATTTCAGAAGAAAAGATGAAGTATAAGTGGTTTAAGAAGCTTTAATGAATCTACTTTTTCATTGTAATATAGAATCGTAAAGCGTATATCAGAATGAAAATCTAGAATAAGAGTTAAAAATAGTCTTATCCAAAATACACCTGCTTGAATGTTGCGAGTTGAATGTTGCGAGTTGAATGTTGCGAGTTGAATGGACATAATAACCATTTGCAATAACAAAAAATTCCACGAGATTCAAAAACAAACGAAAAGCACATCAAGAATCGAAACAAAAACGAACGAAATAAATTCGTGGAAGGCTTACTTGAATGTCGCGAGTTGAGATGATAGATCCGAGAGGAGTGAAGAAGATAAACAATGAAGCCAAAATGAGTTTAATGCAGGCGATCGACGAGTCGATTAGGGTTTACCGCGTGAGAGAGAGACGAGCCAGAGACTGTCAATCAAAAAATCGTAAATGACAGAACATGGGCTTTAATTTTTTAAATTTTTTTATAACGTCGGTTATATAATAACCGACTTTATAAACTATTTTTAAGCTTTTTTACGTCGGTTATTTTAAAACCGACGTAAAAAAGCGCCCGCGCTTTGGTTTTTTACGTCGGTTATTTTATAACCGACGTAAAAAACAAAATCCCCAAGGGGTTTTTTACGTCGGTTATAAAATAACTGAAGTAAAACACCCCGCTCTTTGGTTTTTTACGTCGGTTACCAAATAACCGACGTAAAAAACCCCTCGTGCATTGGTTTTTTACGTCCGTTATAAGATAACCGACGTAAAAACCCAACAGGCACGATTTGTAACATCGGTTATTAAAATAACCGACGTGAAAAATCTACTCGCCGCATTTTTACGTCGGTTATATATAACCGACGTAAAAAATGGTGACGTAAAAAACGATTTCTGCACTAGAGTGTGTTGATTATTGTAAGCTTGAAAAATTTATGATAAAGAATACATACCCACTTCTATGCACTGATGGTATGTTAGATCAATTAAGGGGACATCATTGGTTCTCTGAAATCTACTTGTGATCAGGATATCACCAATTGCTAGTTATGAAGGAAGATATTTGAAAGATAGTTTTAAAAAACAGATATGGCCACTATGAATATGTAGCCACAACTTTTGGTCTAATGAATGAATCAGAGGTCTTAATGGCCTTTATAAGTATGATATTTTAGTGATATATGGACTCTTTTGTTGTGTTGGTGGTGGAAGAAATCTTATTGTATTAAAAGACAAGGGTTGACCATGAAGAGAACCTAGAAACAGTGTTAAAATCTGAAGAGATCACCATTTGTTTGCAAAATTTTCGGTGTGTGATTTCTGGATATAGGAAGTGTGTTTTCTTGGCCATGTAATTTTTGAGAAAGTCATTTATGTTGATCCTGAAAAGATTGAAGTTATTATCTCATGGAAACCTCCGAAGAATTGCTTTTAGATACAAAGTTTTCTTGGTATAAATGGTTACTACCGACCCTTTTTGCATGATTTCTCATGACTAGCTTCACCAATGGCATCTCTGACAAAGAGGAATGCTCCATTCCAATGGATTGAGGAATGCCAGATGTAACGAGTCAAAGTTTTATCAGTGGAATTCCCTTCTTATAATTATGACTTATAGTATAATCACATTAGTAATCACAATGAATTATCATGATACTAAATACTATGTGATCATTAAACATGATTTTTTCACTTCTATGTTTTGAATTTCGAAAATCTGACTTACACGATTGCATTCAGGGTGATTTTTGGAGTCTAATGGAACAAACATAATTTTTAGTGAATAGTAACATACCCTTATGAATGGTAACCCACCCTTAGGAATAGTAAGATGACACTTATGAATAGTAAATAATCTAAAATAATATTAACCTCACTAATTAAAGATTAAATAAAATTTAGGCATCTTATAAGTGATAATATGATCGTAGTAAACATATTTGTATTTTTTGATGTCATAAATAAATAATTATAATTAATTTATTAATTTAAAACAAAAAATTATTTTCTGAAAATGTATTCTTAAATTAACATTTGTATGTCTTTTTGTTTTAAGATAATTTTATAATAACTTATGTAATTTTTGAAAGCATTATAAAATCAGTTTTAATTTTAAAATCAATATTTTTCATGTAAATTATGATTTTATTTAAAAATTAAATTATTCATATTTAGAAAATTATTTTTAAAAAATGGACTTCATTTCATGGTTCCACACATCAAATAATGGCTAGAGCGATTATTTGAGATTTTTTTGAAATACATTAATTTTTGGTGAATAGTAAAATACATTAATTTACTGTATTAAAACATTGTAATTTTTGTCCACTATTCCTAACATCATAAGTGATGTTAGCCCTAAAATCTCGAAATCACATGTACATATTATTATTATTCTTGGTCATGGAAGCATCATATTTCTTATCTTGATGGGAATTTATAAACTAATGATTAAAATATTAAGACCCCCCCCTCCAATATAAATACAACCCTTCACACCCACATTTCATAAAACCTCTAAAGCTTCAATAAATGACTAAAATATATCCAAAAATCTTACATATCCTCTCGACCACATCAAAATAGCTTCGGGTCTCATGAAAATACCAATTCAAGGTTCCTTAAGGAAGATTGAAGAGGTAATTCCTCTCTCTCTATTTTCCTTTAATTTCTTATCAATTTCAAGTTCTTTTATTAATATCTCCCCACCTATCCTCATCAATAGAGTATGTTAACACATATATATCACATATAAAATAATTTTATGATACTAATGGGATAATATATCAGTCAAAGTCCTTCTCTTATTATTTTTGTTAGAAAAGAAAAAACGTGTTCTTGATGTGTCAATTTATCACCTTCAATAATGATAAGTTTTATTTTATTCCTTTACGACCTTCATATCAGGTCATGAAACAATTTTTATGGTTTAACCAGATTATATTATATTTATTATATCCTATTTAATGTTATAGAAATAAATTTTGTGTATATAAAGAAATTATTAAAAAAAATGAGTTCATTGTGGTCGAAAAACATCTTGAATTAACACAAACAATCATCATTAACTTTTTTATAAAGATTCATTCTCAAGGTATATAAAAAAATTATTTATAAGATAATTACATGTCCTTTAACTTCATTAATAACATGTAATATAAATTTTTCATGTTTATACATGTTCCACACAAACATCCATTCATACCGTTCATGAAAACTAAGAAAAAGAACACTCCTAAACAGTGGATTTATACTCTATAACTCTTCCTAATGCCCATAAAAGAACATAATGAAAATATAATGAATAATATTCTTGTATAAAAGGTTATTTAATTTATATTTAATTAATATAATGTCATTATATAATACTTTTAAGTGATTAAAGTGTTCAAATACAATTTAAGGCGAAACTCTCGAACCCAACTATTTTTTTTGGGTTTTCCCTCTTCAACCCATTTTCAGCATGGATATTCCATAAGAATTAATTTATTCATCACTCTCTTAAATTTTATGGGATATAAATTTTCTCTAATTTAATTTATTAAGAACCCAATGTTTTAAAAAAGAACTTTTCTTTCATATAAATACAAACTTTTTACTCCTCGAAGATTGTTTCACTCTTCACTCAAGGATAATAGTTATATGTCAAGAATGATATTCCTTCTTTATTTTTTGATCAAAATGTTTATGAATGTATTTTTTAGGATGTTAAAACCACTTCCTTCCATGTGTTATTTTCTTATGTTCATGTTTGACATATGTTCAATGTGGCATGCATGATTATGTAAATGTTATGATGTGATGAGTGTGCCTGAAATTATATAGCACAATATGAGTGTTTGAATGTGATGGGTGTGCACAGAATTATACAGCACTTCAATGAATTAAGTAAAGTGATTAATATCATGATTTAAATTTAAATGATAAGTGAAAATTATTCTACTTTTTTTCACAACTACGTATTGTAGTTGACCACTCAGACATGATTTTTTATTTTTATGAATTGCCACATTTAATGTTATTTATTAACGATTCATCTCATGTTCATGATTCCTTTCCAGTGTTATGATTGTTCTCACCACTTGTTATATTATTCATATCAATCCCTTTGATGGGATTTTATCTCACCCCTTTTTGATTTATATCCTCAGGTGATTATGTTTACTAAGGAGTTTTCAAGGGACAATTAGAAGTTGGGGAAGAATAAATTAAATAAATTTTTATGTTTGATATTGTAAATGTTATGTATGGTTCTAGTTTCCCAAATACACTAAACCTATGGATCCTCATGGTGTAATACTATTTTTTTTATCTTCATAAAGATATAATAGTAATGTAATAAAATTTTGGGTTGAAATAGTTGGTAACAAAGGAAATGTTTAGTTTATTTGGGAATTAGTATTATTGAAACCTAGAGAAAACCTCTAGTATATGACTAAGTACACATATGAACACAAGGAATAATTACATAGAGATCCCACAATTTATGATTTTAGTAAAAATTGTACAAATGAGTAAGTTATTTACTCATGAAATGTTAACTTAGGTTTTGTTCTAACCTTTTCTATCTTAGAAAATGGTGGGAACCAAGAGAAACCAGGCCAACAACCCACGCAAGGGCCAATGAAAATTTTCCCGAATGACATCCTTAATTATTTGGGAGGTGGAGTTCCAAAATTCATGGTGATTCTCACAAAAATATCTCATTTTATGAATAATAACATGAATAATGATGAATTTCCTCCTTCACTTAATAGGGAGCAACAGGTTGTCGATTGTTTTATGTGGAAATGACCACTGATGTTTAGTGGATCTTCTGATCCACTAGTTGTGGAATAGTGGTTCAACTCCATGGAGATGATCTTTTATGTACTTAAAAGTTACAAGATAGAGATGGTTACACTATTATTTTATCATCTAGATGTATTGGTCGATCAATGGTGGGATTTCATTAAGAACACAAAGCCAAGTGATGAAATTGAAGAGATGGAATGGGAAGATTTTAAGATCATATTTCTTAACAAGTATTTCCCATGAAACCTCCATAGAATGATTGAGGGAGAATTTATAGAACTCAAGAAAATGGAATTATAATATATCACTACCAATGAATATAATTTCACAAGGCCTACAAGGTATGCCTCAGGTCTTGTTCTAAAAAATGATATAAAAATTTATAGATTCTTTAGTAGATTAAAACAACACCTTCAAGAGGATCTTGGAATTTAAGACTTTGGGAGTTAGGAATAAGTTGTTCGATGTTAACTCAAAGTGAAGATGGAGTTTGGAGAATGGCCCCATGGATATAGTGATAAGAAACGAAATATGGAGTCTCAAGATGGGGGATCTGATGATAAGGGTGGGAAGAAAACTCAATGACCCACATGCCCAAAATGTGGGATGTTGCATCATGGGAACTACCTCAAAGGGATGGGGAAATACTTCAAGTGAGGAAAAGATGTCCACCATTCTCATGAGTGTCCAAAAGTCATAAGAAGAAAGGAGAATGTAGTGGAAGAAATTGGATCCACCCCATGATTCAATCCTATAACTACAGGGAGCAAGGGAACTATGAAAGCTAGTTCACTAATCCTCAAGTCCTCGAGTGTAATCACTGTCACCGACCACCAAATCCAAAGGAAAAAGGGAAGGATTATTCCATCACTACTGCAGAAGTAGAGATAGATAATGAATTCATGTAAGGTACACTTCTTATTCACTCAAGAATGAAGAAAGTCTTATTTCATTCTGGTTCAATGAATTACCCTATATCTTACATGTTTTCTAGAACTACAGAATCAAATCCTTGAAATATTTATGTAGATATACCTATAAAAACACCATGTGATACAATCATCGCAACCCAAGTGAATGAATCTTCTCCTATTGGAGTATTTGGAATATTCTTCCAGTGAATATCATAATACATCCCAAGGTATAATTTGATGCTATAATGGAATAGGATTGGATCTCGCTATATAGAGAACATATCATCTATTAGGAAAAGGAAATATCTTTTCATATTCTATACCATCTAAAAATCCCCAAAAAAATAAAGGAAGATCATGAATCTCTTTTGGAAATGGTGTGGGTATTAATACCCTAAAAAGAAGCATACCTCACCCAAATGGTTGAGTCAAAGGAAAGAACCATATTTGTGGAAATTCCTATCATGAGGGAATATGTTGATATATTTCCCAAAGAGTTACCCGAACAAGCCTTGGATCATAAGGTAGATTTATCAATAGAACTCATACTCGGAGCTACTCCTATCTTATAGTTTTTCTATAGGATGAATCCTATCGAACTGGAGGAGTTAAAGAAGTACCAGCTATAGAATTTGGAAAAAGAATTTATACACCCTAGTGCATCACCTTGGGGTGTTCTAGTTCTCTTTATAAAGAAAAAGAATGGATTAATGCAGCTTTGTAATAATTATCAGAAACTCAACAAGATCACCATAAATAACAAGTATCCTCTTCCAATAAATGATGACTTTTTTTATTAGTTAAGAGGATATCAATACTTCTCAAAGTTTGATATTCATTTTGGATATCATCAACTAAGGGTAAAAAAGGAATATATTCAGAAGGCTGCCTTTTGTACAAAGTAAGGGCATTATGGTTTTCTGTTGATTCCTTTTGGACTTACTAATTCCCCAACAGTCCTCATGGATTATATGAATAGATTCTTTAGACATTACCTAGACAAATTTGTGGTAGTGTTTATCAAATATATTCTCATCTACTCTAAGAGAACTAAGTATCATGAAGAACATCTAGGACTTGTGACAGCGACATTGAGAAAGGGGAAGTTGTATGACAAGTTCAGTAAGTGTGACTTTTGGATGAAGCAAGTCATGTTCTTGGGACATGTGATCACATGTGATAGAATTAGTTGTGGACCTTTACAAAAATGTGATTGAGGAATAGACCAGACCCTATAGTGTCACAGAAATCAATATTTTTATTAGATTAATATGGTACTACTGATGTTTTGTGAGAAATTTCTCATGATTGTCAAGCCCGCAAACTATGTTGACAAGGAAAGGGTTAAAATATGTCTAGATGGGAGAATGTGAGGGAAGCTTCAATGAGATAAATAGAAGGCTGATCACTGCACCTGTACTCACATTATAGAAAATTAGATAATATTTTGTGATTTATAGTGAAGATTCAATGAAATTATTAGGTTGTGTGCTCATGCAAAATGATAATGTCCTAGCCTATGCCTCTTTGAAGTTGAAGATCTGTGAGAAGAACTTCCCGACGCATGATCTAGACTTGAAAGCTATGATTTTTTCCTTGAAAATCTTGCATCGCTACCTTTATGATGAGAAGTGTGACATATACACTGATCATAATATCCGTATGTATATATTCCCACAAAAGGATCTCAACATGCATCAAAGGATATGGTTATATCTAATCAAGGGCTATGATTTCTCTATTCACTACCATCCTTAAAAGGAAAACAAGGTAGCTGATTCTCTAAGCAGAAAATAACCTGCTACTCTATCCATGTTACAGATTGAGAAAGACCCTCTCTTCGTAGATATTAAATGTATGGATTTGGAATCATAAGGTCAGGGGATACATCCTACCTTGAAATATTGATTTTTCAACCATCTATCCAAGAGTAGATTAAGGAGACACAATGGGATGATATGGAGTTACAAAATAAACTAAATGTTGTAAAGGACAGGAAGCTACAAGAGTTCCATATCGATGATGATGGTTTGATTTAGTTTGGAGTATGACATTGTGTCCCTTCATCACCCGGGATAAAGAAAAAACCTATTGGAAAATGCACATAACTCAACATTCTCTATCCATCCTAGTATCCACAATATGTACAAAGATCTATGAGAACACTTTTGGTGGGATAACATAAAGAATGAGGTTGCATAAGATATCTCAAGGTTCTTGGTATGTTAGAAAGTTAAAGAAGAGTGAAAAAATTACAATGGGGTGATGCAACCGTGGATTATTACTATGTGGAAAAGTGAAAATTTCATTATGGGTCTCCCAAAGATGTCCAAGGGAAATAATACAATATGGGTTGTGGTTGACTGACCCATCAAGACTACCCATTTTATCACCATTCATGAAGATCCCTCTCTTGAAAAAATTTCAATGATATATGTGAAGTAATTGGTGAGACTAAATGGTGTTCAACTCTTGATTGTCTCTGACCATTATCCCATGTTCTCATTAAATTTTTGGAGAAGTATTCAATATGATTTGAGTACTAAATTAAATTTCAGCATGGCCTATCACCCCCAAACTGATTTCCAATCTGAAAAGTCTATTCATACACATGAAGATATGCTAAGAGAATGCACTCTAGAATTCAAAGGTGGATTGAATCAACAACGCTCATTGGTTGAGTTTTCATAAAACAATATATTTCACTCAAGTATTTAGATGGATTCATATGACGCTTTGTATGGAATGTGATGTAGAACTCCATCCTATTGGGATAAATTTGGAGAAAGAAAGCTACATGAACATGATCTTGTGAAAGAGATGAGAGAGAAGGTTCAAGTCATCCAGAAACATATCAAATCTTCTCAGAGTCAGAAAAAGTGCTTTTCTGACAACCATTGAAGGGACTTGAAGTTTGATGTTAGAGATAAGTTATTCCTTTGAATGTTACCATGGAAGAGATTCATGTGGTTTGGAAAGAAAGGGAATTTAAGCCCCACATTATCCCCTTTAAGATCCTTGACCACATAGGAGTCATTTCCTATCGACTGGAACTTCCAATGAATATGGATCAAGTTCATGATGTGTTTCACATATCATTCATGAGAAAGTAATACTAGATCCTGAAGTGCATTGTGTTGCATTTGTTGTCAATGAGACATGTTGTTGTCTTAGAATGAATGGATGTCAAGAATTGTCAAGATGTGAATGACAAAGGTTGTGATGGTGTTGGTGGTAAAGGAGAATGGCCATGGTACTAAGAGGGCATGTCACTTAGGAGATTCACTAAGTGGAATAGGAGATGTGGTTGAAACATTCTCTAGTTACATCTGACGATTGTGGAGCTGTTTTTTAAGTTCATAGAACTTGTATCAACTGGATACAAAGTCACAACATGATTAGAAGACCATGCATTGTACTGACAATGCATGAGGAGTTGAAGAGATCCATCCACAACTTCTAAGTGGATGAAGTGGATTAATAAAGTCCATGCACTATCACTTAGTGCATGAGAATTTGAAGAAGTTCCAATTTGATCTCTGATTAAATCAACAAAGAGAATTGAAGAAGTTATTTGATTCAGGAGTTCGGTTGAAGATGAAAAACCTTCAAGAAGTCCCTCCTAAGTATTGAACACATATGGAAGAGGAGATGAAGAAGATTAAACCGTTTGAAATTCCATTCATAAGTGATGAATACATGTTGAAGATAATGGAGGAATTTCAAAATGAAAAAGAAGAAAGGAAGAAGGATAAATGAGGAAGAAGGCTTGAAGTGGCACTTGAATGAGGAAGAAGGCTTGAAGTGGCACTTGGCATTTGGCATGTTTTATATGGAGAAGAACTTTGTATTTCACAAAGTCCTATTCTGTCCCTTTGCCAAAAAATTGGCCAGCCAAGGCACCTTGGGGGGTTCAACCCCAAGGCATGGGCACTAGGGCACCACGCCCGGGGGAACCCCGTGGGGCGAGCCAGGGCGGCAGGGCGCACCCAAGGACACCCCTGCATGAGCGCCTGGGGCACGCCCGGAGGAGCGCAGGGAGCATAGTGGGCGCTTGAAGCGCGCCCGCGAGGACCAGAGTGGGCACAGAGCGTGCCCGCAGAGAGAACCCGGTGCGGGGAGGCACCGGGAGGGGGGGAAGTTCAACTGGCCGTTTAAGGGAGCGGCAGGGTAATAAGCCGCGGAAAAACAGGCCGCTGTTTCGATGTGGGACGCGGGATTTTCCCGCGGAAGAGATCCTGGCCATCCGAGCCATCGCGCGCTTGATCTGCGCCGCACGATTCATCCGCGGCGAGGCGATGTGATCTAGGCCATCCGAAATCAATTGAATCGACGATCCAACGGCTGCGAGATCATCTCCTTCGTCGAACTCGAGCCGAAGTCTCCCGCGAGCAGCCGCTGAACCAGAGGCATCCCGAAGACCTATCTTGAGCTCCCGGCCACCATTTCCGAATCCGAAGCCTCCATTGAGCTCGTCTGGCTCTACTGATCACATTCACGCTTCAAAATACATTTGCATGCAACGCATGGGAGATTTCGAGGTAAGCCGAAGCAAACCGAAGGTGCGAGGCTTCGGTGAGTTCGTGCCTTTGCATGGATTGGGTTTCAACAGAGGCCGTGCATGCGTTATAAATCGCATGCACGTGAAGGAGAAAAATAAAGAGGGAACCCGCGTGGAAACAGAGGAAAGAAATTAAGATTTGGAAAATCTTGATAACCCGAAACTTTCGGGAGTTCAAAGATTTATCACGCGGAAGTTTTGAGGATTCTCTGCCTATAAAAGGAGAGGCCGAGACCTCATTGTGGCTTGCTGATCTTTTGAAGAAAAACGAGAAGTCCCGCGAGTGCCTTGCCTCGTGAAGAGTAGCCTGCGCGTCCCCTGCGCGGCAGAGAAGCCCAGAGCCATTTTTGGCTTCGTGAAGTTCCTTTTTGCGCATCCCTTGCGCGAAAGAAGTGAAGGGGAGTCCCCTGCGCGCTAATCCTTGCGCGGCAGGAAGAACCGGGGTTGCACCAAGCCTTGCGCACCCTTGGTTGGAGCCCGCGGCTAAAGCACTTGCGCGCCTGAGGGCAGTATCACTTGCGTGGTCATTTGAGGCTTGTGCGAATGAGGCCGCTTGCACCCTTGTGACTTGCGCGACCCACGGCTACCCCTTGCACCCTTGATACATGCGCGGCCCGTGCTTGAAGAAGACACCCGTGGGCAGTGTGTGTGCATAAGTGAAGAAGGACACATTTAAGTGAGTGTGCAAGAAGAGGAAAACCCGAGGCCATATCCAGTGTGTGTGCAAGAGGCAGTAGCCTTTGGGGTGTGCAACTAGTGAAGAGGCCGTATCCTATTAGGTGTGCAAGAATTTGTAGAGGCCGAGACCACACCTTGTGTGTGTGTGCAAAGAGGAGGAAGGCAAAGCTTGCACTTTGTGTGTGCATTTAAAAAAAAAGGAGGCCGTAGCCCTTATGTGGGTGCACACATTGAAGAACAAATTAAAGAATACTATTTGTGTGTGCTAAGTGAAGAGGAAGAGCACACTTGGTTGTGTGTGTGCAAGAAGTGAAGTGAAGGCCAAGTCATGTGTGTGCAACAAGTGAAGACCACAACTCAACCTATGTTGTGTGTGTGTGCAAATTAAAAGGAGTGGCCGAACCTTAGTGTGTGTGCAAACCAAAGTGTGTACACACTAAGAAGAAGAGAGGACATCCACACTAAAGTATAACACACATTCTAGTGTGTAATCATATTGCATAAAGTGTGTGAAGTCTGAGAAGTAGGTGTGTGCTCAAAAGTGATTACACCCTTTGTGGGTCTACTGCACCAAGAAGAAGAAAGGGAAAGTGCATGAATGCATGCATGCACGTGCACACGTGAACAGTGCTAAATCAGTGGTGTGCATCTGAGGAGTCCAAGACCAGTGGTTCTTGAAGAATTGAGAAGGCCATGCACTCAGTGCATGATGTTGAAGTGAAGTGAGACTGGACCAGACCGAAGATAAAGATATTATTTGTCTGAGCATTCAGTGATTGGAGAAAAGCCGGGTCATCCTTAGAAGAAGGTGATATAGCCCGAGCTAGATTGAGAAGACCTGTTCACCACAAGTGATCAGAAGAAGAGCAAGGCCAGCAGTCTTTATCCCAGACTGCTGAGGATACTTGAAGAAGAACTTGAAGTGAAGAAGAGCTACTCGTGTGACTCGAGGAGCCAGGAGAAGACCCTGTGGGACTCAGGGAGAAGAAGTCTTCAGTGGGATTCTGGAGTAGGCCAGTGGGACTCTGGTAACACTGTAGGACGCAGTATAAAGACCCTCCTGTGGGACTCAGGAGAGATACAGTGGGACTCTATATCGACCATTGTAATACTAACCGATTATAATGGGAGAATCCATGCTGAGAGAGCATGGCAAGGATGTAGGCCTTTGGTGCCGAACCTTGTAAATCCTTGTGTCCTGTGCCTTTTCATTACTGCATTATCCGGGAAAGGTTGAGAGATACAAGAAGAGTGGATCGAGCCTTTAACCAGCCATAGAGGTTTAATTGATAAGAATCAATTAGTAAAAAGTTTTAAAGGATCACTGATTCACCCCCTCCCCCTCTCAGTGATTCACACTGATCTGGGCACTTCAATTGGTATCAGAGGGAGGTTACCTATAAAAGATCCAAGGGAGTCTTTATGGAGTGCAGATTTGAGGAAATGAGTGACCAGCCTCAAATGGAGATATCTGCCAAGACTCAGAAAAATAGAAAGAAGAAACAGGCCAAGAAGATGAAGAATGCATGTCCTAGCTGTGATGAAGTTGAAACAATGAATGATCTTCAGAGTGCACTCAAATATCTTCAGAAGACAGTTCCCATGGAAGTGGAAAAGTGTATAGCTATAGGCATCCATGATCTTCAAGAAGAAAAATCACAGTTAGAAGAAGAAGCCAATGCTATGGAAGATCAGCTGGCTAAAAGGGTTGGCATAACCAACACTCTCAGAAAGCTGGTAAATGCCAAAGATGAAACAGTATCTCTTTGCAATGAAAGATATGAGGACACTACTGAAGAATTGCAAAGAAGTCTTTCTGAGAAAGAATTCTTTAAAGTAATGGTCAAAGAAGTTTTCCATGCACTGGAAAAGAGGCACAAAGTGTCAATGGTTGTCAAAGATGCTCAACTAGAAGACAAAGTCAAAAGGGTGAAGGAGCTGGACAACTCATTGCTTGAAATGAAAAAGGTGCATGAAGACCAGATAAAGCAGTTGGAGGAGACTTGGGAAGGAAAGCTAAGAACTGTTGAGGATGAGAAGAACTCCCTCAATATGAAATGCTTAGAACTCGAGGTGATATTGAAAAATCAGCAATCACCTAAAGCTGAATCCTCCCAGTCAGCTGAAAGAAGACATGTTGCTGCTCATGTATGCTTTGAAAAGGATGATTCTAAAAGAAAGGCATCCTATAATAAAAGGGCAACAACTTCTAGAAAGAAGGTACCATCCATCCCATCTTGTACTGATGCTTCTAATTGTGTTTCCACAAAAAGTGCAGGATGGAAGAATAATTCCAAACAAATATGGATGAAGACAGTAAAGAAGCAGAGCTCTCCGGAAACAGCACAACAAGTCAAGAAAA
This sequence comes from Viscum album, assembly GCA_963277665.1. Lineage (NCBI taxonomy): Eukaryota > Viridiplantae > Streptophyta > Magnoliopsida > Santalales > Viscaceae > Viscum > Viscum album. The sequence goes on from OY728138.1 coordinate 1,252,179,442, forward strand.
GTACCCTACAATCAGAAGGACTCAAGAGGTCAAGATTTGTGGGTCAATGCTGGTGTTGTAACAAGTATGGGCATTGTGCAAAGGATTGTTGGTACAATCCACTGAATGCCAAAGCACAGAGGAAGCCCATGCCAAGGGGGAGCAAGCCAGAAGGAAAAAAGCAACATCCACAGGTCCAGAGACATCTGTTTACTTCTAACAGATTTGGATTGCTTGATAACATCTGGGATGTGTGCAAAAGTGGTCAAAAAGATACATGTCAATCTCCAAATGTATCCAGAGCTCAACAGAAGAAAAGATCACTGAACCTGGCTCAAAAAGATTCCTTGGGAAGCAAGAAGAAAGTATAAAATGCTCCCAAGAAGTGTTTGAGAAATGAAGAGAAGTCCTTGGAGTCTGAGTCCAAGAAGGGTGATGCATCCAGAAGGACCACCAAGAAATGCTTCTACTGTGGAAAGAAAGGGCATATCATGGATCTTTGTAAAGAAGCCATGAAATTCAATAGAGGCAGACTGGACTCAAACAGACAATCAATCCAGAAGAAGCAGAAGGGATTGGTTGAAAATAAGTTGCCCAAGAGAGGTAGCTTAACAGTATCAAAAGAACCATGTGGAATATCCAGAACTGAGGCCACACTTCCAAGTGATTTACTAGTCATATGGCCAAATCAGTTGCAACTTGCCAAAGATCTGCAAAGAGCTGAAGATGAAGTTATGGCAATTGCTAAGGCAAAAGGGAAGAAAAATATTTCACATGAAGATGTTTTGAGAACCACACCAGCACAATCATCAATGAAGATCAAATGTGCAAGTGTGAAGACTGGTGAAAATGGGACATCTCGGTTGAGAGAATCTTCTCAACCTTGTTGTTCACATTGATGAACCAAGGAGGTTCCATCTTATTCCCTTATACTATTGGTATTTACATGTGCTAACATTGTAGGGAATTGAAGATGATGATCATTCTCAGTTGGAGGATGGTTTGGACAGAACGGAGTGCACCCCTTGAGGGGGAGCAAATCTGAAGAAGATGATGTTCTAAAATTAATATCATCTTGAGAAAGTGAAGGTATTCCAATCATGCTTTCATCCCTTGTTTCTTAATTGAGTTTATCTTGTTAATTAAGGGGGAGTATGGATTGAAGACAAATGGATGAAAGGGGGAGCTTTATCATTGCACTGAACTTTCTAATGAGTTTTGTGAAGTATGTGCAGGATTTAGCAATTCATTGTTATATCTGGAAAATTTCAAACCCCCAAGCATGATCTCACATGTGTAGAGAATTATGGACAGCTTTGAATTCCTTGGTCATATCACTCTTGTTTTCTACACCGGGTTAGCCCAAGTAGACTTAGAGCTGATTTACTAAAGGTTCTTTGCTAAAGAGAACATGTGGCATCATCCCTCTCTTAGTGATTTTCAAGAATATGCTATTCAAAGGGAGGAAGATATTTCTGGAAGAGAACCACACCACACCTTTGCATTTGATTGCCAATAAGGGGGAGAAAATATTGGCACACATATTGACCCATTCATATGTGCTGAAGGAGTGTATTGACAACAAATACAAAGGGGGAGATTGAAGTGCATTGTGTTGCATTTGTTGTCAATGAGACATGTTGTTGTCTTAGAATGAATGGATGTCAAGAATTGTCAAGATGTGAATGACAAAGGTTGTGATGGTGTTGGTGGTAAAGGAGAATGGCAATGGTACTAAGAGGGCATGTCACTTAGGAGATTCACTAAGTGGCATAGGAGATGTGGTTGAAACATTCTCTAGTTACATCTGACGATTGTGGAGCTGTTTTTTAAGTTCATAGAACTTGTATCAACTGGATACAAAGTCACAACATGATTAGAAGACCATGCATTGTACTGACAATGCATGAGGAGTTGAAGAGATCCATCCACAACTTCTAAGTGGATGAAGTGGATTAATAAAGTCCATGCACTATCACTTAGTGCATGAGAATTTGAAGAAGTTCCAATTTGATCTCTGATTAAATCAACAAAGAGAATTGAAGAAGTTATTTGATTCAGGAGTTCGGTTGAAGATGAAAAACCTTCAAGAAGTCCCTCCTAAGTATTGAACACATATGGAAGAGGAGATGAAGAAGATTAAACCGTTTGAAATTCCATTCATAAGTGATGAATACATGTTGAAGATAATGGAGGAATTTCAAAATGAAGAAGAAGAAAGGAAGAAGGATAAATGAGGAAGAAGGCTTGAAGTGGCACTTGAATGAGGAAGAAGGCTTGAAGTGGCACTTGAATGAGGAAGAAGGCTTGAAGTGGCACTTGGCATTTGGCATGTTTTATATGGAGAAGAACTTTGTATTTCACAAAGTCCTATTCTGTCCCTTTGCCAAAAAATTGGCCAGCCAAGGCACCTTGGGGGGTTCAACCCCAAGGCATGGGCACTAGGGCACCACGCCCGGGGGAACCCCGTGGGGCGAGCCAGGGCGGCAGGGTGCACCCAAGGACACCCCTGCATGAGCGCCTGGGGCACGCCCGGAGGAGCGCAGGGAGCATAGTGGGCGCTTGAAGCGCGCCCGCGAGGACCAGAGTGGGCGCAGAGCGCGCCCGCAGAGAGAACCCGGTGCGGGGCGACACCGGGTGGGGGGGAAGTTCAACTGGCCGTTTAAGGGAGCGGCAGGGTAATAAGCCGCGGAAAAACAGGCTGCCGTTTCGATGTGGGACGCGGGATTTTCCCGCGGAAGAGATCCTGGCCGTCCGAGCCATCGCGCGCTTGATCTGCGCCGCACGATTCATCCGCGGCGAGGCGATGTGATCTAGGTCGTCCGAAATCAATTGAATCGACGATCCAACGGCTGCGAGATCATCTCCTTCGTCGAACTCGAGCCGAAGTCTCCCGCGAGCAGCCGCTGAACCAGAGGCATCCCGAAGACCTATCTTGAGCTCCCGGCCACCATTTCCAAATCCGAAGCCTCCATTGAGCTCGTCTGGCTCTACTGATCACATTCACGCTTCAAAATACATTTGCATGCAACGCATGGGAGATTTCGAGGTAAGCCGAAGCAAACCGAAGGTGCGAGGCTTCGGTGAGTTCGTGCCTTTGCATGGATTGGGTTTCAACAGAGGCCGTGCATGCGTTATAAATCGCATGCACGTGAAGGAGAAAAATAAAGAGGGAACCCACGTGGAAACAGAGGAAAGAAATTAAGATTTGGAAAATCTTGATAACCCGAAACTTTCGGGAGTTCAAAGATTTATCACGCGGAAGTTTTGAGGATTCTCTGCCTATAAAAGGAGAGGCCGAGACCTCATTGTGGCATGCTGATCTTTTGAAGAAAAACGAGAAGTCCCACGAGTGCCTTGCCTCGTGAAGAGTAGCTTGCGCGTCCCCTGCGCGGCAGAGAAGCCCGGATCCATTTTTGGCTTCGTGAAGTTCCTTTTTGCGCATCCCTTGCGCGAAAGAAGTGAAGGGGAGTCCCCTGCGCGCTAATCCATGCGCGGCAGGAAGAACCGGGGTTGCACCAAGCCTTGCGCACCCTTGGTTGGAGCCCGCGGCTAAAGCACTTGCGCGCCTGAGGGCAGTAGCACTTGCGTGGTCATTTGAGGCTTGTGCGAATGAGGCCGCTTGCACCCTTGTGACTTGCGCGACCCACGGCTACCCCTTGCACCCTTGATACATGCGCGGCCCGTGCTTGAAGAAGACACCCGTGGGCAGTGTGTGTGCATAAGTGAAGAAGGACACATTTAAGTGAGTGTGCAAGAAGAGGAGAACCCGAGGCCATATCCAGTGTGTGTGCAAGAGGCAGTAGCCTTTGGGGTGTGCAACTAGTGAAGAGGCCGTATCCTATTAGGTGTGCAAGAATTTGTAGAGGCCGAGACCACACCTTGTGTGTGTGTGCAAAGAGGAGGAAGGCAAAGCTTGCACTTTGTGTGTGCATTTAAAAAAAAAGGAGGCCGTAGCCCTTATGTGGGTGCACACATTGAAGAACAAATTAAAGAATACTATTTGTGTGTGCTAAGTGAAGAGGAAGAGCACACTTGGCCGTGTGTGTGCAAGAAGTGAAGTGAAGGCCAAGTCATGTGTGTGCAACAAGTGAAGACCACAACTCAACCTATGTTGTGTGTGTGTGCAAATTAAAAGGAGTGGCCGAACCTTAGTGTGTGTGCAAACCAAAGTGTGTACACACTAAGAAGAAGAGAGGACATCCACACTAAAGTATAACACACATTCTAGTGTGTAATCATATTGCATAAAGTGTGTGAAGTCTGAGAAGTAGGTGTGTGCTCAAAAGTGATTACACCCTTTTTGGGTCTACTGCACCAAGAAGAAGAAAGGGAAAGTGCATGCATGCATGCATGCACGTGCACACGTGAACAGTGCTAAATCGGTGGTGTGCATCTGAGGAGTCCAAGACCAGTGGTTCTTGAAGAATTGAGAAGGCCATGCACTCAGTGCATGATGTTGAAGTGAAGTGAGACTGGACCTGACCGAAAATAAAGATATTATTTGTCTGAGCATTCAGTGATTGGAGAGAAGCCGGGTCATCCTTAGAAGAAGGTGATATAGCCCGAGCTAGATTGAGAAGACCTGTTCACCACAAGTGATCAGAAGAAGAGCAAGGCCAGCAGTCTTTATCCCAGACTGCTGAGGATACTTGAAGAAGAACTTGAAGTGAAGAAGAGCTACTCGTGTGACTCGAGGAGCCAGGAGAAGACCCTGTGGGACTCAGGGAGAAGAAGTCTTCAGTGGGATTCTGGAGCAGGCCAGTGGGACTCTGGTAACACTGTGGGACGCAGTATAAAGACCCTCCTGTGGGACTCAGGAGAGATACAGTGGGACTCTCTATCGACCATTGTAATACTAACCGATTATAATGGGAGAATCCATGCTGAGAGAGCATGGAAAGGATGTAGGCCTTTGGTGCCGAACCTTGTAAATCCTTGTGTCCTGTGCCTTTTCATTACTGCATTATCCGGGAAAGGTTGAGAGATACAAGAAGAGTGGATCGAGGCTTTAACCAGCCATAGAGGTTTAATTGATAAGAATCAATTAGTAAAAAGTTTTAAAGGATCACTGATTCACCCCCTCCCCCTCTCAGTGATTCACACTGATCTGGGCACTTCAGATCCCTCACATGTACTGAACTCAAAAGTGGTACATCTAGAATATGGTATCTTATATGAGGAGAATCCAGTAAAGATTATAGACTAGGGAGATAAGGCTCTATGAATAAAAGACAACTCATCTTGTTAAAGTGTAGTGGAGGAACCATAAGTTTGAATAATCAACTTGGGAACCGGAAGAGACGATGAAGGAGAAGTACCCTCACCTTTTTGTGTAAAATAAAATTTCAAGGGGAAAATTTCATTAGGGGGAAGAATGTAATGACCCAAAGTTTTATCTATGGAATTCACTTATTATAGTTATTCCCTATAGTATAATCACATTAGTAAGCATAGTGAAATATCATGATACTAAATACCATGTGATCATTAAATCCAATTTTTCAACTTCTATGTTTTGAATATTGAAAATCTGACATACATGGTTGCATTCAGAGGGTTTTTTGGAGTCTAATGGAACAAAAATAATTTTCAGTGAATGGTAACCTAAATTTATGAATAGTAACCTACCATTATGAATAGTAATGTGACCCTTTTGAATAGTAAATCATTTAAAATAAATGTAAACTCACCCATGAATGATTAAATAAAATTTTGGCATCTTATAAGTAATAATATGACCATAGTAAAAGTATTGGTATTTTTGTAAGTCATAAATAATTAATTATAATTAATTAATTAATTTAAAAGAAAACTAATTTTCATTAAATGTTTTCATAAATTAACATTTATATGTATTCTGATTTTAATATAGTTTTATAAGAACTTATGTAATTTTTGAAAGCATTATAAAATGTGTTTTAATTTTAAAATATATATTTTTCAAGTAAATTATAATTCTAACAAAAAATGGAATTAGTCATATTTAAAAAATTATTTTTTAAAAAAGGACTTCATTATTGGAATCCCCATGTCGAAAAATGGTTAGGGTGGTTTTTTAAGATTTTTCTAAAATACATGAATTTTTGGTGAATAGAAAAATACATTAATTTACCATATAAATACATTATAATTTAAATACACTATTCCTGACATCATATTTTATGTAATTTAAAGTCCCATAAATTCTATGTAACTGTTTTTTATTAAACGTGAATTTTATGAGTCCGCGAAAATTTACGGCGTGTGATTCTGAGGCCCGGAGTGCCCAGAATGAATTTCTAAACTTTTTTTTCTGGTGCATTCAGTAAACGTACGAGCATGATTTTCTAACTGTTGAACTGGTTCTTGGAATTGAAATCTAAGGGCACCATTGAACTCATAGCACTGATATTCTCTTAATGGGACCTTTAACTCAACCGCAGTAGGTCGAGGGTGAAAGATATTTTTTCACTTTTTTTGTGGAAAAATAAAAATAAACTTATTTAGAATTTTATTTTTATTAATGAAACCACCTTTGATTTATGGAGGTGGGGACTACAAGAGTTTATCCTCCAAATGTAATGCTTTTTTGGTGGGGACCACTCGAGCCTAAAACCTCCCCCAGTTTGAAATTAATGGTGGGGACCACCCGGACCCTCTTAATCTGGGAAACCCCTTGAAATTACTCATTAATGAGAAATTTACCAATGGACATCCTCCCCGTTAATCATTCTTCCATTTAATTATGCCACATCAATTGATTAATGTTGCCAACATGATTTGTTCCAACATTGTAAAATTGGACAAACACTTTTTTTGGTTGGATATTTCTTTTGAGAGCATTCGTTAGGAAATGGGTTGGGAAAGCTTTTGGTAGAACCTGGAGGAACACATCCTACAATAGTGGATGTCTTCAACCACGAAGAACCACCTCCACCAAAGAGCGTTTATCTGACGAATGAGCTCGGGATCGAAGGTGTGTGGCGGGTGCAACAAACGTCGAAATCTTAGACTTCTCTCTCACAACACAAAATAAAAACCATTGAGGTTGGGATTTAATTATGTGTGCTTATTTTTCCAATGTTCTTACCTTCTAAAACAAAGAATGCCAATAAACTCTCTAACTAGTTGATCTGAGAATGATTTCTTTTGCGGGTTTTGGAATAATCAATTATGGGAGTATTTAGGGTTTGAAGTTCTTCATTCATGTTTTTGTTGAGAGGCTTTCTACTGCTCTAACACGGAGGGTGCATGCCAAACAAACATGGCCTGACCCCTCCGTCGTTCTTCTTGAATGGTGGGTTCTTCGCGATAGAAGAAGGTGGCTTTGTGACACGATGACGAATGGATGCGGCGGCCGTCACATCACTGAATACGAAGAAGGTAAAATATAGAGGGAGACTGGTCAAGACGGCCACCAGTGAAGGAACGGTGCATGACCATGCCGCACGGCTAGCCACGGAAGACTGCTGCCCCACGGTCACTACCGTCCCATGGCCTCCGTGACCTTTGCGGCACCCCGGCCTTCCACACCGCCTCGCGGCCTCGCCGCCCCATGGCCCTCTGCACCTCCCCGTGGCCTCGCCTCCCTATGGCCCTATGGCTCCATTGCCCCCACTGGCTCGCTGCCCTACAGCCCTCTATGCCGCCATGCGGCCTCGCCGCCCCACCGCCTCGCCTCCCCGTGGCCCTCTTCGCAGCCCCGCTGCCTCACCGCCCAATGACTCATGCGCCCCCCATGGCCACACGCCACCCTCGCGGCCTCTGTGGCCTTGTGCTGCCCTCACGGCCTTCGCACCACCCAGTGTGGCCAGGTCGGGCTGGGGTGACCAGAATTGGGTCAGGTCAGGCCAGGCCAGGTTGGTCCAGGTCGAACCAGCCAGGTCGGACCAGACCCGGTCCAACATCGAACTTTTCACTCTATCAGCCATAACTCTAGTACCAGGCATCCGTTTGAAGAACCGTCAGTGGTTCTAGTAACCATGGAGCGAGGTCCCTTAGAGTATACCCCATTAGATATTTTCATAAATTTTTATTAAGGTCGGGTTGGATCGAGCATGAATCCAACCGGGCCATCGAGACTAAAAGGCTAATAACTCACAGACCGGGCCTCCGATAGACACACCGTCTGTTGAGTTGAGACCCATATGGCATGGAGGTACATTGTGAAACTTCTTCATGGGACATTGTGTCCATTATACCATCAACCAGTTTATTGAGGAGAGGACCCTCCTGGAGATGAGAAAGCTTAGTGCGGGAACACAGTAGATGGCTATGATGTGAAGAAGGAATAGTGATCCTGTGTGGGTCAGCACCTAGCGATCCTGTTTTGGTCAGCACCAAACGATCCTGTGTTGGTAAGTACCAAGTGATACTATGTGGTCCATCACCTAGGGATCCTGTGTGGGTAAGAACCGAGTGATCCTGTGTGGGTCAACACCTAGAGATCCTTTGTGGGTCAGCACCAAGCGATCCAGTGTGGGTCAGCAGAAGAGCCTCTTAATAGAGTAAGATAACTAGTAGTTACATCTAATCATCTATACTACTATAATTAATTTATACCTGGTGTGAGATGAGTTCGTACCTGTGTGGTACTTTCCTTCATGGTAATTTCTTGGTGGTATTATTCTGTGTGGCGTACCTGTGTGGTACTTACCTTCGTAGTTTTCCTTTCATTGTGGAACAGTTGATCTTTGGGCTTTTGGGTTGGACCGTGTGTTTCCTCTCGATTGAGATGGGTATACTTGATAACTATGGTATATGTTTGGGCATGTACCTAAGTAGGTTTTACATTTTAATTCATGCTTTTTGGTTTACCGCTTATGGATTTTGTGAGATGTTGATGGTCTCGGGGTCCCTACTCAGTATCGTTATACTCACCCATGAACGGGTTATGCCCGCACCCTGGTGTGTTTGGCGCATAAGACTAACAACGCTGATCAGGACTTAGGGTTCCATGACTAGATGGGGCCCGTAGGTAGACTATACGGCATGTCGGTACGCAGAGGAGACGGGAGGACATGGAGTGCTGAGGAGGTGATCTGTACTAACCCTTCATGTAGGAACCTTAGAGGATGACCCAATAGCTATTTTCCTTTTTCTTCAGTTGTATTGTTTTTCAGTTGTACTTGTACCTTTATTGTTGGGCTTGTATTCTGTCCCCTTTTTACTTTTATCACTCTTTTTTCTATACAGTTTACTTGGGTTTGTATCTTTCTGTGTGCTTAGTTTCATGTGTTTACTGTTTATAAAGGCAATGCCTTCCCAGCTTTAGGGAATACGCCTTTCGGTTCAAGTCACCAGCCCCTGTCCAATGGAAGGCGAGCTAGGGGTAGTCAAGACACGGGCCCCGAGGGATGATTCGTGACATGGAAGCACCCAAATATCCAACTCACATGCACTTATTACTATTTCTGGTCATGGAATAATCACTATTTCTTATCTGGATAGATGTTAATAAACTATTGATTCATATATAAATAAAAACTCTCTCTCATCCACTATAAATACCACCCTTCACACCCTCATTTCCACAGGCCTCTCAAGATTCAAGCCTTGTCTAAACACTATCAAAACATCATCCTTATCCTTTCTCCCACATCCAAATATCTTCTTTTTTCATCAAAAGACAAATCCAAGGTGCCTTAAGGAGGATTCAATATCTAATTCCTCTTTCTGCCTCTCTTCCATTAATTTCCTTTCAATTTCAAGTTCTTTTTTGATCTCTCCCCACCTATCTTCATTCACATGGTATTGTAACTCCAATATCTTAAATATAATGTAATTTTATGATACTAATGAAATAATATATCATTCAACCCCCTTCTCCTCTTATTTTTATTTCATAAAGGAAAAACTTTGTTTGTGAGGTGTTAATTTATCACATTCAAGAACAACATGTTTTATTTTTTTTATTAACACCTTTAGATCTGGTCCTAAAACCTTTTTTATGTTTGAAACAGATTATTTTATATTTATTATATCCTATTTATTATATGGAACTAAATTATTTAAATATTACTAACTTATTAAATACAAAAAGTTCATTGTGGTCGAAAAACCACTCGAATTAACCCTAATGATCATTAATAAAAATTTTTTTTCTGAAGATTCGTTTTTATGGTATATAAAAAATTATTAATAAGATCATTTTATGTTTTATAAAATCATAAATAAAATTTAATATCGATTCTGTATGATTATCCATGTTCTACACTAACTTCCATTCACACTGTTCATGAAAACTAAGAAAAACAACACTCACGAACATGGAATTTAAACTCTATAACTAATCAAAAGGACCATAAAAGAACTTAATGAAATCATAATGAAACATATTAATGTATAAAAGGTTTTGGAATTTATAATTAATGAATATAATTTCATTATGTAAGACATTAAAAAGAATAATGTGTTTGGATATAAGGTAAGGGGAAACTCTCGAACCCAACTCTCTTTCTTTGGGTTTTCCCTCTTCAACACATTTTCTGTATGGATATGCCTTAGATATCATTTATTCATAAATATATTACATATTTTGTAATATATATATTCACTAATTGATTTTATTAAAAACCCAATGATGTCCAAAATAACTCTTCTTTCAAATAGACACACCCTTTTTACTCCTCAAAGATTGTTTCACTCTTCCCTCAAGGTTAATAGTTCTTTGTCAACAATGATATTCCCTATTTATTTTCTGAAGAAAATGATTATGATTGTATGTTTTATTATTTAAAACCCATTTATTTCCATGGGTTATTTTTTATGTTCATAATTTGACATATTTTTATTGTGGCATGAATGATAATGAAAATGTCATGATGTGATGGGTGCACCTGGAATTATATCGCGCAATATAAATATTTGAATAAAATGGGTTTGCTAAGAATTATATAGTGCTCCAATGCATAGGGAAAGGTGATGAATTTAATGTGTAAAATAGAAATGATGTATGAACATGATGCTATCTTTTTTGACAACTATGTGTGGTAGTTTACCACTAAGACATGATGTTTCATTTTTTATACATTTCCACATTTCAAGTATTTTATTAATGCTTCCTTTCACGTTCCTGATCATTTTTCTATTTTATGGTTGTGCTCACAATTTTTTATATTGTTCATATATAACCTCTTACTGTGCTTTTAGCTCACCCCTTTTTATGTATATCCTTAGGTGATTAGGTGTACTAAGAAGTTTTCAAGGGACAATAAGAAGCTGGAGAAGAATGAATTAAATAAATGTTTATGTATAATGTTGTAAATGTTATGTATAGTCCTAGTTTTTTCAAGACACTAAACCACTAGAACCTCACAGTGTAATACTATTATGTTGTTTATCTTCATAATTATGTTATAATAATGTAAGAAAAGACTAGGTCACTATACCAAAATCCTTTCTAGGAATTGAATGTTCATCTTACGTCGGCACCAATCATAACTTTTTCTAGAATCATAACAGGGGTGTGTGTTGTACTGTGATGCATCGGGATCAAGGTTGGGATTTATTATCATGTAAAGAGACCATGTGGTTTTTTATGGTTCAAGGAAGATTAGGGTGCATGAGAAGAATTACCCAACACATGATTTGGTGTTAGCTGCAGTCATCCATGCTTTGAAAACATGGAGACATTATCTCTTTGGTGAGAAATTTAATATATTCACATACCAAAAAAAGATTTAAACACATTTTCTCACAACAAGATTTGAATCTGAGGAAAAAGGGATGTTATAATTTGACATTATTTATACACAAGGAATAGGGAATTTAGTGGTAGATGCAATGAGTATAAATTGATATGCTCAGTTGGAAAAATAAGCTTTAGATGAAGGGCAGTTAATGTCTATCCTAGCCAATATGCATGTGGAATTTGAAGACTGAAGTGATTTTGTGGTTTTGTTTTAATCTATTCTTGTTCTTGATTTGGTAAATATGGTCAATGAGGCACAAACATCTGATGCAGAATGTTGGGTTATGAGTTCAAAACTCAATGGTGGGGAGACCATTGATGGATTAAAACATTATGAGAGTTCAGTTTTATGTTTTAGAGATCAGATGTTTGTACTTATGGATTTTTAAGAACAACTCCTTCATTATTACAACCATTACTTATGGGTTGTGAATCCATGTACACATACGATGTATAAGGTATTGAAGGCGTAGTTTTGGTGGAGCAGTATGAAAAGGAAGGTGGCCGAGTTCCTCTCACAGTGCTTAACATCTCAGCAGGTTAAATCAGATCATTAGTGACTAGTGGGTATGTTGCATTATTTACCTATTCTAGTGTATAAATGTGAGTAGAGAGTGATGGATTTTGTTATAGGTCTTCCAAGAATGGTCCATAAACATGATTCTATATGGTTGATAGTGGATCATCAAACCAATTCGACCCATTTAATGCCAATTTGTGAAACTCATATAGTGGCAGATCTATCTAAAATCTATATCCAAGAAGGGTTAAAGTGGAATGGCCTACGAATTACAATATTATCAGATAGTGATATAAGGTTTACATCTTATGTCAAGAAATACTTATATAAATCCCTTGGCACTCAGTTCAATATGAGCATGGTGTATCATACTCAAACGGATGGTAAATCTGATCGGATGATACAAACGTTGTAAGACATGTTGCAGGCATGTGTAATGGATTTCGGTGGCTTATGGGAGGAGAAATTACCTTTAGTGGAGTTATCATATATTAAAAACTATCAAACCTCTACACAAATGAATTAATTTGAAACATTGTATGGGAATCCTTTTCGTTCTCCACTATGCTGTGTGGAAATAGATGAAACTTCAATATTTCGGATGATCCATGTTCAAGAAATAACTGAGAAGAACCAATTGATTAGAAAGTGGATGGATACGGCTCAGATTTGTCAAAAAAATAATTTAGATCATCTTTGAAGGCTGTTGTTGTTTCTTGTGAGTGATTATGTGTTCACGAGGATCTCTCCAAGGCTTGGACATCATTATTTCAGGAAGTAGGTAATTTGTCTCCTTGATATGTATTCTCTTTTGAGATACTAGAATGGGTTGGATAGGTGGCATATTAGTTGGAATTACTTCCACATTTTAGTTCGGTGAATAATGTGGTCCACGTCTCTAAGCTGAAAAAGTATCATCCTAACACAGACCATGTGATCAGATGGGATCACATTTACCTAGAGTCAAATGCTTTGTTGATACATATCCTAGTAAGGATTGTGTATAAGAAAGATAATTTCATTCATAGAAAAAGAATTGATCAATTATGGGTTTTATAGTATCATGGATATATTCTAGAAAATACTTGGGAATGTGAGAAGGAAATTAAAGTGTAATGACCATAACTCTTTTAGAGTAGTAATGGTTTTCTACTTTTTGGGGACATAAAGGGAGATGGTAAGGAGAAGGTAGTACCCCCAGTTTCTGGTATGTAACTCTTTATTTGTGTTTTTATGTATATAATGTATAATATATAATGTGGGGAGAGTTTAGTTATATTTTAGTATGTTTTGGTGGAAAAAGGAGAGGTGCACGGTCTACACATGGTTTATCCAAACTGTGTTGTCATCCTAGTAGAAATCCTAAAAAATGGCAGGTTTGAGGTAGGGAGCTTTGGTATGGTGTGCAAAAAGTTTGGATGATAGTGTTAGGAGGCCATGTGTGAGTCTTACTATGATCAGCAATTCACAGTTAGATCACGGTTTGCCTAACCGTACAAACTAACCGTGCATATGGTTTAAGTGAGATCCGAAAAAGGTTGATCTCAGGTGTTTTTTTCTTTTAAGTGCCTCATTTTTTGTCTTATACATCCTTGACTCGTGATTTATCTTCCTTTATGTAATAATAACCACTCCCAAGATATTTGTAGTTAATAAAAATGCTTCCCTTGCTGTTTCGAACCTGGATTCTTGATGTATGTGATTGTTTTTCATCATTCTTGAGTAGTTTCTTATATCTACTTAGATATACTTCTCATATCTCCATGGATTCTTAGATCTACACCCATTATGGGTCGGTCTATGATTTTTTATTCCAAATAAGTGAGATTTGGTCTTGATCTTTTTAGTAGAATATATCTAAGGAGGTTCTATGACGAATCGATCCGGTTTTCTTAAGCTTTCTTTATTTGTGTCAAGTTTCATCAAAACCATTAAGGTAGGAGGCTTCACTCTCAACTCCCCTTGATAGAAATATTTTGAATTATTTAAAATTCATTTCTTTGTGATGAATTTATCATGAATTGGGTGGTTATAAATTTTTGGAATCCTTCTTTTGTGATGGTTTGTTAAAGTGTAGAAATCTGGAAAATTGTTTGTTTTGAATAGTGTTTTTTTGTTCTTGGTTTTATAATATTTATTTTAAAGTGGTGATTTTATAGAATTTTGGCACATATATTTATGTATATGTTTTTAATAAAAAGTGGATATTTTATTGGATTCAAATGGTTGTTGTTAAATTGGTTTGGTCTTTGGTTTTCAATAACAGTAAAGTTTTATTGAAATGGATTGAAATGGTTATTTGGAATGGTTTTTGGCATATATTGGGTTTTGTGTGAATTAATGTCTGACGTGCCCTTAAATAAGGGATGTATTACATTGTTGTACCAGGTGCGTGGCAATAGATTAGGGGCATGTTTCATTGGGACATAAGGTAATTGGATGAGAGACTGCTCAAGAGTGTGGAACTGTCGAACCAAACATGCATGTGTGGGTATGTCATGAACTATGGAATGGGTATGCCAAAATGATAATAAGAGTTGGTTTTTAATAATTTATTAGTTATTTTATGGAAAAATACTTTCTTAAAATTGGTTTCAGTTTGTTATATATTCACTACATTGTAAATGGTTTTTGGAACTTTTATATTTCGTTATAAACTATTTTGAAGAATTATTTTATATAAATAGTTTGATATAAATGTCGTAAACCTTTCTATCCTAGTGGAATGTGTAAGTAATTCATTGGTGTAAAACCTAATGAGTTATATACTTACCTTTACTTTGGAATTTTGGTTCTTTTACAGATGAATCTTTTAGGACTTTGGAATAGGTAAAGTATCCCACATCCTTTCACCACATCATTATACTTTGGACTACTTTGTGATATTGGAGCATGAATCTTGTGGAGCTGGGAGTTTGGGTGTTTTCATGGAGTTTATTTTCAATTTTTCCATTTTTTACCTTGATATTAGTTTTTCTTCCTCTATAGCATACATTGCTTAATGGTTTTAAAGAGAATGATTAAAATGACTTAGTTTATTCCATGCATCATATAGTGATCTATTTGTTGTTGGTTTGTTGGGTTTTGGTATTAGTCATTAAATGTTAAATCATCCCCCACTTTATTTTAATCTATACACCATTTATTTCTATACTTTGGAAACTTGGGGTTGTTGGATAAGTCCCAGTAATGACTCATTGTACTCTTTAGCCAATGATAATTAGCGGGTTATTACAATAAACAATCTTGATAAGCGATGTGATTATTTTCATAAACTCTTACAACTTGTAATCACATTATCACATTTTCCATATAAGAAAAGGAATTATTTGATGCTTAAAACATCATAAAAATAAATATATTCATAATATAAAATGTAAAATGAAACTATATACACCACAGAAAATAATCCAGGTGCATAACAAAACATGAGTCTCAATGAATTAAAATTGTGACAAAATAATATAACTGATTTGGAAACTTTGGAAACATAAAACCCATGATTGAAAATTTATAAAATGGATATGTAAATACCCAAAAATTTAAGTATAATATACATATAATACATGGAAGGTTATTACATAAACCACACAAAATAATTGTGTGGTGAATAAGGCACGTATCTTAGAGAAATGAAAGTGAGATGAAATTTCCCATACCTTGTGCCTTTAATCTCATCATAATTGTTCAAAACATGTGAATAATAAAGATAAAGTTATTATAAATCATTTAAATAACCATATTATTTTATCTAACACCATATATTATTTTATTATTAACTTTTAGTACCTTCTTGTTAACAATCTTATGTTAAGGTTTCACATCACGTAATACCCGCTTTATTCTTTATATGCGACGTAATTTGTTATTCTTTAGTTCTTATACTTATATAATGAATTAATAATGTAAT
This sequence comes from Viscum album, assembly GCA_963277665.1. Lineage (NCBI taxonomy): Eukaryota > Viridiplantae > Streptophyta > Magnoliopsida > Santalales > Viscaceae > Viscum > Viscum album. Next base: position 1,252,195,525 of record OY728138.1, read on the forward strand.
AAAAGATATAAATATAGTTTATATTCATTATATTTTTATTATAGTAATATATATAATATATAATTATTAAATGGAATACACCATTCATGGGGACGTTAAGCCGTACACACGCATGAATGTTGTCTTCAATTCTATTGTTATATTGAAGAAAGAAATAAAATTAAATATATGTATATTTTTATATAATATCGTTTAATAATAATTATAATTATATATATATTATCTAAATTCACTAAAACCATCCTTAATAAATTCGATGTAGTATGTGAATGAATCAAATCGCATTGAGAGGGCGGTAGTCCACACTTACTCAAATAAAATTATCATATATACAGCAAATAGAAAGTAAGAATATATGGATTTTAAAAAGAATTAATAATATTAAATACATATAAAATATAATATATGACATATATAATCGGATTTTACATCCTAATTTTCACCATGAGAGGCGGTAATGGATAAATGAACAATCATCATTTGGTGAGGCTGTAGTTTCCCGTACATGTAAACAATATGTTTATTGCCCATTAGATGGCAGTGTGTGTAATTTTATTTTGAAACCAGAGAATAAAAACCTCATATTATATTTAGGATACTTATTTTTTTATAATATAATTATATAAAGTGATTGTAGGGGGTTTATAATGAAAATAAAAGAAATGATGCTGAGAGATGATATTAGTTGTTAATCGTGTAACTCCTTTTTATTTATGACAAAAGGCTTCCTTAGATAGATTTATTCCCCAAGGTAGGATTATATGAGTATTATAGTGATGTTGGGAGATTATTTTTTTTGTTTTTAGTTGAGACAAGATGCTTCAGATGTGTGAGAAATTGGGAGGAGAGGAGGCCTTTTATAGTGGAGGAGTGGAACTCTTGTAAATATGTGAAGAGAGAATTTCATCCACAATTTCATGTTGAAAGTAGATCCAATAATGGACCAAAGTATATCCATGGGATTATGAAGTTGATATATGTATATAAAGTGTCTCTTTTATAAGTTTCATGGTCATTTTAAATCTTATATTTATGGTTTAGTCCTTAGTTATGCTTAATTTTACCTTAAGTGGTGAAATTATTTTTTATTACTTTCACTAATATTTCTGGTAAAATATAATATGAACTTATTAAAAATTATAAATTATTATAATTCCAATTATGGTTTCCGTTTTTATAAATTCTAATAATACTATTTATAGTAATTAAGATAAATTTAATCCCACTGATTGGACGATACGACATGTTTTTAAAGTAAAAATAATTATAACATTTCTAATTTTTTATATCAAATTTCAATTTGAAATTAGTTAAAAATGAGATAAATTTAATTAAAAGATAAAAATATTATCTAATTAAACATTTAAACCAATTTAATATATAATTTAACCTTATCAAAAAATTATATGAAAAAGCTGTTTTGAACTACAATTTTGATTTTTCACTATTCAATAAAAAGATAAACTTCACAAAAAAATACAAAATATTTACCCTAACCAAATTATTATGCACTTATTTTAAAGATTAATTTTATTATGGGATATTTAATATATAAATTTTCCAAAAAAATTATTCAAAATGGATTTTTAGTTAAAAGGTGGAGAAAATGAATTAGTAAAAATTATGGGATTTAAGTATAAAATTTTGGTTGTTCTAATATTATATCTGTCAAATATAATTAATGTATATCGAAAACATATGATTGAAAATATAAAATATATATTACATTAATATACCTCACAAATTAAATTAATTTATTATGGTAAATTATCTTTGTGACCATAAAAATAATAATATTTCCCTTTATATTTAAATAATTTTCAAATTCATTTCTATTTAATTGGTAACATATGAATTCATATTATATTAGTGTAAGCCATATATTTTCATAAATTATTCATTAATATCCAAAAAATATAATTTAACAGCTAGGTTATATCTTATTATATTAAATAATAAAATTTTAATATATTATTGTTCGGTAAAACTCGGTCTTGCATGTTACGCAAGCCATCGAGGAAAGTCATTATTGTGTGTAACAGAAGATAACCTCACGTTTCATGTAAATGAATCTAAAATTTAATTTATGTGTAGTTTATTATTGACTAGTTTTTTAATATAAAACAATCAAAACAAAGTGATTTAATATAAAATAAACTATTTTCAGTGTTATGTGAAATAAAAAATATCAATAAGGTTAAATTAATTTGAAAAACAATTATTCACAAAATCTCTGGGTGCTATAGGTTCAATATAAGTAGAGTAAAATAATTTTCTTGGTTGTTCCATTAAAAGTTTGTAATATGTTTTTTTCTTCAATTCCTATAGAAATTCATTTATATGTTAAGAAAAATGAATAATATTGACCTCTTTAATTCCATGTAGTGTGAAAATGAGAGCATCTCCAACTTCATCATCATATAGAATTGTATGATGTGAAAACTAAGTGTTTGGATCCTATAGGATAAAATACTAGAGTATTGTGTAGATAATATCCATATTGAGGTTCATGAAATACTAATATCATTGAATTACCCTCATATATTACTAGATTTTTCAATTATGAAATGATGTCTAGAAAATTACATTGGGTAAATTAAGGAAAAATATTATCATACACATACTTATTAGGGAAGAAGTACTTTCTAATAAGAAACTAAAATCTTCCCACTAATACAAACATTTTCAACTACTATGGTACGTGAGAAAGCATCATATTTTCCAAAATCTCCCATAGAGAGACAATAATAAATGGTCTACCCCATCAATATTTAGGGAAGTAGTAATTCTATCCATGATATGAGGAATATTGAAAAAATCATATTATTTACCAAATTATTAGGTTCAATGATATTTCATTATAGCTAATAAAAATAATATCGCCAAGATACCTGGGTCATGGAATCCTAATGATGTCAGCCTCATTTATCACTTGAACTATTTACCATTCAAAAAATATTGGGCCTCGCCATTTAGGATTTCTTCATCTTTAATGACATCATAAAAAATGGTCCATTATGGATTAATGACATTGGTAAATCCATGGGAATAAGGAAATTATCTTTATACTACTCAACCTAATTAATAATATGACTAATAGTAATTTCTATCAATGATTGAATAAAAATTCAATATCAAGATGACTCTAAAGTTAGTCAATAAAAATATTGATATCATCAAGGGAAAAAGTAAATAAATCAGTTTTTTCCATAGTTCCCACTATATCATCTAATGTGACATCATCATCTCCATCATATATTTTTATAAATAATTTATAGAATCAAATTATGGTAAAATATAAGTTTATTTGACCAAATCATAAGTAGATCCAGTCTTATATGATTTTTATATTCTCATCATTAAGAGCATGGGTTCTATCGCATCAATTGAAACCCTTATAAAAATAGTCAATTTTTTAGTCAATAAATTTTATTCAATTAGTTGATCTATTATTCAATGTATAATATGAATATGAACATATGGTTCATGATGATAATTAGGGATCCAAAGGAATACATCTTATAGGATAATTGAATCGTGGAATTTTTTTCCTATGAATATCTTAGTATTTGAGTATCATAATTCCCAAAGCTATATATGCATTTGAGACACAAGGGAAAGTGACTTAATGAGCATGTAAGGAACATGTAGACACTCATGAATTATCCAAGTGTTGTTCAAATTCAATTTTTCTAGAATATATTTTGGTTGGTGTGAAATTATATGATCAGTGTACCTAGACATGAAAGCTAGCTTCACCATGTCAAATGACGAAAAATATGAATTCAAGTTACATTAAGGCATATGAACCATAAAAACCACATGCCTTAACCTCATAGACCTAGGCTAGAGAATAAATTCATGTTGGGAAACCCTAGCCTCTAGTGCGTAGGTATGATATCTTAATTTACTTAGTACTCATCCTGACCAAACATTCAATCCTAAATGAAACTCACCTCTAAAAATAGCTTGGAGAGGTGATTATTGAGGCCCTTCAGAGTCATCTAGAGTTCAATGCTGATGTTTATGTTTTTATGGTGTACCAAGTAGTGATTTCCCTAGATAATATTTCTTGATAGGGACTATGTAGTTCCTATAATCCCAACTAGTGAATCAATATTATATTAGGAGAGCTGTCAGGGTATAAAGATTTCAATTATCCAAAGCATATGGTGACCACTATAATTATTGTGGAAATTTTAGATAGAGACCATGTATCATGTTGGACTCCTCTAGTTTTAATGATCACAAACCATGTTTTATAAATTTTTATCATGTTTAATTATGTTTATCACTGTTTGATTGTATTTATATATAATCATAATGTATTATATTAGTGTTTTGATACATTATACCAGTTAGAAACTCTTGATATGTATAAGTCACCGTTGAGGATAAGTCACCATCAGGGTGGACTAACTATTTAACCTACCAATGATATGTCACATTGTCATATGTTTCACAATTAGCATGGATACAAAAATATATCAAATGGGAAGACTGAGATGTGAGTCACTGATGCCTAACCAACTGATAGCTAAGTCACCTTCGCATTGTGGTACTGACAACTTTTCAGAATTTTCTCTAAGTAAAAGTCGCCGTTCAAGCTAAGTTACCAATGCCTTGAGTCACAGTCAGCTCGAGATACCGATATAATGAATGATTTATGTTCATAATAAGTATGATCTACCAATATCTGACCTACCATCAAGTGGACCTACCGTCAGAATGACCTATGATAGTTGAGTCACCGTCAAGTTGACCTATCGACAAAGTGACCTACCGATCCTCACTCTCCATTCATGAGCTACCGATTCCGAGAAACCATAATCCATTACTTTTTCATTGAAATTCAAAATTATTTCTAATAGTCATATTTTTTAAACTTACTACCACAATTTATTTTAATGAATTTTGCTAACTTTTGTAGGAATCATTAATATAGATGTCAAAATACGAGGTACTAGCACACAATCGAGATCATGCTTCTTGTCGACCCTATAATGTATAAACCAAGCATCTGATATGAAATAGTAAGATAGAATAAAAATATATATATGAATTACCACATATAATAAACAAAAAAAAGAACTACCATCTATGCGTACATGAAGACATTATTGAGGAAAAAAATTGAAGAACATTGGTATCATCAAATGAAAAGATGAGAACCTTTAACAAACACATCATTACAAAACTAGAAGTAGATGACAGAATATCTCATGATACTTTATTTTTCTGGATGTTTCCAGAAACTGTGTAATGGTTTATTTCAACACAACTTTGAAAAGTCATGAGTTGCATAAACAAACACAAAGATAATTCTAACTCTTCTCTCATTATTTATGCTATGATTGTTTATTAGTTTATATTATAAGTTCTATGTGAATTTTTTTATTATAAATACACACTAAATAATTTTCCAAACTAAATGTTATCTTTACAAACCATTATTTTTACACCTTACACTCCCATAGACAATAGTGGAATAGGTCTACAGATGGTTTGTTTAATGTTAGCACTCACATGAAAACTATGGAAGACGTCTGTTTATGTTAAAAGTTGTTTATACTACTCAAACCCAATCTCATGGCTGAATACCTATTTATTTATATAAATTTATTGGTTTTTGGTGATCACTAAGTGGAGAGGACTATATATCAGCTTGGGACTAAACCTGTTGTTTTAAATCCACTATACCTTTCAATGTTTACTTTTCACTATTATATTTAAGTCTAAAAACATTACATCACTTTGATAGTTAATCTTAGATGGAGTTTATATTATAATTTGATTTAGCATATTGATTTAAAAATATTAAATAATAATCCATACTACTTTAACTCAGAAATAATAACTCTTTGTGAAGTCTTTTAAAAGATTAAAACATTATGAATTAGATACTTTGGTTAACTGGTCCATTTTTTTCAAATTGGGGAGATTTTAAATAATATTTTATACAAAATTTTTATTCAAACTCAATTTAACCCCTCTTGAGTTCATTACTCTGACCAACATTTGGTGTCAGTGGTTTTCATACTTTATGAGTTTCAAAGTTTTCAAAAATTTTGAATGCTATTAAACTATGATTTAAGTTGTTTTTTAATGATATAAAAAATTATGACAGGTCAAAATTTATTGTTTTTTTTTAAAAAAAAATTTCATTAATTTGAAAAATATGTAGGATGGTTCTGATACCAACATACCTACCTATTTTAATGGAACAAATTATTCTCAGTGGAAACTAAAAATTAAAATGTATTTAGAAAGCATGAGTTTTAAATCTATTTTGCTATAGTTTAAGAATATATGATTTATGCTAATTATTGAAAAACATGGAATGTTGAAACTAAAGAAACCTAAAACAATATTTACAAATCTATGAATTTATTATATTTTTCTTTTGGAGTTGAATAAATTAATTGGATTTCTTGATGTAATACAACCTTTGAAATTTGGGATACATTGGCTATTTCAGAAGAAGGAACCACTAATTTTAAGGAAATGGGGATTAACACATACCCTATTAAATATTATAACTTTTAAATGAAGCATTGTGAGATAATTTTTGACATGTATCTCTAGTTAAATGAAATTGTACATAAAATGATCTCACTATAAATGAAAATTCACTATAAAATAAAATATCATAAGGATCTTGAGTTTTCTTCAAAAAAGGAGGAATGGGACCTTAGTATCGATTAACAAATCTTGTGACACTGATGAAAGACCTGTAAAGGAGTTGAATGGAAAAATGATGATGTATGAGGAAGAAATGTTTTTCAAAAAAAGAATAATTTATTGAACCTAAAAGAAAGTATGTGGTTTTAAAAACCACTGCATCAAAAGAAAAGTATAAAATTCATGTTCATACTAAAAGGTCCAGAAATGAAGAATCATCAAGTAAAAATGATAAAGTAATGGATCAAGTATCCAGAAGATTTCAGAAAATCGATAGAAAGAAGAAATTATTTATAAATCCTAGACACAAAGAAATGTATATAAACAATGGTAATTGGAAAAAATAATTTGAAAAGGAATGACAATACCATTGATAACGTCTCTATGAATGTAAAAATAGAGGACATGTAAAGGCTGACTGTCCCAAACTAAAATAAAAATGAAATATGAGGATAAAGATAGAAAGTACAAGAAGGATATAAAGAATACCTAAAGTGCTTCTGAGGAAAGTTCTAGTGAATCAGAATAAGCTCATGATAAAAATGCTAACAAATCAAACATGTGTTTTATGAAAAATACATCTGAGGTAACCCTAGTATCTCTTTCATAGAGTAATTATTATTCTATAGATAAATGTAAACCATACTATGAAAATAGTTAAAATTAAGAGACGTTTCAATAATATGAAATACATAAGGATACTTTCAATGAGATGAGGTATAAATATAATTCACTCAAGAAACATCATTCTTTTTCTTCTACAGTTAGGTCTGAACTCACTATAGAAAATGAAATAATTTATCAAATTCTTAATGAAAATACATAACTTAAACATTATAATGATCAAGTAAAGAAATATTTAGAACTATTTACAAAAGTTAAAGATATCATAGTTCAAATTCTAGGTTAAATTATTTCTCCAAAATATACTATTGTTATTGGTTATCAAATTGGGTAAAGGATTTTTTTTAAACAATATTTTTATCCAAATCTATAAAATTTAGTTTTATGCCCAATTTTGAAAAATATTCTACATATTCTCATTTTGGAACATCTTTTATTGCTACTAGTTCTTCTAGAATGAATCATGTTTATTTTTAAAAAACATTAAAGACTAATTATATGAAACCCCTGATGTAAATATGGAATCCTAAATCTTTAGTTACTAATATTACAATACCCAAACAAATTTTGGTATCAAAATCATTTCTCAGTTAAATTGTTTTTGCAGGAATGTTTCTTAAAGTGTTATTTTAAGATAATAGGGTACATGGAAAAAAAATTTTCACCACACAATAAAGGGGACTATTCTAGCATCAATAAACTCATAAATATTGATGGAGTAAATCTCACCATTGTTGAAAATGAAAAAGGAAAAATTATTAGCCTTGTCCAAATCAGTAATTCTATCTCAATTTTAATTTCTAAAGTTTTTTTTTATGGTTTTAAGTACAATATTCTTATAATTTCATATTTATGTGTTGATGGATTTTATGTCAAATTTAAAAATGATGTTTGTAATGTTTTCAATTATCATAATTATATAGTATTTACTTCTTTTAGAAATGAAAATTTATATGTTGTTAATTTGGATTCCTTATCTTCTAAGAATGTTTCTAGATTAATTGACTTTTATAAAGAGTCTTGGATCTGGAGTAAGAGACTGAGTCACTATAACATTAACTCTCTTCAAAATATTACTAGGAAAGGACTATTCAATGATATACCTAAACTGTAGTTTCGTAATGATAATTTATGTAATCTTTTCCAAAAAGGAAATTATAAAAAAACATATTTCAAACCAAAAATAGAATATTTATCCTTTTAAACTCTTGAGTTGGTTCATAGGTACTTGTCTGGAAATTTTAGAGTTTCATGTTTAAATGTGAATAACAATGTCTAAATTATATTATATGACTTTTATAGGTATACAGAGACCTTATTTTTATCTCCAAAAATTGAGGAATGTTACTATGTAATTAAGTATTCTAGGTCTGTCAAAAACATAGGTGGATTTAGGATAAAAAACTCTAAAATTTATCATGGTCGTGTGTTTGAAAATAAAGAGTTAGAATTTTTTCTCTCAATATGGCCATAGTAAAAACTTCTATGCTCCTAGGACACCCCAGAAGAATGGAGATGTAAAAATAAGAAATATTAGATTATATGAAATTTCCTACATAATGATTAACGAATATGATATACTTATTTGTTTTTGGGAATAATCTTCCACTAATGCTTTCTACATAATCAATAGTGTTTTAATTAGACATGTAATAAAGAAGAATTTGTATGAGATATGAAATAAGTGGGAACCTAAGGTTAATTACTTCAAATACTTTGGCTTCAATTTCTTTATTCTCCACACAAAAGATAATCTAGAAAAATTTTCTTCTAAGACTGAAGAATGAATTTTCATAGGTCATTCAATCTCTAGTAAATCCTATAGAGTCTTTTATAATGGGACCATGTGTGTGAAAAAATCAGTAGATTTCATGTTTGATGAAATAGATCCCATGTCTCCAAAAAATTGATAGAAAATGTTGAGGACAATCAGTCAAATCTAGACATAAATCCTAAAGCTTCGTTTTCTATAGTTAAAGAATCAGAAAAATCTAGTTCTGGAAACTCTCCAGAATTTGACCAAAGTGAACCCAAACCTGTAAATGAACCTAAAATAACCAAAAATTATTTTTCTTGATCTGTAAGAACCCTTAAAAACATTATTTAGATTCTATAATTGGAATCCTAGATATGGGAACACATACTAGAGATTCTTTAAGAATCCAGGTTGAAAATCGAGCATTTTTTCATTATGTGACCTAAAAACATAAATAATTCAATCAATGATGAAATCTAGATGATGGATATTCAAGAATAGTTAAAACAATTTTAAAACATGTTAATAGACCCAAAGAAACCATTACTATAAGAACTAAGTTGGTTTTTAGAAACAAAGTTTACGAAAATGGTAAAAGAGTAAAAAATAAAGCTAGAAAAGTTCCACAAGGTTTTAGTCAAAAAGAAGGAATAGTATATGAAGAAACCATTACACATGTTTCCTAACATTAATCCATTATAATACTGTGATATTATGAAACACATACTAACTTCACGATTTATCAAATGGATTTCAAAATTGAATTCCTAAATGGTTATATAGTTGATGATATTTTTGTTGAAAAACCCCCTGGTTTTACAAATCCAAATTTTCCAAATCACATTTATAAATTAACAAATGATTTTTATGGTTTTAAAAATTCTTTAAGAACTTGGTATAATAGGTTAAAAACATTTATTATTTTTAAAGGTTTTATGAAAGGTATATGTTATCGTACTCATTACATAAAATAAATTTAAAAATATCCTTTAGTTGTTAAAATTTATGTATATAATATTATTTTTGGATCTTAAAAAAATTTATTATGTGTTGATTTATCAAAGATGATTCAATTTGAGTTTGAAATGTGTTTAAAAGGTAAACTAAAATTATTTCTTGGATTTAAATTTTTTTTAAAATAAGGAAGGTAATATTTTAAATCAAAGATAATATAATAAATATCTTTTAAAACATTTTAATTTTGATAGAACTAAAAGTTGTAATCCTCCTATGACTACAACCTATACATTAGACTACTGTGAAAATAGAAAATCAGTAGATCAAACCAATTGCATAGGTATGAATGGAATTCTTCTTTACATGAATTCTAGATGACTTAATATGATTTTTAGTGTATGTATGTGTGCTCATTTTCATGATAACTCTAAAGAGTCACATTTACTTGCTGTTAAAATAATTTTGAAAAACCTCAAATATACTACCAACATAGGACTATTTTACCCAAGTGAACAACCATTTGACATATTTCATTATTTTGATACTGATTTTAGAGGATTAAAGTTAGATACAAACAGAACCTCTGGAACATGTCACTTTTGGGAATATATCTAGATTCATGGGGTAGTTAAAAGAAAAATTCTATTGCATTATCTACTGCGGAAGCTGAATACATAGCTGTTGGTAGTAGTTGTGCTCATATTTAGTGTATAAAACAAACATTACTAGACTATGGCTATCAATTTAGAAATATCCCTATAAATTTTGAGGGAATAAGTGCAATTAAAATTAATAAGAATCCAGTTTCTCATTCAAGAAAAAAACATATTGGTGGAAGAAATCTCTTTTTGAGAGATCTTAATAGAAAAGTTGATATAACATTAGAATTCATTGGAACTGAACATCATCTAACTGATATTTTTACTAATCCATTAAATTATAAAAGGATGAGTTACATCTAACATGAGTTAACGACGATCAATTTTGGATGAATCACTATTGATTTCTCAGTATTGATGACTCACGGTTGATGTATCCCCATTGATGACTCCCCATTGATGACTACCATTTATGTATCACCATTTATGTCTCACCGTTGTGTATCACCATTGTGTCTAACCGTTAATGACTTACCGACATGACTCACCATTTTGTCACACCAGTCCACACTTCATTTTTTTCAATATGTAAGTTTAATCATCACTGTATTATTTTTTCATTTTATATTGATCTTAATTTATCAATTTCTGATTTATAAATCCCTAAATGATAAAACGCAAATCAATCCAACTCACTTTATCACTCTCACCCTCCCTCTCTCATATTTTTCTCTACTGAACTACTACTCTTCTTATTTGAACTAAAACCTTCAAATATCACCAATGGATTGCGTTAAGCCTTCCTTTGAGAAGTTTTTAGATGATTTTAATCCATCTAATAATCAGAAATGTGGATCCATTAAACCTAGACCAATACCTATCCATCCTAAAATCACGATCCGAATTGTCACTACCAAAATGTATGATCATTCTAAATCATTACGATCAAGTAAGCCACTTTTCTTGAATGTGTTATAAGAACAAGGGTGATTGGAGTGGTTATCAAACAACATGATATTTTTTATCCTAATATTTTTCATGAGTTTTATTTTCATGTGGAATTTATTCACAAAGGTTGAGAAGAGTATTGGAATATATATTGGATACATGGTGAATGAGTTTCCTTTTCATCAAAGTACTGGGTTGAATGCCTAAAAATACTTCATAGGGCTATTTTTGATGTTATATAATGAATTCCTCCTCCTACTAGTGACATTTTCAGTTTTGAGGAAGCATTGAGTGTCAATACTGTAAATAGAGTTCCTATAAGACCAATAGTAATAGATATTGATGGTGTATGTAGGATATATATCAAATTTATCCATCACCAGTTATGTCTAAGAATAAGATATTTTCCCACTCTGAAATACAGTGATGTCTATTTTCTATATCTGTGGGAAAAGGGACACACAATTAACTTTTAAAGGTATTTAATGGTGAATATTAATGAAATATTGAAACCCCAATCTAATTAAAAATCCTTATTTTATCCAAAGTTTATTTTATGCAATGTTGAAATTCAAAGGTCTTGTGAATGACGATGAAGAGTTAGTAATAGATTGTGATGGGGTTTTAATCACAAAGATCATTTGTAAGAGGATGAAGATAAATTGGAATCCCAAGAAGAAACAACGGGTTGATGAAAATGACAAGATTGACGAGGAATTCAATATTGTTTAGTACCCCACAAGACTAAGAGACATGGATGTTCTTGGGTTGGGACATATGAATTTGGGGAGTATTCTAATGAAGAATAATAAGATGAAGATAATCAAGGAGAATAAAATCCTACTGATGAAAGTGGTGACCCATGTATTGAAGTATGTCCAAAAATAATTACATATGGACCTACTTGCCCTCCTAATACTCTTCGTAAAAAATAAACTCTCCTACCAGAAGATGATGATGAAGAGAATGAAGAATCATAAAATGTTGAATATTCTAGAAAAAGTGGTAGAGAAGAAGATGAGCAGTCAAATGGTGAAAATGAAGTAAGTATAAATGAGGAAGAATAAGGGGAATATAGAGATGTGGAGGAAGAATATAAAGATTAAGGATAATAATCTGGAGAAGATAACACATATGTCTCAAATGATGAAGAAGAAGAAGGAAGTGCTTAATATGAGAGTGGATCATACCATCCTTATGATGATCAATATTTTTTTAGAACCTACTAATCTTACTCTAGATCCTATTGTGCCTGAAAATCCTACTGATACAACAATAGGGGAACATTAATCAGTTTTGGAATCCCTTGAAGCTCCGAAGTTGGTTATGGTTATGGAAAGATCGGTAGATGTTCTTATGCATGATGAAGTTCATGCTAAAGAATAATTTCCAGTTCCTCTAGTGAATGTACTTGTTTGTGTCAGGAATAAATCACCTATTGAGAGGGAAGAACCTATTTAGAATTAAGTATCTATTTTGGTTGAGCAATAGAAGAAAAGAGTAAGATTTGATACTCTCATTACATTTATGTGACAATAGATAAATGGGAAAATAACCCTGGGTATGTGAATATTTGTTTAAACTATCCAAATTTAGATTATGAGGCATCTGATATTAAGGGAACTTTGATAGAAGAAGTGTATCCTTCCCAAATACTTTTATTTGAAAAAACTTTGGGAATAGAACTTACTCCAATAGTAGCACCTACTCATTTTTCTTCTCCTCTTGTTGCACTAGTACATTTAGACTGTGTGACCCAAAATGATTTCAAAATGTTTAAGGAAGAGTTATTTTTATTAGTTATATTTTTCCTTCCACATTAACTAACTCCTACTGCATGACATAATGAAAATGATTCATTTATTCTTTCAAAAATACTTATTTCCCATATTCAACTTCAATTACTTTCAAGGCTTGAAGTAATTGTAAAGGAAAATGAATGGTTATGTACTGAATTGGTTTCTCTTTTTCCTACAATAAACAGTTTCACCAATGAATATAGGGAATCCTTAGACAATGTTTCAAATAGTCCGAGAGAAACCTCTTCTGAGTCTTCTAAGGATGATAAACCTTCTCCAATAGTTTATCTAGATATTTTAAGATCAGTTTTCATGGATTCCATTAAGAATTCCTCAACCTATACTACTTATGTTACTTGGACTATTGATCTTGATTTGATTAGAACTCTGGTAAGAGAGGAACGTCAGACCATGATGGGTTTAAGATATCATGGGATCCTAAGAAAATTTTGATTGAACTATAACCGTACATATTACAGTATAAGGTTTTCATAAATGGGGCCACTGATGCTCAAGATAGGATTACAAGGAAAGTAGATTACTACTTTAAAATGATCTATAGAATGAACTAGTTGGAAAATCACTTTAATTATTTGGTTGATAATTTGAGAATCCCTCCTATTACTCACGCCTTCAAGGAACAAGTGAAAAGGATCAAGGAGATAACTACTATCCTGAAGAAGTTTATGGTAATTTAGTAAAATTTTAAAAAGGCTATGGAGAAATTTGGGAAAACAATCATGGACTTTATCATCCTTTTTAAGCCTTACCTTCATCATTTGAGTACTACTAATGTAGGAATAAAATCATTCCCCATTCAACCAGTGACAAAATGTTTCCCTTCAGTCAGAATATACCATTGAGTTGATCCCCAGTTTAGAGATACTATGATCAGATATCCTTTTGATCCTATACCTAAAACCCTTTAACCATTTCCCATGTCTATAACATAGTCTATTAGTTATCTAAGACCTATAATCTATAGGGAACATACCACTCCTACCTGTTATTGTCAGAGTCTTACACCTACAGTACCATTTATATTTACAAATCAATCACTTGTATTTCGCTGCTCCTTCTATAGCTATTATTCCTTCATCGACTACTCCTAATCATGGAAATGAACCCATGAATCCTTATTTGGAGAATATTTGATTGGATTTATTTTTGATAAGGATGCAATTTTTTCTATTTTACTCCCTCGTACTTTCACATGATCATGAAATAAATTATATAATTTTTCCATGTTATGTTCTTTGTATTTTATTATTCTTTCTCTTTATAATAGTCCCAAAATTACGGAAATATTAGATGGAATTTACCATGGAATTTACCTTTTCTATTTAATGAGATGGATTTAATTGGATTTATTTTTATTTTCTTTGAGCATGCCTTACATTTACCATGAAATTTACCTTAACTATAGTATGAGATGGATTTAATTGGATTTAATTTTATTTGATTTAAGTACGTCTCTCCTATGATTTAATTTCATATAATCTATATGATATGTTCAAAAGAATTGTTCTTTTGATCATTATGAATGGATTATTAATTCCATGATTTATGATGATAAAAGGGGGAGATTGTTAGACTCCTCTAGTTTTAATGCTCAAAAATCCTATTTTATTATATTTGATAATGTTTAATTATGTTCACCTATGTTTAATTATTTTTATATATAATCTTGATCTATTATATTAGTGTTTTACTCCATAACACATGTTATAAAAATTTGGCTAAGTATAAGTCAACACAGAGGATAAATACCCATTGAGGCTGAGTCGCCGTCATTGTGGACTCACTGTTGGACCTACCCTTGATATGTATCACTATCATCACAGATAATAAAATCTGGAAAATTAAAAGACACTGATATGAGTCACTAATTTCTGAACTAATGATAGTTAAGTATCTGCCTCATTGAGCTACCGACGAATTTTCATAATTTTTTCTAAAGATGTGTCGCCATTCAAAATGAGTTATCGATGGAATGAGTCACCGTCAGCTCAACCTACCGACAGAATAAATCATCGATGATCAAAATTTTCACTAAGTATGAGCTACAGATGGTTGACATACAATTAATTGAGCATCTCATAAGAATGACCTTCATAGAGCTAAGTCACTGTTACATCAACCTACCAACAGAGCGACATACCAATCCTGACTCGCTGTCGATGATCTTCCGATCTGTAGACACCTTCATTCCATTGTTATTTAAATTAACCATTATTTATAATGGTTATATTTTTGAAAATTACTACCATGATTTATTTTAATAATTTTTTATACCTTTTATAGACAAAATTAATATCGGTGCCAGAGTATGAGGTATGAGGTACGAGCACATGATTCAGGTCATAATTCCTATTCACCCTACAGTGTATAAAAAAGCACCTGATCCAAAAAACAAAGATATTTGAAAAAATATAAGATGACATGAATCCAAGAAACACACAAGAAGAACTACCTACTATGAATATAGGAAGACATTGTTGGGAAACAAAATTGAAGAACATTTTCAATATCAAACTAAAATATAAGAAGATTCATTGAACACATCATTACCTCACTGGAAGCAGAAGACGTAATCTCTCATAATACTTTATTTTGTTGGATATTTATGGAAATATATTCAAGTGGAACTTTAATACAACTTTTACGAGTTGGAAACTTCTTAATATAACACACGGATCCTTATAACTCTTATCTAATTTTTTATGCTCTGATTTTGTACTATTTTATATTTCATATTGTGCGTGACTCTCTATGATATAAGAACACACTAAATCATATTCCAAACTTTAATATACTTTTATTTATTCAAAAACCCACCTTTTTACACCTTAAATATCCATGTATAATTGTGGAAGTGGTCCCTCCATGGCATGTTTTATGTTAGAAGTCCAACAAATACTGTGGAAGAGGTCTATTGAACTGAACAGTTGTGCATACTATTGTCAAACCCATTCCTAGTTATGGAAAATTATTTATTTATATAAATTACTTGGTGGTAGTTGATCTCTAAGTGGATAGGGATGATTATTATCTTGAGTTAGAACATCTTGTTTTAAATACGTTGTGCAATTCAAAGTTTTGTATTCACTATTTTATTTAAATCAGAAAACATTACATCACTTTGATAGTTAAACTGAGATAGTTCTTATATTATAATCTAATTTACTAGATTAATTTTAAAAGATAAATAATAATCCATATTACATAAATTAAGAACTTCTCACTCTTTGATAAGTCTATCAAAAGTTTGAAAATTTTAAAAATATGATACGTTGATTAACTGCTCCATTTATTATTTAAAATTGCAGAACTTTTAAATAATTATTTTAGATAGAAATTTTTATAGGAACATAATTCACCTTCTATTAAGAATCATTCTCCGACCAATAGACCATATATGGGAAAAAAATAGACAATAATACCCCCCTACCGCTCAAAAAATCACATCATCTATCGTTAAAACATAAGGAGATCCTTACATCGTCAAAAAAATAGAAAATACTTCCATATTATAGGAAGAATTAAAATATTCCCTCATAACATCTCTCAAAATTTCAGATTTTCATACATCCTCCACTATCAGTTGTTGTAGGAAGGAATCAAAAGATAAAATCAACACCTCATATAGCGATGCAATTCCATTATCACTCCAAAACACTGGGGGAGTCATCTCAACAAGTACTTTAGATAATGATTTACCCGCATCATATTATAAATATATGTATCTCTTTTAATCTTCTATCCTATAAAAAATTAAGGAAAAGTAATATAAGTAATATGACCATAGATATTCCACTATAGTATTGGCATAAGGAGTCTCTACAATCATTGATCAGCTCAATTGTGTGAAATTTTAGAGAATATGTCCCATTAACCAAGCTAAAACCTAAAACCATGTCCATTTAAAAATATGAGATTTATATTTAATTTTGAAAAAAACATTGAGATATATTCTCTTGTAACTACATTGTGCTTCTAGAAGTGAATAATAAGGCTTCCACCAATCATAAAGGATTTCCAAACAACTACGAAAGACAAAATAATGTATTGAGAAAAATGAAACAAAATATTACTTATAATTTAAAGTCTACCATTTAATGAATATGAAATAAAACATCATCCTAGAATTTTAGTACTTGAAGTGTTTAGAGAACATCATAATTTTCAAAAATAAGAATAGATAGATCTGATTATACATCATCTTTACAGAACTCATAGTGGACTTCTTAAAATATGACTTCCCCATCTTGATCAAAAAATTATTGATATAGGTAATAATTTTTTTAATCCATCTCATTTTAAGATCGGTATTCTGGATACAATTATATTTAAATAGAACAAATATTTGAAGAAGATATAAATTTCAGGGAACTAAAATTAATATTTTACTCTCTTGTAATTTCCTTTAGATTAAATAATTCGACAATATCATACAAATTCTATATAAATAAAATTTTCAAATGAAATTGTGGAAAATTATATAGTGTGATGTTGGTTAACTCATAGGAAAACATCAATAACAATGTGGTCATCTTGTTGACTTGAAATCCATTTTTAGCAGTCCTTGAAAAAAAACTTTAAAATTAAACCCATAACGTTTTCTTTTAGGGTAAAATTTATAAAATTAATCAACTTCATAGTGAACCATCATGTCATTGAAGTTGATCATGAAATAAAAAATTGAATTCATAATATGCAATTATAATTGTTATATAATCACCCATCACTTGACTAATTATCAAACTGGTGACTTACCATTTTCATTAGGAATTCCATAGAACCTTTTATAAATGCAAACAATACTTCCCCAAAATACTAGTACTGATTCCACATGTTGAATGAAAGACGATTGTATTATAAGTAGTGACATTGGAACATTATCAAAGTTAATTTGTGGATCAAAATAATGTTGTGGGAAAATAAAATAGTCTATATTATCTAAAAATGAAATGATATAGAATAAGAAATTTTACTATAATATGGAGAGGGACTTTTGTGGACTGTCCTTTATGTTGGAGAAGTTGAGACATTATCTCTATAATTATGACATACATTTTGTCACCATTCCTATCCCAATTAGAGTACATACTCTTCTTCCCAATACAGACTAAATGACTTGATTGATGGGAAGTTATCCTAAAATAATTTTGAACCTAATTCATTCCTTATATGGTAGTTAAGGTGTTGGAATTAGTGTATTTTCTTATGGTACACCCAACCCCTTAGAGTAGGGTATTAATCATAGATCTGCCTAATGATTAATTATTTTCCATTTAGGATGCATCCTAAGCATGATAAATATTCAATAATGGTGCTTCATAAATCCCGATAGGAATATGAATTTAAAACCTAAAATATTTCTAGGTTGGACAAGGGTTTGTTTTTATCTCCACATCCAAGGTTTTATAATCATATTAATTTCTGATTTTGAAGGTTTTGTCCAAAAAATGGGTTATAGTACAAAGCTATAATCATTGGTTTGGATTTTTCCTTGTAGATATTACCTTTCACCTTAACATCAAAGGTGAAATAGGACTAGTTATTTAAAAAATTATCCAAGAATATTTTATAAATAATAGAGAGTTAATTACATTATGAGAATATCTTTGAGTGATGATAATGAAGTTATGCTTTTAGATTACTTGGATCCATATTTCATATTCATGGATAACTTGTGATGTTGCTCTAGAAAATTAAAGTACCACCCTGGTAGAACCATTTTAGGAATAGATGGTCATTCACGTTAGGCTTCATTAGATGGTCTCCCAATTCACATGAAACAACATTGGGGGTGGATCAATGAATTAATTATTATCATTGATTAGGATGGACCCACATAATATTAAACTAAAAAATCTAGTGATTGGATAACCCTAGTTTAAGACATACTCTAATACAAAAACCTTCTTCCAGAGTAACTGTGATGGAGTTGATTCATTTTTCTGTAATGAATTTCACACATTAAACTCGTAATAATTATAAATATATCTTGTAAAAGTTATATTTTTATAGTATTCTATATAGGCACTTAAAGGGGTTTAATATCGTCACTTTGATACATGAATTCCATTCATTCACTTATTGTAATCACCTCTCACGAACAAATCCATCTCCCCAGGTTAAGATGCTTAGATTCTTTTGAACATCAATTATATAAGACTTCATGTAGTTCACTAAAAATTCCATTCCCTCTAGGTAAATTATAGTTTCATTCATCAAACACTATAATTTCTATATATTTCCATATATTATTTGTAATTATTCATCTGAGAAATCAATTCTAATGGGATATATCCTCCAACCACAATTAGTAAGTTTAACTATATTTTTACCACCACTAACTTCTTCAAGAAATTCTATGAGGTTGTCCCCATCATGGAGGTTGTAAAAAATACCATTATAAGCATTGTGAAGTCAAATATCATCACTAGATTTGATGTCCCTAAAACTATACTAACATTCCATTGGAGTAACTTCTATTCTTCTAAATTGAATAAGATATATCAGGAATACAACATCCAGTCCAACCACTCATCTGAAAATCATGAAATGATTGAAGGAAGGATAATGGATTTCAACAAAACTATTCCAAATATCTAATAGAATATTGTGGAAAAATATATAAACTCTGACGTAGATAAACTATTGCATTCATTGTGGAAATCATAAAATAAAAAAGTTTCTACTATGCATGTATCCCCATGTTCTCTTGTATAAAAAATAGATATATTCTTACCCCATTGTGGTTCAATTGAACTCTATTTTCATATCTATTTCTATAAATATTTCCAAATATGATATATCTTATAATTAGTTGAATGATTTAGATAAACTATATAAAAATGTTTGCATACACGACATAACCTAGAGGTTTATTACATTAGAGTTACACAATAATTCATCAAGAATGTTCATATCTACACATACATTCATAAGGAGTTGGTGATAAAACATAAAAATCCCATTATCCCTGAGTGAAATCCAACAAAACATAAACTAAAGTTGTAAGGATATTATATTATACACATAAAATACTCCATCATAGCTTAATCCATGAAAAAAATGGATGTAGAACACCTTACACCCCCACCATAGAAAATTTGAATAATAAATAATTTGTTTAATTTGAAATAAAATTTACTTACATCATAATGTCATGGAATAACATTCATTAGTTAAATCCATTCCTCAGGATGTTAAAATAATTGATGAATGTTTTGGTTGTATTAATTTAATCTACATAGTGAAAATCCATTCCTAAAGATTTTAAATGTCTTAGAACTCATGATCACTCTAGGACTATAAAATGTATAGTGAAATTCCATATCATGAGATGATAAACTATATATTAGTGGTCCTTGTTTCATGAAAAAAAACTAAATAATCCAAATTCCACTTTGCATGAACTTATACTACTTATAATTTCATCTCTTCATAGAATATTACCCTAAAAAAAATTATATCTTTTTTGGGGAACTAAAATATGTTTTTCACATCTACTAGATTGAATTTTGAAAAAAATCACCCCATTAATTCTAGGATAATGAAAAAAAAACTATTTTAGGAATTTCCAACCCTAAAATATCTTAAACAGCTTAGAGTGAACTACTTAGTTTGTCTTACACATCTTATGTGAGATCCATATTCACTTAAGGACCCTCATTATATTGATTCTATGATTTAATAGCCTACATTAACGTAAAAATATCCACATATATTTAGATACATATAATAAATACATATTTATCTATTCTATATTTTGAGACTTAATGATTTCTTTTTTTTTCTATCCTAATATATACATATGTTCTCATCACTATTAACCTCTTTTCCCAATATGGATGAGAGAATGGTATAGATTTTTCTTACTTTCACCATGATAAAAATGATCTCCTTGTATTCCTTATGATGAATTCTTGTACGATTCATGTGATTTAACAATTAACCCATGTTTTTTCATCAATAATGACTAATGTGAGCTTAGATGTCTTTGTGAATCACTTTAACTAGCCTTTATGTGTTGTAATGTATTCAGAAAATCTATGAATGAAGTCCTTTTCAAATGATTTTAAACTATGCAATATTGGTCAACCATATGTGACTCTTAAAACAATTTAATGTTATTTTTTAGTGATAACCTTCCCTCAAATGTGATACAGACCGGTGTAAGAGTTTCGTAGTGAATTTATATACATTTGGATAAAATTCCCTCAATCAAAAAATAAGTGTTGCTTGATTCTCATCATTAAAAAATAAATTGTGATTTATAGATCTATCATATGAGGTCCAGTTTCATATATTATAAAAAAGTAATATCCCTTCTCACCTTAAATATCAGATCTTCCCATCCACACCACCATGTGTTCTTATGAGACATTTTCTCTCCTCCCACACAAAAGTTTTATTTTTGTATAAAAAACTTATAAGAACCATATGTGTCTTGATTCTTGTTATTATAGGATATGTAGTGATTCTGGGATCATGGATCACATCACCAACTATGAATTTTGTTAATATGGATAAAACTGTCATATATATGAGTAATATATACATATGAGCCTTCAAAATAATGGGTTTATTCTAAATTCCTATCTATACACCAACTAGTCTTACTTCTGGTGATCAAGACTCCCTCTATTCATGTTGGGTTTCTTATAATAATTTGATTCCATAATAAGATCACCAAATAACTTTTCTTTACAAATGATCTAGATCTTCATAGAGGATTTATAGTAAATATTTTTTGTTTTATACCTACCCTAATATGATAAATATTTATGCATGGATCCTTTGTATGAGTCCAAGATGAAACTTTTAATTATACTATAACATGTTCTATTAATTGTTTTGAAATTTTCACTCATTTTATATGTTTTTGTCTATTTTTTTATATTTCATTAATATTCCATCCAAATAAAAGGCACCCAATATATAGTTAGTAATAAGAGTGTTTTGTCTAGATCTGTAAAAGTTGACTTATATTCATGTCCTTGAAACATGAAGTTAAGATATATGGTGTGAGTGCTTCTCACATGGGATTTATCATAAAAGAACCATAGTGCTCATTGAATGAAATTAATATACATGGAATTTTTTATATCATTCATTACCTTTAAAGAGAAAATATTTTCCTTTGGTTCCACTTATATAGCCCTTGGTGATATGAAAATTTTATACTTATTTTTTCATTCATGATCTACCCATCAGTATCAGATTTTCTAAAATGGACCTCTTCCATAATGAGAATTTTTTTAGTTTGATACAAATATGTGTAATAGTGAATAACATAATTGATAACTACTTGTGGGGTTTATTATTCTTATTCAAATATACATAACAATGTATAGATCTTAAATTCTGGACTCATCCATAGAACAACCCATATTTTTAATCATTCCCAAAGGATCATAATAACCTTACCATGAAAATTTATATATTGGAATTAATCTATAAATATTTCTAAACATATATATACATAAGTCACTAATCATCTATCTAGTGTCCTAGACTACAGTAGATATTTCACAATAATCAATAACTAGTGAATCTAGTTTTGAAGGACACCTCTCTTTGGTTATGTATACAGGTTACGATATGGATCCGACATACACAACCCCTAATATAGAATGCCTAACAAAGCCATGTTCCCATCATATTAAAAAGGCATTAAAATATCTACACAACTATCAGTATCATTATAGAACCCATCATTTGACTATGGTCTATAGTCATCCCTTGTGCATCAATCCCATATCATTACCCCTGAACAAAAAACCTTGATTCATGGTTTTCATCATCACAATTATATAGTAAAAAATCATAGGGTCATTCCTAGACATTAAAATCTAATTGTACGATTACATCATTCTTTCCCTTCACATTATAGTCAAAAAATTAAATCCTTAAACTTTATTTACACACCTATAGAAGAATTTATGTTAGAAATATGATATTTATTTACATTTTCATTCACCTTTTCTTTTTAAGGGGAACTATTTAACCCTCATTATTTCTATTTTATCAATAACATAAACTATGTGAACGTATTTTATAGACATTCCACCACATCATGGAGCTATATTAATGTTAAGTCCTTCTTTTTTTATGATTCATAGATGATATAATCTTTCAGTAAATTTTTTAAAACCATAAAATATATTCCTAAATGTCCTGAATCATAAGAATATAAACTTTAGTGAAGGAGAAATAAATTTTTTGGGGAAAACACATGAAGGTTTCAACCTGGAAAATTAAAATTTTCACCCTCGAAGATGCCCATTTTTATGTATTAATAAGAAATTAGAGCACATAAATTTTCAAAACAAATTATTGTGCCCATAGTGTGGCTCTATAAAAATACAATCCATTCTTGATGGACACAGTGGTTTTGTTAAAAGTTAGAGAAATTGAAAATAACGTGTCTTCCCCATGATTGTATTTTCAATACATAGGTGAATAAATTACAAAGTATGAAAAACATCCTTTAATACCCTATTTTTCATGAACCCAATTCATCTTAAAAATGTATTAATCCTTATAGACCTTCAATCAATATCAGTAATTAGTTCATCACAATTCAAGGGAAAACGTATGTAAGGATATTCAAATGTTCCTAATATGACTCTGTATATGTCTCCCCCATATAGAATGCCAATTAGTGTCTTCTTCATTCAATGAGAAAAGGATCCTCTAATATTTGTAATCCCTGAAAGCTTTCATGTAGTACCTATAATTAAAATATGGTTAGTTTTCGTCCCCAAAAAAACATCCCTGATTCATGATCATGGTGTTATGATTTAAAAAATTTATAATACATTTACTCAAGTGGATTTGATACCCTTTATATTATACCTCTATGAATTATTATTTATTTTAAAGTGATGATATGACATCTTATACTCATATTTCTGATTAGTTCTCATCGCATGACCCTCAGTTACCTGACATAATGGTATGAGCTTCATGACTACAAATTGAATTATTCATATTTTGGTATAGTCTATATTAAGAAAGTGAACATAATTCATATTGGTGTTTTTCATACCCTGGAATGATAGACTATCCTAGACATATGGACAATCCTATACAAACTTAAATTATAGTGATTTATGATCAGGAATATTCAAAAAAAATATCCACAACCTATATCCAAAGAATATTGATCGTATTACGATAAAATATATACATCTATCCAAATTTATGATGACACTAATCCATCATTCTCATCAGGTTTCCCTCACCCTTGTTTCAGTATTGATTACTTAATTTTCATTTAAAAATTATTGAACTTAAATACCAAGTACATTTGGTTTAATCAGTATGAACCTAAACTATGTGAAACATCCTTTAAGGATATTTTTTCTCATAATATTTAAGCCCGAATTCATGTTGAATTTACTCTTCCAAGGTTTCTATACCAACTTAATCACTTATCATTGGTCAAAAATGTTTTTCCTAAAACACAATCCATCTTTCAACTTCATTTGAGCCTCTACATTGGGTAAATTTTGTATTTCTATTGAAAAAATGCCCAAATCACATTAAGATAAAATAATATAAAGTTTAAACTAAGTAAAATCTAAGTCCCTTATTTCTATGTATCCCCTATATGAGGATTAGAAAAAAAATTAGGTCAGTAAAAAAGAAGTCTCAAATATATTAGGGTTTGTGTTTTTTATCCCAATTAAATTAAAAATATGCTCTCCAGGTACCTTGGCCATTGAAAAATTTATAGTTCACTTCAATTATTAATCCATCATTTTTTATATTCCCATAAATTTCATCAAAGCATAATTTCAATGTACTCAAACCCTTTTGAACATTATAATTCACATAAAATATTTTACCTCATTATCCCCGTCTGTTTCATCACTATTCCATATCTATGTGAACAAACTCTAGCATATGGTGATAATATATTTTCCTATATCCATACCTGAGACAGTATAAGGAGGAAATACACCAAATGGACCATATATAGTGTATGGTGATTTAAATAATACCTATATTCATATGGGATCCACAAATGGTAGGAATTTAATTTAGACATGACTATTTGGGAAGTATTTCATAATATTATCTATTCTAATTCAATGTTTTAATGTGTTTTTTCTTGACATATCATTATGTTGATTCATTGGTTTTTTTAAATTGATAAAAAAGAATAGAATTGTAAAGATGAATAATATTTGGGAATAAAAAAAAATCATTCCATAAAAAGAAGATGAACATCCAAAATTCATATTCTATCTGTTTAATTTGAAACCTATTACAAAATACCCTCCCCAAGGACCCACAGATTACCAATGGATCATTAGGATTGAATAATGGTATGGAGAATCTCATCCTTCCTTGTAAACATGATATCTTCAGTATGAGGGATTTCTTCTTCCATGTAAGATGCCTTTTTATGACTAGGTTTCATAATATAGATATTAAGATCCCTATATTTTTCACTTAGTAGCATCTTGTTTATCATAAAGGTGGATTATATGATTAGTCTGTTTGTTAATTAGGATTTTTTACTCAATATCCAACACTAAAATGTGAGTGCCTCATTGAATCATTGTAACTCTAATATTGATAAATGTTGTTATTAATGGTTATTTAGATAATCAAATCCACCACTTCCCAGAGTCATGGAGTAATAATGATGTTGGTGAAAAAAATTTCTTAGATAATATATTGGAGTATGAAATTAGAATTTCCACATGATTATCCATATATTTATATATGAGAAACATAGTCAACATAAAGATTCTATAGACATGTTCTAGAGTCACTCCTAGACACCACAACATTTTTTAAGTCAAATTCCCTTAAATATGGGGATGATATGATTCATTACAAGTAAAACACATAATCATTCAGTGGAAATTCTACGAGGGAAAATAAAATAAATTATCATTTTATAATGCTTATTTCAATTCCATGTTTTGTGGAAATATTCCACTATCTAATGATGTGAAAGTATATATGAATGGATAAATTTAGTTATAAAGAAAACATGAATTTCGTATCCAAAAAAGAATCCCCCCTTTAGTTGTAATTGTATAATCAATGATTGATTGGGTCTCATTTATAGATTCTACAAGGATGTACTCATCCACTGATATATGTTGAGAACTGACCAATCCTTGGATGTCCTCAACGATGACTTCCTACCTAGTTTTTCTGGCTGGGACATTTGAATGGGATATACCATTAAGATTAAGTTAATATTTCACCTAATGAATATCTAAATCCTTGCCAATTTCTTTGAGCTAGTTTAGAGGATCATTAGAATACATGGTTTCTAAAATTTTATCCATTGTGTTTGAGGACTCATGTATCATATTGATTTTTTAAAATAAAATATGTTGATAAATGTTTTATAATTTCATGGTTCAATTTAGTCAGTATATGCATGTGTTATCCCCCAAAACCAGTACGGGTGGGTTGAATGATTATTATCACTAATCCTTCTAATGATGATTTGATTATCATACTATAATGATTATAATCCCTACTCATTATCTCCCTATTTTTAGTCTCAATGAACTTTGGATTTACCCTTGATCACTTTGAAGAGTATTATCCTATATCTAACTAGCCTACTAGTTTTATTTAAGTGTGTATTAATATACAGAATAAATGAATCATAAAAAAATGAAACTAATCACACTGTTTAGGGAATATGGATATGGTCCAAATATTAGATCATCACCATCATTTAATATTTAATGAAATAGTGTCCATAATTCTCTCTATAAAGAATGAAATAAGTGGGTGGATGATATAATAAAGTAATTAATATTATTCCTCGTGAATCATTTACCATATAAGGTATAATTACACTTTCTCTTTACTTGAAATGAATTTATCTAGATTACCATCTATAATACTTCCACCAATATGTTTATGATATTTTATCAACACTAAAACTACATAAATTAATTATGTGAATGATATAATATCATAAATTTGAATGAATTAAATTTAAATATTTTACAAACATGAAATGATTAAAATTATATATGTAGGATTAATAATTGGAACCCATTCAACATGTAAGAATTTCTCAAGTTCAACTTTGATAATTCCCTGGTCCCTAATATATTTAATTGGATGTGTTATAAGAATAAAAGCATCATATTCTAGGATAAATATATACAAATCTTGAATATATTTTCACATTCTATAGAATACTTTAATAATGAATCTTCACATTTTCAATATGGTGGATGTGTACACCGCACGAGAGGATAACCCTTAAATCACTCATAGGGGAAGTGTTGTGGATAATTTTTCAAAATAGGACAACCTCAAGATATACATATTATAGAGGGTTTTAGTTGTCTTATCCTTTTTCAAAGAATATGGTCTAGGATCCACCAAATTTGTCTTATTCATGCGACCCTCAGTCTATAAGATATAATTGTTGCACACTAGTATTATTGATTACTTGATTTTGGGATTTGTGTATCGTAATTAATTAACACTGGATTGGAAAGAGGCATCTGGTTGTTTCCAAGTAGATGATTCAGGACCTCCACTAAAAATACCTATTTTTATAAAAAAAAAACTGGATACCCTTCTTCCACCATTGATGGGATTCAACTGATGTATTGATTTTTATTCTAGTTTCTTGTATCCCATTTAGTTATAATGATATTTATAATGAGGAATATGGAGCTATTAGTCCAATATATTCACCCATTTAATGAATTATTATTATAGATCATGAATCCTATTTATAAATTCTAACCTATAATTATCTCACCACTATTGGAAGATTTTGTTTTCTATCATATTCCAATGGAATCACATCATGATTTTTTATGCACTCAACTATCCTAGAAAATTAATATTATAAATTAGACTATAAAATGATATCTCAATTGATCCAAGTGGATAATATATATACCTAAATGTATATCTTGTAATATATAATTTCATACCCATCGCTATAGTCATCTATTCTCATGAATGTGTTAGGATATCCATATATCAAGAACTTGAACCCTAAGTTCAAGATCAGTTTTTTTGAATCCTCTCACTTTTCAGATCTAGTGGCTTGAAGTTGGAAAAATCCTATACTAATGTCCAAAATCTATCCACTAATATTTAGACCTCTCATATGAGTTTATTAAAATTTTAATGTTGTAAATTACACCCCTTGATCATTTAGAATGAACCAATGAAAAAAAATTGGACCTTCCATTTGTTAATATACCAATGAAATGGATGTATAATTACTAACATTATCATGAATCGCTATATAGGTTTTATATATATTATTTGGGACACTATGATAAATATAATTGTATAAACCATAGTATAATAATCACATGTTGTAATCATGTTACTATTAATCCATGTTTAAAGAAACCTTTCTAGTCAGTTCATGATAATAATATTGGGGTTGTATTCATTCTTTACTTTCTTATTTCCCCACTTTCCAACTCATATCAAAACAAATTGGGACCTTCCCTCTTTTATACTGAGTGGAATTTGGTTATAAATTTTCATGAGGGCCCAATATCACTAAAAGTTAGGAATATTTTCATCTTAATTTTCATTACCGACATTCCACTAAGGACTGGGTCCCATTCAAATGTCTTATTCATACTCTATTAGTAGTATATAGGAAATTTCAAGTGTCCTTCAATGGTTATCAGAGGAATATAAATGATGGGAAAAATTATCATACATATCCCCTAAGATTGGATCCCCTAATATATTGTAAACTTCACACAAAATTATATATACTTATTGATGTATTAGGATGAAAAAATTATTTTTTAGACTCCAGAAGATTAACCGATGAAAATATATATTATATTTATTATAAAAATTATATTATAAGGTCCTTACCACCTCATATATTCCCACTCATTATAGTGCATATTTGAAGTCAACATCCATATTTTGGACCTAGGAAGATCACATCCATTTGGTCTTTATTACACCACAAGGTAATATGTCCCAATCCTTTACCGATGCATTCAATTGATCTATAACTTATTAGTATAAAATTTAGGAGTATCAATGTTTGGATAACTCATATAGGATAATTTAGTTATTAGGGTATTCCTTGTAATGATGTTTTTTGAATGTTTGGGTGGTCTCCCTTACCCGAATATAGACCCCTTTAATAATTTTTTAATAGTTTCATGGTTATTATATGAAGTGAAACACATTCCCAAAATTTTATCCTATGACATGGGAACATCCAATATTTTTAGTAATCCAGGACTATATAGTGCTAGAAACTCTGGTTCAAAATACTCTTGATGGTGCTTCTAGAGAACATTCACCATTTAAAACATGATAATAATAAACATTGTGAGATATCCATATTCTAGGTCTTGAATGGGAAGTTGAATCAATGTGATAGTATAATTATAAGAGAATGAATAATATATAAAGTCTATCATGATTCCTAAAAATGGGTAAACATCAAATTTAGTTGGATCAATAATGATTGTAGAAATTCCAATGAAAGTCATAATAATATCAAGGGAAAGAGTTTCACTAATGAAATATTCCTCCTAAGTCTTCTTGGAATCCATTTTTAACCATTTCTCTACATGTTTAAAAAATCACCAAAGTATGTCCTCTCAGACGTGCTCATGAAAAGTTCTATTTAATCAAAACATTTAAACTATTTCATTCAACCCAAGTGTCACAGAGTGACAAAATAATGATGGTGAACTTAATAAAGGGTGAATATTTCACTCACATTAAGGATAGCGGTGTAATTGATTGAATAAAGGTCATGTAATGTTAAGGGAATAATCAATTGATTAATGTTTAGAGAAAAACGTGTCTTTCCCCTAATTATATTTGTAACATTAAGTTTGCACAAATGTAAGTACCGACATATTACACCCTAGTATGGGTATATGATCTGATCCCCCTAAGATGAGTTCTAATGTGTTTATGACATCATATTCTAGAAGTCTTTGTGCATATTATACCCAATTATGAGGGTATGATACTTTTAAAAATTGAGGCATAACGGTTTGGAATGTGTAAATTCATTAGGATGTAGTGAATTGTTCTATAAAGACCCAAAAATTAGGCCATGTCTCGTATATCCATCAATACATGCATTAACAACTTCTTTTATACATATGGTTCAGTTTGAGTCTACCACACCAATCCCTATGCATGTTCCCACTACTACATTCACACCCAAACACATGCACCCAACTCTTTATACT
Source organism: Viscum album (assembly GCA_963277665.1). Taxonomy (NCBI): domain Eukaryota; kingdom Viridiplantae; phylum Streptophyta; class Magnoliopsida; order Santalales; family Viscaceae; genus Viscum; species Viscum album. Next base: position 1,252,226,117 of record OY728138.1, read on the forward strand.
TTTTTATGAATAATACCCAAGGTGTTCCCATTTGATACATTTGGAAAAGGCGAAGGGGAACTTAGACATCCCTATTCTTGAGTCTATAATACCCCTTTTAGGTATCCTTTTGGGCATAACCATATGTAAATAGTCGACCAAACAGTTGTGTTGTGTCACATCATGTTTCATAATGTTAACAACCCTTTGAGGAAGAATAATTTTATAATAATATCTTATAATTAGGGTGAATAACCATAGTTAAAAAACAATTAGGGTGATATCCACCAAAATACGTCTAAGGAGACCCTTAATCATGAGAAACAATCTTTTATATAAGGTAACCCTTTACTCAAGTTATGTGAAAAAGATGTATTGAACGAATGAGACTCATTGAGAGAAGAAGACACATTAATTGAAGAAATGTAATTTAGTGAGGTAATTTCATTGGGTAAATGAGGAAACTTTATTAAAACAATATTGGGTGAATCAAGGAACTCAATTGATTACTTAGTTGGGTGATCCAAGGAATAAACATAACACCTATTTTGTTGACCCAATGGCTTTACCTAGCACAAAAATGGGAGGAAAATACACCACCTAAGATATTAATAAGATCTATAACTAATATGGGAGAATATTACTCTCATGATCTCAATAATGGTCACCATAAACACCCTAGACTCAAATTAAGATCATCACTTTATCCTAGTTTTCTAAATGGAACTCCAATTGTTATGGCCTCCAAAAAATATCTACGATATATAAGTTATGGATACAGAAACAATTTTCCACCCATTATAAACATGTATTCCCTTTATAAGAGGATTCTCATCCTTGTATCACTAAAATAATAGGCCCTTGAAGGATTTCCAATCATGTATCACCATGGTAATAAGGATCCATGTAATAATTACATCAATTAAACCCTTCTAAGATCATGCACTACAATTAGGATGATGCAGGTCTAAGCCCTATCAGCCTGGTCACTTGGTGGATGTCCTAGTTCACCCATGTGACTATAACTATTAAAACATCATTTTTATTTATGATAGCCTAGATGGTTCATATTAAGGATTTCATCTCCTCAAATTACTAATGTCATAGGAATAATCATATATGGTAAGTTTTTTCTCATGAGAAATCCCTAATAATTATCTCTCATATCTTAAGAAGCATATAGGCCTCCTCCTAGGTATAATACCCAACCATGGAATCATTATGGGGCACAATCTTTGTATGATCACTTAGTCATGCTACCAAAGGAGATCCATTATATATAAGCCCCAAATCATCTTCTTGGAGTTTTATCCTCAATTAAAAACATTTTTAAAGGGATGTATTCTCAAAAACCCATATTCCATTAAAAATATGTATTCATATAGAATTATACATATGTAAGGGAATAAATAATGAAAATTCCGAAATTAATAAATAAGAACACCAATTTCTGAGTTTTGATCCACAAATATTTCTACATGTATCTCTAGATTTTTCCTTGTAGTTGGCACTATTCTTTGGGAATTGGAGGTACCTCAAATTAATATATTAAATATATTAAATATATTTAAGAAAACAGATTCATATTTTCAGAATAAATTTTCCACCCATTGATCATCATATAAGATGCAAAATTTAACACTGTAGTTGTTTCAGGGATGCTAGGTTTACCCTTGGCATGAAAAAAAGTTGGTCAATATTGGACATCTCATGGAATGCAGACATTGGTGAGTTTGATGTATAAATTAAATAAAAATTTAATTTAATTTTTTAAATGATAATAACTACACCATTATCAATTTATATAATTTTATGTAAAATCCTTATGTTTAGACATATAGTATTGAGAGAGTATGGAGGAGAAGGTGGAGATCCACCATTGGAAATGAGAAGCTCAGGAGTGTAGATCAATGTGAATGAATAAAATATATTCTTTAGATGAATTATGAACACAAAAATCAGTCCCACAACATCTCTATCAATCATTTTCATCTCTAGTGATTGATCTATTCTCATGTTTTGGATTTTTATTTTATAGATTTACCCCTATTTAATTTATTGTTTTGATGATGGATATTTTATATGATTAATTTTTCTTGAATTATATAATTCATGTGATATAGTTTTAATTAGGACTTGATATTTATATTATTTTTGTTTTTATTCTCATGTATCACCCCATTTTTCAATACATTTTTTATCATTGGATGATATCATAATGGTCAAAGATGATATCAATTTTCCCTTATTCCTTTTCTACCTCTGTTTTTCAGGCTATCCATCATTGGACTGTGTTTTCAGTGATTTGACATTTCTTGAATAGTTTTGAGAATGATTGAATCCATTAATAAGTGGTGTTTCTGAGAACTATAATATATTAGAGGTGTTTTAAGGATTGTGAGGTAGTGGTGAACTTCAGATGATGGATCTAGGTATTAAGACATTATTTTTGAAACTATAGTTACAGTAGACCGTTTGAGGGTGATGAAAATAGAATTTTACCACCATTGAAGGAAGTGAATTAATGATTATATATAGTTTCATTCTCTTACAAGGGTTTGGGGGAGTTTATGATGGATTATAGAGTTAATATTAATATTGGAAACTTTTTTTGTGATGAATAGTATAACAAATTCCTTGTGGGATATTGGAAGTATCATTATATGGATGGTGGTGGTTAGAAAATGTTGGTAGAAAATGTTTTCTATATATATAGGGACAAGAACAAATGTTCATATGAGTTTGGAATATAAAAAAGTAAAACTAAAGAGATGGGGGGGATAAATAATGTTTTGTGTGAAAAACATGACTACACGATGTGTATCTTGTAGGAACACAAGTTGTGTACCTATAAATCTCATTGTGGATAGGGTTTCAGTCCACTATAAATATCACATGACATGTATAGGAACCACATTATATGTTCATGGTTGGGTACCACAACCATGTTTAGATACCACACACTATGGTTTACCATGTGTCATAGACACAATTTACCCATAATTACACCTAGTGTAATTGTACTCGGTTAGAGAAACTATGATCAATGAGGAACGAAACCTAGAACTAAGGTGCTCCCATATTCTATATACATCAAAGTACACCCCATATACCCATACATGGATAAAGGATCTAGTGTTCAATAAGAAACATCTAAAGGATCTAGAGCTGTCCTACACCCCATGTCACTACGATTACTCAATAAGCACATTTGATTTTGTACACCGAGTGTAGGGATGAGAGATGACCATGGATTGGATTTTTTAGAAAAACCATGTACACAAATAGTAGATTTAGTATACTCCAATTTGAGAATTATAACATAAATATCTCATTCCCCAAGATGTAGATTTTGGCTTATGGGTAACCTATCTTGGGTAGTGTTCCATGTTTGATGCGATGATAACCTTTTTATTGACATCGTAGGTTTTCCATGTGGTTTTATGAGAGAGATTATTCTTCTCGTGTTTCTTGGTTGGTGGAAATGATTATTTTTTTACCATTATAAAGATAGTAATGTTATTAATCACCTATCAAATAGGGGAAAAGGTCTTGAATATCTTATATAGGTAGAGTTGATACACCCCACATCATAGAGCACACAATTACTCAATCTATAGAGTGAATCTCTTCAGTATTCAATCTATGGATGAGAGTGAGTCCTCTTCTGGGGTTAGTGATACCAAGAATATGGAGTGAAACAATGAGGTTGGGTCTTTCACTCTAATTATTTTAACATTGCACATAATGGATAGTAAAATAGATGAATTATTTGGGGTCTATTGGCTGACTCATCATTTATTAGCTAGTGGTGAAGATGGAAATCCCTTTAATCTGTTCATTTTTTTCTTTTTTGACCATATCTAATAATTTATTTCTTTTCACTATTACCTATGAGATGATCTTATTCTTATTATTTTACTTCAATTGTTGTTTTTATGGTTTCATTCTTGGTATGCATATATGCACCCTTTAATGGGATATTCGCAAACATGTTGTGTCTTATGAAGATAAAATATATAATAGAAGTGACTATGATAGACCTTGTATCACTAGATCTTAGTATTATGTTGTGTAACTGACCATATTAAGTGGTCATACTCTATGATCTTTTGATAAGGTATACCATTCTATACACATTACAATAATTTTATTATGGGGTCTCCCCTATATATCTGGTGGGGTGTGTATTTTATCCCTTATAAAATTTTATTTTCCTATTACACTATGATATGTATCCTAGAGTTTTTTACATATATTTATTACTATATATAGTCATTTAGTTTCTTATATCTCATTTTTGTGTTACGTTATTTTGTGTGTGCGTGTATCAGTATATGAACATTAGGTTAAGGCCTCCTATTTCTATTCTTTTCACACTCAGTGATTTTTTTAACCACATGAATTTATATGGTTGTATTGGGGTGTCTCTCTTGGATTACTAATAGTTTAGGTAGGAACCTAGTAATTTTTGAAATGATAGAGTGGAATCAATGAATTTTACTTTTTTATGGGTGACGTAAAAATTTAGACAGGCTGAAATAATTGGTTTGGAAACATAGGGAAATAGTTTAAGAGTGTCTCAATTTCTTCTCTCTAGTTGGGGAACCCAATGTTTTTGCACTAACTGACATATCATTCACTAGGACTCTAAAAAAATATTATTTACCTATCATACCAATTTTGTAGTTATCGGTAAACAAATAGTGCATTTATAATATTGGATTTATTCTCTTAACATCCACTCCCTTCTGGAGTAGGCTCTCCATCTATTCTATTTTACCATTGTATGTATTGATAATATTTATGATTATCCTGTAATGAAAAATAGATATGATTTAGAGACATGATCCAGATGAAGACCATTTGAGTGATGAGGTCTTAGTATGAGGACCTATTCTTGAGGTGTTTCGCTCAAGGAACACATAGAATAATGATTCCACTTGATGATAAGTGTATAGACACACATTCAGGGATCTTGTAAGATAACTGTATCTGTATTGAGTAGTTGATAGCTCTAGGGATACATAGAGAGGATTCACATTGGGTTAGTGTGTTTTATGAGTACCAGTTAAATAGACTACCAGTTTCCATGTTAAACCTGGCCGTTTGATAGTGGAAGATTGGATCGATCCAACTGTCTAGGATTTTTGTCATGTGCAGACCTAAATTGATTATATGGTATCAATGATAACAAGTTTTACTCTTCAACTAGTAGGGGGATGGTGGTATTTTTCATACCTACCCACAATGAGGTGACCCAATCATAGGATGGAGATAATAATCTCTTCAGAGAGGATTAATTTCTAACGACACCACGAGTGACTGAGATATAATTAGGGGTGACGGATTGGGTTTTTCACCTTGAGTAAGACCCCTCCATAAAATATGGTGGTCCTAATGGCTAGATATTAGGAAAATGAAGGTTGTTGATTGATCCATAGGTCGGTTATGTGTGATGTGTGGTGTGGAATTAAACATTAAAGGAAGAGGGAAACATCCCTAACCAAGATATGTTATCATGTTATAGGATATAAAGCAATTTGAGTGAGTCAGTACCACCTAAAGTATATAGTGTCATGGTGTTGTGAATGAGATCCATTGATTTTAGGTTTATATCATTTTAGTGGAACTATGGTCTTAGTATAAACCCTAGTTTTGGGGTATTAGTGGGAAAGTGGAAGGATAAGTTTAGGAAGTGGAGACATATAACCCAAACCAGCTAGGGTTACAATTTTAATAGGAATAATTGTAGGTTAATAATTCCTTTCTATTTCCTTGTTTAAAAAATAGAAATTCTACTATAAACATTATCTCAACCCTTTCATCTATATAATCCTACTATGTGTAGAATACTGTAAATCACATATGGTAGTGTCAATTTACACTTGAAGAAGATTTCTTCTCATGTGATATTTCCATAGTGTTAATGATACCCTAAAATGTATTGCAGTGTGTCCAAGTGGGTATGATGAGTTTTTCATTCATTTGTGGGAAAGAATATTGAACTAAGAAGAATGTACATTTATATAAGAGGGTATAAATGACTACTCATTATTCAGTAAGTATGACCTATAGAGATGTAGATGTTAAGATGAGGGTTTCATCAGAACTAGAGTGTCCCCCTTGGGTGGATTTGGTGGTTCTCATGATGAATGTGGATGAGAACTATGGGATTATCATTGTTTACAAAACCTTATTAAGGTGATGATAAAATAAATATAACCTTATTGAATGATTTAATACCAATATGACTATTTTTAATGCGTGAGATGGTTCTTGAAGTTTTACCTCAGGTTTAGATCCCATTAGTTGATGGTTCATGAGGAAGGTCAAGAAAAATTGATATTCTGATGTATCTACAACTGTGATGAATTCCTAGTGATTCCCTTTGGTCTGATTAACCTCCCAAAAGTGTCCATGTCTATTATTAAATGAATATTTGAGCCTTTATTGGGTTAATTTAGGGATGTAATTTTGAATTACATCCTCTTATACTCTATCTCTTTTTTTGTTTCACAATGATCTTTTGAGGATGGTATAATACCCACTAGAGGTGAACCACATATGTTAATCTCTCAAGGTGTATGTTTTGGATTTGGGAGGTTCATTATCTTGGAATTTTATCTAGATAATTGTGTAGAAATTGAACTGACAAAGGTAGATACAATTCTTATTGTGATTCACCCAAGATAATGGAAGAGGTGCTTAGTTTACCATGTTTGTAAGGTTGATATCAGATGTTTTTGATGGACTATTCTAGAATTACATACCCTTTTTAACTACCTTTATAGGGAAAGTGAATCTATTTTCATGGATTGAGTAGTCTGAAAGACTTTGAGGAGATGAGGTATAGTTTTATTAGTTCTCGTGTGTTGAGACTTATTGAATATGGGTTCGAGTGTGTAGTGCTCTCTATTCCCCTGATGTTGGTCTCATATGCATGTTGACACAATGGATGAAAGTTTATGATTATGGGATGAGGTATTTTAGACCCCATGTGTAGAAATTTGGGACCTATGATTTTTTTGGTATTGTAAATATTCACCATGAATATGTGAAGGTGTTACCTTTTATGAGAGTGTTTCTTCAATTTTGTAAACCACCAGTGTTATAGAAACATCTTTTCCTAAGAATAACTAATCCTAATACAAATTATTTAGTTCGTGTAATTATAAAATAATGAATTTGATATTTTATATAATATGGTGAGGGGAAATTTGGTGAAAAATTACCATAGTAGTGAATATTTTTCTCTTTTGATGGAGGTTGAAACATAGTAGTTGGAATCATTTCAGATGAAAATGGATGTGGAGAGCAGAGCAGCTTATCTTCAGTTGATGGTTGTGGATCCACCACTTCCACATCATGTGGTATTGGTCCAGTTGGGATACTTTGAATTTGGAGTTATACATTATTGAATATCCTCTATGGATTCACCATATTGTTTTTCTAAATGTGGGGAGTATTTTATCCTTTCTAGGTATGTACGGTGGTTCCAGTCAGGTTGCATAAAGATTTGTTGAGGGGATTTTATACCTCCACCCTTGATGGTAAATTTTTGAGTGGAAATGACATACTAATACCTTTGGTGATAGTTTGTGAAAGAGGGATTGAGGTGGATATTTTTAATGTTTATTTAACTATGCCACACATGTTAGTGGGTAAAAGGTTGAACGTTGGGTTTTGAATGGTTTGAATTAAACTATCGAGTTTTGTGAATGACAGTGGGATGAAATATAAATATATTTGGTGATGTGGATTCCGTATAAAATGGGGGTACAAAATATAATCTGGATGATTGTGGACTAAAAAACCAAGTTACAACACTTCCATTTTATCTAATGGAAATGTTTGGTTGAGTGTTTGGGGAAATCGTACATGTAAGAGATCATCCAAATCCATGGTGTACCCATGATTATCCATTAAAATAATGATTCATGGTTTATTTAATTATTTTAGAGAGGTTAGTATGAGTATTTTAGGAAATTGTTATGGATGATCATGATATTTCACCCTCATGAGGATGTCCCACATAAAGATATCATCCTGGTTTTGAAAAAGTGATTAAATCTTACATGTTTATTTCAATATAGAGGTATATTGGTCATTTAACACTACTATAGATCACCTATATTAGTATTTATCACTCCACTCTCAATATGAACCCATTCTAAGCATAATATGAGATACCATACATGTTAATATTATTCTAGACAGAGTTTGGAATCTCATCTCTTTCTGAGACATAGCTAGTGAAGACAACATTAGAGAATAGTTTAGGTGATCCATGAGAATTTTGAGGATATCTCAATGGAAACCAAATTTTTTTAACATATTGATACTATATCCCTTTAGAGTTCAAGAATATTGACCATGAAATAATGAGACTATAATTATAGTGTGTATTGTGTTGTTTTTTAGGGTATTAAGAATGACCATGTGGTTTATCTGGATATAAAATCTCTATATAGGGTTATTGAAGTAGCTGACCACTAAGTCTTACCCCCACAGCGGGACTGAGTGAATGAAATATTTCATATGTCATATGTGATTAGATAAATAAATGACCTATCAAATTTTATTGAATGTGGTGATCAAGAAATTTAGGATATATTTACCTTCTCAGAGAACCTGGTGAAGATTAAAGATCGGTAGGAGAAGATCCAATAAGGATGGACTAATCCCTTTTCTTAAGTTCTTTTAGAGAATGTGACTATGTATTTTTGATCTTGGGAGTATGAGATCCAGGTGTGGGATTAGTACCCTCATATTTTATTTATATTTTTCTTTTTAGGGAAAGTGTCTTTGATGGTGGGGAGAATGTAACAACTCTAGTTCCAGTTTATTGATCAGTTGTATATTTCATCATTTACATTGATATTTTCCCTCATAGATGTAATTTTTCATTACGTGTTGTAGGACCCTAGAAATAAAATATTAAAAATATTAATTATATTTAATCATTCACATACATAATTTTGAAATAAAGTTTTTCTCATTCATCAGAACCATAGAAAGAGAATCTAAGATAACATTAGTGTCTGGTATGTTGGGTTTTCCATAGGCATGACACAAGTTTGGTAAAAATAATACATGTCATTGAAGGTAGTCATTGGTGGGTGTGTTGAATAAATTAAACATTAATATAATTTAAATTATTAAACACCTAAATGAAACCCATCATATATTTATATATTGTTATGGAAAAAATATAGTGTGAGTTTCATATCCCTGAGAGAGTAAAAAGGATGAGGAGGATAACCACTGTAAGTGATGATGAGATCAGGACCTTGGAGAAATGATGATGGAATTGTATTTAACAAATACATTCCCAAGGACCATAATGGTTTAGTACCATTGGAGACTATGTACATAATCCTTTTATTTGTTGAAACATCTACAATATCACCCATAAATATTTAACTCTTCAGAAACGTACACAACATAAAATCATTCTTCATATCCAGGGAATGGAAACATATGAATGAGTGGGCATAGATGATATCTAAGGATGAAAATGGGAAATATATAAAAATAATATAATAATAATGGTAGGAGAACATTATATTAACATATGAAAACTGTACCCTTCATATCAATGATCTAAATATTATGTCATGGAATAAATATTGGTAGTTCGAAATACATGAATCCTAATGGAATAAAAAACATGACCCATGAGAACATAACAATGGAATAACAAATAAAACTTTTCCATAAAAATATATAATAAAATTGTAGAAATTCATGAAAAAAAAACATGTTCACTCATTAAGGTAAGTGCATGAAATAATTAACTCACATAAACATGTGTACATTTTACTAGGTCCAAGCATAACCATATGGAAATGAAATATAGGTCCATTCATAAAACAGTGAACATGTAACTAGGTTAATACATAACATTGCGAACATACAATCAGGTTCGTTCATAGCATATTATCTCATGAGTTATCGCTATTTAACCAATTGATTATTTGTAAATATATGTACCACCCATCACATAATCCACACATCTATGTTCCAGAAGATCCTAAAACATTCATCATATCAAAACCATAAAAATGGGGTATAATTACACAAATATACTATTATAGTATAACATATAGAATGAAATGGGTTTTATAGACATATTTTCATCATAATCATAAATAATCTATAGAAGTAATAAAGATGGTATCATTAGATCATATCCCCCTTAATGCATTAGTAAAAACAAACTATGTGATCTTGGATGCATAATTATATAAAAAAACACTTGTAACATTTCATTAGGAAAATTTCCTTTCCACTTTGAAAAACATTGTTTTAAGACATAAAAAATTTATCAATTACTTTTATTTGAAAATATTCTTGAAATATATAAATCAATCCTTAAAACCTTGAGTTTTTTTACTATTGAAAAATGTAATACAGGTTAATATAAGCTTCATTTCATATTTTTTGTAATAAAATTTGGAATTTATTGGTTTGGAATAATAATATTCTCTTAATTTTTTTAAATAAATTCAAAAAAATGTGTAAAAAATTTCATCAATAAATAATTTTTTTATTTTTAAAAATATTTTCTAAATCATTTCAATTCAACATTATTTTAGAAATAAAATATTTTCAACCGATGAGAGAAACAAAGTCGGTTTTCATTAAAAAAAATTATTTTGAAAACTTAGAAATATAAAGAGATGATAATAAAAGGAAAATATGTAATCTCATGAAATAACCTTAGGTGAAGTAAATTTATGTGTTTCTTTAAATATAGATGATAATATTTTATCATCAAAATAATAATCATAGACAATCCTGATAAATGACGATATTGTATAATAAAACCATTACCACATTTTTAGATTTTGATGTCTAAAGACCATAAAATATTGATAAGAAAATAATTTTTTAAATAAAAATAATTTTCAATATAATCATCATAAAATAAATTCATGGGTAATTTTTACACCACATAAATGATATATGTGGTGAATATGACTTGTGACTCATAGAAGAAAGAAATTTGATAGAAATCCCTCACCTTAAGTCTCAAATTCCTTAATTAATGTTGAAATGTTTTTTATAAAAAACATATGTTTTTATACAAATATTATATAAACATAATTATATATATCATACCATAAATTATTTACTTATTACCTTTTATTACCTATTTCTTAATAAATCCCTATTAAAATCTCATTATGGGTAATATCTACATTGTTTTTCATGTATGTTTTGATTTTTTATTTTTATTCATACTACATTAATCAGGGTTACATAATATCCATAATTGTATACATGATATAAATATAATATATATTCAGTATAAAGGTATTTATATTATTCCCTAAAATTTAGGGATAGAAAATGAGATGCACCATTGATGATGATGGTAGGTCGTATGTACATATTAACATTGATTCCATTTTCTTGAAGGATTGAAATAATGAAGGATAAAAAATATATTAATATTTTTGAATAATTTTATTTTATATATATCACATAATTTTATTTTATCCTTTTTAAATTACCTTCTATGTAAAGATTGTCTGAATAATGAAGCTCTTTACTTCGTGTGTTGGTAGTTTTCCTTACACACAAACATCGTTACCATATCCCCCATTGAATGGAAAGTAAAAAATATGTATATGAAACAATAATCCAATATTCATATATATGTTAAATACAATTCATATACATTATAACCTTCATTATAGACAACCAAGATAGATGTTTATTGAAAAAATGTCACATTGTTTTGCGAGGTGGTGGTTCGTTGAACACACGAGAAACATTATTGTTTCCCAATTTTTGGAAGACGAGATGGATGTAGGTCATAACCGTAACATAATAAAATATAATTATATTAGACATACAGAAGATATCATATTATCATTATTTAATAAGATTTTATATATGTGGAAGAAGAAGTAGAATAAAAACACTCATTGAATAATTTTACCTCTTCTTCAGGTAAACTCCTTGGGTTTCCACCTAAATAATTTCAAGGATTTATTTATAACAAAAATAAGGATTATTTTATGATAGTAGGTAATTGATGAAGGTATAGAATTTTTTTTGGAAAATACAAATTTTTTCAGAACTTTCAATAGGAGAGGAGAATAGGTGACCTTTTATAGGTGATGTGTGTGGCACACATTAAATTTTTGAAAAGAAAATTTTTTACCCACGTTTTTATCATTCAAAAAAGATAAAAAATGAATTATTAAAGAGTATAAAAGTGATAAGGAATAAATATGGAAATAAAATGGGTTTTGAATAAATATATAGATAACTTTACCTCGTATATTTTTAGTTTAACACTAATAAACCCATTTACACTATAACTGTGGTTATTAATTTTACATCTTTTATAATTCATAATAGTCAAAAATTATGTTTATCTTATATAAAAAAATTCAATATTAAAAATTTTGAAACTATTTTTAAAAATAAAATTTAGAATTTAATTTGAAATTATACCCATATACGTGATGAGAAAGTAGTTTTCCGTAGAAAAAATTCTCAAAAATATAGAAGGCATTAATATCCCACTTCATTATGAAATTAATTCCAATGAAAAAAATATTTTTAATATATATAATTTAACTAATTTCACATTTATAACCATTTTAAAATAATATGTTTTTTGTAATTATTGATTTTAAAAATTATGGTTTTTTAAATAAATTTTATAAAATTGGTAAAAAAAATTTATTATATTTACATAAAATGGAATAAAACGTTTTTTTAGAAAATTGTACCTTCCAAAAATTTAAATAATTTTCTAAAAAATATAGAGACTCGACCATAGATAGCCCAAAGATGGTGTCTACTATCAATTAAATTTTCATTATTAAAAGGATTCAAATATCTATGTAACAGAAGATTAGTAGTCTTTATAAACCAGATACCTACATGAGAAAAGAATACACTGATTATAATATAATTTTCCTGTTCTTTCTAAATCAATATCTTCAAAGATAACTATAATCCATCTAGTAAATACCTATATATCATTCATAGTATGATTCATGGATTCATGGGGAAAAACAAAATAACGGTGAGCTAAAAAGCTTATTAAGGGAAAAATATAGAAACAGAAATAATGAATCATTGAGAATAATAATTATAGCACGGTAAACAATAGAAAACAGTTACTAAGTAATCAAGAAATTGATAAATATGTGGATAAACAATATGAAAAGGTAATCACTTGGAAAAAATTCCATTCAAATAACTATATAAGGAAAAATAAATATGGTAGGGTAAGAAAATGAAACTAATTCCATCTAAATATCTTGAAATCACTACTACAAATATGGCATTTATCAGTACTAGAAAAGGGGATTAACAACACTAAAAAAGGCACTATTAATCGGGATGAAGATAGGGGGTCCCTTTATCATTGCTCCGAAAAGTGCTCATAAAGGCCCCTTTTATCAGTGCTAAAAAGCACTGATAAAAGGGGTCTTTTATCAGCGTTAAAAAAACACGCTGATAAAGAGATCTTTTATCGGCTCTTTTTTTAGCACTGATAAAAGACATCTTTTATTATTGATTTTTAGTGCTGATAAAAGTCCAAGAAAATTAACAAAAAAAGTTAAAAAGAATATATAATGTGGGTGGGAGGTCTTTTAACAACACTTGACCCCCCCCCCCCCCCCCCAATCAGAGCTAGCAGGACCCCCTTGCACTCTCCCGAACACTGCCCTTGCCCATGCCATCGCCCACATGCCCACACACCCCTCCTTGCATCCACTCGAACTCAAGCCTGTGATCTCCCCCCTTACGCACCTACAGCTTTACCACTATGACATTTCATTTTGTATCTATTTAATGATATATCTATTTATATATATATACATAGTTATATTTATTCGTATATTAATATAGAATCAGATTAATATAAATATATTTAGATATATTAATACATATATATTTATTCATATATTAATATATATATATATATATATATTAGTATATTAATATATTTTTATATCTATTTATATATATAGTTACATAGTTATATTTATTTTTCTATTAATTTAGATTCATATTAATATAAAATATATTTAATAATATTAATACGTATATATTTATTCATATATTAATATATATATATATATTTATTTATTTATTCGTATATTAATATATATTTATATTTATTAATATATGAATATATTTTTGTATTTATTCATATAGTAATATCGATTCAAATTAATATAAATATATTTAGTTATATTAATACATATATATTAGTTCATATATTAGAATATATATTTATTTATATATTAATTTCTATTTTATATATATATATTTTTAGTTATTATTATTTATCTGTATATTTATTTTTATATTAATATATATTTATAAGATTAGTTTTTAATACATTTATAAAATATATTTTTTATGTGTTTATAAATAAATAAATATATACATATATACAACACACACACACACACATATATATATATATATTTACAAATAAATACATATATATGTGTTTTTGAGAAGCTATAGAATATTAAAACAACCATAAAATCTAATATAGAAGTCAGTTTCAACTCTACAACTAGTAAAATCGATGAAAATGAAACAATATTCGATGTTGTACGTGGTGCAGAAATAGAAAACATCTAGATCAGAAGTTATACATTTTTGAATGTTAAAAAATTAGTGTATCCGGACTAAAAAAACAGTTTTTGACGCCTTATAGGCCTTTTAGACCTCAAAAAATGTGACAAATTTTACCCTTGGGTCACTAGTGCATATATCTCATCACAAGCTTCTATTTGATATGTTGTAGAGCTCAAATGGACACCCAGATCAAAAGTTATGGTAGTATGATGTTTGAGTTACATGTTCAACTTATTTTATATATTATATTGATTTTTTTTTTGATTTTTTGTGTATTTAAATTGTTATTAAATGATTATTAGTTTATGATAATTAGAAAATTATTTATTAATAATCTTTTTAAAAATATTTTGAATCCATTTTCACTAAATTTCTAATATATTAAATGTAATAGTCTTTTTATAATTATCTAAAACATATTTAAAAAATATATTTTATATTTATATCAATATAAATATACTTATATAACAAATTATTATTTTTCCTGACATTATTATTCTTAAATATAGATTTTATCAGTTCTAGGAAAAAATGCTGATAAAGACCCCCCTTTATCAACGTTACTAAAAAAAAGAATTGATAAAGTGTCACTTTTAACATCGCTTTTTTAGTGCTGATAAAAGCCGCCCTTTTTTGAGTGTTGTTAAAGAGTGGCACTGTGGATACCGAGTTTTGTGGTAGTGAATGAAATGTATTTAATGACATGTCAATGAAAAATCTCATGAATGAATAATAATGAATCAAAATGTAGGTAATACATATTTATTGGACGTCATGTCTTAGGAATATATGTAACTATACTTTCAAGATCCATCTTCCAGATAGTTTAAAACTACATATAGAAACCCATTTAATTTGCACAAATTATTTGACTCTTGAGAACCTGTTGATTCATCGAGGTGTTCTATAATGTTTAAGATCCACCCTTTATTTAATTTATAAAGAATTATTCATATCAAGTAATAAATTTAATCAATAAAAATATTTCCTTATAAAATATACCCCGTGAATAAATAATATATATTTATCAATAGTTCCCCAAATAATCATACAACTATAAAAGTAGACATAGCATATAAAGTGTTTTATGGTTTAGTAAATAGTAATATCCATGATAAATAAATTTGGGGAAATTAAATGTTCAATGATCACAAGATATTGAATATTCCAAGGTGGATAAAAATGAATCAAAGAAATTAGTGTGAATAATATCCTTTCCCAAAAAATCTAAAAACCATCCAAAGGAAGAAATAATATGGTACCAAAACAACATGTCTCAAGTGGAGTAAAGAAAGTGTTGTTGTTGTTTATGAATAGAAATACCAAAAAAAGAACTTTTAAAAACAATTTTTAGGAAAAAATCATTTTATTATGAAAATCCATTTTAGAAACATTTTAACTGAAAATAAATTTAAAAAATATTTTCTATAAAAATAATCCCTTTAAACATGAAAATTATGCTTCCATGAAATTATGGTAGATACATCCTTATAAGCCGTGTCAGGTAAAAATAACATTCATTTTGCACTATTAATGGTTAGAAAAATGTCTTTTTTAGTAAGAGACAAGAAGATTCCTCGAAAAAAATTTGTAAAAGACAAAAAGTATAAAAAATTATTTTCCAAATCATTGTAAAATAATTTTTTTTAAAAATTTAAATAAATCATGGATTTTATATGAAAAAAGGTTATCTGACTAAAGAGTTAGATAATGTTGGGTTTTCTTAAAAACATTTTAAAAATACATTGAGTACCAAATAGTGGTATAACACTACTAATACTTAAAAAAGGTCATGAATTACAAGAGCAGAGGAAAATTAAAGGTTTGACTTAACAGTGGAAATATAATTTCCACAAATGGAAAAACTATTGAAATTTCAATAAAGTTATTGTTGAGGAAAATAATCATCAAACATTCAAAAGTGTCTCATATCACTTCGAAACATTTTAAATAAGAATCCTTATAAAGGAATAATATTAAATTAAATCCTTAAATACCATGAATATAATTGAATTCATGATATAATATATAAAAGTGCCTAGTATATACACCACAAAAATCATGTAAGTGGTGAACATTACATTTATCTCATAGATGTAAAAAGTGATAAGAGAATAGAGTACCTTGAGTTTTATTTTTGGGGGAACATCCTGTAACATTCAGTATAATAAAATTATATCAATTTTATTCCTTATTGAGAACATTTTCCATTTTTATCAATACATTTATTTCACTTTTTACTATGTCGTATACAAATACTTAATCAATTATGTTTAGGCCTGGTGTTTTGACAAAATTCAGTTTATGTGCCAAAAATAACTTCAGTTGGTCAAATATGGTGAAAGGGTTCATTATATGACATCTATATGATAATAACCATGAAATAATTATGATATTTGTACATTAATTATAATTTTATAATAAATAATCAAATATGGTTATGAAAAATGAATCAACATTATGATTGTAGAGACAGTAGGTCATAAGTACGCATAACTAATGTTCTCATTTTTTCAATGATAATTATAGAAATAAGGTATGTATCACCTTATCTTTCCAAAATTATCATTATATTCCACATAAAATTTTATTTAATCATATATGATTATATATAGAATTCTTGTGATGAAAATGGAATCAAATCAGGTCAAGGAGGTGGTATTCCACTTGTCCAGGACAAACATTATAAATTTTTAAGTGTGTTCAAGTGTAATAAATAAATAAATAAATAAAGATATATAGTATATTTAAATAAAGGTAATTATGTCATGAATATAATATTTTTTTATTTCTAATATGTTTTGTAATGCCTTATAAATTCTAAACATAGTCTTCTTTTATTAAATAATTATTAAATGATTTATTTTATAAATTTATGAGTATGTATTTTTATCTATCTATATTCTTTACAGTTTAAATATATTAATTAATGTTTTAATCTTCTTGTAATTAAATTATTTCCTTTAATAAACATAAGTATTAATTATAAGATAATTTATGTTATTTTATTTTAGTAAACAAAATGAATGAGAATTATCAATAATTATGTCTTGTTAAAACAATGATGACACATTAAAATATAGTACCATAACACCCATTTAGACTAAACACTCATGACCTCTAAATATACAACAACTAATAGGAATAGAGGTGGAAAAATTAAAACAAATGTGCCAGTATAGATATTGAAGCTTGCATTGTTTGGATCCATCATTCATTGGATCCCTCCGAAGATACTGATGATAAAAATATGAATAAGTTAAAAAATATAATATATGCTCATGAGTAGATTACTGATGTGCATCATGTGTAGGTACTAAAATTCTTTCTAAGTGGTCTATTTATAGAAAAAAAATTGACCATTGGGTTCTAACTATTGTGGTTTTAAAAATATGTAGATAATGATAAAATGAAAATATAGCCATTAAAATACTTTTTGAAAATACAAATATTCATGAATATTTCATTTAAAAATATATTTCATTATTAAATTTAATAAAGAGTGTGAATATATTTTAATTAATAAATGTATTTGATGATATCATTAGAAGAAATTTTTATTTTGGGTTTCAAAATTTCTATGTTATCGTTTCCAATGTAAGATTATGGTAATAATAATAATGTTGATCTTATACATATAGATTAGATTATTTAAGGATTAATAGAATAATAATTTTTTTTATATTATTGTTTATCAACATAATAATTTTTTTATAATAATTAATTAGTCGAATGAATAATAATTATAATTATAAAGTTTAGTATTATAACAAATATATAATTATATTATATTACAATACGTCTAATATATATTTCATATAATTATATTGTATTTATATACATCAAATATATAGATATATAATATGTATCTCTGTACATATATATATATATATAGAATCATAAAAAATGGAATGTCTAAAGTGATAAAATGAAAATAAAAAAAAAATAAAAAACAATAAAAGGCGTGATTGTCTTCTTCCTTTAGAAACTTCTCCTATAAGCCACTAGACTCTGTATAGACCACTATCAAACCTACCCCATCATAACCCTTCAATATTCACACCTAATCTCCCCTCACCCACCTTTGATTACAAACCAGTAAAGCCACAAGTTGTTTGATGTAGTAGTGACTTTCTCCTCCACGATCTCCTCCAAGCTATAGAAATCTAGGTAAACCCTCTATTGTTCAAGACCTCTTCATCAAGACATGCTAAATCCAATACTTACACCCTTTTATTCTTCCAATTTCCCTATTTGATTCATATTCATCGAATCATTCCACTCCACAACATGAATAGTACTCAAATAGGTGTATATAAACACTATTTTCAATGAGGGGAACCCCCAGTTAGACAACCTGAACAAATCCCTCCCCCTTTGACTCATCTCTTCATAATTTCATCTATTTTTATCTATGTTTACATAGCATAAGGCCACTTCCAACACCTTTTTTGATTTCCACTAGGCAGGAGCACATTGTCTACCTCCTAGACACCCCATGTAGGGAGCCCCTTCACCTTCCCTTTGCTTTACAACAATGTAAGGGGAATACTTTTATTTTATACACTGATATTTAAAATATTTCAATATTACAAACATAAACAAATATATGTGATATTTAAGTTTCGCTTTATTCCTTTAAATTATGAATACATGTTTTGTAAGGGTGATTTAAGCTATCATTCCAAATTTGTGTTTTTTTTTCATGGATACAAGTACATGTATATATTTATATTTATATATTGTTTATAATTTCATGTTTTCAATAACATTTATATATAATATGCATGTATATGATATTCAATTTTTTTAATTTCATATTTTTTTTATTTTATTCTACAATATATATACATATATATATATACATGTATGTCATTGTATTTTTAATTCTATAATTCATATTTTTATATGTATTACATCTTCTTTAAATATTCTAGTTTGGAATGAAGGTTATTTAAATTAATGTAAAGGGTTTATTTAATTATATAAACATATATACAAATATGTATATATATATTCCCTGACACAATATGATGTTTCAAAATAAATATATATTTCATTTCAAAGTATGAAAGAATCATACTTAATATTTTTAAATTAAGCAATGAATAATTATTTTTTTCGAATATATTACATTTATCATTATTATTGGTAATATTTATTTAATTTTATATGTTAAACGTTATATTTACCATTAACTATAATTTTTCTTCATAGGAAAATTATATGTATGCATATATTGTTATTGTGGTTATTTTGTGAAAATATTAATTTTATGTAAAGACCCAGAATTCCTGTGGAAATTTTATTTTTTAAAATACATTGGAATTTTATGAGTCCACGGTTTCAGACGGCACTTGATTCCAAGTACCGGTGTTTCCAGAATCAATTTATGAAGTTTTTTTTCAGGTACATTCAGTAAACATACGAGCAAGATTTTATAACTTTTGAACCAGTGCTCGGAATTGTAATCTGAGTGCACTGTTGAACTCGCATCTCCGATTTTTTCTTAAGAAGACTTTCACCTCGACGGCGGATGGTCAGGAATAAAAGGTAGTTTTTTTTTATTAAAAATAATAAGATAAAGTGTAGCCACCCTTTATTTTATTCCAACCGCCATGTGAGTGCGGGTAGTTGAAACCTCCACATGGGAGTTGGTGGTGGGACCACCAAACCCTAACCTCCCATGATAGGTTATAGTGGTGGGGCCTACCCGAAACCAACCTCCCATGTAATGTTAAATGTAGTGGGGACCACACGAGGCCACCCAACACCTCTTTAATGGGAGGAGACCTTAAACTCTCAACTCTCCCTCATTAATGAGGTAGAGCCTCTCCACCTTTCCCCACCTTAATGAACCAAACCCCCCTAATTTATTATGCCAACACACGTGATTTAATTAGGTGAAGTCAGGTTATTAATTCACCCTTTTTAATTACGTGCCAACACTAAAAATAATAGGAAAATTATTATCTAATTTGGGTTGGCATTCTCTTCTGGTGGGATTGTTGGAAAAACCTCTCAACAGAGAACCATTCTTTCAACGAAGAACGCGAAGAATGAGAAGAACATTAAGAACACCGACGACACTCTTCTTCTCCAACCTTCTCCCTCAGACCCCTTTGATGTGAGACGTGATCGTCTACCATGGATTGTCGGCCATCCTTCCACGACGTCAATGATTGACTACCGGAGGATCAAATGTAGTAAGTTTTGTGTTATTTTATATTTGAATATAAATCATTCTTCATTGAACAATGTTATTGTATGAGAATTGCAAATTTATATCACCGTAACGAAGAGGGCTCAGGCCACAAAAACACGATCTGACCCTCCCCTTGTTTGTTCTTGTTCGATGATGACGGCTTGGCAAAGAAGTGACGGCGAAGGAGATGGAGAACAACGGCCACACTACCCATGGCCTCCGTGAACCATGCCGCACCCGCAAATCTTCGGTGCATTGTTCAGTTCCATTGCGCCCTGCCGGCGCGCTGCCCGGCGGCCTGCTCGGCCCTTGCCGGCGGCATGCCCGACACCCCTGCGCCAGGACCGGTGCACCTGCGACCTGCCGAGGACCAGCCAACCTGCCCACACCCCACGCGGACTGCCTGCTGGGTTCATGGACACCGGCCTCTCGAGCCGACCCGCGGTGTCCCCCATAGTGTTTCTGGCCAAACCGGCCCTATCTCTTGGGCTGAGTTACCGAGCTGCCTATGTGGCGACTACTGGGCCGAACTGTCCTCATGGTCCGCTGGGCCGGGCCCAGCGGACCGGGTCAAAACATAGCGGGATGACCCACCCAATGGGTCGGGTCTGACCTAATGAGTCTAACAGGGTCATCCCAGACTAGGTCGGCCCAGATGGGGTTGGGCTGAGTCGGTTTGATGGGGTCGGATCGGACCTGGGCCCATTACCGACCCATTACATTCTTGGGTCATATCTTTGGCACTGGACGTCTATTTGACAAACCGTCAGTGGCACTGGTATTCATGGAGAATAGTATTCCCTTTGATTATACCCCAATGAAGTTTGGGGTATAGTTGAGTCACGGTCAGGTTGGTTCATACACGAATCCAACTAGGCCCCCAGGACTAAAATTCTAATAACTCATAGACTGGGTGTCCGATTGTCGCGTCGTCTATTGCGTTGAGACCCCTATGGAATGAAGGTCCTTTGAGATACTTCTTAATGAAACTTCATGATAGTTGGATTATCTACCAGTAGATTTTTGAGCGAATCCTTCCGATAACGAGCAGACAGAGTGTGGAGACCAAGTACTATATACCTGACGACTTGTTGACCGATTCGATTCGGAGAAACTCGACTAGCCCAGTGTGGAGCGCTTGGTATTTGGCAGCTGACCCATGATGGGAGGAGCGGCTTGTAGTTGGAAGAAAACCCGCAGTACTCGACAGGAGGAGTACCACAGCAATCTAAGGTTAGTGAGAAGGGCCTCAGGGTCGCGACATGCCCAATGTACTCGACAGAGAAGGAGTTCTCCAGCAACCGTGGTTTCATTAAAAAAAATCCAGGTTTGAGTTGTGTCAATGACCTTCACGTTTTCCTCATGATTGAGATGGGTTACTCAATAACTTATGTATATGTATGGGCATATACCTAAGTAATTGTTATCCATTGATTCAATACTTTGTGGTTTATCTTTGTTGGATTTTGTGAGACCTTGAGGGTCTTGGGGTCCTTACTGAGTATCGTTATACTCATCCCTGCACAGGATATGCCCGTACCATGTTTTGTTGGATGCAGACAATGGACAGCGTTGACAGAGGCTGAGAGCTCCAGGACTGGATTGTACCCAGAGGAGGACCTTACGACATATCAGTGCACGGTGGATTCTGATGGATGCAGAGTGATGAGGAGGCCATCTGTACCTACCCTTCAGGTAGGAACCTCATGGGACGATCTAGGAGTTTCTTTCACGTTTCATCTATTTGTCCCATTTTCAGTTGTACTTGTTTTCAGTTCTATTTTTACTTTACAGTTGGTCTTGTATTATGGCCCCCCTTTACTTTCAGTACTCTTGTTATACATATTTTACTTAGAGTTTTCTTCCTCTTGTACTCTGGTTGGGTGTGTTTATGTTTTATAAAGAAAATTCTTTCCCAGTTTTAGGGATTTATGCCTTTGTTGCTAGTTACCAGCCCCTGGCCTATGGAAGGCGGGTTTGGGGTAGTCACGATACAAGGCCTGGGGGATAGGTCATGACATTTTACAGTTAAAATTATGCACACCATTATTTTTAATGCTTATATTTTTTGTTACCATGATAAATTATGCAAAATAGATATTAAATGTCTAATATTTTATATGAATTTTTTTATATATGATTTAATATGTCTAAACATAAAATTTTTATTATTAAAAATACTTTTTAATACTTTTTTCTAGGGATGATTTTTAAAAGATAATGATTCAATAAAAATTAATTTATCAACAAAATTAATTACAAGGATATCAATTATTTTATTGATTGACCATGTAAAAGGAAAATGACATGAGATTTAGAAATGTCAAATATTATAAGTGATTTTACTATGAATATAAATATTTATATATACTTATACATTTGAATATGTAATGAAAACATTGTTATTATTTCAAATAAAAAACCCTAGTGGAAAATGTATATATTTATATAAATAAATAAAATGTTTTTATATAAAATGGAACCTAAAAATTTTAAATAAAAAATGACAGTGGGGGCTCCCATTCCTAACACAAGTGGGTAGGCCTAACATAACCTTCAATTTATAAGTAGCCCAAAATATTTTGTTTTCAAAAGCTTGCATAATATATTCTGATAAACCTAATGGATTAATTTAAAGCATTTTCAGGAATAAGTATTTTCAAAAAAATTTATAATGCTTTCAAAAGATTGTCTATTTTCATAGGATTTAAATTAATTTCTAAAATCATAATTATTTTTCAAAAGATTATATTTATATATTTTGAAAAGCATAAGTATTTTCAAATGCATTATCAAAAAAATGCTTTCATCGGGTTTTCAGAAGTGTTTTAAAAAAGTTATTATATTTTCATAAGTGTCTTCAAATTCATGTTTTTATAATTATAAGTATTTTAAATATAATTTCAAAAGAGTTTTCAAAAACTATGTATTTATAAAATTAATTATCTAAGGTATATTAAAAGATATCTTTAAGTGTATTTTCAAAATTATTTTTCAAAAGGTATAAATATTTTCAAATTGTTTTTCACTGGCTTTTCAAAGAAAACCCTTACTAGAAAATGTTTCTCACCATATGTTTATATAAAAAAAGCAACTTCATATATAGATTTTATAGATTTTATCTTGAAAAGAATTTAGTTCTAAAAAGTTTCATCACTAAATTTTTATTATAGTTTTATCTTTGATAATATGTAAATATGTTCCTTTTTCTACAAAAATTAAACCAGAAAATATCCTTAGTTGTAAATGTTTGTAAAATTTTGAATTACATTTAAATTTTAAAAAATATATATCATTTTTGTGCTGGATCAGGAAGCATGGGTTTAGGGTTCTATAGTTGGTATCATAGGCAATGTTTAGATAACATTGGAAATTAAGATATCCGGTTAGAATAAGTTTTTTTCTTATTATATACTTTTAGTAATACCTCTATTTTTCTAACCATTTAATTTGAGGAAATTTTTGGGAGTTACAAACTTAATTTTAACTTCTATGATATTTAATAACCTTTATTAATATAGAAATATTGTAATTATAGTTCTCTAAATTTTTTATGTGGAATTTAAAAAAAATCCTAAGTAAAACAGATGAATTATTAAGTTGAAATTATGTTTGATGGGGTTTAATGTAGCACCCAAAAATTCTAATAATAGTTTTCTTCTTAAATTATTATTTAATATTTTTTTGAATAAATTTAATGGTAAGTATTTTTATCTTTCTATATTTTTTATATGTTAAATCTATTAATTAATTATTTAATCTTATTAAAAATAAATTATTTCCTTTAATTATCCCATGTAATAATTATAAGATAAATTACGATATAATATTTTATTAAACAAAATGAATAAGACTTCTCAATAATGATATTCGGTTAAAACAATGATGATGTATTACAATGTAGTTCTGAAAAATCTATTTAGACTAAAGACTCATGAATATAAAATATACAACAACCATTAGAAATAAAAGTAAACAAATCAAAAAAAATGTTCCAACAGGGATATTGAAGCTTGCATTGTCTGGATCCATTATTATTAGGATCCCACTAAATATGATGATGATAAAAATACTAATAAGTGGAAAAATATTCATCATGTTCATGAGGAGATTATTGATGTCCATTGAGTCTATTTAGTAAAATCCCTCTAAGTTATCTATTTATAGAAATAAAATTTTTTGGACTATTGGGTTATAACTGTTGAGGTTTTAAAAAAATTTAAGTAACGATAAAATGAATATATATATATGATGAAATACTAAATATATATGAATATTTTATTGAAAAATATGATTCATTATTAAACTTAATAAAAAGAGTAAATATATTATATATAATAAATGTATTTCATTATATATTTCGATGCACTTTTTATTTCGGGTTTCAAAACATTTATGTTATCATGGAAAATATAGGATTATGGTAATAATAATAATATTGATCGTATACATATAGATTTGATTATTTAAAGATTAATAGAACAATAAAAATGTATTTTTTTTAATATTATAGTTTATAAACATAATAATTGAGTTTTTTTATAACTATAATTTAGATTAATGAATAATAATTAAAACTAGATAATTTACTAATATTTTAAATATATAATAATATTATATTACTATTCATGTAATATATATTGTATATAATTGTGTTTTATTTCAATACATAAAATATATAGATATAGAATATGTAACTTTATACATATATCTATAAATATATCATAATAAAAAATGGAATGGGTTATGTGATAAAATGAAAATAAAAAAATCAGAATAAATAAAAAACGATATTGTCTTATTCCTTTAGATAGTTATCCCTAAGCTATCATAATTCCTATATACCACCTTTGAACCCACCCCACATGAACCCTTCAATAGCCTCGCCTGATTTTCCCTCATCCACAGTTGATTCCAAACCTGAAAATGCACAAGTCGTTCGATGTAGCAATGCCTTTCTCTTCCCCGTTGTTACCCTCCAAGATACAAGAATCCAAGTAATCCCTCCACTATTGATGTCTTCATCCATAGACCATGTTGAATCCAAC
The DNA here is from genome assembly GCA_963277665.1 of Viscum album. Taxonomy (NCBI): domain Eukaryota; kingdom Viridiplantae; phylum Streptophyta; class Magnoliopsida; order Santalales; family Viscaceae; genus Viscum; species Viscum album. Next base: position 1,252,251,980 of record OY728138.1, read on the forward strand.
ACCGGCACCCTTTACTTCTTCAAATTTTCCAGTTTAACTGATATTCATAGTATCCTTCCACCCTGTAGAATGAATATTACCCTAATAGGTGTATATAAACACTATTTTCATGAGAAGAACCCATGGTTAGACAACCTGAATAGAACCCTCTCCCTCAGACTCATCTCTTAATATTTTCATCTAGTTTAATCCATGTTGACATAGCAAAAGGCCACTTCCATCACCTTGGTTTTATTACCATACGGCAGGAGCACATTGTCTTCTTCTTTGACATCCCAAGAAGGGCGCCCCTTCTCTTTTCCTTTGGTTTACCACAATGTAAGGGGAATAATTTTATTTTATACACTGATATATACAATATTTCAATATTAAAAACATAAATATATATGTATATATATAATATTTTAGTTAAACTTTATTCTTTTAAATTATGAATATATTTTTTGTAATTTTAAGTTATGCTATCATTCTAAATTTTCATTTTTTCCAAGGATATAAGTACATATATATATTTATATGTATATTTAGTTTATAATTTTATTTTTTTCAATAACTTATATAAATAATATAAATGTATATGAATTTCAATTTCTCCAATATTATATTTTCAAATTTTAATATATGATATATATATATATATACATTCATGTAATTTCATTTTTAATTCTACAATTCATGTTTTTATAAGTATTACGTCTTCTTCAAATATTCTAATTAGGAATGATGGTTATTTAAAATAATTAATGGGTTTATTTCATTATATATATACACATATATGTATATATATATTCCTTGACATCATATCATGTTTCTAAATGAATATATATTTCATTTCAAGGTATCAAATCATCATACATAATATTTTAAAATTAGGTAATGAATAATTTTTTATTTTGAAAATATTAATTTTATCTTTCTTATATGTCTTATATAATTTTTATTTCAAAGTTATATGTTAAAGGGTATATTTAAATTTACTTATAATTTTTTGGTAGATTAAAATTATATGTATTTATATATTGTTAATGGGGTTATTTTGTGAAAATAGTCATTTTATAATTACTATTATGCATGTGATTATTTTAAATGCTTAAATTTTATGTGCTCATGATAAATTCTATGAATTAAATACTAAATGTATAGTATTTTATGTGAATTATTTTATATATTATATAATGTTTCAAAACATTGAATTTTGATTTATTAAAAATATTATTTAATACTTTTATCTAGGGATGAGTTTTAAAAGATAATGTTTTAAGGAAAATTAATTTATCAAAAAAATTAATTACATGGATGTCAACTATTCTATTAATAGGCCATGAAAAGGAAAAATGACCTGAGATTTTCTAGTGTCAAATAATAGATATTATATTCTAAATAAAATAAAAATTTCTATATACTTATAAATGTGCATGTGTATTTAAAAAATTATTATCTTTTCAAATTTAAAACCCCGGTGGAAAATGTATATATGTAAAGAAATATAATTTTTTTTAAAATGGATATTGGACATTTGAAAAATAAAGGGTAGTGGGGGAACCCATTCTAAACACATTTGTGTTAGACTAATAGAGCCTTCAATGTTAAAGTAGATGAAAATGTTTCATTTTAAAAATCTTGCACAATATTTTTTAAAAAAACCACGGGTGTATTTCAATGAATTTTCAAGCTTAAGTATTTTCAAAATATATTATAATGTTTTCAAAAGTGAAAATATTTTTTGAATTTTTAAAAGCATTTAAAAAATTATAAGTATTTTTCAAACGATTATATTTATAAGTTTTCAAAATCATACGTTTATTCAAATTCATTTTCAAAATCATGTTTTAAAAGGGTTTCCAAATGAGATTTGAAAAGGATATTATATTTTCTGTGGTGTATAAATATTTTTTTTTTCAAAATTAAAACTATTTTAAAAACAATTCATAAATAATTTTCAAAAGATATATTTTTATAAAATTATTTATTGAAGGAATTTTCAACACTATTTTCAAGTGTATTTTCAAAAGAATTTTCAAATTTATTTTTCAAAAGGTATACGTATTTTCAAAAGGTTTTTCACTGGATTTTCAAAAAGACCATTTACTGGGAAATTTTTCTGAGCCTATGACTTTATAAAATGTTTTAATTTTCATAGAGATCTTTTATGGTGTTTAGCTATACAAGAATATAGTTATAACAAAGATTTGTCACTTAGTTTTTATTATAGTTTTAACTTTTCTAATATGTAAATATGGTTCTCTTCCTCCAAAACCGAAATTGGAAAATTTCTTCAGTTGTAAATGTCTATAAATTTTTTATATACATTTAAATTAAAAATAAATATAATAAATTTTTGTACCTGATCTAGAAGAATGGTTTTGGGTATCTACATGTTTAATTAAACCATACATTATACGTTCCATGTTTCAAGTGAATGAATCAAAACGGTTCGAGGGGTGGTCATCCAAACTTCTTCGAAAGATATTATTGTAATATCATAAAATGTATGTTATTAAAGTTATGTTTAATAAAATGATTACATAAGTATAAGAATCATCATTTTATGAGGCAGTAGTTCACTATAACCAGAAATAGTATGATCAGTACCCATTAGATGGAAGTTTGTGTAAGTGTAGGTTTAACCCTTTTCATAAAAACATCCTAGTATATTTATAAACTATTTTTGTTATATAATAATGGAATAAAAAGATATGAGGGTTGTATAATGGATATAAAATTTAAAATCTTCAGAGAATATGTTACCTCTTAATTGAGTAACTACTTTTGGTTTGAATCAACAGGATTACTTGGAATGATTTATTCCAAAATTTAGGATTAAAGGTATAGGTTAGTGATTTTGTGAAGATATATTGTCAGATATTTCATCAAAATAAGAGGTTTGGGTGGTGTGAGGAATGGGGAGATGTGGTGGCCTTTTGTAGGGAAGGAAAAGGACTCACTTAAAATTTTTGGAAACTAGTTTTGTTTACACATGTTCTTACTTAAATAAATCATAAAAACCCAAAAAAACTAAATAATGGAAGGTAAATGGAACAATTATGACTATAAAAGAGGTTCTAAACTTGTTTCCAGTTCATTTGGGACCCTAAGTTCAAGGTTTATTCCTCTTTTAAGATTAATGTTTCCATTAATAAATGTAAATAATTTTAATTAATTTCACTAATATTTTTGGTCAAAAATAAATTTAGTATTATTATAAATTATATGTTGTGATTATTCCAAATATTGAATTCATTAATCAAAATTAAAATCATATAATTGGTAGAAATTAATTTAAATTTAATCCTGCAGACGGGGCGACAATGTGGATTTTTAAAGTAAAAAATGTCTCAAATATTGCTATGTTTTTATAATAAATTTCAAAGTGAAATTGAATCCAATTACATAAATTTTATTAATTGATAAAAATATAATTTAATTAATCATTAAAAACAATTAAAAATATAATTTAACCTGACAAATAAATTAAATGAAAAAACAAATTGGACTAAAAATAAATATTTTTACTATTAATTAAAAAAAGGAATGTTTCAAAAAATTATGAAAAATTCACCCTAACATAAATCTTATGTTTCTATTTTAAAAATTAATATTATTTGGAAATATTAAATCAATTATTGTTTCATAATTTATATTTATAATATGTTCTCTATTAAAAGGCAGTAAAATTGCCTTTATAAAAATATAGGACTTTATATTTAAAATAGAGATTGTTCTTATCATATTTCTATCAAACCTAATGGATAAATATAAAAAATATTTTATTGAATATAATATATATATATATATTAAAATAATAACACTTCTTAATTAATTTAATCTATTAGAAAAAAAACTTTTTCATAAAAATAGTTTTATATAAAAATATTCACATTATATTCAATTACTTCTTATATTAATTTATAATTAATTTGTGAAAACTTAATTCATTATATATTTTTATAAAAATTAATTTTCATAAGTTAGTTTTTATTATTCATAACTGCTAATTTAATAGGTAGTTTATATCTTATTATATTTTATTAATATATAATTGTTTGATAGAACTCAGTCTTACATTTAACGCAAGCCATAGAAGAAATCCATTCATGCATGTAATGCATGATAACTTAGGGTTTCAGGAAGTGAAATATCTATGATCTATTTTAAATAATAAATATATTATAAAGTATCTAGATATTATATTACCTCATATAATTGGTGTCGTGTGACATAAATTTTTTTGAATTAAATGTTCTTACTTTATATTTTTGGGGTGTCATATTGTCCTCAACATATTTAAAGTGTGTCCTTGAAATTTAAACTTTTTCATAGTGGTAGATTGTTTCATAATTCCTATGTTTCAAATCCCATGTTGTTAGAAGGCTTCGTAAGTCATCCTCAATAAAAGAGTGAATGTAAATGATAAGGTTACATGGAATACAATCTAACTAGGTCTCTGTTTAGGACAACATCAGTGGAATGTAGACATACACACATGTATAGAAATTGTAAATATTTATAAATAGTGATTGAGTTCATAAACCACAAAAATTGTATGATCAATAGAAAGTTGAAAACCTAAAATCCATAAATTTGTGATGATTTAGATGACCATTATTTCAAATGAAATTAAGGTGTTGTGGTAACATTTTATTTCTAAGTCATTCTATAAATTTTGGGTAATTTTGTTACTAACTATGAATATAAGAAAATGTTCTTAATTTATAGGTTTCAATTTCAAATAAAAATTCTCAATTTTTGGTTGTTATTAAATAAATTCTAATCCATCCCTGTAATCATAAAAATTAATTATCTATAATGTTTTTTTTTCCGAAATCCCAAAAATAAACTTTTAATGGATCATAAGGCTGATAGAAGAGTGAATGTCTATCTATTTGGATCTAACTATCTCTAAGTTCAATATGGTTAAAATATTAATCTGTAATTCTCAAAAATGATATTATTAGTTGATCATTAACATTCATTCATCATATTTTTTATCTAAAAATAATGAAAATATAAATAGGAAATTGTGTAGGACAATGGTTGGTCTGAAACCCTTATCATCTTTCAGTCATGGGTTCAAGACCCACAACCATACTAGATTTGATCAGTAGTCACCCACATTACTAGTTTTCCTTTTATAAAATCTTATTAATATAATTTCAAAAATATTATGGACATCATTGAAATACGGATAATAACTAAATATTCATTTAATGAAGGTTTTAAATACAACCACAATACATTAATATATCATCCAATTATTTTCTATATAGGTACATCCTTGGTCGTGGGTTTACATATAATATAATTTATTGGATGTCTAAATCAGAAAACATTATCTTCAATCTAAAACATATTATTTTTAACCAAGATTATTCATAGTCGAAATTATTTATGGTGGTATTTATTGAAAATGTGGATTACCCTAAGTATAACACCCAGTAGTGTCAAAACAATGTTCACAGTTAGGCCCATTGTTGTGTACTAGGTTACCCAGAGTCAGGACCAGAACACCTTTTTGGAGTCATTACTCCAAGGTATATCTATTCACGAACCACACCCACTTGTATTATCAAAACAAGGAAGTATTTCTTGGAAGACCCACATAATATACACTTTACAAATATTCTATTGTGTTCTTCTACACATATCCTCGAATTATACCTTAGGGTTATGTTCTCTAACATATGTCTTCCTAAATCTATATTCCAATGTTTCTATTAAACTATCTATGATACCAACTATAGTGACTAGACCCCAGATATCCCTGATCCAGTTTCTGGTATCAATTACGTTGGTATGATTAAATTGAATCCAATATCAAAATGGCGATAGTTTAATACTCTTGGTAAGTAAAATATAATAAATCAATGAGAATAATAATCATGTAATGGTATATAACTCAACCCACAAACTATGTAATAAAAAAATAATAGGGAAGTGCTTAAATAGTATGGAAAGGTAATAACTGGAATCACATGGAATTCAAATAACTAGATAAGGAAAAAATAAATATGGCATTGTAATAAACTAATACACATGCCATCTAAATAACTAAAAATTATATGTATCCATAAATATGTCAATGAAAAATCTCATGGATGAATATTAATGAATCAAAATGAAGGAAATGATTAATTATTAGTTTTCATTTATTAGGCACATGATGACCTATACTATCAAGATTTGTCCTTTGGACAGTTTAAAACTAAGGATAGAAACCCGTATAATTTGTGAAACTTATTTTTTGCATGAGAACCTATCGATTCCTTGAGAAGCTATATAATGTATTGGATCCACTAATCATTTCATGGACAAAGAATTATTAAAATTGAGTAATTGATTTAATTATTAAACATTTTTTCTTATCAAATATTTGTATTGAATAGAGAATAAATATTTATAAATATTTCCCCAAATAATCAAACAACTTTCAAAGTAGACATCGTGTGTAAAGAGGTTTATGGTTTACAATATATTACTATTTGTGATAAATGAATGGATAATTTTAATGATATTCATTGTCTAATTATAATAAAATTTTGAATATTTCATGGTGAATGAAAAATAAATCAAGTAAGTTAAGGTGAATACTGTACTTGGACCAATAAATAAAAAACCATCCAGAGGATAAAATATGATGGCATCAATAAAAAATATCCCAAGTGAAGTAAAAATAAGGTATGTTGTTGTGGATGAATAGAAATACTAGAAAACGAACTTTTAGACACATTTTTGAGGAAAATATCATTTTATGTTGAAAAAAGTTTCTTTGATAATCACATTATAGAATGTTTTATTTAAAAATAAACCATTTAAACATGAAATGGAATCTTCAAATAAATGACGTTAGATAAATACATACAATCTATACGAGTAAAGAAATTCATTTTTCATGGTCAATTGTTAGAAAATATTCCTTGTTCAGAAAATGATAAGAATATTGTCTTGAAACATTAGTAAAAACATGTACAAATTTCTTTAACAAGTCATTATAAAGTAATTTTGATTTTTTAAAACATGTTTTTTAGAAGAAAAAAGTTCTTCAACTAAAGAGAGAAATGATATCGGGTTTTCTTAAAATCATTTTTAAAATACGTTGACTGCCAAAGATTGAAAAATGGTAATAATAGTTGAAAAATGACATGAATTAGAAATGGAGAGAAAATATAAAGGGTTTATTTTATAATGGTAATATAATTTCCACAAACAGAAATACGATTGAAAGAACATTAATTTTAATTTTGAGGAAAATAATATTTAAATATTCTAAAGTGTTTCATACCACTTTGAAACATTTTAAATCATAAAACTCATGAGAGAATAATATTTAATAAAAGACTTAAATTTTATGAAGATATTGTAATTAATGATATAAAATATAAAAAATGGGCATTAGATACATGAAACAAATGATGTAAGTGTTGAACATGACATTTATCTCATGGATGTAAAAAAGTGAGATGATAATCCATTAACTTGAGTTTCCTTTCCGGTGAAAATCCTTTAAATTCTTGTATAATTAACTTATGTTAATTTTATAATTTCTTGATATCATTATTCATGTTTATCATCAAATTTATTTCACTGTTTAATATATTTTATACAACAACATAAACAATTAATTTTACATCGGATTTTTGGACATAATTCGGTTATGTGTCAAATATAACTTTGGAAGGTCAACTATGAACGAAGGGTTCATTATATAACATCTCCAGAATAAGAAACATGAGATAATTATCATATTTATACATTTATTATAATTTTAAAATCAATCATTCAATATTGTTATGAAAATGAATCAACATTATGATCATGGAGACGGTAGGTCGTACATACGCATGAGTAAAGTTCTCATTTTCAATGATCGTTATGGAAAGAAGGTAAATAGCACCATACCATTAAATAATGATAATTATATCCTAAATATAATATTATTTAATCATATATACTTATATATCTACTTATTGTGATGAAAAATTAATCACATCATGTCGAGGAGGCGGTAGTCCACAAGCCCTTGAATGACGTTATCACTTTTTAAGCGTGTGAAAGGGAAATAAAGAAAATGATATATATAGTATATTTCCAAAATTTAATTATTTAATGAATATAAAATATAGTTTTTATGTAACATATTTTTAATTAAAACCATCCTTTATACATTCCATGTTTTTTTGTGAATGAATCATAATGCTTCGAGGGGGTGGTAGTCCACACTACCTCAAATGATGTTATCATATTAATGTAAAATAGAATATATTAAAGGTATGTGTAATAAAAGAGATAAATAAGTATAAATACATAATAAATATCATATATATTATATATAAAAATATTTTTCATCATAATCACCATGATAGGTGGTAATGTAAAAATTAATAATCATCGTTTCATGAGGTAGTAGTTCACAATGCAGAGAAACAATATGTTCATTACCCATTAGATGGAAGTGTGTGTAAGTTTAGGTCAAAAAATTTACATAAAAACTTTCTAGTATATTTATGATAATATTTTTTACCTTATAATAGAATAATTAGAGATGGGGGTTGGAGAATATAAATAAAATAAAGAATCTTGAGAGAAGACGTTAACTCTTAACGAGGTCACCACTTTTGGTTTGAACCAAAAGGCTTAATTCGAAGGATTTTTTCCCAAAGATCACATAAATGTATATGATATAGATTTTGGGAAGCTATATGTGATGATATTGTCTGAATCTATGTATTTTGAGAAGTTTGAATAATGGGGAGAGGTGGTGTCCTTTTTTGGGAAGGAAAAGGACTCACATAGATTTTTTTGCATACAAGTTTGGGGTGCACAGGTTATTACCTAAAAAAATCCATAAAAACCCAATAAATTCAATAATATAAGATTCATGCACAAATTATTAACATAAAATATGTGTTTTAAAAGTTTATAGTTCATTCGGGCCCCTAAGTTTAATGTTTAGTCCTTTATTAAGATTAATTTTACCTTAATAATTGTAATTAATTTTAATTACATCCACTAATATTTCTGGTAAAAAAACTTTGACCTTTTTTAGACATTATGAATTGTTTTGATTCCAAATATTAAATTAATATTTATAAATTCCAATCATATAATTGGATGAAATTATTTTAAATTTAATCCCAAGGACGGGACGATAATGCGGGTTTTTAAAGTAAAATTGTCTGAAATTTTACTATGTTTTTATTATCAATTTCAAGGTGTAATTTATTAAAATGGAATAAATTTTATTAAATTATAAAAATAGTATCTAATTAAACTCTATAACCAATTAAAAATATTATTTAAACATATAAATAAATTAGATGAAAAAGCAGTTTTGAACTAAAATTATGTATTTTAACTATTCATTTAAAAATGAAATTTTTCTGAAAATTTAAACAATACATCCTTACACAATAATTTTTGTCTCACTTTCAAAGACTAATTTTATTTTTAAAAATGAAATTAATAAAATTGTAAATATTAATATTTATAATGGGGTCTTCATTAAAAAGATGTAAATTTACCTTTATAAGAATGTAGGTTTTTATGTGTAAAATAGATTTTGTTCTTATCTTATGTCTATCAAACCTAATGGATGAATATAAAAAATATTTTATTGAATATATATCATATATATTATATTGATATCACCGATGAATTAATTTAATGTATTATCTTAAAACAAAATTTTAGCATAAAAATAGTTTTATATAAAAATATTAACTTTATATTCAATTGCTTTTTTTATTCATTTATAATTAATATATTAAAAATAAGTTCATTAAATATTTTAATAAACCATAATTTTCACAATTTAGTTACTAATATTCATAAATAATAATTTAAAGGATATTTTATATCTCATTGTATTTTAATAATATATTATTGTTTGATAAAACATAGTCTTTCATGTAATGCAAGACATTGTGGTAAGTTTCTTGTGCGTGTAACACACCCTAACTCGATGTTTCATGTATTGAAATACATAGGATCTATTTTATGTAGTAAATATATTATAATGTATTTGGATATTACATTATGTCATACACTTGGTGTTGTGTACCACACATTCTATTGAATATAAGGTTCTTTATTTAGATTTTATGGGTGTCACAAAAAGTATGTAAGTTTTATCAATATGTTTTATTTATATTAATAAATTATATATAATAAAATAAATTATTTATTAATATTAATACCACTAATATTAATAACTTTTTTATAGATGTAATGTTTAAATAATAATAAGAAAAATATATTATGGTTTGTTAAAACTCTGGGTTTCATATAACCCAAACTATCAAAGAAATTAAATTTATTCAAAAACAATATTTCATAATATTTAAGGGTGTAATAGAGGATGTAACGACCCAGTTATTTATAGAATAATAATTTTCAATTTCTATTAATATTTATGAATAAGATATTAATTTTTTGTTAAAGCAGATTCTTTTTCTAATAACATACTCGACATTCAATAATGGGTTTCTCCAAAAGTTTACATTGCACACAACATTGAGTTATACAGAAAACTATACTATAGTATTACTCTAATTTTAAATAGTAGTTAATGCATAACTATATCTATGGTGGGAATGAATAGTATAAAATAAATTTTAAAATATGGTTTGCATATGCTAAAATAATGATTCATTAGTTACCAAATTTATTAGATATGTAAATAAAAACCAATTAAATATAAAGGATGTGTTTTTATGGAAACCTATGTAAAAAGAGTGTAATTTTGTTTATAAAATTATATCACTCATTATGTATTTTTATTTAATGATAAATATATGTTATATATTTAACGAAATGTTTTCAATTACTCTTATATATTTTCAAGATATGATATCATAAAAAATTTATTTTTTGGATAAAAGAAGTATTTTTCTAAAAATAGAGTTTTACCGACTTTTAATAGAGAACACTTTTTAATTTAGTTTTTGTTACTTTTATATGTTCTATTTGAAAAAATAAATATCTTCTTTAGAATCCGGAAGTTAAAATTTACTTTGGATGAATTTTTGATATTTTTCTAACAACTATTATTTTTTCATGAATAGTAAAAATAAGAAAATTTTTAATTGAAAATTTTTTCCATTGAGATAATTTGTATGGTTAAATAATAGTATTTAATGATTTTAAAGTATAAATGGAATATATTTTTATCATTTATATTAATTTTGGTTGTTGGAAGTAATTTTACATAGAAATCGGACATAAACACGTGTCAATCTTTTGGTAGTTTTTATTTCTTCAAAACACACTTTTGGGTTTTAACAACGATAATTAATTATAAATTAATCTGTGAAATTTAAATATTTAGAATTTGGAGAATTTATTCCATATTTGGAATCATAAGGTTAAAATTGTGAAAATAGTAACGTTTTATTTTTAGACAATATAAATAGTAACATTAGTAATAATTTTATTTACCATGGTTAAAGGGTAAATCTGGTAAATAAGTGTGAAAAAATAATATAATAATAATATTAATCTACCCTAATACTTGTAATAATACTATTAAATGAGATATGTCTAGCCCTGGGCATCAATGGGTTGATTTTGGGACCTCATTTTTCCACTTGGATGTGAAAATTACATTTTATAAGAATATATTTAAAGTAAAGAGAAATATAACATAAAGATGTATCTTTTACTAAAAAAAATTAATATGAGGTTATATAACTAATATATTTGACTATATGTACTCATTGGAAACCTAAAATAATTTCCTATATAATTATATTTTATTTATAATTTTTATACATTATATAAATAAATTTAATTATGACACAATGATGATGTAGTGATTGATTCATTAATAACAGATTCAAATAAATGATATTATAATTATTAAAATAAATGTAATTTTGTTATTTTTATGCCATAAATGTACTTTATCGATTATATTACCATATTATCTCTAAGTAAGTGCCTTTGGTTTGAAGTAATCAGGTTTCTATTAATTTTTAATAATGTCAACTATGAATAGTGTCCAAAATTGACATAACTCATAACTTAAAATATAATATTGTTTATTAAATGATATTAAATTCATAAAAATAAAATATTCATAAGAATTGTTATGATAAGTAAAAATATGTCATAAATTACTTTTTAGTTGGACGTTTTACATGATATGGAAATTACATTAACCCACAATATGTATATAACATGATATCACATTAAGATTAAAAAGGGTAAAATACTGGTTAAACCAAAAAGATAAGTATAAAAAAAATTCAAAACTTGTCTAAAAATTATAGGATGATGTTCACTCGAACTAAAATCAACGTATATTCTAATTAAATGATATTTGGACCATTTTTAATGAAAATTTAATTTATAATAAATTAATATTTTTTGACTATCCTAAAGTGCCCCTCCTCCCTCTTATAAAAGGACACCTCCTCTACCCACTTACTCAAACCTCTAAAGCCCCTTGGATCATCCAAATTCGGACCAAATAATCTTATACAATCCCTCCCTTCCTCTTAAAATCATTATCTTTGGAATAAGTTAATTAAATAAATCTTTTTTGCTCAAATCAAAAGAAGTTACCTGATTTACAGGTCACTTCTTCTCTCATGTTTCTTTCCTTTATTTTACTTCTCCACTCCCTATGCTATTATTATTATTTTTTTACATAACAAAACCATTTTAATAAATATACTAGGTTGTTTTTTTAGAAGTATTCTAACTGCACTTAACCACACCTTTATCTAATGGATACAATATATTGTTGGTGTGTACGGAAAACTACAACCTCACGAAATGATGACTGTTCAATTTTATTCTACCACCTCTCATGGTGGCCATTATTATAAAACTTTATTTATATTTGATATATATTATATTTATATTTTCTCTATGGTTCTGAATTTTTCTTTTACATCAGACCTATATTCGTTCTATAATGTATAAATATGACAATATTATTTGAGGAAGTGTGGACTGTCGCCCCCACAAAGTGATATGACTCATTCATGCCATACATGAAACATATAAAGGATGGTGTTAATTACCATATGTAATGTATATAATAAATTATATTATATTATAATTATAATATAATAATGTATCATTTAGTTTTAATTCTTTTAAATATGAAAAATAAATGTAACTAACGTTTACGTGTACTACGACTTACCGTCTTCATGAACGGAAAATTTTATTTCTTATCTCCAATTGTTATGGAATATTATTAATAACTATATAATATATACAAATACATATATACTAGATTTATATGATACTTATATAATGAATAATAATCTAGATATGATGGTCTTTTGACCCCATGGAAAATTTACATCAAATAAGTTCATGTTCGACTCAAGTATCAAATATCAAAAAAACAACAAATATGAACTTACATAATTACGTAATTTTTATAACAAGATAATAGGTAATATAAAATGAATAATAATATTGAAAAAGGTTTTTAATCAAGTCAAAATAATCCTAATTTTACAATTCAGGAATATAAAGAATGAACGAGACAAGTCGGAATCAATGTAAGTGACTTCGTCTCAATATTCCTTCATTGAGGCATATTTTTGTTTATACATGACCTTATTTTATATGATGTATAATTATACCCTTTTTATTTTAATTAAATTCAATGGTTTTAAAAAAGATTTTTTGTAAAAAAGAATTTTACTAAATAAAAAAAGGGAATGTATTTTTTTAAGGTACACGTTGACAAAGGCCTTTCTACCGCTGCGAGAAATATTTGATATTTGGATTTTATAACAAGACATGATGTTTTTAAAAAGAAAATAAATATCATATATTCTTTATACGTATTTTGGTTTTGAAAATGGTTTTTAGAAATCATTGATTTTGTCAATATTTTAAAATGATATATTGTGATTATAGTATATAAATGCTATCTTTCTTTTATTTTATGTGTTATGATTATGTTATGGTTCTTGAAAATTGATTACATATACGAGTGGTTATATAATAAACCTAGGGTGGTTGAGACAGAGATAGATCTCCTATTCGTTGGGTAACATGAAGGATGTAAACATTACTATTCCTCCTATGATATTTAGGGAATATACTATGACGGGTATTCTGAATGTAACGCCCTTTGTAGCTGTGAAAGATACAATGTAAGTATGTAATGGATGCAACATGATACCTTTATGATTTCTGATTTCTATGTGTTATTAAAAAATTATTATGATTTAATTATGTATGTTAAATAGCTAATGTTTTACGACTGAAAAGTATGATTTCATTGATTTGTATGTATCCATAGACTGATGTTTTCTTTCCTTATTTTCTAACGCTTATGGAGCTTTTTATTCTCATCCCATGTTTTTGAAATGTTTTTCACATGTTATAAGGATTGGTATGAGAAAGGAATAATTAAAGAAGATTTTTTCAAGAAAAAGAATTATTGTTTTTATTTAAGGAGTTTTATTATTGTGAAAAAAATTTGGATAGAGTATATGTGTCTACTTTGTAATATTTGAGATGTAATGTAATAGTTATGGCATAATTCTCCAAAAAACTAAACCTAAAACTATCCTCAATGTGAATTATTGAATTAACCCAAGATTATGTAATTTTTATGGCCGGAATTTATAGTTGGTATTAGAAGTCAGTTTAGACAACTTTAGGGATTAAGAGTTTTCGTTAAACACATGGTCACTCTCTATGGATGTTCCTTCAGTTAAATCCTTGTTTTATAGTTTTTCATATCAATGAAATTCAGTTACAAATGTAAGGAGGAGGACCTCAAAAAAAATTCATATCCCTTCTTGATGACTTTGTTTCAATATGTATTTTAAATTCAAGTTCAGATGATTATGAAGATTTTTCTAACATACAAATTTTTCAAGCAGTTATTTGAGATATCAAACACCTCCAATATACCTTGATACCATCATGGATCATGGTTTGTATTTAATCAAATCCTATTTTTTCAATATTATCATATTTTCAAGAAGGGTAAATATTATCAAGGAATTTTCAAATATCTTACCTTATCACAATATTTTGAAAGATATTATGATTTGGAAAATGTTACTGAAGAAGGAGACGCTTGTGCAACCTATTTATATTTTCTTTTAAAATATAGTCTCCAATCACATAATTATGGTATTTTAAAATTAATATTTATTGAAAGTTTCAAATCAAACTCTGTCTGAATAATTTATAAAAATGAAGTTTGATTAGACTGTTTTAAATTATATTACATTCATGATTACTTTCCAAAACTATTTTTCTATTAACTTCCATATGACCCAAGTTGTACAGGGTGTATTTGGATATAGGAAGAAAATTATTTTGAAGGTTCTCTAAATTTTTATTGCAATGCATGGACCTTCTATCTATGTGAACTAGATGACGATGAAACTAGGTGGAAACCATGATCAAGGTATGATCTTCTTTATTTTGGGAATAGTTTCATTTTATCATATAGAGGTGAAATAAAAAAATAAATATATATAAAACTTCATTAATTCATATGTCCAGGTCATTATGAGTTGGGATGAAAATGAGAGGTATAAGAAAACCATTGAGGTTAAAACATTTTAGGGTTATTTTTAGTTTTATAAAATGTACGACCCATAAGATAGGTGACAACCCATCACCTTAGGCAAGGATATGGGAATCAAACCCATGACTGAAGGGTGACAAGGGTGCATCGTCAACAACAAGACTACGTGATGTACATAGTTAGTATAACTTATTATTTTCATTAAAATGATTCTATGGATCAAGAATACGTTTATTTTTGGAACTAATGTTCTATCCAATGGATATCCTTAATATAGAAAAATGATTCTTTGATTAAGTGATAAATGTTATTTTGAAAGATATTCACTATTTTGAGAAAAAAATTATTCCCAGTGAAAATAGAATACTGTGGGATTTTATTTTAGGAGTAATGGTTTAGTTTTTATTTTAGAAGAATAAATTTCTTTATTGTGGGCATATGGATATTTGGTTCATTTATGGAATTTATTAACCTATCATAAAGAATATTTTATTAGGTTAATTATATTTTAGTATGATACTTTAAGATTAGACAATGTTATTTGGAGATAAATGTTATGATTTATTGTGGAAGACTATGCGATCAAGTCCTTTTGAATTTTGGGTTTCAAACATAGTTTTTATTAATTTGAATAATTTTAAGGGAAATTGATTATTGGATGATCTGTTTTGAACTTTGGGTATTTTTTATTCAATTTTGGAGATTAAGAGTAGTAATTCATTCTATAAAGGATTATCCTTTTTGTGTAATACACTACAGGAAAATAGGCATTTCGCGGCGGTTTTTTCAAGGCGGTTTTAAAAACCACTGAGAAATGTGGAATTTTTTTTTACTTTTTTTACTTTTTTATTTTTTCTTGGATTAGCGCCAGTTTGTGTCAAACCGCCATGAATTGAAAAGAAAAAAAACAAAAAAAAAACATGAGAAACCCCGAAATCACTAAAACAACCATAACTGTTGATCTGGGTGTTCATTAGAGAGCCACAACCAGTAAAATTGAAGCTCATGAAAAGATCTAGAGGTACATGTAATCAAAACCGTGAGACGGTCTAAGATGTGGAAGATATGAGAGTTATAAGAAAGTTGAAAAAAGTTCTCCAACTTCAAACGGCCATAACATACCCTCAGGGTGTCCGTTTGGGCTCTACCACATATCAAATCGAAGCCAGCGAAGAGAACTACACACCAGTTTGACAGAAGAAAGGTCCAATCATGTTTTTCAACACCAAAAACCCCTCCAAATGCCTATGAAACCCCATTTCTGTCACCCATGTCCCGTCGAACTTGTCTTTAAACAGACCTAACTTTTGATCTGCATGTTAGTTCGGACTCCTCCACCTGCCAGATCATAGTTCGTTCCATGAGCTTCAGTTTGACTAGTCGCAGTGCCCACATGGACTTCATGATCATATGTTATGGCATTTTTTGTGGGTATTAGGTTTGTTATGTTTTTCGATGCCTCGTTTCTAGCACCCGTTCACCGTCAGTTTTTTTAAATGGTCGTAACATCCGATCCACCAGTCTATTCAGCCCCTTTCACCTATCACCTCGAAGATCATTTTAGGATCTTTGATTTGACTGGTCGTGAATCTAGAACGGACTCTCGGATCATAAGTTATCTTCGTTATAGTGAGTCCAATGTTTTTATCACTTTATGACTATTTTGACGGGTTTTAACGGTTGCTCCATTTATTATTGTTTATTTGGGATTCCATGACTTATAATCTTTATCAATGCTTTTTTTGGGTTATTATGATGATTATGTTGAACTCTTAAGGGGCTTTCTAGAGTTTTCATGAGTTTTCATGCGTTCTCATGCTTTCTAATGCTTCATTCTTCATGCTTCTCCGTCTGTTTTCAAGCGTTTTCATAATTCTTCATCCCTTATCACGCCTTTTCGAACTTTTTCATATGTTTCTATTATTATTTATAATTTATTATTTATTATTTATAATATAATATAATTTATTTATTATCTATTATTTGTTACTGGTTATTTATTATTTGTTATTTGTTATTTATTATTTATTATTTATTATTTATTATTTATTATTTATTATTTATTATTTATTATCATTAATAATAATATTTGTTACTTGTTATTTATTATTTATTATATATTATATATTATTTATTATCTATTAATAATAATAATAATATTTTATTTATTATATATTATATATTATATATTATATATTATATATTATATATTATATATTATACATTATACATTATACATTATACATTATATATTATTTATTATTTATTATTTATTATTATTTATTATTATTATTTATTATTTATTATTATTTATTATTTAGTATTTATTATTTATTGTTTTCTATTTATTAGTTAATAGTTATAATTTATTAGTTATTATTTATTATTTATTTTTTATTATTTATTATTTATTATTTTTTATTTTTTTGATTATTTATTTATAATTATTAATTATGTGTTATTTATTATTGTTATTATTTATTATTATTATTATTTATTGTTTATTATTATTTCTTCTTATTATTTATTATTATTATTTCTTATTTTTTATTTATTAGTTATTAGTTATTAGTTATTATTTATTTTTATTATTTATTTTGATTTATTTATTTATTATTATTATTTGTTACTAGTTATTTATTATTTATTATTTATTATTTATTATTTATTATTTATTATTTATTATTTATTATTTATTATTTATTATTATTATTAATATTTTATTTATTATATATTATATACTATATATTATATATTATATATTATATATTATATATTATATATTATATAATATATATTATATATTATATATTATTATATATTATATATTATTTATTTATTATTTATTTATTATTATTTATTATTTATTTAGTATTATTTATTGTTTATTATCTATTATTTATTATTTATTGTTTATTGTTTATTAGTTATTATTTATTATTTATTTTTTATTTTTTATTATTTTTTATTATTATTAATTATGTGTTATTCATTATTATTATTATTATTTAATAGTATTATTATTATTTAATATTTAATATTTATTTTTTATTATTATTTTTTATTATTATTTTTTATTATTATTATTTATTTATTATTATTTATTATTTATTATTATTATTATTATTATTTATTATTTATTATTTATGATTTAGTATTTATTATTTATTATATATGATTTATTATCTATTATTATTTGTTTTTTATTATTTATTTGTTAATTAAATAATTATAATTATTAATTGTGTGTTGTTTATTATTATTATTATTTATTTTTTATTGTATTTTTATTATTATTATTATTTATTTTTTTATTTATTATATCAATTAATTATTTATTATTTATTAGTTATTATTTCTTTTTTTTATTTATTATTTATTATTTTTTACATATTATTTATTATTTATTTTTTATTATTTTTTATATATTATTTATTATTTATTATTAATTATATATGTATTATTTTCTATTATTAATTGTTGTTTGTTATTTATTATTTATTATCATTTATTATTTGTTGTTTATTATTATTTATTGTTTGTTATTTATTATTTATTATTAATTATTATTATTTATTATTATTTGTTATTATTTATTAGTTATTAGTTATTATTTATTATTTATTATTTATTATTTATTATTTATTATTTATTATTTATTATTTATAATTTATTATTTATAATTTATTATTTATTATTTATTATTTATTATTTATTATTTATTATTTATTATTTATTATTTATTATTTATTATTATTTATTATTTATTTATAATTTATTTATAATTTATTATTTATTATTTATTATTGATTATTGATTATTTGTTATTTGTTATTTGTTTATTAATATTTATTATATTTTATTTATTATTATTTATTATTTATTATTTATTATTTATTATTTATTATTTATTATTTATTTTTATTTATTTTTATTTATTGTTTCTTATTTATTATTATTTATTCTTTATTCTTTATTATTTATTATTTATTCTATATTCTTTATTCTTTATTCTTTTAATTTCGTTATTTTATTATTTTATTATTTTGTTTTCATAATTTTATAATTTATGTAAATATTATTTGAATTTATTTGTTATTTATTATATTAAACAAGAAATAATAATAAATAACTCAATAAATAACTAATAAATCAATAATTATTAATTATTAATTATTGGTTATTCATTATTGATTATTGCTTATTGTTTAATTGTTATTGAGTTTATATCTATTAATTATGTATTATTTGTTATTTCAATTTTTATTTATAAGTATATTAAATTCTGTTTATTAACCACATAGCGAGCTTGATGGAGTGGTAAAGTCTTTGGAAAATATGCAAGAGGTTAGGGGTTCAAATCTCACCAAACGCAGTATTTCATTATATTTTATGGACATGTGCATGGGCATGGGCATACATGATTGGATAAAGTAAATAATGTAATGCAGATTAAATGAAATAAATAAATAAAATTTGAAATAAATAAATAAAATAAATACGAAATAAATAAATAAAAAAAATAAGAAAATAAATAAAATAAATACGAAATAAATAAATTAAATAAATACGATAATAAATAATATAAATACGAAAATAAATAAAATAAATACGAAAATAAAAAAAATAAATAAAATAAATAAATAAAATAAATAAAATAAAATCTATAATTTAAATAAAATAATTTAAATAAATAAAATAAATATAATAAAATAAATAAAAATAAATAAAATAAAATAAAATAAAAAATAAAATAAAAAAACTGCAGCTAAATCATTTAGCGACGGATTAAACCGCCACTAAAAACCTGTCGCGAAACATTCTACAACGGTTTTCAAAACCGTCGTGAATAGTTTCCCTACGCATGATTTAGCGGCGGTTTTTCAAAACCGCCGCCAATCGATTTAGCGGCGGTTTAAACCGCCCCGAAATGAAAAAAAAACCGCCGCTAAATCATGATTTTTCCGTAGTGATATATGATCATGTACTAACAAATTTTCTTTTGGTTAATATCTACATGTAGGGAAAAAATGTATTTTATCTTTTTTTTTATTATGGGATTTTCTATAAATTGATTCTAGAACTTGAGGTGCAACCAGTCCATCTTGAGTACTCATCATTTGGAGAAAAGATGTGTTTGTAGTAGAAATATATTAAAGGATTAAACTCTACATTGAAATTAAGTATGTTTCTTTATATTCTTAGTCAAGACTATAAATAAATTCCTGAACATTAAAAAAAGGATCTTAAAATAAAAAAGTTTTCTATTTAATTTTCCTACTCTGGAATCGATGAGAGTTTAACCCATTAAAATTTTGTGATTTTTTGGTTGTTACCTATCTCTTGATTATGTTTTCTATCGCTCTCCATCTGAACTTGACAATTAGTTTTTCTTCTATATCAATTTTTTTCTACATAGAACTCTGGTATGTGTTATCTCGGGTGACCTTTGTACTACTCTTTCTTTCTTTTAAAGTGATAGTTTTATTAACCATTTTTTCGATGTGGAGTTCTTAATAATGTTTCTAAGCCCAATTTTAAAATTTCATAGACACAATTTCCAAAAGGGGGAATAATGTAATGACTCAGGTATTTATAGAATAATACTTTTTTATTTCTATTTATATTAATGAATAAGATAATAATTTTAAGTTAAATGGGAATCTTCTTCTGATAGCTTACTCGACATGAAACAATGGGTTTTTCCAAAATCTTTCGTTGCACACAACATTGAGTTATATCGAAAAATAGTACAATAATATTATTGTTATTTTAAATGGTAGATAATTCCTAGACATTGGAATGCCAGGAATGAATTGTATCAAATGAATTTTGAAATATGGTTTACATATTTCTAAATAATGACTCATTTGTTACTAAATTTAGTAGATACAGAAATAAAAACCCATTGAATATAAAGGATGTGTTTTTATAAAAACCCATTTAAAAAGGGATTCATCATGCATATAAAAGCATATCACTCATTATGGATTTTTATTTAATGATAAATTTTTTTTATATATTCAATGAAATGTCTTAAATTCATCTTATATGTTTTTTCGATATGATATATAGAGAAATTCAATTTTTTGGATTAAAGAAGTATATATCTAAAATTGGAGTTTTACCACCTTTTGATGAAAAAACCATTATAAATCTAGTTTTTATTAATTTTATATGTTTTACTTGACAAAATTATCTTCTTCTTTAGAGGTCAGAAATCAAAATTTACTTTGGATGAATTTTGATATTTTTCTAATAACTATAATTTTTTATGAATTGTAAAAATACGATAAATTTTAACCGAAAACAACTTTTTCCATTGAGATACATTAAATGGTTAAATAATATTATTTAATGGATTAAAAGTATAAATAGAACAAATTTTTATCATTTAATCTAATTTTGGTAATTGGAAATAACATCTCACTGAAATTGGAAATGAACACTTGTCAATGTTTTGGTAGTTTCAACTTCTTAAAAACAAGTTTTTTGGTTTTGACAATGAGAATAAATTTTAAATTAATTTTTGAAAAATCTATGTTTTGAATTTTGAGAAATATAATCCATGTTTTGAATCATAACGTTCAAATTGTGTAAATAGTTACATTTTATTTTCATACATTATGAATAGTAACTTCAGTAATTATTTTATTTACTATTTTTAATGGGTAAATATGGTAAATAAGAGTAAAAAATATTATTATAATAATATTAAACTACCATAATACATGATGTAATCCTATTTTATGAGATATTACATTCCATGGGCTTCTTTTGGTCGATTTAGGGTCCTCATGGAGCCCCCTACATGTCAAAATGACATTTTTTAAGAATTAATTTAAAGTAAAGAGAAAATTTAACATAAATATATATCTTTTATTAAAAAAAATTAATATGGGGATATCTAACTGATATATTTGAAAATAAAAGTCATTATAAATTTTAAAAGTTTTCATAAATCATGATATTTTATTTATAATTTTTATACATTATATAAATAAATTTAATTATGACACAATTATGATGCCTTGATTGATTCATTAGTAATGGATTCAAATAAATTATATTATAAATATAAAAATAAATATAATTTGGTTCTTTTGATGTCATCCACGAATTTTTAGGATTTTATAAACATATTATATTTTTTTAATTCCTTTTTTTCAAAGGAATCAGGTTGTAATGATTTTTTAAAAAATTCAAGTATGAATAGTGTCTAAAACTGACATAATTCATAACTTAAAATATAAAATAGTTTTCTGAATGATATTAAATTCTTAATAATCTATGATTCATAAAAATGGTTAAGATATGTTCAAATATGTTATTAATGATCTTTTTTTGGGACATTTGACATGATTTGGTAATCACATTAACCCAGAATATGAAAATAACATGATATCATTGTATGATTAAAACTGGTAAAATAAGGATTAAACCAAAAATATAAGGATAAAAAACATTCAAAACATTTCTAAAAATTATTTCATAATGCTTATTCGAAAAAAATAATATTATCTTAGAATTAAATTAGTTTTGGACCAATTGTAATCAAAATATAATTTTTAATAAATTAATATTTCTAGACATTTCTAAAGTACCCCTCCCCGCTCTTATAAAAGGACATCACCTCTACCCATATACTCACTCCTCTAAATCCCCTTGGATCATTAAAATTCTAAACAAATAATATCCCAATAACCCTACGTTCCTCTTAAAAGCCCTACCTTAGACAGAAGGCAATTTTAGAATGACTTTTGGCTCTAATCAAAAGAGGTTACCTGATTTAGAGGTAACATCTTCTCTCAAGTTACATAACATTATTTTCTATTTCTACTCTCTAAGATCCTCTTATTCTTTGATTAAATAACAACACCAGTTTCGTAAATATAATATGATTTTTTATGTGATGTATTCTAACTACACTAACACACACCTCCATCTAATTGATACAAATCTACCGATTCTGTGTACGGAGAACTACAGCCTAACGAAATGATGATTGTTCAATTTCCTCCTACCACCTATCATAGTAGACATTACAATGTAAAAATATTTATATTGGATATTTATTATATTTATGTTGTCTCTATTATTATTTATTTTTTATTTATAGCATACCTTTATGTTTTCCATAATGTGTAAATATGATAATTTTATTTAAAGAAGTACGGACTACCGTCCCATCAAAGTGATATGAATCATTCATTCCATACAAGGAAAGTATAAAGGGTAGCATTAATTAAATTCTTTAATTCATATATAATAATATATTATACTTGAATTATGATATACCTATGTATAATTTCATTTTCATTACTTTAAAAATTAAAAGGAAATGACAGTAGCGTTCATGTGTACGTATGGCTTACTTTTCCATAAATGATGCATTTCATTTATTGTCATCAAATGTTTTGGACTATTATAAATAAATATATACTCAATATAAATAAATATATATTGGATATATATGATACTTAAATCTTGAATACTATTTTAGAGATGATGGACTTTTGACCACATGGACAATTTACATCAAACAAGTTCATGTTTGACTCCAGTACTGAATTTCGATGAAATGTCTGATACGAACATAAATAATTATGTAAATTTTATAACATGATAATATGTAATATAAAATTAATAATATAATTGAAAAATGTTTTGAAATAAGTAAAAATTAACATAAATTTATTATATAGGAATATAAATAATGAATGAGACAAGTCGGACACAATGTAGGGGACTTCGCCTCAATCTTCTTTCTTTGAAACATATTTTGGTTTATACACAACCTTATTTTGTACTGTGTAAAATTATACCCTTTTTATATTAATTTAATTCAATGGTTTTCAAAAGGAATATTTTTTTATGAAGCATTTTACTAAATGAAAAAATAGAATTTTTTTAACGTAAGGAGAGACAACAACCTTTCCACCACTGCAGACATTATTTTATATTTGGGTTCCTTAACAAGTCGCAGTGTTTTTAAAAGGAAAATAAATACCATATACCCTTTTTGCGTATTTTGGTATTCCAACTGGTTTTGAGAAATTATTGATTATTTCAATATTTGAAATGATATATTTTGATTACAATATAGAAATGTTATCTTTCCTTTATTCTTGATTTATGTGTTATGATTATGTTATGGTTTTTGGGCATTGTTTATATATATAGGTTTTCCTGTGATAAATATAGGGTGGGTGAGCATTAAATAGATTTCCTATACATTATTTAACATGAATGAGGTAAACATTGATGTTTCTCCAAAGAGATTTAAGGAATATAGTAAGATGGGTATTCAAAACGTAACTCCATATGTAGCTGTGAAAGCTACAATGTAAATATGTTATGAATTCCACAAGTTACCTTTATGATTTATGATCTCTATGTTTTTTTCATAAATATTATGATTTCTTGTGTTATGTTAAGGAGATTATGTTTTATGATTAAAAAGTATAATTCCATTGATTTGTATGTACTCATGGACTATTATTTCCTTTCCTTATTTTATAACCCTTATAGACCTTTTTATGGTTATCCCAAGTTATTGAAATGTTTTTCATAGATAATAAGGAAGGGTAAGAGAAAGTAATAATTTAAGAATATTTTTATCAAGAAAAGGAATTCATGTTTTTATTTAAGAAGTTTTGTTATTTTGAAAAAAAATTGATAGAGTAAAAGTGTATACATTGTACTATTTGAGATGTAATGTAATACTTATGGAATAATTCTCAAAAACTCTGAACCTAAAAAGATCTTCAACATGAATTCTTGAATTAACTCAAGACTATGTAATTTTTAAGGGTGGGGCCTTATAGTTGGTATCAGAGGTCAGTTTAGACAACTTTAGGGATTATGATTTTTCATTAAACACATGGTTAGTCTATACATATATTCTTTCAGTTAAATCATTGTTTTATAACTTTTTTGATCAGAGAAGTTCAGTTAAAAATGGAAGGAGGAGGATCTCAAACCAAATTCCTATCTTTTCCTAATGACTTGATTTCAATAATAATTGAAAATTCATGTTTGGATGATTGTGAAATATTTTCTAACATACAAATCACTTTCAAGAAGTAATTTGAGATTTCAAACACCTCTATTATAGATCGATATCATCGTTGATCATGGGTTGAATGTAATCAAATCCTATTTTCTTAATATTCTCATATTTTCATGTAAGGTAAATATTGTCAAGGAATTTTCAAATATTTTACCATATCATAAAATTTTGAAGAATGCTATGATTTTGAAAAAGGTGTTGAAGAAGGAGAACCTTGTGCAAACTATTTATATTTTCTTTTTAAATATAGTATTTCAACGCATACTTATGGTATTTTAAAAGAATCATTTATTGAAACTTTCAACTCAAAGTCGGTCTGACTGTTTAATGTATATCATGTTTTATCAGATGTATTGAAATTATATGCCATACATGATTATTTTTCAAAACAATTTTTTGTGTACACCCATATGACCCAAGTTGTATAAGTTGTATTTGGATAAAGGAAGCAAATGATTTTGAAGGATAAATAAATAATTATTTCAATGCATGGACCTTCTATCCATGTGAACGGGATGGCAAGGCAACCAGGTGGACACCATTATCAAGGTATTCTTTTATTTATTTGGGGAATAGTTTTATTTTATTATATTGATGTGAAATAAAAAATGCCAATATATATAAGACTTCATGAATTGAGATGTTAAGGTAATTATGAGTTGGGATGAAAATGAGGGGTATGAAACCACCATTGAGGTTAAAATATGTTAGGGTGATTTTTGGATTTAACAAAATGGTTAACCCGTAAGATGGGTTACAACCCGTTATGTCTGGAAAGACCGCAGGAATCAAACCCACAATTGAAGGGCCATAAGGGTGCATCACCTACCCCAGTCCTAAGTTAAGCCCCTTGTTAGAATGACTTATTATTTTTTAGTTAAATTATTCTATGTATCAATAATAAGTTGATTTTGTGATTTTTTTTTATAAAAAGGATATCCTTAGTATAAGAAAATGATTTGGTGATTAAGTTTTAATGTTATTTGGGAAGATGTTCTCTCTTTGGGAAAACTATATACTGAAGGAAAATAGAATACTATGAAATTTTATTTGAGTAGTAATGGTTGAATGTTTATTTTGTAAGAATCATTTTTTTAATTGTGTACATATGGCGATTTGGCTTATTTATGGAAATGATTAATCGATCATAGAGAATATGTTACTAGGTTAATTAATTTTCAGTATGAAAAATTAAGAGTAGTCGATGTAATTTAGAGATAAATTTTAAGATTTATTGTGGAAGACTATGTGATCAAATCCTTCTGAATTTTGGGTTTCAAATATAGTTTGGATTATTTTAAATAATTTAAAGAAAAACTTTTTTTGGATGGTCTATTTGGAACCTTGGGTGTTTTTGTTGAATTTTGAAGATTAAGAGTAGTGTTTCTTTCTATAAAGAATTATCTCTTTTCAGGATTATATGATCTTGTATTAACCATTCTGGTTTCGGTTAGTATCTAAAGTCAGGGGAAATATATAGTTCAAATTATTTGGATTATGTGATTCTCTAGAAGTTGATTATAGCACTTTATGTGTGAGGAAGTCATCTTTAATACTAATCGTTTGGAGAAAATATGTGTTTGTGGTTGAAATTTATTAAAGGATGAAACTCTAAAATAAAATGATTCATGTGTCTTTATGTTCTCATTCAAGATCATAAATAAATTACTCATCTTTATGAAAAGGAACATAAAATAAAAAAAATTCCATTTTATTTTCCTACTTTGGATCCAATGACCGTTTAACCCATCAGAAGTTTGTGGTTTTCCTCTATAAGAAAACAACATTTTAGCTGTAGTTTCTTCGCGGTGGTTTTCAAAACTGCTACGAAATGATTTTAACATATTTTATATAAGTTTTTTTAAATTTCTTCCAAAAAAATTACAATTTTTTAGCAGTGGTTTTTAAAAGAAACCTCGTGAAATTGAGGTAAAAAATGTAAAGAATTTATTTACTTAATAATTATTATTTTTTAATTTTTAATTATAACCAAATATAGTTTATTATTTATAATTTTATTTATTTTTAATGTTTGAATTAATAAATATTTATAAATATTAGCTAAAAATATTCTTATACTGAAAACAAATTTTCAATAAGGTGAAGAACTGACTTCAGTAACAAATGATCATATCTTCTGATATGAGATTCCATTTCCGCTCCAAAACAAGTCAAATCAAATATTATCAAATGAGATGAAAACAAGTGAGATTTAAATTATGTTATAATAATATTGAAAAAATATATTCAAATTTCAAAAGTTGAAAATTGAACTCAAACTTAAAACGACCATAACTTTAAATCTGAGTGTCCATATGGGCTCTACCACATATCAAATCAAAGAATGCATTGAGATCTATATTGTTTAAGTATAGTAAAAGCTTTTTTAAACCTTTTTAATACATTAGAAAGGCCCATAATATCACTGAAACAGAGGTTTTTGATGCAGGCCCTGATTTTTTAAAATTCAAATGGTTATAACTTTTGATCAACGTGTACGTTCAGCCTCTACCATATATCATATCGAATCTCATTTCATGAGCTTTGATTTGAATAGTTGTGGCACTGAAAAATGAGTCTTGAATCAGAATTTATGGTCATTTTAGTGTTTTAGGGTTTTTAGAGGTTCTTAATGTTTTATTATTTACAAATTTGTTTATTTATAATTTTTTTATTTATTAAAAAATTATTAAATAATTAATTTTTTTTATTTTTTTTTCAATCGTTTATTGTTTTTTATTTATTAGTTATTTATATTTTTATTTATTAATTTATTTATTGATAAATTTATTTATTTATTTAATTATTTATTCATTAATTATTTAGTTATTATGTACACATTAATTATTAATTTATTTTTAATTTATTAATTAATTACTATTTATTAGTTTTTTATTAGTTTATTATCCATTTATTATTTATTTATATATTATTATTTATTATTTATTTAATATTATTTATTAATTTATTATTTATTTATTAATTATTAATCACATATTAAATATTAAATATTAAGTATTGAATCTTAAATATTAAATACTAAATTTTAATTAATTAATATTAATTATTAATTATCAATGATTAATTATTTGTTATCATTAATTATTAATTATTTATTATTTATTAATTAATTAATTATTTGTTATTATATTTATTTATTTAAGTATTATTTTATTATTTTATTATTTTATTTATTAATGATTAATTATTAATTATTAAATAATTTTAAATTTACTAAATAATAAATTAATATTAGTTTATAACCCATTTATTATTTATTTATTAAGTATTTCTTAAAAATTTATTAATTATTTATAAATTTATAAATATTTATATTTAATTTTTAATTATTAATTGTTAATTGTCAATTATTAAATATATATTATTTATTTTTTATTATTTAATGTTTATTATTTAATATTTATTATTTATTATGTATTATTTTTATTCATTATTCATTATTCATTATTCATTATTATTATATTATTATTATTTATTTATTATTTGTTCATATATCTATTATTTATTATTTTATTATTAATTTGTTATTTATATATGACATATTAAATTATTTTTAATTAATTTATTATTTATACATTACTTATATATCATATGTAATATATTATATATTATATGTGATCTATTATAAATTATCTATTATATATTATATATTATATATTATATATTATATACAAAGAAATGTTAGGATCCGAGAATGATCGGCCCTAAAATTTTATTAAATTAAATAAAAAGGCATACAAACATACTCTACTAGTTTTATAAAAACACCACCAAATACAAGACATCAAGCAAACAACACAAACAAAAATCCCAAAAAACACACCCATAATCCAAAGGCCTGACAAAAGGTACACACAACCATATGCCCGATGCACATCCCTAAGTCAACTATATATTCCTTTCTGTAGGTCCTCTACCAGCTAATGAATGACACCAAAAATTTGGCCAACGCCCTCTATCCATTCCCATCTACAATGTTTGTCCATATCCTAACCTCATCCCGAGGTCGTCTCCCCCCGAAGTCATCATTCCCACCAAATGCGTCTTGATGTTCCTCATGTGAAATTTGTCACCGGAGGTTCTTCCACGGGCCGTTACCTATAGCCATAAGCCATCCAAGATTTCCAAACATTACTCGACCTGTCCCTACTTTTGTGAGGTCACCAATAATTCTACCGACGTTATCGCCCACCTGAGATTCACCCAACTTCTCCAGCAACATAGATCTCAGTCACAAACACCTAACACCAGAGAATGAAACCAAATACCCGCAAACTGAGGTCTCCTCGACCGACGCTTCACCAACGTTGGAACCCAAGTCCCTCCAAGATCCACCATCAGTGGTCAGAATAGCCACCGAAATGCCATATTCCCCTATAACGAACGGACCGGCAGGGTCCCACCACTAGGATCTTAGGTCAATAAATGCCTGAGGTCGCCGACGGAACCCCCTGACTCACACATCGGGTGGACCCCATCATCATCTTCCAGTAGAGATTGGATAAACTCAGCGACACAAATCTCACGCCACCTTATGTTCATGCGTTCAAACATTTTAAGGCCCTCGGATGGCGACATTGATCAATTCGCCTTCAGTAAATTGGATTTTAAAGATCATGCGGTTGTCGGTCATATGGATAATTGAAACTTCTTGATTTGTTTTCCTTTGGAAGATGACATGATTCGGGCTTGGTCTAGTGCCCCTCAATGATGCAATGGCTTCAAATTCTCCCTTTTGAGATAGCCATTAAATCTTTACATTAATCATGATCCACCCTCCCGCAAGATATGGGTAAACCTCCCTCAACATCCTCTGCCTTTTCAAAATTCATAATTTCTCCATATGATTGGAAACATGGTGGGTCGTCTTCCTTGTTCTGACATTCGCACTTTCACTGTGATCCAGCTGATCAATCCCTGCATATGTGTTGAGGTTGATGTGTCAAAGCATTCGATGGAGTGGTTTTGGATTGTAGTCAGTGTAGAGTTTAAATGGAAACAGACAGTTGTCTTTGAGTCCTGGTTCAACTACTATTAGAACTGCTGTTGATTGGGGAACTTGGTGTTTGATTTT
Organism: Viscum album; assembly: GCA_963277665.1. Classification (NCBI taxonomy): domain Eukaryota; kingdom Viridiplantae; phylum Streptophyta; class Magnoliopsida; order Santalales; family Viscaceae; genus Viscum; species Viscum album. The sequence goes on from OY728138.1 coordinate 1,252,282,664, forward strand.
CATAGTGAAGGTGTCGATATGAGGAACTGTGTTCCAAAGGTTAGGCTAGGTGAGGGATAATGGAGGGAGTTTGAAGATGATCCTGTAAAAGACACTAGTATGGTGAATCGGGGTGTAGCGTTATAGTGAGCAAGGCTAAAGAGTTCTCCTTCAATCTAATGGTTGATACAGTGTTTGACCGGCTAAAGAGTGATCTGTAGGTGGGGGATAATGAGAAGCAGGATGATGCTAAGTGTGTATCTAGTGCTGTAGTAGGGTAGGTTGTTAGCAGTAGGGTCGAGGGGGAAAAACTTGTGGTACTGGAGAATATAGACCATGTAGTGTATGATGGTCATATTGGCGGGGCTTGGGAAGGCTATGTTGATGGGAAAATTGGTCGAACTGAGGATGATGGAGGGGTCCTAATTATACTTCCTATGAGTAACTATTTTCAAGACTTGGAACATGAGAATGTGGATGTGATTACCCCAATAAATAAGAGTGCTAATTTATATATTGCACCTTAGGACGCTGCTACTGGAAATGAAGAAATGAAGATGGTTCTCCATGAAGGTTATGAACTGGTAGAACATCAACAATGTTTAGCAATAATTGATGGTAATATTCAGTTTCAGCAGAATCAGTTAGTGAATTATCAAGAGGTGGTTATCTTTGGGAAATGGGGAGATATTTCTAAGAGTGATAAAGAAAATAATGGTGGCTTGGTCAGGCCATAAAATATAAACATTGTCTAGGGAGGGAAGGTGAAGATGTCTGGGAACCAGGAGGTGATGATTGCCTCACCGTGAAGAATTCCAAGGAAATATTACTTATTTTTTCCAAAGCCGGTGTCCACTAGGTCATTTGTAACAATGTAAGGCGGGACATGACTAAATAATGGTATGCATTCTCCTAACGATTTTATTTCTTGGGATCAGTTGATTCTTAGGAGGCAGTATGCCAATGTCCTGAATCATTATGAAAGCTCGGAATGGGAATCAGCTACTTTGAAGAAATATTTCTACCATGGATGTGGTGATGGGTATAGTTATGATGGTTTCTAGTTTTTGTTTTCGTGCTTGTGTACTTGTTTACTCAACTTTTCATTTATTTTAAAAAAAATGTTCGGAGGCTAGCCTCTGGCTGAATTTCTAGGTATATTATATAATATAAAATATATATTATATATTAGATATTAGATATTATTTATTAGATATTATTTATTATTTATTTTTAGTAATTATTATTTTGAAGATATTATTTATTATTTACTTTTTACTATTAATTATTTACTATTAATTATTTACTATTTTTATTTACCATTTTTTTAGTATTATATTTTTCTTTATTAATTATTCATTTGTATTATATTTATTAATTATTAATTATTAATTATTAATTACTAAATATTTATAATTACTTATTAATTATTAATTAGTAATTATTAACTATTGATTAATCATTAATGATTAATCGTTATTTATTACTAATTATTTAGCGTGTATCTATTTATTATGTTTTTTTTTGAAATTAATATATATATATATATATATATAAGTATATTAAATTCGATTTATTTACCACATGAATAGCCTTCTAGAGTGGAATGTATTGGGAGAATAAGCAAGAGGTGAGGGTTTCAAATCTCATCAAATATAGAATTTCTATATATGGAATGGGCATATGCATGAACATGGGCATGTTCATGGGTATAGACTTGTTCATATATATGGGTATGAGAACGGTAAAAATAAATAATAAATAGAAAATAAATTATCAAACTAAAAAATAAATTATTTGAAAAAAATAATGAAAATAAATAAAATAAAAAATAGAAACGATTTAGCGACATTTTAAACCACTCCTAAAAACCCGCCCCTAAATCATTCTATAATAATTTAAAAAAACCACCAATAATTATTTACCAACACACAATTTAGAAATCATTTTTGAAATCCATCATAGAATGAATTAGAGGTGTTTTAAACCACTGTATAATGATTTAATGGTGGTTTAAACCGCTGCTAAATACAAATTTTGGCATAGGGTTTTGGTTGTTACCTTTCTTCTAATCATGTTTTCTATCATTCCCCATCATAACTTGACACTTAGTTTGTCTTCTATATCCATGTTTTCCAACATGGAACCCTAGTATGTGTTATATTGGGTGTCCTTTTTACTTCTCTTTCTTTCTTTTAAATTGATATTTTTACTGACCTTTTTTCTGATGTGGGATTTTTAGTGAAGTTTCTAAGACCAATTTTAAAATTGTGAGGACACAATTTTAAAAATGGGAAATTATGTAATGACCTATGTATTTATAGAATAATAGTTTTTGGTGTCTATTAACATTTATGAATCTATATTAATTTTATTTAAAAGGTCATTATTTTCTGATAGCATACTCGGTATAGAAAATTGGGTTTCTCCAAAATCTTACATTGCACTCAACATTGAGTTATACCAGAAAATAGTACAATAATTTTATTATTATTTAAAATTGTAGTTAATGCCTAGCCATTGGAATGGAAATAATGAATTTCATGAACTGAATTTGAAAACATGGTTTAGACATGTTTGAATAATGATTCATGGGTTAAAAAATTTATTAGATATGGAAATAAGAAGCAATTGACTATAAAGGATGTGTTTTTATAAAAAAACATTTTTTAATAGAGATTAATTGTGTTTATAAAATAATATCACTCATTTTGGATAGTTATTTAATAATAAATATTTTTTATTTATTAATTGAAATGTTTTAATTTCAACATATATGTTTTTTAGATATTATATAAGAACAAATTTAATTTTTCAGATAAAAGATGTGTTTTTATAAAAAAATATAGTTTTAACACCTTTTGATGGAAAAACCTTTTTAATTTTTTTTTCACATATGTTCTATTTGAAAAAATAAACTCTTAATTTAGAAGAAAAAAATCAAAATTTACTTTGGATGAATTTTTTATATTTTTATGATAACTATCATTTTTTATGAATAGTAAAATATGGTAAATTTTAATTGAAAACAACCTTTTCCAATGAGATATATTAAATGGTTAAATAATATTATTAAATGGTTTTAAAGTATAAATGGAATATATTTTTATCATTTATTCCACTTTTATCATTGGAAATAACGTCACATTGAAATTGGACATAAACACATGTCAATATTTTGGTAGTTTTTAATTCTTTAAAACATTCTTTTTGGTTTTCACAATGTAAATTAATTTTAAATTAATTTATTAAAATTATTTGTTTTTAATTTAGAGAATTAGAATCCATATTTGGAATCATAAGGTTCAAATTGTTTATATTGGTACCTTTTATTTTTATACATTACGAATTGTAATATTACTAATTATTCTACTTACCATGGTTAAAGTGTAAATTTGGTAAATAAGGGTAATAAAATAATAATGTAATAATAATAAACAACTATAATAAATTTTTTAATCCTATTTGATGAGATATTTCTGACCATGGGCATACTTTAGTTAATTTTGGGACCTCATGAAGCCACTTGTATGTGAAAATGGCATTTTATAAGAATTAATTTAATATAAAGAGAAATATAACATAAACATGTATATTTTACTAATTTTTTATATGAGTTTATGTAACTGATCTCTTTGAAAATGATATTCATTTTAAGTCTAAATTTTTTTTCCTACATCATGATATTTTATTTATAATTTTTAGATGATATATAAATAAATTTAATTATGACACAGTGATGATATAGTGATTGATTCAGTAATAAATGATTCAAATAAATGATATTATCAATATTAAAATGAATATAATTTGGTTATTTTGATGTCATACATAAATATTTAGGACTATATTGACATATTAAATTTGATTAAATGCCTTTGGTTTGAAGGAACCAGGTTGTTATGAATTTTTAAAATATTCAAGTACAAATAGTGTCTAAAATTGACATAAATCATAACTTAAAATATAAAATAGTTTATTAAATGATATTAAATTATCAAAAACTAAGATTAATCCAAATGGTTAATATAAGTCCAAATATGTCATAAATTACCTTCTTGTGAGATATTTTACCTGATATTGTAATTACATTAACCCACAATATGTAAATAACATGATATCACCGTAAGATTAAAATTGGTAATATAAGGATTAAACCATAATGATAATGATAAATAAATATTAAAAACTTGTATAAAAATTTTTGGATGATGGTTATTCGAAAACTAATCATCTTACATTCAAATTAAATTATATTCGGACTATTTTTAATGGAAATAAATTTTTTAATAAATTAATATTTCATGACTTTCCTAAAGTACACCTCCTCTCTCTCATAAAATGCCACCACCTCAACCAACTTACTCACACCTATCAAGCCCCATATATTGTTCAAAATTTTTCCAAATAATCTCCCAGAATCCATAACTTCTTCTTTGAAGACTTACCTTAGGCATAAGGCAATTACAGAATGCCTTTTGGATCAAATCAAAAGAAGTTACCTGATTTAGAGGTAATGTCTTCTCTAAAGTTCCTTTCCTTTACTTTCATTATTTACTAAATATAATCTTTTTATTATTTTGTTTAATAACAAAAAAAATATCCTAAAAATACTAGGATATTTTATGAGAATTATTATAACTACACTTACACACACCTCCATCTAATTGATACAAACATATTGTTTCTGTGTACGGTGAACTACTGCCTCACGAAACGATGATTGTTCAATTTTATCCTACCACCTCTCATAGTTTCCAATATGATGGATCTATATTTATATATGATATGTATTATATTTAAATTGTTTCTTTGATTTTATATTTTTCATTTACTACATACCTTTATTCCTTCCATAATTAGTAAATATGATAATTTTGTTTGAAGAAGTACGGACTACCGTAACCTCAAAGTGAAATAACTCGTTAATGCCATACATAGAACTTATAAAGGATGAAGTTAAAGAAATTATTAAATTTATATAAAATATGATATTACACTAGAATTATAATATAAATATGTATCATTTATTTTTCATTGCATTAAAAATGAAAAAGAAATTAATGTAGCGTTCATGCGTATGTATGGATTACCGTCTCCATGAACGATGCATTTCATTTCACATCTCTAAATGTTATAGACTATTCTAAATACAAATATAAATAATCTAAATATATATATACTAGATATATATTATACTTAAATCATGAATAATATTTTTTATATGATTGAATTTTGACCACATGAACAATTTACATCAAACGAGTTCATGTTCGACTCAAATACCGAATTTCAACAAAACAATTGATACAAACTTAAATAATTATTTAATTTTTATAACATGATAATAGGTAATATAAAATGAATAATAAGTATGAAAAGGGTTCTTAAGAATGTATAAATTAACCTAATTTTATTATTTAGGTTTAGAAATAACGAACGAGACAAGTTAGATCCAAGGTAATGGACTTCATATCAATCTTCTTTATTTGAGGAATATTTTGGTTTATACACGATTATATTATATACGGGGTATAATTATACCCTTATCCTATTAATTTAATTCAATGTTTTTCGAAAGTAATATATTTTTATGAAGTATTATAGTAAATTAAAAAATGGAATGTTACTTTTTAACATAAGAAGTGACAACGACCTTTCCGCCACCATGTGGATTATTTGATATTTGCCTTCCTGAACAAGCCATAGTGTTTTTAAAATAAAAATAAATACCATACACCCTTTTTAAATATTTTTATATTGAAAATGGTTTTGAGAAATCATAGATTATGTCAATATTTTATAATTATATATTTTTATTTCAATATAGAAATGTTATCTTCCTTTTATGATTGTTTCATGTGTTATGATTATGTTATAGTTCTTGGTCATTGTTTACATATACGCATGGTTATGTGATAAATCGAGTGGGGGTGAGCCTGAGATATCTCTCCTATGAATTGAGTATTGTGAAGGAGGTAAACATTAAAGTTCCTTCTAATAGATTTAGGGAATATATAGTGATGGGTATTCCAAATGTAACTCCTAATGTAGTTGTGAAAGCTACTATATTAGTATTTTATGGATTCAATAAGTTAACATTATGATTTATTATTTTTATTTATTTTTTAAAAATCTTATTATTTTATGAGTTATGTTAAAGCGATTTTCTATGATTAAAAAGTATGATTTCATTGATTTATATGTATTCCTGGACTAATGTTTTCTTTCATTATTTTACAACCCTTATTATGATTTTTATGCTCATCACAAGTTTTGGAAATGTTTTTCATATAGAATAAGTAATGGTAATAGAAATAAAGAATCCAAGAATATTTTTATCAATAAAAATAATTCATGCTTTTTATGATGTTTTATTATTGTGAAAAAATGGTTAGAGTAGAAGTGTCTACTTTGTAATATTTGAGATGTAGTGTAATAGTTATAGAGTAATTCTCTAAAAATCTAAACCTAAAAAGATCCACAATGTGAATTCTTGAATTAACTAAAAAATATGTAATATTTATGGTCAGGGCCTTATAGTTGGTATTAGTGGTCGGTTTAGAAAAATTTAGGGATTAAGAGTTTTTGTTAAACACAAAGTTAGTCTCTATGTATATTCTTTCAGTTAAATCCTTATTTTATAACTTTTCAGATTAGAGATGGTTTGTTGCAAATTGAAGGAGGGGGTCTCAATACTAATTCCTATATCTTCCTGATGACTTTCTTGCAATAATTATTGAAAATTCAGGTTCAAATGATTGTGAAACAATTTCTAACATACAACTCACTTGAAATCAGTTGTTAGAGATATCAAACACCTCCACTATACCTCAATACCATCATGGATCATGGGTTATATTTAATCAAGTCCTATTTTCTCAATATTCTCATATTTTCAAAAAAGGTAATTATAATCAAGGAATTTTCAAATATTTTACCATATAACAAGATTTTGAAGCATATTATGATTTTGAAAAATGTGCTGAAGAAGGATACCCTTGTAGAACCTATTTATATTTTCTTTTAAAATATAATCTTTCAGAACATACTTATAGTATTTTAAAAGGAATATTTATTGAAATATTCAACTCAAACTCGTGCTGTCTTTTTTATATATAGAATTTTTTATCAGATGTTTTGAAATTATATGTCATACAATCTTATTTTACAAAACTATTTTTCTGTGAACACTAATATGATCCAAGTTGTATACGGTGTATTTTAATAAAGGAAGAAAATGATTTTGAAGGATATGTAAATAATTATTACAATACATGGAACTTCTATCTATGTGAACAAGAAGATGATGAAACCGGGTGGACTCCATGATCAATGTACAATGTTCTTTCTCTTGGTAATAGTTTAATTTTATCATATTAAAATTAAATAAAAAATGTAAATATATATAAGACCTCATGAATTGAGAGAATGTGGTCATTATTATTTTGGATGAAATGAGTGTTATAAGACATCCATTGAGGTTAAAACCTGTTTGGGTTATTTTTTAGTTTTATAAAAGTGTTAACTTGCAAGATGGATGACAACCAGTCCTGTCTAGAAAGGTAGTGGGAATCAAACCCACAACTGAAGGACAATAAGTGTGCATCACTTACCACAATCCTACATGAAGTCCCTCATTAGTATGACTTATTATTATTAGTTAAATGATTCTATGGATCAAGAATACATTGAATTTTTAAATTATGTTTTATCAAATGGATATCCCAAGTATAAGAAAATGATTTAATGATTAAGTTATATATGTTATTTTGGAAGATGTTCCATCTTTTGGGAAAACTATATGCCCAAGGAAAATAGAATACTATGGGATTTTATATGAGGTGTAATGGTTGAATTTTTATTTTGGAAGAACCAATTTTTTTTACTGTGTATATATAGATATTTGTGTTATTTATGAAAATGATTAATCTATCATAGATAATATGTGTTTAGGTTAATAAATTTTCAGTATGAGACTTTAAGATTTGTCGATGTTATTTGGAGATAAATGTTAAGATTTATTGTGGATGACTATGTGTTCATGTCCTTCTAAATTTTGGGTTTCAAACATAGTTTAGATTATTTTGAATAATTTTAAGGGAAATTATTTATTGGATAGTATTTGTTGAACCTTGGTATTGTTTCTTGAATTTTGGAGATTAAGAGTAGTATTTCTTGTTATAAAGGATTATCCTTTTAGGGGATTATCTAATCTTGTACTAAAAATTTAATTTTTGGTTAATATCTAAAGATAAGAGAAATATATAGTTCATCATTTTTGGATTACGTGATTCTCTAGAAGTTGATTCTAGAACTTCAGGTGTGACCAAGTCATCTCTGATACTCATCATTTGGAGAAAAGATGTGTTTGTGGTTAATATTTATTAAAGGGTGAAACTATACTTGACAATTAATTATGTTTGCTTCTGTTCTTATTCAATCTCATATATAAATTCTTCAAATTTTTGAAAAGGATATTAAAACAAAAAAATCCATTTTGTTTTCCTATAGTGGAATCAATGACTGTTTAACTCATCCCAACTTTGTGATTTTCCACTACATGAAAACAGTGTTTTAGCTGCGGTTTTTTCACAACAGTTTTCAAAACGGCCAATATTTTTTTATCAAAAAAATTTAGCAGTGGTTTTGAAAATCACAGGTAAATGGTTTTAAAATATATTTTATAATTTTTTTAAATTTTCTTCTAAAAAAATATAGTTTTTTAGTATATGTTTTTTATAAAAACAGCTGTGAAATCGATGAATTTTTTTAATATTTATTTATTTATTTCTTATTATTTATTATTTATTATTTCATAATAAAATATAGTTTATTATTTATAATTTTCATTATTCATAAAGCTTCAACTGATAAATCTTTATAATTATTTGTTAATAATATTATTAAAATGAAAATAAATATTCAATAAGTAGAAGAACAGACTCCAGCAACAAATGATCATAACCTATGATGTGGGAGTCCATTTCAGCTCCACAACCAGTCAAATGAAAGATTAAAAAATGAGATAAAACAAAGCGATATTTAAATAATGTTATAATGAAATGGAATAAATATATTCAACTTTTAAAAGTTGAAAATCTAACAAGAACATCAAACAACCATAAATTTTAATCCGGTGTCCATTTGGGCTCTACAACATATCAAATCGAATCATGTGATGATCTCTACACTATTTAAGTCTGGTATGAAATATTTGAGTGTTTTACCCCCCTTTTATTCCACCAAAATGTCCCATGATCCCTCTAAAACAGAGTTTTTTTTGCATACTTCAATTTTTTAAAATTCAAGTAGTCATATCTTTCGATCAATGTGTACGTTCAGTCTGTACCACATATCATATCAAACCTCATTTCATGATATTCTATTTGACTTGTTGTGACCCTGAAAAAGGAGTCCCATATCAGATTTCATGGTCATTTTATTGTTTTTAGGGTTTGTTGATGCTCCTTTTCATCACATTGTCTAAAAGAATGGAAAGGGAAATGACTTAGCACGAATTGATTCATCCTTTGAAGAAAACATCAAAAATAGACAAAGGCATGAACAGGGCTTCAATGGCACATGTGTCGTGCAAGTTCCATCATTGTTGCGCAAGTCCACTTGTACGAAGACTAATGGTCGTGCAAGTGACTTGCGCGCCAAAAAGGATAGCCTCCTGAGTCTTCTTCAGCCTATAAATAGACCCTGTGGGCCCCCCATTTGGGATGCATTTTTTCTTCTTCAGAAACTCAGATTTAAGCTCCCGGTACCCTAGTCTCTTCTCAAAGCTTCCAAAACACTTCTAAGGTAATTTATTACCTAGAACGGAAGATCTAAAGAGGGGGAGGAAGGCCTAAGTGTTGAAACTCATCAACCCTTGCGCGCCTGAGTGGCCAACCCTTTAGGGAAATGGATACACTTTCGCGCCGCCTTACTCCTTCAATAGAACTTGCACGCCCCTATTCTGGAAGAACCTCAAGAGTATTATAGAGGCTTTAAACAAGAGTTTCTCAAGTATTACCCTGCTGGTTAACCATCGCGCAAGTACCCATGTTTCGGGAAGATATACCTGCGTGACAGAACATGCGTGCCCACGCAGTACCTGCACGCCTACCAGGACTTGCGCTCCCCTGCCTTTTTGAGTACCCTTCTTGCCCATTTCACCCCTCTTAAGCCATTCCACCTCTCCTATTCAAGATTCAGTCTTCAAGACACTCTTAAAATCCATTCATGGAATGATTTCTTGATTTGACTTCCTTATCTGAAAGGAATTCTGAGGAATATGTCTCAAAACCTAGTGATTTACATATCTTTATGTCACTAAATATTGAGATTTCATTCACTCAACCTCATCCTTTAAGATGAAAGAACTCATTAACCTGGTCCTCCTTTTCAGGAATAAGCCCAAGTCATAATTCTCAAATCTGGGCCTCCTTTTCAGGAATAAGCCCCAGGAATAATTCTCAAATCTGGGCATCCTTTTTAAGAGTAAATCCCAACCATAATTCAATTAACCTGGGAATCCTTTTCAGGAGTAACCCCCAGTCTCAAATATGGGCATCCACTTGAGAAGGATGCCCCAAGTCCCTTAATTTTTTAAGTCTCTTAACTTGGACTTCCTTTTCAAGAGTAAGCCACAGTCTTAATTCCTCTTAACCAGTACTAATTTACCTTTAATCTGGGATTCCTTCTCAGGAGTAAAACCCAATCATAAGTCTAATCCTAATTTTGGCCTCCTTTTTAGGAGTAAGCCCCATGTTAGAGTATTCAAATCTCCATGAAGCACATATTCCTTTATGGACCCTGTTCCTGGATTTCTTCCCTGAAATAAATCCCAATTTATCTGAGTAGTCATACATACATAAGTCCCACATTATTTCTTATGATTGCATATTTCATGGAACAATTGTCTAATTTTTACCAATGCCTCTTGTTTCTCACACCGAGCATGACTCACGTGAGCTTAGAGTGTAAAAGTAATTATGAAATCCTTCTTTTAGACATCAATCATAAACATCACACTCCCTTACTCGAACTACGTGGGTTCTGATTAATTTTCTAAACAAAGGATATGTAGGTAGCCCATCTGCGGGTTTGATCCCAACTCTGAAATAATCCATGTCCTTCTGAATGACAATAAACTTCAAGTGCCCCACTGAGTGGCTTTAAAACCAGCCTGTTCATCATAAATGACAAAGATACTTCTATATAAATGTTTCGAAGGATACCATTGACCAAGAATCTCTAAATAGATACAGATGATTCTCTATTGATGAAGAACCTCGTATACATATAAAAGATTCTCTAAATTTTCTACATATTTAATCATTGATTGTCAAATCTGAAGGAAAGCTCATTTTATACTTTTTAATCTAATAAGGATTCACAAACATAACATAAATCTTTAAAGAGAGTCCCAGAGTAGACAATAATTCCCCTAAAAAGGTGTGATGAGTCTGACCTCCCATCATCTCGACCAATGCAAATTCCTAAGCCTCATCAGTCCACAAAATAATGAGCACCTACCTTCGGAAAGTAGGTCTAAATGGATGTGGAATAATTGGATGTTTCTAGTTCTACGAACAAAACCGTTAGAAACCGATCGGAATATTTGAACCTCCCATCAAGGCGGTCATCCCCGAATTCCGAGGGAAACAAAAATTGGTGAACCCGACGTGAATCCTTAACCAAGTTAAAATGATGTATTACTTATCGGTTAGGCCCCTATTTAAAACTCAATGAGAGGGCCAAAAAAACAACCATTGACATATGTGCTCATACAAAAGATGTAGTGCCTGAATTTATCTTGATTACATCTGTTACATCAAACAGGCACTCTTTTCCAAGATCTTCTGCATTTCTAGAATGAATGCTCTCAAATTCACACCTGTGAATACCACTACTGCAAATGCCACTACTTCTACTCCTGTTGTATCGTTGTCCCCTCTGAGGATGACATCACCTACTCAGTGTCTTCAACGCTGGGTATCAAATGCGCTAGTTAAGGAGTACTGTCAACACGGTACCATCCCAACTCTGGAGGCTACCCGACAAGCCCTCCAAGTGAACATTTCACACCGGTCGTCCAGACAACGACGACCAGTGATCAAGAAGCAGGCGGTGCTGACTACCGTCTCCAACAGTTTCGGATCGTTATCCCCGGAACACAATCACCATTCGCTCCCTTATTCTGAGGAGGTGAATGAGGAGGTCCCTCAGGGCCTTAATTTAAGTAGACAAATTTCCTTCTCGAGGGATCCCACTAACAATCGCCGCCAGACTCGTGCGGCAGTGCACCCTCAACATGATGAGGGTACTGACTCCAGGCATTCGGATCAGGTTCCTCAAACCCAAGCAGGCAAGACGAACTAGCAGAGGCGGAATCCGGTCAACAGTGAGCAGGTTCTCTTCTATGCCATCTCCAGAGAAGTCCACCAAACTAACTTGGTGTCAAGCAATGAGCGGGCACATACACCTACCCGTTTTAATTCCGCTATCCAGCAGACTCATCTGGAAGCATCATGCCGATCCCACCAAGTAATTACGGCGGAGTACTATAGGCATGAACATACACCTGTTTATACATCATCACCTAGTCAGAAGGCTCGTCTGACTACATATGATGGAGCTCGTCAACCACATTTGGCGAAGTGAAATTAGCAGGCACATACACCGGCTAGTATTAATCAATCCTACCAACAGTCTTGCTTGGTAGCATTCGGAGAAGTCAGTGGGAAAGCTCTGTTGACAAACAGGAGGAAGACTCAACTCTCTTCCCCCACACTTGAGTACTGTCAGGATTCACTGACAGGAAAAGGAGGACAGGAGCAGGCACATACACCTACTCCATGCCCAGAATGGACGTATATCCCCGTTCCGGCAGCTGATGTCACCAAGTAGATTCTATCAATGGTGAAAGAGCAGAAGCAAATCCATGCTCATATTCTGGATGCCTGCCAGGATATTATAACAACTTTAGTGGCATCTCAAAGAAAGACGCATAAATCTATCCCTACCAGTGGAGTGACACATCAACAATTCACTCCAGAACAGACACACACATCTCTTCCAGTCCAAGAGGGTTGTGGGGAATACTCCCCCATATCATACGGACAACCAAGTCAGGAACATACACCTGATTTGAGCGGAGATCGTCAGCCTAACCTGGCCATCTTTCCTGATCAAGTACAAACACCTACTCAGAGCAGCCACTTTCGTCAAAAAGTGGTTTCCAAAGTGAGTAAGAAGGCGTCTAAGAAGAAGACCTGCCCAGCACAGTCAGGAGATCGAGAGCCAATATGTAACAAGGCCTTGCTCGATGCTGGAGTTCTTGAAGCCCTCAGACAGTTATTTGTTGGAATTCAAGATTCTACTCGCTCATTTCCCAATAATGGGAACATTAATTATGAAGGTATTCAACAGACACTTCCTCATGAAGGCTTACATCATGACAATTCGGTCGATCTCGAAGTTTCATCTTCAGATGAGAGCCACAGGAACCCTCTGTGTGGTCAGAAGACCAAGGAGCAAGATATTTCATCTTTTGTTGTAACACATTATGGTGGTCTTACCCATGATGAAGAATTTCACTGCGAATGTCCTCTCCGCCGTAGTGATGCACATTGCCCAGAAAATGCTCCAGTGGACAATGTAGTGCCAACAAAGACCTCTTATCTTGAGGCACTTGCAAATGCAAAACTAGTCATGTCTGATGCTTCATCGCTAGCAGGTGAAATACTTTCTCAATCAGAAGATTTCCCATGGTGTAGGTCATTCTCCGAGCCACCCATAATTCATGCATCTTCTAGTTTGATCAATGATTTTTCTACCAATATTGTTGAATCCGATGAAGCAACAAGGAAACACCAACTCTAGTCAAATCATGTAGAAGAACATTCATTGAATGATAAAGAGGAAATGCTGAACATGAGAAAACAACTAGAGAAAGGTGAAGTGCCAGTCATGTTTTGGCCTCTTTCTGACTCTCAGTATTACATTCCAGAATTTTTGACGGAAGATGGAATTCATGATATTCGTCTCAACATATGGAAAACTCTTTGTCAGTTGAAAAAGAAAGTATTATCTTATGATGAATATGAAAATCATCTTAAGATAATAGAAGGGTTACAACGCCAGATTGATTTGGCATCTCTATCAGTCTCTCGATATCCGAAGGCTGAAAAGCAACAGAAATACCTTCAACGTTCATGCCTTGGCACACTAAGAAGATTGTGTCAGTTAATTTCCAATTCCTTATTTGGTATTTGTGTCATATGATGGGGTGTTCATGGAGAACTGCATTTCACGGTGTTCTCCAGTTAGCAAAGCCCGCCGAAAATGGTCTCATGCAATGTTATTGCCCATGGCTGGCCACCGTCAATGGGTTTTGTTTGTAATCAAAAGCTTGTCCAAGAACAGGCTTCAACTAGTTCCTCTCAAAATCAAGTATACAGAGAACAAGTTGTTTAATTACTCCTACATCAAGTAAACGATAATATTGAACAAGCCTCTCGTATGGAGAAAGCACATCATCAAGTGACAGAAGTGTCAGAAATCATCTAACAGCCTTTTGAACCAGGTGATAAAAGTGGATATAGGTTAATGCATCCAGCTAATTTCCGGACTAAGGGTCGCAAGACCAGGAGAGCTTTTAAGAAAGTGTCAGACATAGCATGTCAAGAGCCACCCCAGCTTTCCAGACTGGGGAATATTTTAAACCAACCCTCAGAATCAACAAATAGGATTCGAGGAATTGAGCGGGAACAGCAGGAACATCCCCAGTCCACCGGACTGGGGACTTTTTCAAATCATCAATCCCCTCCTCATAGAAAGTTGTTCATTTATCGATTGGGGAAGAATCCTCAAGAGGAACGAAGAGCCAAATTATAAGGAGATTCCTTCCAAATTATGGTTCGTCAAGAAGTTCCCGAGGGATCAAATCAAAAAAAGGCAATGTCTCACCAAAGACAGGAAAGAAGACAATATCACAGAAATGCTGATAGAAGGTATGCGATGCATTATGAATCAATAAGTGTCATCATTGTCATTATTGTTGATCCGCTAGATGAGGCTCACTCAGGAGACTCAGAAGAAGAGGTTCCTTCTCAAGAAGATGTACGCACTGACAGAAATGAAGAAGGTGTGCGTACACGAAATCAAAGGATTACTCAGAACTTAGGTAATCCTTCAAGTAACCCACTTCCCCCTCTCCGAAAAGGATCCAACAAAGGGAGGGGGTGGAAGAATCAGGTTACATATCCTCCATCTGGATAAGGCCAATCACTCTCACTAGAGCTAAGGTTTGCACAACAGGAGGAAGAAATGAAGGAATTAAGGAGGTTGAATGTAGAACTACTTCAGGGTAGTATTCTTCGTGAGCGTGCTGGAGTCAGTCAGCCAAGGTAATTTTTTGCAGCTACTAAGATGGATCAAGAATATCCTCCTCTATCAGTACACCCTCGTAGGTCTAATACTACGGGTCAAGTAAAACAATAGTTGGTAGTGCTACCATCAGTTTCAGCACCAACCACTACATATGTCCAAGCTCCAGTCATTGCACCTACCCAATTCCAAGTTCAACCGGATGTTTCTAAAAAGATAATAACTACTATTGAGTCATTAACAGCTCGGTTAGAAAATATGGAAGGGAAACGTGCGCAGGTTCAACCAGAAAAGAAAGTTTACCCTGAATGGGTAGATTCAATATCTCCTCCATCCAGTTTTGGAAACCCTAGATTCCCTATTTTCAATGGATCAGTCGACCCTGAACAGCATTTGACGCATTACGTGTCTTCTTGTGATCCTATGATGGGAACTCCAGAGCAGCAAGAAGCAGTAAAACTTAGATGCTTCATACAGACCTTGCAAGGACCATCCTTTATCTAGTATACAAGTTTTCAATCCCGGTCAACTACCAGATGGGAGGATCTTCGCCAAAAATTCCTTCTTCAGTTCAGCTCAACTTTGCCAAAGACAACAGTTTTTGATCTTACAAACTCTAAGAAAAGAGAGAATTAAAGGGTCTCAGATTTCATTTCTCGCTGGAAGGGATTAACATATTCCCTAAGCATAGCACTCCCTCAAGAGGAATTGTTGCCAATCTGTGTGGAAAATCTGCGTGACGAATTACGCACACTGTTAATCCCTCTGAAATACACAGGAGGGTTTCGAGACCTTACTTCAATCGATCAGTAGATTGAAGATTCCCTTATATAGGCAAAATCTAAATCTCGTGTAATTCCATCAGCTCCAGGAAGGAGAATGGGTAAAGTAGAAACTACTACAGTTATGCTTAAACAAGAACCTGTACCTATTATTACTTCAGAACCTACATCTTCTCGAAGGGCTCCGCCTCCTGAGCGCCAAAAACAAAGACCGTTTTGTCCAGATGATCAAAGAGATCAAAGACAAAAATAATTTGAGGATTTGAAGAGCAAAACATACTCTTTCCTAAATGAATAAGTTCCTGGTTACTTCATTTCAGCCCTAGAGAATAATTTGGTTCAGCTGCCAAAGCCCAAGAAGCCAAACAAGGAAGGAGTTGAAGACCGTCCCAATTATTTCCCCTTTCATCAAATGTTTGGGAATCCCATCCTGGAGTGTTTTGTCCTCAAATACCTTCTGCAAAAGATGGACGACTCGGGAGATGTTAAACTGAAAGGCTATTTAGCACAGGTAGCATGTGTGACTACTACAGTTCCAGAAGAGGAAGGTGAATGGAAAGAAGTCAAAAGAAAAAATGCACAAAAGTATGATGATTGGATGGTCCGAAAGACAATAAACCGAACTCATTCTATTTTGTGAACACAGTTAAAGAAACCAATTTTGTCTTCTGCCATTAATGTTGCGGCAAAACCCTCTTCATCAGAGGGAAATTCCTCAAATAAACGGCATGATTAAAAGAATGAAAAATAATTAGAAGAATATGATTATGTGTCAATGCCTAAGTTGTCTTTGACTCTGGAAGACTTCATGCCATCTACTTAAAAGCCACAGGCACCACCCCATAAAACAGAACAGCCTAAACAGGCTAATCAGGTAGATTCTTCATCAAAAGAAGAGTTAATCTTCGGTTCTGTTAACATGATTCAATTAACAGATCCATATGCCTGTCGCAGTTTCAATTTCGATGAGCCTGAATTTCCTGTATCAAACAACGGAATCAGAGGAAGTTCCAGAGGCTCAGGATACAGGGGAATACATTGATCATTCAGAAGCCACTACTCCAATTCTACACCTTCTAGAACTGTGTATGCAGCAGAAACTTGTGGTAGACCCTTCAGCGATCTCAGCACGAATAAGCAAGTTCTTCTACCAATTCCAAATTCAGTCCTAGCATAGTTATTTTGGAAGACTGGTTGAAGGTTCCATCCTCTTCCTATCAGCAAGTAAATGGATCTAATCAGTCTAATCTTCCAAAACCATGGATATTGCCAACTCCTATCCCGATACAAGATGCATCAACTACCAAAGCATCTGCTTCCAAGGCACCTTCTAAACCACATATTCTTATTGGGAAACGCAGACCTCTGGTTCAAAAGTATGATGTATTGAAACACTTGTCCCAAGTACCAGCCATGTTATCAATTCTGGATGCTCTAAATCTGTCAAAAGATCTTCTAGAAGCACTCATCGAGGCTTTGTTAAGTCCTCAAGAGTTTGAAACTGAAATTGTTGCAGCTGAAGTCTATCACATAGATAATAATCCTGCAGAATTCCATGCAATAATATGATTTATTGATGAAGATGAAGATGATTTTGTGCATGGACATATTAGACCTTTGTACTTATCTGGAAAGGTCAATGGTGTAGAAGCTCGAAGAGCTTTCATTGACAATGGTTCAGAAGTCAACCTCATGCTCATTCGTACACTTCATCGATTGAGCCTCACAGAATCTGATTTATCTCCTTCTACCATGATGTTACAAGGAAATGATAAAAATGAACAAGAACCACTGGGCAAAGTTACACTCAGAACTCAGTTTGTAGATCTTTTATCCAATTCATATTTCATGGTTGTTGATCAAGACTCGGCCTTCAACATCTTGCTTGGAAGACCCTAGCTACATCTGCATGCAGCTATCCCTTCATCATACCATCAATGTCTCAAATATTGTTTTGATTGTCAAGTCGGGAAATTTTATGGTGATAAGGCTCCATTCAAGACATGTGAGTCTCAATACATTGAGGCGGAATTCTATCACATGAAAGGAAGGGAGAAATCCATAACAAAGGATATTACCAAAGTTAATGCTCCATATGGTTTGGAGAAGATTCCAGTAAATCCATTTACACTTGTGAGTACATATTATGTGTTACCTATCAGTCAAATTGACATGATAGACCTAAATCAAAATACTCTTATGGAATGATCCATAATGTCAATTACGGCAATCGAGCCAGACAACATGAGAGAAATTAGTGACCCACCAAGCAATGATGAAAGAACAAATGGTGACGTCTTCATTTCATCTGCTGAAATCCAACAAGTCTATACTTCACCAATTAGTCCAGAAGAAGTTATAGCAACATCAGAGGTGAACAATGATGTCGATTTTCAATACATCATCTCCTCTTTAATACCCAAAGAAGACCCTTCATCATCAATTAGGTCGAAATGGAAGCTTCTTCTTTCAAGATGTGCAAATTGTGACATCTCTTCTGATAATGAAAATTATGCTTTATCACCTACAATGCAAGTAGAAACGGAAGAAATAACAAATGATGAAGAAGAAGAGGAAGATCTCAGAGATGCTCCTCCAGCATTTGGAGAGGGTATCTCTACCACTGTGGATGAACTCAAAGAAATAAATCTGGGTACAAAAGAAGATCAAAGCCCCACTTTAATCAGTGCGGCCATGAATATTGAAGAGCAAGAGATGTATATTTATTTTCTAAAGAAAAATAGAGATATATTTGCTTGTAACTATACAGAAATGCCCGGGCTTGATCCTGATGTTGCTACTCATCACTTGGGTTTACAAGAAGAACATCGAGGATTTAAGCAAGCCGTGAGAAGAACACACCCAACTTATGCTTCCAAAATTGAGGCTGAAGTGTATAATATTATCAAAGATAACTTCATCAGAGATGTTCAATATCCCAAGTGGTTGGCTAATATTTTCCTTGTAAAGATAAAGAATAGAAAAATTAGAGTTTTCATCGATTTCAGAGAACTTAATCAGCATTGTCCAAGGGATGATTTCCCAGTTCTGATTACATGACTTTTAATTGATGTAACAGGTGTATATAAAGCACTTTCCTTCATGGATGGATATTCTGGATATAATCAGATATGAATGGCCCCATAATATGAGGAATCCACAGCCTTCAGAGCCCCTCGGGGTGTGTTTTGCTACCGGGTAATGCCTTTTGGCTTAAGGAATGCAGGTGCAACGTATCAACATTCCATGCATCGTATCTTCAAACCCTTCTTAGGGAAGTTTTTTGAATGCTATGTAGACGATTTGGTGGTTAAATCCAAAAAACATTCTAATCACTTGGCTGGTTTGGAATTCATATTCCGCAAGCTTCGACAACATAATTTGAAGATGAACCCCTTAAAATGGGCTTTTGGGGTAACCTCGGGAAAATTTCTCTGCTTTTTTGTATACCATAGTGGTATTTATGTCGATCCTGATAAGACCAAGTAAATCCTTGGTATGTCACCTCCTCAAAATTTGAAATAATTAAGAGGAATTCAAGGACACTTAGCCTATATTCGGTATTTCATCGCCAATTTGGTAGGCAAAAGTTTACCCTTCACCAAATTGATGAAGAAGGGAGTTACTTACCATTAGACTGAAGAATGTCAATAAGAATTTGATATTCTAAAAAAATACCTCTTGAATCCACCGGTACTCATGCCACCTATTGAAGAAAGACCACTTATCCTCTACGTGACAGCTCTAGAGCGATCATTGGGTGCCTTTCTGGCTCAAAAGACTGATTTTGGGAATGAAAACAACCTCTACTATCTCAGTCGAACTATGCTTGAAGCAAAAACCCAGTATTCAATCATTGAGAAGTGATTCCTGGCATTAATCATTACAGTTCAGAAGTTGAGACACTACCTGAAACATCACGAGGTCCAATTGGTATCTCGCAATAACCCGCTCAAATTCATCCTTAGTCGTCCAATGCTTACAGGACGTCTGGAAAGGTGGGCAGTTATTTTGCAGCAATTCAACATACAATATGTGTCTCAAAAGGCGATAAAGGGCCAAGCTCTGGCTGTTTTTCTGACTGAACACCCTTTAGTGGAAGACACATCTTTAGATATTTAACTCCCTGACGAGGATTTCTTCTCTATTCAAGAAATTCCTTAGGCATGTGAAATGTATTTTGATGGTGCTTCCAGAAGTCCAACAGGGAGGAAAATGGAAAATACTAAATTCAACAAAGTTGTCTTAGGAATTGTGCTCATTTCTCCAGAAAAGGCGGTGTTACCTTATTCCTTCTTATTGTGGGAAGGTGGTACCAATAATGAAGCTGAATACCAAGCTCTCATCGCAAGTTTTGAATTAGCGCTTCAAGCACAAGTGAATCACTTAAAAGTGAAAGTTGATTCATACATGGTAATGAAATAAGTCAATGGGGATTATGCCATCAGAAAATAAGAACTAATCCCTTTGTATGATTAGGTCAGAGAGTTAATGGTGGAATTCCCTTCGGAACCGACATTTTCTTATTTCTCGAGATCACAAAATGATCAAGTTGATGCACTGGCTAATATCGCCACAACTCTGGAAAATCAAAATCGGGATGAGACAACCATCAGTATTGCCCACCATCGTGCAATTTCACCTTATGTTCGAATCAGAACAGAGGAAATTATTGAAATTAGTCCCATTCCTGAACCGTATGGTCATACTACAGGATGGATGTCACCTATCAGGGAATAACTTCAAAATGGAACACTTCCACCTGATAGAGCCGAGAAAGAACAAATCCGGTGACGTGTGGTCAATTTTACTCATTATGATACCCCAGATCACCTAGAGAAAATTCTCTACAAATGTGGTTTTGATGGAGTTCTCTTTAGATGCATTGATGGTGAAGAGACAATGGTTGTCATGAAAGAAGTGCATGTAGGAGTCTATGGTGCCCACCAGTCTGGACATAGACTGTCTGATCAGATTCGAAGACTTGGATACTTTTGGCCTTCAATGATACAAGATTGTTTCGATTTCACAAAGAAGTGTCATTCATGCCAAGTACATGCCAACTTCATTCATAAACCTCCAGAGTTGCTTCATACAGCTAAATACTCATGGCTATTTTCCACATGGGGAATGGATGTGGTGGGACTATACCCTTTGGCTATGGCCAAGCAGTTTAAGTACATTCTTACTGCTACTGACTTCCTTTCCAAATGGGCAAAGGCAATGCCTCTCAAGGAATTGAGTTCTAAATGCATTGATAGATTCATCAAGTCTAACATCATTACCAGATTTGGTGTCCCTCATACCATATTAACAGACAATGGCACCAACTTCTGTTCATCCGAGGTGAAGAAGTTGTATCAAGAATACAACATCAAATCCAACCATTCATCTCGGTATCATGCAGCGGCCAACGGCCAGATAGAATCCTTTAAAAAGGCTCTTTCAAATATACTGCAAAATATGGTGGATAAAGATTAGAGTTCATGGCCTGATAAACTCTTTCATGCTTTATGGGATTATCGGACTACCACCCACACTGCAACTCGGTATACTCCATATTCACTGTTATATGGAACGGAAGCCGTCTAGCCCATTGAAGTTCAATTACCTTCACTCAAAGTATCCATTTGTGATCAGTCATCTACAGATGAACATTCTAAAAAGTGATTGAATGAAATCGAATGGTTAGATAAGAAAATATTTTGCACTTTGCACCACTTTTAAGTCTATTAGAATCGAATAGCACGAGATTTTAACAAAAAATTTCGTCTTTGTTCATTCACTCAGGGAGAATTGGTATTAGTTCTCATAACTCCAATGATACCAGGAAAGAAACCTCCCAAGCTTGATCCAAAATGGGAAGGACCTTACTCAATACATAGGGTATACTCCAATAGATCTTATTCATTAATCTCGAGGGATGGAGAACTCATCACTACTCCAACCAATGCCAGATTTTTGAAGAAGTATTTTGTATAAACAAAAAATACATCATCAAAATGGTCCAGTATGACCTTAAACTGCACCACTGTCCAGCAAGATGTTAAACTGCATCATCAACGGTCCATGCATATGACCCTAAACTATTTGTACCATCGTACCACACGACGTTAAACTGCGGAAAAAGTTCCCTAAATAGTCCAGTATGACCTTAAACTGCACCACTGTCCAGCAAGACGTTAAACTGAATCATCAACGGTCCATGCATATGACCCTAAACTATTTGCACCATCATCCCACATGACGTTAAACTGTGTAAAAAGTTCCCCAAATGGTCCAGTATGACCTTAAACTGCAACTAGGTCTTGTATGACCTTAAACTGCATCATCAACGGTCTATGCATATGACCTTAAACTATTTGCAAGTCCCTTACATCCAGCAAGACGTTAAACTATGATGTCCTAACTACATGAAGCTAAACTGTATAAAAGTACCTTACGTCTAGAAAGACGTTAAACTACATAATCATCAAAGGTCTTGTATGACCTTTAACTACACCACCATCCAACATGACATTAAACTGCAACGTCCACGGTCCATGCATATGACCTTAAACTATTCGCACTTTCATCCAACATGATGCTAAACTATATCGTCCTTTTTTCCTCAACCATGACGTTAAACTATATTGTCCTCATCGTCCTAACTACATGATGCTAAATTGTACAGAATGTCCTTGATACGTCCTACATGACATTAAACTGTACATTTTCTCTGCTATATGACATTAAACTGTGCAGCACCAATAGTCCTAACTGTAAGACTTTAAACTGCATAGTCCCTTCATATGTCCTACATGACGTTAAACTGTGTATCGTTAAGATTGTTGCTACCTCTTGTTTCTCACACCGAGTATGTCTCACGTGAGCTTAGAGCAAACCTCAACCATAACACTCTCTGGGCCACTAACCAAGTGTAAGTCCCAACATCATTTTTTTAGGTCGTTGTCCCAAAGAACAACTTGATCATTAATTCATTCTTTAATTGAACTACGCGGACTTTGATCCTTGCCTTCTAGGCTGGGTACGTAGGCAACCTCCCAATGATCAAGCCCAAAATCAATCTCTTCACATTGGTTCACCTTCATCTCATACGATGTTGATTCATGAAACCGCCCCTAGAATTAATATCTTTGCATTGGTTCACATTCATCCTTTATTTTATGACGTTAAAATATACAACACTTTTGTCCAGTATGACAATAAACTACAATATTCTTTAATACCCGCACTTGAGAGGGAATCATTATTTAGATTGATTTTCAATCAAGTTTCATTTCAAAGACTACGTGCATACATGGCAATGCCCAAACCTTTTATCTTGGGTTAAACCATCACTATACTAAAGTCCCATTTCACCCTTCACATATACGAACCAAATTTGTACAGAGGGTATGTATAGAAATATGTGGGCTTGATTCCCATCCTTATGGGATACGTAGGAACGTTTGGGTGTCCCTTGAATCCAGCACCAAGTCTTTGGGTCTAACCCCAAATTCCACTTTCAGTCCCTTGGCTGAAAAGTCCCCATGAAAAAACACACTGTGTATTTCTTATAATGGTCCAAGATCTATGACCCTAAACTGAGATCTCTAATCCTTTTGTCCCACACGACATTAAACTACAGTTTAAGAACTACGTATGGCTTGATTCTCAACCTTATGGGATACGTAGTGAAGTCCAAAATTTCAATTCAGGACCCAGCCACAACATGATTATGGTTCGCATTGATCTGTGTATCTCTGTATACATTGGACAATACCCATCTTTATGTGTCATAATCCTAACCTTAAATATTTTCAGATCTTCATAACCATTTTCATGACATCTAGTCATAAAAATTTCAAATTCCTGAGAGTTCTTTTGCCTGACTATGCAGCACATGCCCATAGGTGGCCTTGCATAAACAGTCAACATAACAAATTTGTCAGCCAAAAGATACTATTATTTGACTATGTAGCCTATTCCCTTAAGTGGCCCTGCATTATTCAACCCCTTAATGGGTTTTTCGGATAGTGGTAACTTCATTCATGGAAAGAATGCCTCTTTTGTCCTTATTTGTCTTAAATGACAGTATATAGGGATCCGCAAAAAATAGCCATCATTAACATATTTTTCCCATATCATTTTTCAGGATCTGAAAAGTATTCAAGTTTGTGGTTTATATTCTTCTTCCCTACGTTTGGGTCAGACCTTCGTAGGAGGAATATTTATTCAGTTCATTGATAATCTTGTTTGGAAATATCTTCTCCATATTAAAGTACCTCTTTCCATACAGCAAACTCTATACTTATGAAAATTTGAATCTCCATAAACATTCACTGGCTTTTATCACTAGGAAAGTAAATTTATGAGATTTATTTTTCCTGACTATGCAGCACAAGCCCATAGGCGGCCTTGCATAAAAAGTCTACATAACAGACTTGTTATCCAAAAGATACTATTTTATTTAACTATGCATCCAATTCCCTTAGGTGGCCCTGCATAATTCAACCCCCTAACGGGTTTGTTAGATAATGGTAACTTCATTCATTGGAACTACTTCTTCTAATGTCTTTTAGCTCTTTTTCATATCATTCCTCAGATTCAAATATTCTTAAATAATAGTTTACATATTTTTCCCTCATAATTGTGTTTGTTACTGTGTTTTCAGATGAATTTTCAAGGAATTGAGTCAATTCTAATTCATTCGTTCAAAGCTATTTCGACCTTAAACATTATCCTTTTTATGTCTGACGTGCATGACTTTAAACTGCCCAAAAAATACAAAGGAACTATGAATAATAGTCATGTTCCAAGCTCACTAAACATACATTTTGTATGATTTAGGTAATATTGATAAATTAAAAGGTTCGAAGTTTGTAGGATTATTTACATTAATCATAGTAAAAATCAAACTATGCTTACTATGCCAATTGGCTTAGGTAAAATCTAAAGCATGTAGCAAAAGAGAATGCAGGTAAAAATGATTGAAGATGAAAGTATTCTCCATTAATACACAAGAATTAGAGGGAAATTCACAGATTGGAGCCTCTTCTCTTTTTCAGGAGATTACAAAAGACTGTCAATATAAGTCTTCATTTGATGTATAACATCCTGAGCTTCATCAGCAACTACTTGAAGCTCGTGCACTCGATCAACTTCACTGTTCTCAGCTTGATAGAGTGCCTTCTTGGCATCTGCAATGGCTTTCATACCATTCGTTTGAGCTCCCTCCAATGAATTATTGAGATGATCAAGTTCCCCAGTAACAGCAACTAAATGTTGCTGGAGCTGCACCTGCTAGATGACTTTTTCATTGATTTTATGCTTCAAGTCCTTCATCTTGGCAGCATAATCAGACCGAACTCGGGATACTGAAGCCTCAAATTCACCGATGTTAACTGAAAATTTCACCCTGGTTAGATGTTCACGACACGTTTTCTCCTGCTCCCTCCTGAAGATGGCCTGTTTCACCACGGTATGGATCTTTTCATATCCAAAACCGCCAAGTCCTTGTATGACAAACTGGGATGACAATCGTGGAATTTTCGATGATAGCTCTTCTAAAGGCACCTCAGATATGATTTTACATATGTTGTTCCATGCCTCGAGTCGTGAAAAGTTGAACTCTTTAAGCATCTCTGGGTCTGATTCAACATCATCATCACAGGGGGGCAGGTAATCTGGGATTAATGCACTTAAGAAAGTGCCCTGTTCTGCTCTTTCCCCCTGGCTTGTGCTTCTTCGCTTTCAATTCCAATGGGGGTAGAGGATGAGGCCTAACCTCTAGATCTAGCCACTACAGTTGACGGCCCTACATGATTAATTAGATGATTTGGTTAGCTTCAAAGGATAATAAAAGAATCAATTATCTTGAAAATTAAGTACAATCACAAATATTGTTATCCCTTACCCGACGGTGGGTCGGCAACCAGAGAAGACTCCTCCCCATATTTCCCAGTCTCAACAGGATCTTCAAGATGGGTCTCAGGAGGGTTTACTGGGTTTAGCTCTAGTTGAGATAATGTTTCTGCAATGGTAGGGTTGACATCAATGTCCACACCCTCTTCAGGCATTGGTAGTTTAGCAGTTTCTATGGATGGAACTGCATATCATTTTCAGTCATGATTAGAAGTGTAAATTATAGGAAATTTTACTGGGCGAAAGATAACACTCACGCCCAAGGTATTCTAAATCACATGAAAACATAGCATGATCATTCAATTTTTCGAAAGACATGCCATGATTCATCATTTCATCCAATGATATTTTAGAATCCTCGTTTGTCTCACCAGTGGGAGCGTTTGGTGTGTCTTCTTGACGACTTACGTCTGGCAGCCCCTGACCCTGGACATCATCTTTGGGTAAAATCACAGCATCAGTTGCATCAGTTACAACAGTCTTCAGAAGCTCTAATGTAGGAGTTGAACCTGAAGTATCATAGAATGGAAGTCAGTCGGTATTTCATTCAACATTTTTATGAAGCATTGTTGACTTACCATAAACAAGTTCTTCTCTTCTTGCAATAGCAGCGGGAGGGTTACTGGGAATATATGCTAGCTCTTTTGCAGGAGCAGCCAAGTCATCTTGGATCTGTGATTGTTCCACAACACCCAATGTGGTCTTTTAAGGAGGATCAGTCCTTCCCATCATGGGGGAAATTGAAGAAGACCCTAAAATCCCCAGAAATATGAGTAACCATGTGGTCATGGGTATAAACACATGATTACCCGAAAGACTTACCACTACTAATGAAGAGTTTAGCTCTGGACTTCCTCCTTCATTGCCTTTGCTTCTTTGGTTTTTTGGGATTTTCAGTAGTCTCCCTTATTGGCACTTGGATTGGCGAATAGAAGGCTATGTCCAACGCCTCATTCATGGCCTACTAGCCTGGAGATATCTCGCCTGGTTCACGAGGAGAATCAGCAGCAACCTCAATGGCAGTACCAGCAGGGCTATACTGTGGCGAATGAACCTCAGTTCCTTTCTTTGCAATCTGCAAGATGAAGAAGATAACTTCCTTAAGTAATAAATATTTGACTGGAATCATTTTGCAATGCAAATAGGGAAAGAAAACTTACATCTTCAGGATCCACATACTCATGCCATTCCTCATCTCCAGAACCACAAACCCCCTCAGTGGAACCATGATGAATCGTTTCCTTCACCGACCTGGTGATAGGAACAGACTCATTAGTGGCATATATGAGCATTTACAGCTCTCTGATGTAAGCCCACACTTCATTCGGGTTATCCTCGCATTGTAGATTTGTATAATCCAGAATATTCCCTATTCTAGGAAGTTGTAGACCCTCACACAAATCCAACCAGGCAGTCTCAGTATCACAGTATAAACTCTACCATAACTGGAAAGCCTCTGATCTTAGATATGAAGGCTGTGAGGAAGGTCCTATAATCATTGCTTTCAATTTATTCCCAACTCCTACAACTACAGATAGAGAATAAGAAAATAAGACTTATTGCTTTATAAATTAGCAGTGATTGAATTACCAAAATGAAGTAACTCACCAGGAGTTGATGGAGTGGGTCCTTTAATTCTGACCGGAGGATTATATTGGGCACAAAACCGCTTTTCCGCTGGTTGTGCCTCATCATCCCCATCATGGGAATCCGGTGAATCGGTTCTAAAGGAGGAGTCTGTCGAATAAACTTCAGGTGGGGAAGAATCACCTTCATGAGGAAGGGGTTCTTTCTCTAAAGTACTCTTCCTTTTCCCCACATGATAAAATGGGTGATTCAATATCCCTTTGGGGTATGATCCTATCCAGTGTTCGGCATAATATGTAGTCAACTTATGGGCCGCTTTTTCAACTGGTACATCAAATACTGCCCTAGTATTCTTCCTTGACGTCAGCAGCCATAGTTTTCGAGCAACCATCGGATGTTTCTCTAGCCTGACATGTACTGGAGGAGATACATCAATCTGTTGCAGACATTTGAATTGACGTGCAAATCTATATGGAGCATAGGCCTCACATATAATTTCTCCGTCAATCCTGGCAACTAGCACACCATCCCTACATACTAGCATGTATGCCCTCAAATCCAAGCGGGTTGTTCCATCATCATCAACCTACCAGGTTGGAGGATTTCCATAGGGAAAGAAGTTGAATTCCTTAAACATGCTCAGCCTCACTTTCATGTCACAGGCATTAACATCTAATGAAGCAACTCTAGAGAATTATTGCACTGACGGCCTAAAAGAACTTCTAGGGATTTTTAATCCATTATGTACATTGTAAGTCATGAAGTGAGTGGCGATCCATCCCCATAAAACTTGGAATGGTCCCAATATTTGTAAAGGATATTTACCCAGGAATACATAAATTAAACTCATGTTAATCTTTTCTAAAATGGGGGTAGCCAACCCAACCATTTTTTCCTTAGCCAACTTTGCCGCAATGATGAAGGTCCCTGGCCTGACGCCTCCATTCGAATCCCTGACCGGCAAGAGATACACACTGAGCCACATTTCCAAGAAGCCCTCCAGACGAGTCTTCTTTGGGATCCTTTGATTCACCTCATATCCCCACTTTTCTAACTCTCCTACTTCTAGAGTTGGCCAGAATGTGACAGGAGTACCCCTCTTCTCAGTTTTTGGGCAGGTGGTAAGACGTTAGGGACTCTTATCCTGGGATTTCTTTTTCTCAGATCCTTTCTCCTTCGGCTCCTTCTACTTTGGCTCCTTCTCTTTATTTTCAAAAAGAAATATATTCATCCACTCTTCCGGATGAATATACTTTGTAGAATGAGTTAACGTGGTCTCTAAACTCTTGGGCCTGTGGAAGATCTTAAATAATTCCTGAGCTAAAGCAGGAGTCCTCTCTGAATCATTCCAATTCACCTTGGGAGGAATGAATTCATAATACATATCACCCAAAATTGGAGCCCCTGAGATCTTGTGGACATCCCACATACTGATACCTACTTCTCCATGAGTCAGATGGAAAGAATTAGTTGCTGGACTCCAGTGGCTGAGTATCTCTAGCATGAAGTTATCATGTCTGTAAACATATGTTTTCCCAACCCAGACAACTTTGTATATTGCATCTCCCTTCAGATCATCGACAAACTCTGCACAGGTTTGTCACACCCAGTATTCCCACATCCAAGTTGGCTTCATGCCTCCCCCAGGATGGAAGCCCCAACTTTTCTTCCAGCCTTTGGATTGATCCGTCTGAGCATTTCGGAAGATTGAAGGATGACAATGTGGTTGCATATTAGGTGTATGATCTTTCATATGTGGTGTACAAGGGCTATGATGCATCATATAGGCCTTCTCCACAATTCCAGCATTTAGAAATACTCCTCCACCTAAGATATTTGCTGAAGCAAAGTTGGTGTAATTCTGAAACCACAAAAATGGAAGATAGTTCTTTGCTTATGGAATAGTGACATCTCGCAGATGACTATAGCCATACAAAGGTAGATAAGTGCTTTGAGGAAAGTCGAGATGATATTTCTTCAGATATGTAGCCAAATCCAGAAGAGTGATATCTTTGCCAGTATAATAATCATGGCCAATGATGTTCATCATATCATCAATCTGCTTGCTATCCAGTTCATCAACTATTCTGGGTCTAAGAACCACTGATTCTGCATAAAATTTGAATAAACTAAAAGTTTAGGTAAGTTGATTTTTTATTAAATTTGTGAAGAAATTTCAGAAAAAAATGGCTAAGGCATTAAGGAGTGCAAGTATGAAAGTGTCGCGCAAGTGTTATTGCGTCACACAAGTTTTTGGCACGCAAGTATCACCGCGCAAGTTCTATTACCTTGAAAACAGCGCGAAAACAAGGAAATAGCGGAAAATAAGCAACTTGCGCGGTGAGAGCTCGAGAATCCGGAATCAGATGCAATGCGCGGCAAAGGACCGCATATTTATAGGCAAGGAGGCTCACCTACGCGCCTCCACCCAGCGCGCTCCATCCAGCGTGCTCCAGCCCTGCGCGTCAATAACCTGCGCACCCAGTGTTGCGCCTTAAAAACTTGCGCGCCGCCTTTCCATTGGTTTTCTTCTTTTCCTCGGAGTCAAATACTCTATTCTATCCAGATCCAACTATGAGGGGGGACTTTTGTTGACGCTCCTTTTCATCACATTGTCTACAAGAATTGAAAGGGAAATGACTTAGCACAAATTTATTCATTCTTTGAAGAAAAAATCAAAAATCGACAAAGGCATGAACATGGATTCAAAGGCACATGTGCCGCGCAAGTTCCATAACTGTCACGCAAGTCCACTTGCGCGATGACTAATGGTTGCGCAAGTGACTTGCGCACCAAAAAGGATAACCGCCCGGGTCTTCTTCATCTTATAAATAGACCCTGTGGGCCCCCCATTCAGGAGGTTTTTTTTTTCAGAAACACAAATTTAAGCTCCCGGCGCCCTAGTCTCTTTTCAAATATTCTAAAACACTTATAATGTAATTTCTTACCTAGAACGGAAGATCTAAAGAGGGGGAGGAAGGCCTAAGTGTTGAAACTCATCAACACTTGCGTGCCTGAGTGGCCAGCCCTTAAGGGAAATGGCCACACTTGCGCGCCGCCTTACTCCTTCAATAGAACTTTCACGCCCCTATTCTGGAAGAACCTCAAGAGGATTATAAAGGCTTTAACCAAGAGTCACTCAAGTATTACCCTGCTGGTTAACCATCGCGCAAGTACCCATGTGTCGTGCAGATATACCTGCGCGACAGAACTAGCGCGCCCACGCGGTACCTACGCGCCTGCCAAGACTTGCGCTCCCAGGCCTTTTTGGGTGCCCTTCTTTCCCATTTCACCCCTCTTAAGCCATTCCACCTCTCCTATTCAAGATTCAGTCTTCAAGACACTCTTCAAAGCTATTCATGGAATGATTTTGACTTCCTTATTTGAAAGGAATTCTATGGAATATCTCTCAAAACCTAGTGATTTACACATATTTATGTCACTAAAGATTGAGATTTCATTCATTCAACCTCATCTTTTAAGATGAGAGAACTCATTAACCTAGGCCTCCTTTTCAGGAATAAGCCCCAGTCATAATTCTCAAATTTGGGCCTCCTTTTCAGGAATATGCCCCAGTCATAATTCTCAAATCTGGGCCTCCTTTTCAGAAATAATCTCAAGTCATAATTCTCAAATCTGGGCCTCCTTTTCAGGAATAAGCCCCAGTCATAATTCTCAAATCTGGGCATCCTACTTAGGAGTAAATCCCAACCATAATTCCATTAACCTAGGCCTCCTTTTCAAGAGTAATCCCCAGTCTCAAATATGGGCATCCTCTTGAGAAGGATTCCCAAGTCCCTTAATTTTTCAAGTCTCTTAACCTGGGATTCCTTTTCAGTAGTAAGCCCCAGTCCTAATTCCTCTTAACTAGTCCTAATTTACCTTTGATCTGGGATTCCTTCTTAGGAGTAAAACCCAATCATAAGTCCTATCCTAATTTTGGACTCCTTTTCAGGAGTAATCCCCAAGATAGAGTATTCAAATCTCCATGAAGCACATATACCTTTATGGACTCTGTTCCTGGATTTCTTCCCTGAAATAAATCATAATTTATCCGGGCAGTCATACATACATAAGTCCCACATTATTTCTTATGACAACATCATTCATGGAACAATTGTCTAATTTTTACCAATATCGCTTGTTTCTCACACCGAGCATGACTCAAGTGAGCTTAGGTTATAAAAGTAATTATGAAATCCTTCTTCGAGCCATCAACCATAAACATCACACTCCCTTACTCGAACTACGTGGGTTCTGATTCCTTTTCTAAAAAAAGGATACGTAGGTAGCCCATCTGCGGGTTCAATCGCTACTCTGAAATAATCCATGTCCTTCTGAATGACAATAAACTTCAAGTGCCCCACTGAGTGGCTTTAAAACCATACCGATCATCATAAATGTCCAAGAGACTTCTATATAAATGTTTCGAAGGACACCATTGACCAAGAATCTCTAAATAGATACAGATGATTCCCTATTGATGAAGAACCTCGAATACATATAAAAGATTCTCTAAATTTCCTACATATTTAATCATTGACTGTCAAATCTAAAGGAAAGCTCATTTTATACTTGGTAATGTAATAAGGAATCATGAACATAACTTAAATCTACAAAGAGAGTCCCAGAGTAGACAATAATTCCCCTCAAAAAGGTGTGATGAGTCCGACCTCCCATCCTCTCGACCAATGCAAATTCCTAAGCCTCATCAGTCCACAAACTAATGAGCGCCTACCTCTGGATAGTAGGTCCAAATGGATGTGGAATCATTGGATGTTTCCAGTTCTACAAACAAACCCGTTAGAAACCGATCAGAATGTTTGAACCTCCCATCAAGGTGGTCATCCCCAAATTTTGAGGGAAACTAGGTTTTGAGATGTTTTTAATGATTTTTGACTTATTAATTTATATATTTATTTATTTGTTGGTTTGTTATTTATTTATTTATTTAATATTTATATATTTATCTATTATGTATTTATCTATTTATTTATCTATTTATTTATTGAAATAAGTTATTTATTTATTTATTTATTATTTAGTTATTATGTACACATTAATTAATAATTTATTTTTAATTTATTAATTAGTCATTAATTAATTAATTATAATTAACTTATTATTTATTTATTTATTTATTTATTCTGTATTAATTAATTAATAATTAATAATTTGTTATTTATTAATTTGATAATAAATTTTAAATTTTAAATATTAAATATTCATTAAAAATTAAAAATTATTAATTATCAATTTTAAATTATTAGTAATTATTAATTAGTAATTAGTAATTATTTATTATTTATTATTTAATTATTTATCTATTTTTTTAATTTATGTATTGATTTATTATTTATTACTTATTATTTACTAATTTATTTTAAATTTACTAAAGAATAATTTATTATCAGTTTATTACACATTTATTATTTATTTATTTATTCAATATTAAATATTTATTATTTATTTGTTATTTATTTGTTAAATTTTTTGGAAAAAATTATTAATTTTAAATATTTAATATTTAATATTAAATATTAATGGTCAATTATTAATTATTTATTATTCATTATTCACTACTTACTATTTAATATTTATTATATATTATTTATTATTTATTAATATTTAATAATTATTCATTATTTATTATTTATTTATTATTTGTTTATATATCTATTATTTATTAATTTATTATTAATTTTCTATTTATTTTTCACATATTAAATTATTTTTTAATTTATTTATTTTTTATACATTACCTATATATTATATATTATATATTATCTATTATACCTTTTCTATTATGCATTATATATTACATATTATATATTATACATTATACATCATATATTAAATATAATATATTATATATTATATATTATATATTATATATTACAAATTATATAATATATATTATATATTGTGTATTGTGTATTATATACTATGTATTATTTATTTTGTATTATATATTATACAATATTTAATATATAATATATATTATATATTATATATTATATATTATATAGTATATAGTATTTTTTACTTACAAGTTGATATTTATTATTTAATGTTTACTATTTATTATTTACTATTTATTATTTACTATTTACAATTTAATTTTTACTATTTTTATTTACCATTATTTTTATATTATATATTTCTTTATTTATTATTCATTTGTATTCTATTTCTTAATTATTAATTGGTAATTATTAATTATTTAATATTAATTATTAATTATTAATTATT
This sequence comes from Viscum album, assembly GCA_963277665.1. NCBI lineage: Eukaryota > Viridiplantae > Streptophyta > Magnoliopsida > Santalales > Viscaceae > Viscum > Viscum album. The sequence continues at coordinate 1,252,316,554 of OY728138.1, forward strand.
AATTATTGAATATTGAATAATCATTATTGATTAATCATATTGATTAATAATTATTGATAAATAATTATTGAGTAATATATATTTAGTTTCTATCTATTTGTTATGTATTATTTGTCTCCGCAATTTATATATATATAAGTATATTAAATTAGATTTATTGACCACTTGAAGATCCTGTTGGAGTGGTAAAGTAGTTGGACAATAAGTAAGAGGTAATGAGTTCAAATCTCACCCAACATATAATTTTTATATATGGTATGGGCATGTTCTTAGACATGGGAACATGCATGGGCATGGACTTGTGCATATATATGGGCATGAGCATGGTAACAATGAATAAAAAATAAAAAATAAAATTACAGCAATAAATTAATAAATTAATAAATAATAAAAATAAAATTAATAATAAGAAATAAAAAAACCTATAAAAGATTTAGAGACAGTTTAAAATACCGCTAAAAACCGTCATTAATTACTCTACGATGGTTTTAAAAATCCCCCACAAATTATTTCCAAACACACGATTTAGCAACGGTTTTCCAAAACCATCGTAGAATGATTTGTAGTGGTTTAAACCACCACTAAATGAATGAAAAATATCGCTAAATACAAATTTGGGCATAGTGTTCTAGTTATTATCTTTCTCCTGATCAAATTTTCTATCGTTTTCAATCAAAACATGACACTTAGTTTTTCTTCCATATCCATGATTTCCTACATAGAACCCTAGTATGTGTTATCTCTGGTGACCTTTGCACTTCTCTTTTTTATTTTTAATGTGATAGTTTTGTTAACCCTTTTTCCGATGTGGGATTTTTAATGATGTCTTTGAGCCTTATTTTAAAATTGCAAGGATGTAATTTCCAAAAGGGGGAATGATGTAATGACCTGGGTATTTATAGAATAATAATTTTTTATTTTTATTAGTATTTATGAATAAGATATTAATTTCACGTTAAAGGGGATTCTTTTTCTGATTGTGTACTCGACATGCAACAATTGGTTTCTCAAAAAACATACCTTGAAAAAAACATTAAGTTATACCGAAAAATAGTACCGCAATATTATTATTATTTTAAATGGCAGTTAATGAATAGCCATTAGAATAGCAAGAATGAATACTATCAACAGAATTTTGAAATATGGTTTACACATGTTTAAAAATGATTCATTGGTTACGAAATTATTAGATATGGAAATAAATACCAATTGAATATAAAGGATATGTTTTTGTAAGGTTTTAGATTCATCATATATTTTTTCTAGATATGATATAAGAAAAAAATCTATTTTTCCGATAAAAGAAGTATTGTTCTAAAAATGCAGTTTCACCACCTTTTGATGGAAACCCTTTTTAAATTTAATTTTGTCTCTTTTATAAGTTCTATGTGAAAAAATAAAATTCTTCTTTAGAAATGGGAAATCAAAATTTACTTTGGATGATTTTTTGATATTTTTCTAATAACAATCATTTTTTATGAATAATAAAAATACGAAAAATTTAAATTGAAAACAAATTTTTCTTTCAAGATAATTTAAATGGACAAATGATAATATTTAATGGTCTATTGTCTCATAATTTAAATATAATTTTCTTTATTTATTGGAATTATTCCTAGATTGCGAAATTTGACGTCACGTAATTCCGATGTCCAGAGAGCCCGGAACAATTTTTTTTAACTTTTTATGGTATATTCTGTAAACGTGCGAGCATGATTTTCTATTTTTTAAACCATCGCTTGGATTATAAATCAGAGGGAAACATTTAATTTAGAACACCGAGATTCTCTTATAAATGAAATTACTTCGGCCGACAAGGGCTAAGAAGAAAAGTTATTTTTCAATCCTTTCTTGAAAAGTAATAAAATAAATTAAAATAATTATTTTATTTTATTTATCACTTTTGAGTGGCAGGCGGTGGTTCTGTGGGCGGTGACAGGGCAACAACAATGCTCATGAATGAGGCACATTAATGTCTCATCGAACTCATAGCATAATGACACATTAATTACGCATAACAATGATGTTATTTCTTAAATAAAACAGTGTAACATCGTGATTCCACATCATAATGGGAATACTATGATGTGATCGTATTTATAGTTTGACATGCTAGGTAAATATGGATTAAAGATTTTGGATGTTTCTCTAGAGAACCTTTGATGGACTTCCACCCCAAAAATGGATAAAGAACACTGGCAGAAGTCCATCTTATTCGTCATGATTTTAAAATATCAGAGCCAAAAGCGACATCAATGTCTTAACCCCTTGAGGAGGAATGAACGACAATGAAATTTAAAGAGTTTGGTGTTTTTGAATCATTATTCTCATAAGTCCATTTCCAGAAACAACGAACACGGTTCAACCCACGAACAAGTTAACCTGTGATTCATGTGTTTATGTGGGAAGGTGTTTCTTTGTCAAGGAATTTTTTTGGGGTTCAAATCATGGAATGAAACGATTGAACATAGACTCCCAAAACCACCCGTATATTTAAACCTTATAACGTGAATGGTGTGGGATGACATGAACAAAGGCCCATACCCTTCTGTTTGTGCACTCATGGTGAACATTTTTTCTGAAGAGAAAACAAGGTTTCTTTGATGGCTTCGTGGTAAAGAGGATGCCCCCCTAAAGGCTGTAAGTGTTGGAGGCACAATGAACGGATCATCGAAGTATGTCTAGCGGTCCGATGAAGAATCTAACGACACACCTGTGCTGGAAGTGGCAGCACACGGTGGCGGTGGCGGTGGCATGCACCTACCGCATGTCTGATAGCAGGAGAAAGCTGCTGGCTATGCCAGCAGCTATGTGGAGTGGCACACCCCATCAGTGCCCCACATAGGTGCATCGGTGTGGCGGAAGCCCCGACTAATTGGGTTGTGGCGCTGGAGACCCGTGACGCCAGCTTGGCGTTGCGTTGATTGGGGTTAACCTACAGACTGAGTCCACAGATTATGTGGAGGGAAGACGGTCATCACCAGTTGTGGGCGTGTAAAGTAGCAGTCCACTATTTGCGGGCTGCGCTCAGACAGGGAGGGACATGACAGTCTGATGCATCCCAGGCGCACCCCACCGGCTGCTAAGGCAGCTTGTCTTCAGAGCAGTGGGTCTCGCCCTCTAGCGGGTCATGCCCCTTTCAAGCTGGGCCAGTCCCACTACCCTATGGACCAGAACTGATCCCAGCAGGTCGTACCTCACACAGTCTAGGCTGGACCCATGCCGACGGTCCGAAACCATGTCGGCGGGGTGACCCCCACCCTTTGGGTTCGGGCCGGACTAGACCGGGTCATCGGGTGACCTAGGGGGCTAGAACCTCTGCCAACTGGGCCGGGTCCAATGAGGCTTATTGGGCCTGGCCCACTAGCCAGGCCAGACCAGACTAACCCCAATCCACACCAGGTTAGGTCGGGTCCATCAAAATGAAATGTGGTATGTGCAACCACTGAGATGGGTTTGTCGGGTCGGTCCGACAGGGTCATACCTGGACCCATCACAACCAATACCCTAGTTATTAAACACCGGTATTTTGAAAAATGTGCATACAATTTATGGGAAGTTTGTGGTTTTGGGACTATCTCGAGGAGGCGGAGATTTTGGCATGTTTTTTAGTTACTTTCCTAGTCTCCAACAATCTATTAATGGATTGCAGTGCGGTTCTCCCAAGAGCGCTACGTACGGAACCCAGGGGTTGGATGAGACCTAAATACTGGTGGATGATGGCCCAGTTGGAAGTAGATCTATGTGACCTAGTAGGAACATGGAGGGGAGTGGATCTATGTGAGCCGACAGACCCATGCTACTCAACAGGAGGAGTACCCCAATTTGACCATGGCTGGTAGCAGCTATGTGTGACCCGGTAGACCCACTGTGGGGAGTGGCTCTTTGTGACCCAACATACCCAAAGTACTCATCAGGGCTGAGTACCATAATAGTTCAAGGTTAGTGGGAAGTAGCACTCTGTGACCTGGAATACCCACTGTACTCAATAGAGGATGAGTTTTCCAATGGCCAAGGAGTTTGACGTTTGTAACTGACGATGCTACTGTTACTACCCTAGAAAACACCTAGTTGGAGATGTCCTATGTTTCATGATTTACTTTGAGGAATTGATGTGTGTCATTTCTTTTTTGTTTTGGGCTCCCTACAGAGTACTATGTTACTCACCTTTTCGTAGGCTTCTCCCACACCTGATGTGTATGATGCAGACAACCAACATTTTGACAGGGGTGCTCAGGGAGACATGACAGACGGATGGTATGACGGTGGACATGCTAGCCTGGAACCAGGCAGGGCCTAGTAGGACTAGGCAGACATGAAATACAACTTCTGCTTCCATTTTCTACACTACTCTCATTATTAGGTGGGGTATACTACCGATAGCCATCAGATCAACTTTCATATTTTACAGTTTTCAGTACTTTTTCTTCGGTTTGTATTCTTTCCCACTTTCTTTCAGTAGTAATTGCACTGAGTTTATTCAAGGCTATGTTATTCCCCATTTGGGATTTGGGACTTGTTTGGGTGTGTGTGTGTGCATACAGGTATCCAGAATAATGTCACCCACTTGCAGGTTGATGCCTTCCGCGTTAGTCGCCAGCCCCTGGCTTTTGAAAGGTGGGCATGGGGTAGTCACGGAACAGGCCCCGAGATACAGGTCCTGACAAAGTGATATTAGTGGGAGGTTTTTCCCCCTCAAATACCTGGAGTATCATGTTTTTTGGGGGAAACAATGTAACATGTTGTGAGTTTGACTTTCAAGTTCGAGGAGTCCAGTTTTGATGCGGCAGCTAACACATCCATACACCAGGACCTTGAATTCTATTTTAAGCTCAATACATGAAAAAATTGGTTCCATAAGTGTCTCCTTAAGTTTTTAATAAGATTCAGCTCACCATGTTTAAGCTTATGACTGTGGTACATCTTGATCAATCTCAGGGTGCCTCCATGTGGATGACCAGCTAGGTGTTGGGTCGGAGAAAAACGGGAAGGATGGCAAGAGGGGGGGTGAATTGCCTTTTAAAGAATGATTATCAAATTAAAATCAAAGTTGAAAGAGCATCGGAAATAAAGAGGCAATCACACAAGAAATTGTTAACGGAGTTCGGCCAAAAACCCGGCCTACGTCTCCGCTCCCAACTCAACCGTTGAGAGATTCCTACCGCTTGCTTTTCAATGGATTTAGCAAGAAACCCACTAGGCTTTGAGGTAGCACTAGGACCTATTACAGCTTGCTTTTAATGGTTGAGCAAGAACCCACTTGCTTTTAATGGTTTAGCAAGAACCCACTATCCTTCTTATAGGTGAAGGATAGCTCACCTATGTCTCAAGCTATTTTAAGGAAAGCTTGACAACCTTTTCACACCTTAATGGTGATGTGAAACCCAAAAGAAAGAGGGGATGAGAAATAGAGTGGTTTGTAGACACAAACCCAAATTAAGCTCAAAATAGATAAACAGGAAAAACCGTATTTGAGGAAGTCTTGGGCGCCATTGATTGATTGGAGATGTTGAAGGCCGCTTCCAAGCTTCTTTGGTGGTGCTCCTTGGATGTGGAAGTTGTTGGAGCAAAGAGGGTTCCTTTGAGGAAGTCCGCCGGAGGTACGCCAAAGATGGAAAATGTGTACGGTGGCTTTGTATATGATCCAGTAGATGTCCGGGGCTTCCTTGGCCTTTATTTATAGGCATGGAACCCTTGGGGAGTCTTCGGAGCCGTTGTAAAGGGCCTCGGAGCCGTTGGAGGCCAAAAGAGGGTTGACTGGTCAAAGCCAACGGCTATTTTGACTGGGCTACCGGTGAGCCGGTGCAGGGCCACCGGCTGGCCGGTGCCTTGGCAGAGGAGAAGAATTTGGTCCAGGCTCCACTGGCTGACCGGTGGAGGAGCCACCGGCTGGCCGGTGGGGAGACAGTAGCTCACACTATTCATCTGGGTGCCACCGGCTGGCCGGTGACAGAGCCACCGGCTAACCGGTGGAACCTGGCAGTGGGCAATGCCTCTGCCAGGTCCACCGGCTGGCCGGTGCTATCACACCGGTTGGCCGGTGGACTGAATTTCAGTCCACTTCTTGTCCATTCTTGGGCCAATCCTTTGGAAATCTTTTGCCTATCATCCACAACACTTAAAAACAATGTTAGACAAAAAATAAGGTGATTGTGATCATGAAAATCAAACAACGAGGGGAATGATAGGTACAACAGTCTCCCCCTATTTTGATGATCACAATCACCAAAACAATTAAAGTAAAAACAAAAATGAAAGACATGCTTAAAGGATAAAGAAAGTAAATGCTAAGCATGATCAAAAGGATTCTCCCCCAATCAATCAAGAAATTTCTCCCCCTTTGTGATTATCAAAATAGCGCGGGGCATAAAACTTGATTGAGGGATAAGAGATTTGAAAAACAAGATTTGAGAATTGAAAAATCAATTGAGATTTTTGAAATTTGAATTGAAAGTTTTAAATGAAGAAATTGAATAGCAATTTAAAAGATTTGAAATTAAAAAATTTGAAACCAAGTGTTGAAATTGAAAGTTTGAAATGAAAATTTTGAATAAAACAAAAATGCTTAAACAAACCTAACTCCCCCTAAATAAAACAACAAATCACCGGGGAGAGGTGTTTGAAACCGAAATAAATTTTGGGCCGGAGAGACTTGCTAATAGGGATTTTCAATCCACACTTGTCTAGTGGCGGGTCTTCTCCTATAAAATTCATCATTGAAGAAGATAGATTTGGGGCGTCCATACCGGGAATTTTTGCAATCACACTCGTAAATGAGGTGCCCGGATTTCTTACAATAATTTCAAAATTTATAACTATAGCTCCTCCTTACAAAAATAGAGGGTGCATGGGAGGAGGAGGCTTGGTTGGTATAGCCAAGTCCTTGAGTGGTCCTAGAAACCCTTTGGGAACCTAAGAGTTTGGTCAGATTTTGTTCCCCTTGGGTGAACTTAGCTAGTGATTCCCTTAGATCTTTGATGGTTGATTCCATGGAATCAACATTGGGGAAATTTTGGATTTTTAGGGAGAGTTCCTCCTTCTCTTTGAGAAGTTGTTCTTTTTCGGAGGAAAGTTTTTTGAAATTCTTTTTCAAAGAAACAAATTTAGAAGAAAGTTCATGAAAACCATTTTCTAATTGGTCTCTAGCATGTTGGAGTTCTTCATATGATAAATGATTAAAAGAATTAGAAGAACTAGAGGATGATGAGGAAGAAGAGTCGGAAGATGATACCTCATGTTTGGCCATTAGGCATTTTTTACCTTGGTCGTTCGAGGAGAAGGAGGAGAAGGAGGAGCTATCACTCCAGGTTGCCTTTGAATCCTTCTTCTTTTCCTTCTTTTTCTTGGCCCTTTTCTTGTGAAGTGGGCAAGCGGGTACAGATTTTGCATCGGGTTCTTGCTTTTGAGCGGGTTCTTGCTTTTGAGCCATGCTAGTACCTTCATGGGTTAGCTCTAAATATTTCCAAATATCATAAGAGGTAGTGCAAGAAGAAATACAATTAAATATATTACGGTCAAGACCACAATGAAGAGCGTTCATGGCTTTTCCATCAAGCTCAAAATAAGCAATGTCATTGGGGTCCATTTAGACTCATCGGGAGAGGAGAGGGAAAATCCTTGCATAACAATTTTATAAATTGGATAACCAATACTTTTTAAAAAAGTGGTCATGCGGGTTTTCCAAAAAGAATAGTCGGTTCCATCAAACAATGCAGCACGACCCAATGAATGACCTTCGAGGGTTTGAGAAGAAGAAGCGGTAGAAGCCATCAAAAAGGATCTTTAATTTGAAACCGGTTAGGGAATTATTCAAATATTTCCTCTGATACCAATTGTTGGGTCGGAGAAAAATGGGAAGGATGGCAAGAGGGGGGTGAATTGCCTTTTAAAAAATGATTAACAAATTAAAATCAAAGTTGAAAGAGCAGCGGAAATAAAGAGGCAATCACACAAGAAATTGTTAACGGAGTTCGGCCAAAAACCCGGCCTACGTCTCCGCTCCCAAATCAACCGTTGAGAGATTCCTACCGCTTGCTTTTCAATGGTTTTAGCAAGAAACCCACTAGGCTTTGAGGTAGCACTAGGACCTATTACAGCTTGCTTTTGATGGTTGAGCAAGAACCCACTTGCTTTTAATGGTTTAGCAAGAACCCACTATCCTTCTTACAGGTGAAGGATAGCTCACCTATGTCTCAAGCTATTTAAAGGAAAGCTTGACAACATTTTCACACCTTAATGGTGATGTGAAACCCAAAAGAAAGAGGGGATGAGAAATAGAGTGGTTTGTAGACACAAACCCAAATTAAGCTCAAAATAGATAAACAAGAAAAACCGTATTTGAGGACGTCTTGGGCGCCTTTGATTGATTGGAGATGTTGAAGGCCGCTTCCAAGCTTCTTTGGTGGTGCTCCTTGGATGTGGAAGTTGTTGGAGCAAAGAGGGTTCCTTTGAGGAAGTCCGCCGGAGGTACGCCAAAGATGGAAAATGTGTACGGTGGCTTTGTATATGATCCGGTAGATGTCCGGGGCTTCCTTGTCCTTTATTTATAGGCATGGAACCCTTGGGGAGTCTTCGGAGCCGTTGTAAAGGGCCTCGGAGCCGTTGGAGGCCAAAAGAGGGTTGACTGGTCAAAGCCAACGGCTAGTTTGACTGGGCTACCGGCGAGCCGGTGCAGGGCCACCGGCTGGCCGGTGCCTTGGCAGAGGAGAAGAATTTGGTCCAGGCTCCACCGGCTGACCGGTGAAGGTGCCACCGGCTGGCCGGTGGGGAGACAGTAGCTCACACTATTCATCTGGGTGCCACCGGCTGGCCGGTGACAGAGCCACCGGCTGACCGGTGGAACCTGGCAGTGGGCAATGCCTCTGCCAGGTCCACCGGCTAGCTGGTGCTATCACACCGGTTGGCCGGTGGACTGAATTTCAGTCCACTTCTTGTCCATTCTTGGGCCAATCCTTTGGCAATCTTTTGCCTATCATCCACAACACTTAAAAACAATGTTGGAAAAAAAATAAGGTGATTGTGATCATGAAAATCAAACAACGAGGGGAACGAGAGGTACAACACTAGGATCCCGATACGTGGTCTTGAGGACATCCCGCCTATCATCGAGCCATCTGTTTAGGGACCAATTCTAGAGGTGGCCCCACCATGTGGTGCACCAGAGCTACCACCACCTGATGGTAAACATCTATTTCCAGAATTTCCCAAAGAGGATGTTCATATGATTAGTTACCTACATGAGTTTTAGAGATATCGACCTCCTAGGTTCAGGGGATATAAGGATCCTCAGGTTACTGAGGACTGGATGGAAGCTATGACATGGGTCTTCCACTTACTGAGGACACTGCCTGGCCAGATGGAGATCTTGGAAGTGAGACTTATATAGGGCTTGGTAGGGATATGGTGGAGTTTGACCATACAGACTCATGATGAGGTGACCCTCACTTGGGTTGACTTCTAAAGGCTTTTCTAGGAAGATTTTTCCCTATGACCTTGTGCTCTGTATGCATCCAGGAGCTACTTTACCAACAACATGACTGGATGATGATTACTGAGTACTCAACAAGGTTCACATATCTTTCCTGATACTCCACAGATATAGTGAGAGATCCTTTCTTCAGGGTCCAATCCTTTGAACAGGGAATCATGCGGGAGATCAGGGATTTAGTGGTGTCTCTCATCATCCCAACCCAGTCCAGGTTTCTAAAGAGAGACCTTCTAATGGAGTGTTTCTTGACGGAGTAGGTTCCCATAGATAGAGCTACCAATAAACCCCAAGCGGTAGAGTCTTAGGTAGGCAGCATACAATAGACCCTTGGGCCCATGTAGGCTATGTCCTTCAGAGGATGACCCTAGGAATCAGGGTCGGTGGTGTGGGGATCCCAGTTCGAAGGGAGTTAGTGTTGATCTAAAAAGTTATATGTGTGTGGCTTTCAGAGACACATGGCACCTGACTACCCGAACCACATTACAGATGACCGGAAGACGGTATAGGGGCTACTGAGGCAGTGGTAGTGGTTCAAGAGAGGATGTGCTCATGGGCCGTGGACGTGGAAGGGGAGCATTCCGAGTGGTATGGAGTGGGTGACAGTTTGAGATGTTACCTCCACCATCATCAGGTGGTCCTCCCTTACATTAGGAAGCTGGTGGACATGGGAAAGATTAGTTATAGGCGACTGGGGCTTACTACCACGATGCTCTAGAGATGATCTAAGGTACAATTTGTCTCTTCTCCACCTGGAATGCAATACTTATAAACAAAAATGCATGTCACTAATTTTTTGAAACGAATCTCGTTCTGTGTTCAAAGATTCTAGTGGAGCTGTTGGCTTGATCATTACGGCTAGAAAGTTGTATGGGAGGTTACTTGAGGATTACAGACTAGTGCTAGTAGTGTGAGCTTACTCTAAGAGGCAAGAACTTCTGTTGGGATCTCCTAGTAGCAGTGTCGATGCCTTAAGATGTCATATGGGTATGGACTGGTTATCCATAGTATTTTCTTAGAACAACTGTTTTAGGCATGAAGTGTAGTGTGTCCATAGATATGGGATTATGTTTTCATTCACTGACGAGAAGGAAACCCTTTCAGCGTAGGACACACTTTCTAGGATGAGGGTGCATACGATCACTCAAAAAGTTTTATAGGCTCACCCTATATGTAGTGGAGAAGAGGATTCTATTGTTTCCTGTAGTGGTGGATGTGTACGAGGATGTTTTTCTTAATGAGATTCAAGGGCTACCTTCTCATAGAGAGGTAATATTCTATATCAAATTGTACCCCAAGATGAAACTGATATCCAAATAGACATATTTAATAGATCCCTTAGATCTTCATGAGATGAGGTTATAATCGGAGGACGTGTAGGATAAGGGGTTTGTAAGACCTATTGTTTCACCATGGGCAGCCCCTGTGCTTTTTTCTGAGAAGAAAGATGGGAGTTTGAGGTTGTGCGTGGACTTACAATGCCTGAACTAGGTGACCATGAAGAAAATGTACCCACTGTCGAGATTTGATGACCTCTTTGACCAGCTGAAGGGGGATAAGTGGTTCTCAATGATAAACCTCAGATCATGCTACCACCATCTTTGGGTATGTGATGAGGATGTACCAAAGACGACCATTAAGTGTTGTTATAGCCACTATGAATTTTTGGTGATTATTTTTTGTGTGAAAAATTCTCCAATAGTGTTCATGGGCCTCATTAATAGGATCTTTTAGCCCTACCTCATCCAGTTCATCATGGTCTTCATTGATGAAATATTGGTATATTCAGCATTGGAGGAGCATCATGCTACACACCTGCAAATAGTCCTAGATACACTCCGAGAGAACCAACTTAATGGTAAGCTCTTGAAGTGTCAGTTATGGTTGTAGGCATTCCACTTTCAGGGACATGTTATCTCAGAGGTTGGATTTGAAGTATATATGGTGAATACAAAGTCTGTTCTTGCTTGGGAGCCTCCCAGGAGCATGACTGAGGTGTAATGATTCTTGGGGATCGATGATTACTATCAAAAGTTTGTACCCGACTTTTCCACGGTAGCAACACCCTTATCATCATTGACATGGAAGGGACAACCTTTTGTGTGTACGGAGAAATTCCAGTAGTGTTTCCAGTACTAATGAGGATACTGACTAGTACCCCCATCTTAATACTACTAGAGGAGGGCATTGGGTATGTATTTTACAATGAAACATCATGGATCGGGATCGATATTGTCCTAATGCAGGAAAAAGCGGTGATCGCTTATGTCTCATGATAGTTTAAGAAGCATGAGTATAACTAAGTGACCCACGACCTAGAGTTGGAAGTAGGGGTATTTGCATTGAAGATGTGGAGATTCCACATAACGGGAGATCAGTTTACTATTTATTTTCACCACAAGATTCCCAAGTATATCTTCATCCAGAAGGACCTAATACTGAGAGAAGAAAAATTTCTAGAGTTCCTCCAAGACTATGATTTTTAGATAGTCTATAATTATGGAAAGGGGAACGTAGTGGAAAACACACTCAGTAGGAGGACCGGGTTGCAACTGGTGAGTGAGGTGACAGAGTATTTATCCGCGATACAGGTATCCCTCATGGATGATGGTGAAGATGTTTACCTCCAGTAGATGGTTGTTACTACCCCACTCGTATAAAAAGTCTGAGAGGCCCATCTGGGAGATGTTGACTATGAGGCCCGACATGCTCAGTTATCTTTAGGACGGTCTCTTGGTAGATTTTTGATAGGTGGTAAGCACATCATCCTTTTCAGAGGTAGACTCTTAGTACCGGTGGCGTTGTGGGAGGAGTGTTGATGGAGTTCAATAATTTTGTCTAGCAGTACATCCTGGGGTGGAAAAGATGTACCAAGACCTCTGGTGTCAGTGCTAGTGTCTTAGGATGAAGAAATTCAGTGGCCGAGTTCTTTTCATGATGCCACACTTGTTAGTAAGCGATGGTCGAGCACTAGGATCTTGTAGGCTTAACTCAGCCACTCAAGGTAACAGAGTAGTAATGGGACGGTATCTTGATGGACTTTGTGATTGGGTTACCACATACGTCTTGAGTTCATGAATCTATTTGGGTGATCGTTGAACGACTCACCAAGTCGGCGCACTTCCAACCCATCTGGAAGTAGGGAATGGTAGAGGGATTGAGACGCCTATACATCCAAAATATAGTGTGGCTTAATGGGGATCCTTAAATGGTTGTCTTAGATCACGACGCTCGCTTTACATCCCGGTTATGGAAGGGATTAAAAGAGGCATTCAGTATACAACTACACTTGAGCATATATTTTCAACCCCATGCGGATGGTCAGATGGAACAGATGATACATACCGTGGTGGACATGCTTTGGGCTTGCATCCTTCACTTTGGTCGTAGTTGGGAGGACCACCTTCCACTGGGGGAGTTTTCATACAACAACAGATATCACTCCACCATTGGCATGGCACCATTTGAGGCCTTATATGGGAAACCTTACAGTCACCCATATACTAGACAGACCCAAGGGAATCGATATTCATGGGTCCATAGCTGGTACGGGCTACCACTGAGAAGGTTCATATCATCTAGGAGTGGATGAGGACTGCATAGAGTAGTCATAAGTCTTATGTTGACAAGAGATAAAGAACCTTGAATTTCGAGAAGGGGAATCATGTGTTCCTTCAGGTATCACCTTGATGAGGGTTGCAAAGATTTTTCCAGGTTGGAAAACTATCTCTGAGGTTTATCAGTCATTTTTGGATCCTGATCAGAGTTGGTGACATGGCTTACCTTTGAGCTCTTCCCCCATAGATGCACCAGGTGAATAAAATTTTCCATATGTCACATCTGGGGAGGTACATGCATGATCAATCGCACGTCATCGACTGGGGTGAGTTTTACATTGATGATGGGGAAATGTTTGTAGAGTTCCCAATGGAGATCGAGGATCAGAAAGATCAGGTCCCACACAGATGGTTGATTCCTCTAATGTGTGTCTGAGGGTTTCATGTCAATCTGTATGAGAGCACTTAGGAGAAGGAGTCTCATATTAATGATTAGTACTCCCATCTTTTTGTTTAGTTGTTGTTTTGGATTTCAGGGATGTAAATACATAAGGTGGGGAGAATTTAATCTCTCAAAATTTCTGTTAAATTTTTTTATTTATATGGAATTATTTTTATACCGCAAAATATGACGGCACATAATTCTAAGGTCCGAAGAGCTCAGAACAGAATTCTGAATTTTTAAGGTATATATAGTAATTGTGTGAGTGAGATTTTCTATATTATTAACCATCACTCATATCAAAAATCGGATGTAATAGTTGAATTTAGAATGACAGGAATCACCTAGAAATGACTTATCATTAGCTGGCAATGGTTGAGCATAAAATTTATTTTCTTCACTTTTTGAGAAAAGTAATAAAATAATTTAAAATAATTATTTACATTTCTTTCTCAACTTTGTGTCACGGATGGAGACTCTGAGGGGTGGTAGCATGGCAATGACGATGTGAATCAGCAAGGCTCATTAATGGCTCATTAATCTCACTACGTAATGACACTTTAATGACTCATAACAGGGATGCTAGTTTTTTAATTAAATAGTATAACTATGCGATGTCACATCATAATGGGAATGTGGAAATGTAATCTAATTTATAGTTATACATGCTGTGGAAATTAGGGTTAAATGTTTTCGAGGTTTCTCTAGAGAACCATTGATGAATTTCTACCCCAGTAAAGAATATAAAATGCCAACAGAACTCTATCTACTTTGTCATGCCTTATGAATATCAGAGCCTATAAGTGATGTCAGTGTCTTAACCCCTCGAGGATGAACGTGAGGAAACAAAATTAAAAGAGGTAGGGGTTTTTTAATAATTGTTCTTCCACATCCATTTCTAGAAATGATGAACATGGGTCAAACCAAGAATAGGTTGACCTGTGATTCAAGCATTTATGTGGGATGGTGTAACATTCTTAGGGTCCTATTTTTGTGTTTCAAATAATGGTATGTAACGATTAAACGAAGAGTCTTCAAACCTCCCCCATCTTTAAACCTTTTAATGCGGAGGTTGAGGGATAACATGAACAAACACCTGGACATCTTTATTTGGGAGCTCATGGTGAATTTTTTGTCTGAAGTGATTACAAGGTAGCATTGAAAGCTTCGCAGTAAAACGGATTCCCCTAGAGGATGTATGAAAAGGAAGCATAAAGAACATATCATTGGAGTGTGTCTGGTGGCTACAAAAGGATCAATAGGCACACAGGTGGCATCAGTTGCAGCATGCGGCGACATCGGTGTCATGTGCCAACCGCATGTCAGACGATAGGAGCAGGCCATCGACCGTGCCCACAGCTAGGTGGAGTGGCGCACCGGTGTAGTGGAAGCTGTGGCCAATGAGGCCTTGGTGCTGAAGACCCACTATGCCAGCAAGGAACCACATCGACCTGGGTCAACCTGCGAATCGAGCCCATGGTTGATGTGGAGGGTGGCCAATCATCAATGGTTGCTGGTGCTGGAAGGAGCGGTCTACTCCTTGCGGGCGGCTCTTAGACAGGGAGGGATGAGGTGGTCTACTACCTCCCTAGAGAACCCCACCGGCCGCTAACATGGCCGGTTTTCGAACCAGCGGGTCTTGCCCCCCAGCCAGCCGCACCACCATCAGGACGGCCCGGTCTCACTACCCAGCATGCAAGAACCGAGCCCAGTAGGCTGGACCTGCACTGGCGGGCCGTACCCCACACTGTTGGGTCCGACACCGTGCATTCCATACCTAACCCATGCCGACGCACCAGACCTCTTCCAGCTAGCTGGACCCTCACCCCTTTGGGTCGGGCCGGACTAGACCGGGTCGTCGGGCGACTCGGTGGGCTGGACACTATTCCAACCCGACTGGGACCAGCGAGGCCTATTGGGCATGGGCCACTAGCCAGGTTTTGCTAGACTGACCCCAACCTATAGCGGGTCAGGTTAGGTCCGTCAGAATAAACCAGCGTTTGTGGAACCCCAAAGTCGAGTTGGTCTGGTCGATCAGACCCGGTCGGAGCAGGCCCTATTGCAACCGGGCCCCTAATTACTAAAACATCCATATCTTACAAACCGTATGTCCGATTGATGGGCCGTTTGTGGAGTTGGGACCCTTTCGAGGAGGAAGATCTTTAATAATTATTTTTAATGACTTTAATTTAAGATGAGGAGTGATGAATCGATTGAAGAGTGGATCTACCAAGCACGCTACGTACAGAACCCTGTGGTTGGCAGCAACTTGAAGACTGGTGGACAATCGCCAAGTAGGAAATTGCTATGTGTAACCCAGCCGGCCCATGGTTGGGAGAGACTCTCTATGACCCGAAAGACCCATGGTACTCAACATGTGGAGTAGCTTAGTTTATCCAATGTGGGAAGCAGCTCTATGTGACACAACAGACCCACAGTGAGGAACGAATCTATGTGACCCAGCATACCCACAATACTCATCCGGGAGGAGTACCAAAATAATTCATGGTTAGAGGGAAGAGACTTTGTGTGACTAGGCATAACAAATATACTTTTTAGAGGAGGAGTTCACCAGGGGATGAGGATTTTGAGATTTGTGATGGACGATGCAATTGTTACTACCTTAGAAAATACTGGGTGTGAGTTGTCTTGTGTTTCATGCATTACTTTGAGGAATTACTATGTGTTATTTTCTTATATTTTGGAGTCCCTACAGATTACTTTGTTACTCACCTCTGCACAGGCTTCACCTGCACGTGATGTGTCTGGTGTTGACGACAGACGCTTCGATAGGGGTGCTCCGGGAGACGGGATAGACAGACGCTATGACGGTGGACTAGGTGGACTTGGACCAGGAGGGGCCCATTAGGACTCAGTGGACAGAAAGTAATACATAGGATTCTAGTAGAATAAATTCTATAATGATTAGGTGTGGTTTATTGGAGATGGACATCCAATCACTTTTCTTACATTACAGTTTTCAGTAATTTCTCTTCAGTTTTTATTCTGGCCAGCATTCTCTCAGCTGTACTTGTATTCAGTTTATTTAGTGGTATGTTTTTTCCCTTTTGTGAGTTGGGACATGGTTGGGCATGTGTGTACGTACATTTATACATGCTAATGCCTCCAACTAGTAGGTTGACTTATTCGGCGCTAGTCGCCAACCCTTGGCCTTCAGGAGGCGGGCTTAGGGTAGTCACGGAACATGCCCCAAGGGACGGGTCATGAGAAATGGATTTAAAGAATAAATTGAATATAATTTTATAATTTAATCCAATTTTGGTCATTGGGAATAACTTAGCATTGAAATTGGGCATAAATATAAGTAAATATTTTGATATTTTTTACTTCTTAAAAACATGTTTTTTTGTTTTTCCAATGGGAATTAATTTTAAATTAATTTATTAAAATTTTATGTTATGAATTTGGTGAAATGGAATCCATAATTGGAATCAAAAGTTCAAATTTTGTAAATAGGTACCTTTTATTTTTATACATTATGAAAAGTAACTTCTGTTATTATTCTATTTACCATGTTTAAGGGTAAATCTGGTAAATAAAGGTAAAACAATATATTATAATAATATTAAACTACCCTAATACATTTCTCAATCATTATAGATGATATATCTCTAACCATGGGCATACATACATCGATTTTGGGGCCTCATATAGCCACTTTCATGTGAAAATGATATTTTATAAGAATTGATTTAAATTAAAGAGAAATATTACATAAAAATTCATCTTTTACTAAAACAATTTTAATATGGGGTTATATAACTGATATCTTTGACCATTAAAGTCATTAGAAAGATAAAATTTTTACCTACATCATGATATTTTACTTATACATTTTAGACATTAAATAAATAAATTTATTTATGACACAATGATGATGTAGTGATTGATTCATTAATAAAGGATTCAATAAATGACATGACTCAGTCATGCCATAGAAGAAACATAAATTGGATGGAGTTAATGAAATTATTTAAGGTATATTAAATATGATATTATAATAGATTTATAATATACCTATTTATAATTTAGTTTTCATTAATTCAAAAATGAAAAAGAAATGAAAGTAGCGTTCATTCATCCGCATGACTTACCGTCTCCATGAACGGTGAATTTCATTACTTATCTCCAAATGTTATGGAATATTATAAATACATATATAATCAATATAAATACATATATAATGAATATATTTGAAACTTAAATCATGAATAATATTTTGGAGATGATGGACTTTTGACCACATATACAATTTACATCAAACATGTTCATGTTCGAATAAAGTACCGAATGTCGAAAAAAATGATAGATACAAACTAAAATAATTAGGTAATTATTATAACAGAATAATAGGTGATATAAAATGAATAATAAACCTGAAAAATGTTCTGAATCAAGTATAAATTAACTTAATTTTATTATTCATGAATATAAAGAATGAACGAGACAAGTCAGACTCAAGGTAAGGGAATACGTCTCAATATTTTTTCTTTGAGGCATATTTTGGTTTATAAACGACCTTATTTTATATGGTGTATAATTATACCAATTTTCAATTAATTTAATTCAATGGTTTTCAGAAGGAATATTTTTTTCTGAAGCATTTTACTAAATTAAACAAGGTAATGTTTCTTTTTAACATACGTAGTGACAACAACCTTTCTGCCGCCATGAGCTTTATTTGTTATTTGGCTTCCTCAACAAGACATAGTATTTTTAAAAGGAAAATAAATACCATATACCCATTTTACACATTTTTGTATTGAAAATTGTATTGAGATCTCATATTATGTCAATATTTTAAAATGATATATTTTGATTGCAATATGGAAGTGTCATCTTTCCTTTATGTCTTTTTTATGTGTTATGATTATGTTATGGTTACTGGGAATTGTTAAATATATAGGTGGTTCTATGATAAAAAGAGGTTGGATGAGCCTGAGATATCTCTCTTATGCATTGGGAAACATAAAGGAAGTAATTAGTAATGTTCAACATAAGAGGTTTAGGGAAGATACTGTGATGGGTATTCCAAATGTAATTCCATATGTAGCTCTGAATGCTACAATGTAAGTATGTTACAGATGCCACTAGTTACCTTTATGATTTAGGATTTCTATGTGTTAGTCATAAATCTTATGGTTTCATGAGTTATGCTAAAGAGATTATGTTTTATGATTGAAAAGTATGATTTCAATGATTTTTCTGTATTCATGGACTATTGTTTCCTTTCCTTAATTTATAACTCCTATTGAGATTTTTATGCTTATCCTGGGTTTTTGAAATGTTTTTCAGAGGGTATAACGAAGGGTAAGAGAAAGGAAGAAATCAAGAAGATTTTTATCAAGGAAAATATGTCATATGTTATTTAAGATGTTTTATTATTGTGAATAAAATTGGATAGAGTAGAAGTGTCTACTTTGTAATATTTGAGATGTTATGTAATAGTTATGGCATAATTCTATAAAGCTCTAAACATAAAAAGATCCTCAATATGTATTCTTGACCTAACTCAAGATTACGTAATATTTAAGGCTGGTTTCTTATCGTTGGTATTAGAGGTCGGTTTAGAAAACTTTTGGGATTAATATTTTTTTTGTTAAACACATGGTTAGTTTCTATGTATATTTTTTCAGTTAAATCATTGTTTTATAAATTTTTAGATAAGACAAGTTTAGTTATAAATGGAAGGATAAGGATCTCATAAAACATTTATATCTATTCCTGATTAATTGATTGAAATAATTATTTCACAGTAAAATTAGGATAATTTTGAAACATTTTCTATCATAAAACTCACTTCCAAGCAATTGTTTGAGATATCAAACACTTACACTATACCTTGATACCATCGTGGATCATGGGTTGTATTTAATAAAATCCTATATTCTCAATATTATCATATTTTGAATAAAGGTAAATATTATCAAGGAATTTTTAAATATTTTACCATATCACAAGATTTTGAAGCATATTATGATTTTAAAAAGGCACTAAAGAAGGAGACCCTTGGGCCACCAATTTATATTTTCCTTTAAAATACAGTCTTTCAACCCATACTTATAGTATTTTGAAAGGACCTTTTATTTGAAGTTTAAACACAAAATCAGTTCGACTATTTTATATATATCATGTTTTATCGAATGTTTTGAAATTATACGTCATACTTGATTATTTTCCAAAACTACTTTTCTGTGAAAAACCATATGACCTATGTCGTACAAGGTGTATTTATAAAATGGAAGAAAATGATTTTAAAGGATATCTAAATAATTATTGAAATTCATGTACCTTCTCTATGTGAACAAACTAATGATGAAACCAGGTGCAGACCATGATCAAGGTACGATGTTATTTCTTATGGGAATAGTTTTATTTTATCATATTGATGTGAAATAAAAAAATGTCAATATATATAAGATTTCATTAATTTTGAGGTTGAGTTCATTATGATTTGGGTTGAAAATGAGAGGTATAAGGTAACCATTGTGGTTAAAACATGTTAGGGTTATTTTTGAGTTTTTTAAAAGGGAAAACCCACAAGATGGGTTAAAACCAGTTATGTCTAAAAAGGTCATGGGAATCAAACCCACAACTGAAGGGTGATAAGGGAACAATAACTACCACAATACTACAAGAAGTACCTGGTTAGTATGACTCATTATTTTTAGTTATATGATTCTATGAATCAGGAATATGATGATTTTGGGAAATTATGTTTTATCAAATGGATATCCTTATTATAGGAAAATTATTTGGTGATTAATTTATAAATGTTACTTTAGAAGACGTTCTCTCCTTTGAAAAAATATATGCCCAAGTAAAATAGAATACTATGGGATATTATTTTATAAGTAATTGTTGAATTTTTATTTTGGAAGAATCAATTTTTTAATTGTGTACATATAGAGATTTGGGTTATTTATGGAAATTATTAATCTACTATAGAGAATATGTGATTAAGTTTATTAAAATTCATTATGAGACTTTAAAAGTAGTCATTGTTATTTAGAGATAAATGTTAAGATTTACCGTGGAAGACTATATGATCAAATCCTTATAAATTTTTAGTTCCAAACATAGTTTAGTTAATTTTGAATAATTTAAAGGGAAACCATTTGTTGGATAGTCTTTATTAAACCTTGGGTATTGTTTGCTGAATTTTGGAGATTAAGAGTAGTGTTTCTTTCTTTAAAGGATTATCCTTTATAGGGATTATCTGATATTGTACTAACCATTTTGGTTTTAGTTAATATATAAAGATAGGGGAAATAATTGTTCATCGTTTGTGGATTATTTCATTCTCTAGGAGTTGATTCTAGCATTTTAGGTGTGAGAAAGTCATCTTGAATACTCATCGTCTGGAGAAAAGATGTGTTTGAGGTTGATATTTATTAATGGATGAAACTGTACTTGACAATCAAGTATGTTTTCTTATTTTCTTATTCAAGATCATAAATAATTTCTCAACATTATGAAATGGATCTTAAAACAAAAATCTTTTCCACTTACTTTCCCTATAGTGGAATCAATGACCATTAAACCCATCACATGTTTTTTGTTTTCCACTACAAGAAAATAGTGTTTTAGCCGCAGTTTTTTCACTGTAGTTTTCAAAAAATCCCTTGTTTTTTGATTGAAAAAATTTAGTAGCGGTTTTGAAAACTGTAGCTCAATGTTTTTAAATTATTTTTTATAAAAGTTTTAAAATTTATTCCAAAAAATTTACAAATTTTTAGTTGCGGTATTTTTTAAAAATTTAAAAATTTAAAAATTTAAAAATTTAAAAATTTAATTTATTTTTTATTATTTATTTATTTTTTAAAATCAAATATAGTTTATTATTTAAAATTTTGATTATTTATAATGTGTCAATTAATAAATATTTATAATTATTATTTTTAAACTAAAAAAAATCACCATCAAATTAAAGAACATACATCCATAATAAATGATCGCAACTTCTAATCTGGGAGTCCATTTCATCTCTATAAACAGTGAAATCGAGGATTATCAAATTAGATAAAACCAAGTGAGATTTAAGTCAAGTTATAATTAAAGGAAAAATATATTCAGATTTCAAAATTTGAAAATTGAACTTGAAATTCAAATGACCATAACTTTCAATCAGGACATCAGTTTGGGCTCTACCACATATCAAATCAAAGCATGTGATGAGATCTATGCCATTTAGGTTTGGTAAAAACTCTTTGAGTATTGTATCCCCTTTTATTATACCATAATTGGCCATAAGGCCTCTGAAAAAGAGGGTTTTGTTGGAGATGTTGGATTTTTAAAATTCAAAAGGATATAAATATTGATCAAGGTGTACATTCAGCCCGTGCCATATATTATATCAATGCTCATTTAATGATCTTTGATTTGACTTGTTGTAGCCCTGAAAAAAGTGTCTCAGATCACATTTTAGTTCATTTAAGAGTTTTATGGTTTTTAGAGGTTCTTAATGTTTTATGATTTATTGATTTATTGAATTATTTATTTATATAATATTAATTAATTTATTAATATAATAATAAATATATATATTTTATTTATATATATATATATATATTTATCAATTTATTTATTGATAAATCTATTTATTTATTTATTAATTGGTTGTTATTACCCATTAATTATTAATTTTCTTAATTTTTTTTAATTAATTATAAATTAGTTATTAATTAATTAATAATTTTTAGGTCGTTAAACATTTATTATTTATTTACTTATTTTTTATTCATTATTAATTAGCTAATTATTTATTATTTATTAATTCTTTTTTATTAATTATTTATAAAATATTAAATATTAAATATTAAATATTAAATAATTATTATTAATTATTAATTATAAATTAATATGAATTATGAATTATTAATTATTAATTAATTAATTATTTATTTATATATTTATATATTTATGTATTTATGTATTTATGTATTTATGTATTTATTCGTTATGTATTTATTCTTTATTCTTTATTATTTATTATTTATTATTTTATTTTTAATTTTCTAATTAATAATTTATTATTAGTTTATTATTCATTTATTTATTATTTGTTTATTTATACAGTATTTATTAAATATTTTTTAGTTTTTGTTTATTTTTTAAAAATTACTTAATAATTTATTAATTATTTATAAATTTTTAAAAATTAAAAATTAAAAATGAAAAATGAAAAATGAAAAATGAAAAATTTATTGTTTACAATTTAACATTTAATATTTAATATTTAATATTTAATATTGATTATGTCTTATGTATTATTTATTATTCATTATTCATTAGTTATTAGTTTTTATTTTATTTTATTTTGTTATTATTTTTTATATATCTATTATTTATTAATTATTTATTTATTTATCATATATTAAATTGTTTTTTAATTGATTTATTGTTTTTACATTACATATATATTATAAATTATCTATTATCTATTATATATTATGTATTATGTATTATATATTATCTATTATCTATTATCAATTATATATTACATATTAAAAATAATATATAATATATAATATATAGTATATTATAAATTATATATTATAAATTATAAATTATATACTATAAATTATAAATTATAAATTATAAATTATATATTATATATGATTTATGATATATTATATATTATATATTATATATTCTGTATTATGTATTATGTATTATATATTATGTATTATATATTCTGTATTATGTATTATATATTATGTATTATATATTATGTATTATATTTTATGTAATATATATTATGTAATATATATTATATATTATATATTATATATTATATATTATATATTATATATTATATATTATATATTATATTTTATAGTTTATATTTTATATTTTATATATAATACATTATACATAGTATTTTAGATATTAGATATTATTTAGTATTTATTATTTACATGTTACTATTCATTGTTTAATATTTACTATTTTGCATTTACTATTTATTAATTACTATTTACTATTTATTATTTACTATTTTTATTTACCATTTTTTCCATATTATATATTTCATTATTTATTATTCATTTGTATTCTATTTATTAATTAGTAATTAGTAATTGCTAATTAATAATGATTGATTAACAATTATTGATTTATAATTATTGAATAATATTTAATTAGTGTGTATCTATTTCTTATGTATTATTTATTTTTACAATATATATATTTATAAGTATATTAAATTTCAATATACTGACCACATGAAGAGCCTGCTGAAGTGGTAATATCTTTGGAGAATTAGCAAGAGATATGGTGTTAAATCTCACCCAATAAAGAATTTTTATATATGTCATGGGCATGAGCATGGACATGGGCATGTGCATAGGCATGGATTTTTGCGTATAGATGGGGCATGGTAATAATAAATAATAAATAACAAATACTTTATTAAAATAAATAAATAAATAAAATAAATAAATAAATAATACAATAAAAAATAGAAACAATTTAGCAACTATTCAAACCACCACTAAAAAACTGACGCTAAATCCTTCTACGAAGATTTAGAAAAACATTGATAATTATTTCCTGAAACTAGATTTAGAAATGGTTTTCCAAAAACTACCGTAAAAGGATTTATCGACGGTTTACACCACCGCTAAATGAAAAAAAAAACTATCGCTAAATATAAATTTCGGTGTAAATTTATGGTTGTTACCTTTCTCCTGATCATGATTTCCATTTCTCTCCATCAGAACGTGACACTTAGTTTTCTTTCCATATCCATGTTTTCCTATATAAAAACCTAGTATGTGTTATCCTGGGTTACCTTGGTACTTCTCATTCTTTCTTTTAAATTGATCATTTTATTAACCCTTTTTTAATATTATATTTTTAATGATGTTTTCGAGCCCAATTCTAAAATTCCGATGACGTAATTTCCAAAAGGGTGGAATGATGTAACGACTCAGGCATTTATAGAATAATACTTTTTTGATTTCTATTAATATTAATGAAAAAGATATTAATTTTACATTAAATGTGATGCTTTTTTCGATAGCGTACTTGACATGCAATAATGGTTTCTCAAAAATCTTACATTGACACAACATTGAGTTATTATAAGAAATAATACAATAATAATATTGTTATTTTAAATGGTAGTTAATGCCTAGCCATTGGAATGACATGAATGAATAATATCAACTGAATTTTGAAATATGGTTTACACATGTTTAAATAAGGATTCATTGGTTAATAAATTTATTAGATACAGAAATAAAAACTAATTGAATATAAAGGATGTGTTTTTATAAAAAGATGTTGAAAAAGAGAGTAGTTTTGTTTATAAAATCATATCACTTATTAGGGATTTTTATTTAATTATAAATATATTTTATATTTCCAATGAAATGTTTTAAATTGATCTTATTTGTGTTCTAGATATGAAATAAGAACAAATTCAATTTTTTAGATAAAAGATGAATTTTTCTAAAACATCTCTTTTACCACCTTTTGAGGAATACCCACTTTAAAATTTAGTTTTTATCACTATTATATTGTCAATTTGAAAAAAAAAATCTTCTTTAGATTCAAGAAATCAAAATTTACTTTGGGTGAATTTTTGATATTTTTTTGATAACTGTCATTTTAAGATGAATAGTAAAAATACGCTATAATTGAAATCATATTTTTCCACTAAGATAATATAAATGTATAATCATATTATTTAATGGTCTTTGTCATGACCCATCCCAATGGGGCCCATGCCGCAACTCCCCAAGCACGCCTCAAATAGTCCAGGGGCTAGTGACTAGCACCGAGTAGGAATATCACTAACATGGGAGGCATTGCCTATAAACCTCTACACACACACACATCTCCAAGCCCAAAAAGCTGAAAAGTAAACAACTACAAAAAATTTAAATGCATGTAAACAGTATAATCCCAACCAAAAGAGTATGATAGAAAATTAAAGTACAGTAATGTAAAACCCTTGTCCAAAAGTACATGCCCACTAAAAGAAAGTCTGCAACAAACTCCAACCTGTAAGGAAAGCTACTGGGACTGCAATCCTTAGCCATAGGAACACACCTTGGCCTGCCTGATCTCACTGAGCACCGTCCGATCCTGGTCCACCTAGAATCCTATCAAAGGCTCGTACATCTTCACTTGACATGACACGTGCGGGCAAATCCCATGCTGGGGTGAGTATAACAATACCCAGTAAGACACCTCAAAAACCACAAAGGAATACAAAAAAGGAAAATAACAAAAAAGAGTGATATAGTCACCTCTACACAGTATATGTTTACATAACATATAACAAGAATATCCAGATATACTCATACTTGATCGACTATCATGAAACCAACACTAAGGTCCAGCTCAAAGATTCCACTAAGCACGTAACTGGGAGAACACACTCCTAGGTCTGAAGAGAGAGACACGAAGTACTCGATCCGGGAGAACCTATTCCACATGTACTTATGAATATGATGCTCAGATGAGGATCACAACTAATAGCTATGGGGTGATTCCAATAACTCAGTCTGAACTGATCCTCTAGGTCGAGGATCAGTGCCTGGGTAAGGTAGGTCACGTTGATACCAAGAACACTACCTAGGGTACCTGGAGGAAATAGGGGATCCAACTCTATGTCTCATAGAGGGTATTCCAACAACTCTATTCAGGAAGTCCTGCTAAAGGGTTCATACTCCTATATATAGGAAATGATACCATAAACTGTTAGGGGAAAGAACAATGGTACGAACCCTAAGAAAACTAGCTAATGTCGTAGAAGACAAATGGATCAAGCCATATAAAATAGGTTACACGACATGTAGTAGGGTTACAAACCATGTTCCTTGACTTTGGGTACTTCCTGTGTAAACGACCCGTGTCATTCTTCCAAGCTGTGTAAAACTCAACTACACGGCGTGTAGAAGGATCACATGCCATGTTCCTTGACTTCAGGTACTTCCCATGTAAACGGCTTGTGTCATTAGTCTTGTCATAAAACAATTAACTATACGACGTGTAGAAGGATTACACAACATGTCCGAGTGTCCGGGGTTTGCTCTGTGTACACTGGCCATGTGCCCGTACACATCCTCAACCTGTATCGCCATCCCCATGTACCAGTACACGGGGTATCTCGTGTATCTGGCTGGGTCTGTCCGGGGAAGGGTATACACACCTTGTCCTTGGCCGTGTACCCAACCTGTGTCTGTGTACTCCCGGAGTACATGCCAGGTGGTCCACCGACAAACACACGCCGTGTAGTCGGGATTTCTCTAAAAACTTTGTCTTCCTCTTCACGCCTCAGTCGGATCTCCAGATTCATTATCTCTCTTCTATTCATCCCGATACTACAGATCATGGTTTGTTCCATCATACGAACACCTAATCGGGTGTTTTCGGGCCTGCGATCAGGTCGTAAACCTCCAACGATCCATCCGAAGTAAAAACACATAAAAAATAATATCTCTCAATCCGCTCCGAATCATCCGCTGAAACCGTAATCGTAGCTCTGTACCATCATCCAAATGTTGGATCTACAATATCAAATTGTCGTACCGACAAACGAATGTGAAACCATCGATTTACTCCAAGAACATCAAGAATGAGAAAAAACAGAAAGTCTACACAAAGAACAGGGAATTGAATTGCAAAATCGAACAAGAGGGAAGAGCCTCGATCATTTTTCATGATGATCTGGGTTCATCTCTGTTAGATCAAAACCAAAATAACCATCAAAAATCAATCCCCAAAATCCCCACAAAAGCCCATCCCACAAGAAGGATCGATCTGCGGGATAATCTGTTCGTTGATTAGTCCATGTTCATCGTAGGAATCAAGAATGGGGAAGAAATCAAAAAGATATCAAACACCCTACCGGGATCCACTGAGTTCATTGGTAAAGATCTGGTCATCGCGTTGTCTTCGCCGACGAATCTCGTCAAGAATGTTGTCGCCGCATTGGGAGGTTTTCTCTAGATCTTCCTAGCGTCTCCAGGGGAAATTCATGGTTATGAGATCTATAACCCTAATCCCCTATGAAACCATTATCTAAAAAGATAAAAGATATTTGTTGCAACAAGATTTTATGAAATATTTTTATGAAATATTTTATTACTGTTACGTCCAAAAACTATATTTCACCACTGACCTGCGCTAACCGATGTTAGGCCTCGCCTAAGGAAAACTCACTGCTATGAACGTAATGGTGCCATCAGATTTATGATCTGAGCACCTGTTCAGGAGTTATTCCACTTTTTCAGGAAAACCACATGCACACATTATTTAATTATTTAATTAAATTCAAATATTGGTTCCTGGCTCACCGATCCTTGGAACTCCACGCCGTCTCAAATACTGGTCTCAAAATAATTTCCATATAATATTAAAATAATACATGGGAAACAATCTGGGGCATTACATCCTCCCCGCCTTAGGGATTTACGTCCCCAAAAATCCAAAACAAAGGCTAATTAAAAAGATGTGGGTACTGTGCATGGATCTGAGCCTCCTACTCCCACTTTCTCTCTTGGAGATTCTCGTGCTTCCATCAGAAAAACACCAAGGGAATAGCTCGCCCAAGAAGGATCTTCTCATGCCGATCCTCAACCTCCCCTAGGTACTCAGAAAAGGTCGCTCCATCATCGATGTCCAGCTTTCCCCAGTCTATAACGTGCGATGGATCATGCACGTACCTCCTCAGCTACGACACATGGAAAACGTTGTGTACCCGGTCCATCTGAGGAGGTAGATCCAAGCGGTACGCCAACTCACCAAATCTACTCAAAATCTAAGAAGGGCCGATGAACCTCGAAGATAGATTTCCTCCTAGACCAAATCATCACAATCCCCGTCGATGTGAGACCGGAAGGAACACATGGTCTCCCTCCTCGAACTCAAAGGGCCTCCGTCTCCTGTCGGTATAAGACTTATGCTGACTCTTTGTAGTCTTCATTTTCTCCGGGATGACCTGCACCTTCTCCGTAGTAGATCGCACTATCTCTGGGCCCATGAGTGCCGACTCTCTAAGGTCAGTCTAACAAAGTGGTGACCTGCAAGGTCCCCCGTACAAAGCCTCAAATAGTGCTATACCAATAGTGGAATGATAACTATTGTTGTAATAAAATTCTACCAGTGGTAAGTGATCCTCCCAGCTACAACTGAAGTCAAGTATGCAAGCTCGTAGCATATCCTTCAGAACATTGATGGTCCGCTATGTCTAACCATTAGTCTAAGGATTATACATTGTGCTCAAGCATAACTAAGTCCCAAAAGAATCATGAAATCCCTTCCACAAACAGGATGTGAAAAAAGCATCACATTCTGAGATGATCATTGATGGCACTCCATTAAGTAAAACTATATCTTGCACGTAGAGGCGTCCCATGCTCTCTGCTGAACTCTTCTCTCATATGGCTTGGAAGTGGGCGTACTTGGTGAGTCGGTCAATGATCACCCAGATGAGATCTTGTCCCCTGGACATACATGGTAAACCCATCACAAAGTCCATGGATATCCCATCCAACTTCCACTCTGGCACCTCAAGGGGCTGAGTCAAGCCTGCTAGAACCTGGTGCTCAGCCATTACTTGCTGACAGGTAAGGGATCGAGAAACAAACTCTTCCACACACTTCTTCATTTCTGGAAACCAGAACTGATGTCGGAGGTCTGAGTACATCTTTTCCACACCTGGATGCGACGCCAAAGGAGATGTAAGGATCTCCCTCAGAACCTCCTCCCGCAACATCACTGGAACTACTGCACATCCTCGGAAAAGAACAACGTGCTCCCCACCTTTTGAATATCCATCAATAGCATCACCTACGGATATCTGAGCAAGTAAACTATCACAACTAGAATCCCTAAGCTGTGCTTCCCTGACTTTTTGTAAGATTGGAGGGGTAACAACCATCGACTGAAGGTAAGCTCCCTCATCTCTATCCATGACATATGTCTTTAAATAACTTTCTCTTCCCCTAATCCAGCAACTATGAACTAGAATTCCAGCTGAGAGCATCTGCCACAACGTTACCCTTTCCAGGAGTATAAACAATCACAAAGTTGTAATCCTGTATGAACTCAATCCACTTCATCTATCTAAAATTCAGATCCTTCTGAGAAAAGATATATCTGAGACTCTTGTGATCAGTGTAGATGATAAACCGCTCACCCATCAGGCAGTGCTTCCACATATTCAATGTGAAGAATACCGCTGCCAACTCAAGATCATGGGTCACATTGTTCTGCTTGTGTGGTCTCAACCGACGTGATCCATAGGCAATCACCGCTTGGGTCTGCCTGGTTCCTGATGTGTCAAAGAGCACTACGTACTCGACACCCTCTTCTGGTAGTCTCAAGATAGGGGTGCTCGTCAGACTCTGTCACAACCGCTGAAAATCCTACTGGCATCTCTCGGTCCACACGAAAGGCTACCCCTTTCGGGTCAAAGCTGTCATGGGTGCTGAAATCCTAGAGAAATTAGGAATGAATCTCTAATAGTAGCCTGCCAACCCAAGGAATCTCCGCACCTCTGTCACACCCCGGGGTGGCTCCTATGCCAACACTACCCTTACCTTGGCTGGGTCCACTGCTACACCATATACCGAGATAACTTGTCCCATAAAGTGGACATTCTGCATCCAGAATTGATACTTAGAGAGTTTCTCGTACAACTAGTGCTCTCAGAGTGTATCCAAAACCATCTTTAGGTGCCTCATGTGTTCCTCCTCGGATACAGAGTACACAAGGATGTCATCAATGAAGACCAACACGAATCAATCTAGATAGGGATAAAAGATCATGTTCATGAGTCCCATAAACACTACCGAGGTGTTCATCACATTGAAAGGAATCACCAAGTACTCATAGTGACCGTAGCGAAATCGGAATGCAATCTTCGGTATATCTTCATCCCACACTCGCAACTGGTGATATCCTGATCGTAGATCAACCTTCAAGAACCATCATGCCCCTCTTAACTGGTCGAAGAGTTCATCAATCTTCAGTAGTGGATACTGGTTCTTCACGGGCACCTAATTCAAGCACCAGTAATACATACATAGCATTAAGCTCTCATATGCATTTTTGGAAAATAGCACTGGGGCCGCCCAGGGTGAAACACCGGGTCTCATGAATCCCTTCCTCTGCAGGTCTTCCAGCAGCACTCTCAGCACACGAAGCTCTGCAGGAGCCATCCGATATGTTGATATTGATATCATTGTCGTCTCAGGTTATAACTCAATGTAAAAAATCTATCTTTTGATGGGTAGGTAGTCTGAGGACATCCTCCAGAAAGGCATCCTCATACTTAGCCACTACTGCTGGAAACTGGAAACTCGTAACATCTACTGCGCCAACGGCTAGTCTAGCCAACTGATGTGAAATCGGTTTACCTTCCTACGCATGAGTCCATCCTGCGCTGCCTGGGTCTCCTTTTCACCGAAAAAGGAGAACCTTGTTATATCACTGTGGACACACCACACCCTTCACCTAAAACAGTTAATCTGGGCATGAACTATGGATTACCAATCCATACCAAGAATGACATCGTAAGGCCTCGACGCTACCACCAAGAGGTTCCAACCGAAAATCTCACCTCTAAGGGTCAAGTCACATTGTCTGCAAAGGTGTGTGATCTCTAAATCTTCTCCATTCAGTCTTTCTAAGAATAAGGGTTGAGTCAACGGATCAACTGGAATCTCAAGGTCTCGAATAAGATAAGCATCTAGAAAATAATGACTAGCACCTGTGTCTATCAGTACTGCAGCCAAATTAGAAAAGACACAGATTGTTCTACTAATCAATCCGGCAGTACCTGGGTCATAAGCCTCTACTGCCTGCAGCTGTCCTTGCCTCTGTCCACCAGCTCCCTAAGCCTAGGGTGGACCTCCTGGGGGTGGTGGTAAAGGGTCAAAATTACGACCACCTCTAACTGCTCTCCATGATATTCTTCCACATCCACCGCCTCGCAGATCGGTCTGCTCCACACGTTGCCTCTTCTTTGGTGGTCCATCCACTTCTCTTATGTCATTAGTATGATGGGTGATGTAGCATTGTCGTGCACACTTTCAAAAATATTTATACTAACTGAAAAATAGTAGCTGACCTAATTCAATCTCTTGAAGAGATTTTGCAGTCAATCACTCACTACATATAATTCACTACGAATATGTAAAATAAAATGACCAGAACTGATATTTGATAATTGAAAATGCAAAACTGAATGTAAATATGAAAATTCAATCCAATAGAATGAATGTAGACAAAATGATGTTTAGATAGAAAGGAGAAATTCCTGAGAGCATCACCTAGAGTGAACCTTCATCGTCTCATTATTAGTTTCAAATTTACTTAATGAAAATGCTCCATTGCATGCATGAACATCCTCCTCTACATATGGTTCTGAACATATGGTACTCTCAACGATCGTCAAGAGACCACACATCAACCTCCTCGATCGAGGGAAAATATTGCAGAAGTGAAAGCTAAACCTTGGGTGGCAAGTGGAGACACAAAGGCGCATTACACACTAAGATCCCCTTGGTATAACTCTATGCGAATAAGAATCATTAATAATGAATGTTCAAAGACTCGGGGTCATCACTAGATTACTCCCCTGGGAACATCCTCGGGTTAGCTACTCATGATCATGAGTATAAGAGATCATAGTGAAGAGAAAACGGGGAGAGAAAATAGAAGAGAGAAAGAAAAGAGAGAAAGGATAACAATTGAATTAAAATATGAAATGCTATTATAGAATGAAAATAAAATAAAATTCAATAATAAACTACATATAATGGCCAACAAAGTATATTCCTAAGTTTCCAACACTTTGAAATGAAGAGGGAGCACATTTTTATAAGGAGAGGGGATAACATTTTGTCTCCAAAATCTATCTACCAAATGTAGGCGCGTGAAGGACCTCATTAATGACAGAATTGAGAAATTTTTCCTTCTTGAATGTTTTCCCCCTACATCTCTCCATTCCTCCACAAACATTCAGCCTTATTGGTCCAGGTATGACGTTGTTATGACGGTTTAGGTTAGGATCATTGAATCTATCCAGGTGAGTCATTGTATTCCACAACAATGAGTTCCAAAGCATTAATGACCATGGTAATAAGGGGCTCCCATATTAGTTAAATTTCCTCCTACGGACTTCTTCCAGATCCATTTAAAATTTCATCTCAAATGATTTGGCCATTTATGAGATATGGTCGCAAGAACAAAATTATCCAATTCTGTGCACAGTTTTCAAGGCCTGACTTGTGAGCTGAATTTGAGCTTCCACATGATGGATTGATCTTTGGTTCCAGAAGTAAGAAATGAATCCCATCGAACATAGGAACATATAAAATAAGAATTGTGTAATTTGAATCATTTTAGAAAATGTTATGGCCGAAATATTATAATAAAAGAAAACTGTTTAAATCCAAAATATGCCATTTTTCCAATTTAGCTCAAAAATACTCCTAAAACTAAAAAATGTGACAATTTCCCTTAAAATAACACATTGGTGAGATTAAAAACATTGAAATTAAGAATAAAATAATTGAAAATATTTGTTCTATCAACTCCCCCACACTTAAACATTGCACTCTTGGAAAATCATCTTATACCATGGTCAAAACAAACTTCTCAAAGAATAAATGACAACATAACTCAATTATCACATCAGAGAAAATATCATTCCTCTTACATGGATAAAAATTTAAGAACTCTTCAAAAATAATATTAATCCATTCAATATCATGTAAATACTCACATGAATTTCATACTTACCTCTCGAGAATAAAATTTCTCTCTTCACTCAAGGATATTTAATGTGGAGTTTTTCTAATTCTCAAAACATGTGTGATCTCCATAGGCTTGTTATCCTCCCAGTATCTTGACTCCACAGAGTCAAAAATATGTCAATAATGAAGTATTTTTCATGGGTTGTTCTGAGGATGAGTGTTGGAATGTTTAAAATCTAAAAACATCTAAGGCAGAATGAGGAGGGTTAAGATTTAAAGTGATGTAAATCCATGAAAACAGTTTTTCTCAAGAATGGTGTGCTCCTCAATTCGCTCAAAAATGAATAACCTCTAAAAACATCTTCTTTCGAGAAGTTCACACTTATAATTTCAGCATCAATGATTTCCATCCCTCTTTTCCCCATTTGTAGCATTGTTTCAACATGAATTCAGATATGGATTTCTCTTCAGAATCATGTTTTGGTGGAAAAGTGAGGCAGCTTTGGATCTTCAAATATTGGTGAACAGCTGGCCTATATATGTAATAATATTTTGGTCCATCCATCCATCTCCCCATCATGACATTTATTCCACCCAAGCAGCAATAAATATTGCAACACTTTCAATTTAGCTCAAACAGATTCTTCAGGAAAGCAAAATAGAACCCATCTTCTCCCTCCCCCACACTTTAGTTCAAGAATAATCATGCATTTAACTTCTAGAGCAGGTTGGAAAGGGATAAATGGCTTATAATTTGGATTCATAACATGGTATTTCATGGATACTAGGGGATTAAATAAGTTCAGATGAAAAGGTAGGACAATATAAGAGTTCAATGAAAAATGGGGTATTCAATGTGATGCCTCATTCATATTTGACACATTCCATTAACTCTAACAGCTTTGAAAAAGAGAAAAACAACAAGTTCTGGATCAAACAACATGTCTCAAAACTATCAAGAAAAAAGCGAAATGTAAGAATATGTCAAATAGATTTAGAGACCTCTTGGTTTGGGCAAGATTTTTAATTTGGACGACACTAGTGAACATGAGTTTCACAGTCAATCAAACATCATCAAATGAAAAGATCAGAAATCAGAAAAAAAATACATTTAGAAATCATTGAAATCCTTAAATACTCAAATCAAAAAATTTTCCAAAAATAAAAATATGTTTTGAATTTTCTTAAGTATTCTATTTCTCTTAATATTCTTAAAAACATACCGAAAAAATGAAAAACAAAATAGAAGAACACTCAAAATTATTAAAAACAAGTTTCAATACCTCCTCCACACTTATTCCATTTACTACCATATTTTACCTCCAATAAGATCAAGAAATATTTTCACACATAATTTAAATTGGGTAGAAAAAAAATAAAGAAAAGGAAAGACACAACCTAGTTTATTTTTCAGTGGCAGCCTTGAGTTAAGCACCTAGATGCAACCACATTAAAACTACAAGAAAGAAATGACAAGACATGAGAAAAATAAAAAAAGAAATATAAAAGGTATAGAAATGGGAAAATTCTTGGTTTGACCCCCAAGAAGGTGCTAGGTTTTTACTACCCCTAGTCAGGCAGTTGCATTAGATTATCCCCAATCAGATGGTGGGTGTGGTTTTTTTGAGATAAACCACCACATGTGACTTTTTCTAGTGTCCATCAGTAGACATCGAGAATTGAGAACACCAATGAAAATAAAGAAGTTCCCAACCCCCAATAAAAAAATACATAGAAAATGTAATATCCAGAGTGGGAGGGAATAGAAAGTAGGGGTGCTCCCTGTGAACTTATGTGGTGTCCTCCTCCAAATGGTATGATATTTGTTGTAAAGGAGGCAGTCACACTACATGATTATCTAGATCCTCATCCTCAATCTACACCACATGGGTAGTCTCTTTAGTATTATCCATGGTCTAGTCGATTTGTGCTGTATCAGAAATTTCAGGATAGGAGAAGTTAGAAAACAATTCAGTTTGAATAAAATTAAAACATGACAAATCAATTAAGAAATCTTCCCTTCCAAGTAAGTCATCTTAGAAATTTATCTCTTCAAGAATGACCATTGGCAACTCCATCTCAGAAGGTGAATCTTATTCATTGTCTTACAAAGAAAGAGCGAGGTCAAAATGTTCTGATTGTTCATTTGCAAGGATGGGAAGAACAAGTTTCTGGTTATCTTCCATAAAGTGATTCCAAGATTCTTTCAAAAAATGTTGATCTCCCATAAGTGCATCAGCTAGAATGTGTACATCAGGGACCTACTCGAGCGATGTTTGAGTTTGAGATGATATGATTAAATCTTTTAGTAGCTCCCTCTCAACAGTCTCAGGTTCTTTAACATAAAAAATGATCGGTGAAATCTCTTTCACCACACGTTCAGCTTTAGGTTCCAGTTCAAGATCATGTTCGGTTTTCTCTTAAAATGCACGTACATATTCAACTATCAACTATATTTGGCTCTACAATTTTTCCACTACATTACTATTCTGTTTTTACTTATCATCAAGATCATTTAAAACTTTTTCTGGCACCTAAGATTCATCAGTCCATGCATACAAATTTGAATTGAAATACATCATAAACAAAATGAAATTTTTAGTGTTTTTGAAATTTATTATTTTTTTGTTTTTTTAAAATTAAAGGATGCAAAATGATTTATAATAAGTGAATAAAAATAGTGACTGAAGAACACTTGGATCCTCGGGAGTGGCGCCAATTTGATATAGTGTCATCGTGCGTGCTCTGAAAAATATTTATACTAAGTGCAACACAGTAGCTGACCTAGGTTAATCTCATGAAGATCTTTTGAAGTCAATCCCTAACTACATATAATTCACTATGTATATATAGAATAAAATGACCAGAAATGATATTCAAGAATTGAAAATTCAAAACTAAAAGTAAATACGCAGATGCAATACAACAGAATGAAAGCATACAAAATGAGGTTAAGATAGAAAAGAGACATTCCCGAGAGCATCACCCAGAGTGAACCTTCATCGTCTCATTATTAGTTTCGAATTTACTTAATGAGCATGCTCCATCGTATTAATGAACATAATCCTATGCATATGGTTGCGAACATATGGTACTCTCAACGATCGTCGAGAAACCTCATATCCACCTCCTCGATAAAGGGAAAATATTGCAGAAGTGAAAGCTAAACCTCGGGTGGCAAGTGGAGACACAAAGGCGCCTTACTCACTAAGACCCCCCTTAGTATAACTTTATGAAAATAAGAAACATTAATAATGAATGTTCAAAGACATTGGTTCATCACTGGATTACTCCCCAAGGAACTTCCTTGGGTTAGCTACTCATGATCATGAGTATAAGAGATCACAGTGAAGAGAAAATGGGGAGAGAGAGAAAAAAGAGAGAAAGAAAATAGAGAAAGGATAACACTTGAATTAAAATATGAAATGATATTACAGAATGAAAATAAAATATAATGCAATACTAAACTACATATAAGGGCCAATAATGGATATTCCTATGTTTCCAACCCTTTGAAATGAAGCGGGAGAACATTTTTAAAGGGAGAGGGGATGACATTTTGGCCCCAAAATCAGTCCACAGAATGTATGCGCGTGAAGGACCTCCTTAATGACAGAATTGGGAAATTGTGACTTCTTGAAATTTTTTCCCCAAAATCTCCTCCATTCCTCCAAAATATTTCAGCCTTATTGGTCCACGTATGATGTTTTTATGATGGTTTAGGGGCGGAACATTTAATCTATCCAGGTGACTCATTGTATTCCAAAACATCGACATCCAACGCATTAATGACCTTGGTATTGAAGCAATCAGGAACTCTCCTATTAATGAAAGTTCTTCCTAATGACTTCTTCCATCTCCATATAAAAGTTTAGCTCAAATGGTTCTAACATTTATGAGATATGGTCCCATGAATAAAATTATCCAATTCTGTGCACAGTTTTCAAGGCCTGACGTGTGAGCTAGATTCGATCTTCCAAATGATGGATTGAGCTTTGGGTCCAAAATTATGAAATGAAGAACATAGAACATAGGAACCTATAAAATAATAATTTTGAAATTTGGATTATTTTAGAAAACTTTATGGCTGAAACAGTATAATAATTGAAAACTATTTAAATCCTAAATATGCAATTTTTCCAATTAAGCTCAAAAATACTCCTAAAACTATAAAATGTAAAAATTTCACATAAAATAACAAATTGGTGGGATTAAAAAATTGAAATTCAGAATAAAAAAATTGAAAATATTTGTTCTATCCGAGGGTCGGGCAATATCGAGCGAGATGTCCCCTGCCATCACATGAGTAGCATCGCCTCTCTCGAGGCTGGATGGATGCACCCTGCGAACCCTGTATGGCTGATCCCCTATCCTGGGATCTCCTCTAAAAACATCTCCCACACTTGGGTCCCTGAAATAAGCTCCCTACTACCAAGGTCTCTACTCCAGCTCGCTCACTACTGACAACTGCTGATTGTCTCTGTTCTGCCAAGAAGCTCTCGATCACCACGTCCCGCTCGAGCACCCCAAAATAAGTAGGAATGCTCATAGGGATGATGCTAGCTCGGATTTCTATAATCAAGACCCAATAAAAAGTCAGAGCTCCGAAGTACTGATCCATGACCATATCCATCGAGTACCGTGAGAGGTCGGTAAACCTCGATGAATAGTCAGCCACCATCATGGTTCCCTGCTGGAGCCGAATAAGCTCCTATATACGTACTGCTCTCAGGGTAACCGGTGAAAACTCCTCTTTGAATAGATGTTCAAACTCTGACCATGTAAGAGTTGCCTCATTGTGAGTCTGAATAATCAAACTCCACCATTTCCCTGCCATGCCTTGTAGAAGGCTCACTGCCAAGATCACTATCTGGTCTGCTGGTGTCCTCACCAAACAGAAGACTCTGGTCACTACCTCAAACCAGTCCTCGGTTTCTTGATGGTTAGGCTCGCCTCAAAACCTAAGTGGTCTCTGTCTCTGAAACTCATAGAGTGCGCTCAGCATGTGGTCCTCCCCTACTGGTATAGAAGACACTAAACACTGCTCCACATGTGGGGGAATAACTGGCACACCACCCGAAGGTAGAACTGGGGGATATGGTCCCTGTATCGAAGATTCATCACTGAGGGGGTCATCCTCATGACCGAGCTGCTGGATCCTAGCAGGTATGTGACGCGGAGTCATCCATTAAGGAAACAAGATTTATCACATTCTGTTAGTATATCTGGAGAGCTGGCCCAAAAGTACATGGAAACCACAAACCATTTCTATTTGATGCATGTAACATTATTTTCCCCTACAACTAATTTTCCCATGTTCCGAGTCTAAAATTATGTTATCAGAGTCCTGAGGTATGGATATATCGGCCACCCATACTAAAACTGGGGTCCCTACCCTGAAAGCTGAACTCGAAACACTTAATATTGTTTCCCCAAACCAACTCACAGACTCTCAGTCCTAAGGTAGAACCGACTACCTCTGATACCACTCTATCACGACCCGTCCCAGTGGGGCCCGTGCCACAACTCCCCAAGCCTGCCTCCAATTGGCCAGGGGATGGTGACTAGCACCCAGTAGGCATTTCACTAACATGGGAGGAATTACCTATAAACCTGTAGACACAAACACACATCTCCAAGCCCATAAAGCTGAAAATTAAAAACTAATGAAAATCGAAATGCATGCAAACACTAAAATACCAATCAACAGAGTAAGATAGGAAAGTAAAGTTCAGTAATGTAAAACCTTGGGCCAAAAGTACAATCCCACTAAAAGAAAGTCTGTAACAAATTATAACATATAAATAAAGGTACTGGGACAACAATCTGTAGCCATCAGAACACACCACGGCCTGCCTGATCTCACTGAGCACCATCCGGTCCGGGTCCACCTAGAATCTTGTCAAAGACTCGCTCATCTACAGAAGACATGACATGTGTGGTCAAAGCCCATGCATGGGTGAGTATAACAATACCCAGTAGGACACCCCAAAAACCACAATGGAATACAACAAATGAAAAAACCACAATAGAGTGATACAATTAGCTCTACATAGTATATGTTTATAGAACATATAACAATAATATCCAAGTATACTCATACATGGCCGACTATCGCAAAACCCACACTAAGGTCCAGCTCGAAGATTCCACTAAGCATGTAACTGGGAGAACACACTCCTAGGTATGAAGAGAGATACATGAAGTACTCATTCCGGGAGAACTCAATCCACAAGTAATTAAGAATATGATTCTCAGATGAGGAGCACAACCAATAACTATGGTGTGATTCGAACAAATCAGTCTGAACTAATCCACTAAGCAGTGGATCATCACCTGGGTAATTTAGGTAACGTCAATACTAAGAACTCTACCTAGGGTACCAGGATGGAATAGAGGATCCAGCTCTAAGTCTCACAGAGGGGATTCCAACAACTCTATTCACGAAGTCCTACTAAAGGGATCATACTCTTGTACGTAGGAAATGATACCAGAAACCTTCAGGGGAAAGACCTAGGGTACGAACCCTAAGAAAAATAGTTGAAGTCATGTAAGAAAAATGGATGAAGCCGTGTGAAATAGCTAACACGACATTTAGTAGGGTTACACAATGTGTTCCTTGACTCCAGGTACTGCCTATGTAAACGGCCCGTGTCATCCATCCATGTTGTGTAAAACTCAACTACACAACATGTTGAAGTATCACATGTCATGTTCCTTGACTCCGGGTACTGCCCGTGTCATTAGGCTTTTCATATAAAAAGTAACTAAATAGCATGTAGAAGGATTACATGTAGTGTCTGAGTGTCCGCGGTTCGCTCCATGTATGCCGGCCATGTGCCCGTACACGACCTCATCCCATGTTGCCATGCCCGTGTACCAGTACACGGGATATCCTGTATATCTGGACGGGTCTGGCCTTGGAATGGTATACAAGCTGTGTCCTTGTCCGTGAACCCAACCCATGTCCGTGTACTCCTGGACTACATGCCAGGTGTTTCGCCGACGAACACACGCTGTGTAGCCTATACTACATGCCGTGTAGTCGGGATTTCTCCAGAAACACCGTCTTCCTCTTCGCGCCTCGGTCGGATCTCTAGATTCATAATCTCTCATCCGTTCATCCCGAGACTTTAGATCTTGGTTCTTTCCATCATATGAACCCCTAATCGGGTGTTCTTGGGCCTTCGATCGGGTCATAAACCTGCAACGATCCATCCGAATGAAAAACGCCCAAAAACTCATATCTCTCGATCCGCTCTGAATCATCTACCGAAACCGTCATCATAGCTCCGTACCATAATCCTGAGGTTGGATCTATATTCTCAGATCGTCTCACCAACAAATGAATGTGAAATGATCAATTTCTTCCAAGAACGTCAAGCGTTGGAATGAACAGGAAGTCTCCACGAAGAACGGGGACTTGAATCATAAAATCGAACAAGAGGGTCGAACATCGATCATTTTTTGTGACGATCTAGGTTCATCTCCATTTGATAAAGACCAAAATAACCTTCAAGAATCAATCTCCAAAATCCCTGCAAAATCCCATACTAGAAGAAAAATCGATCCGC
Organism: Viscum album; assembly: GCA_963277665.1. Lineage (NCBI taxonomy): Eukaryota > Viridiplantae > Streptophyta > Magnoliopsida > Santalales > Viscaceae > Viscum > Viscum album. Next base: position 1,252,357,353 of record OY728138.1, read on the forward strand.
GGGCTAATATGTTCGTGGATTAGTCCGCATTCGTCATAGGAATCCAAAATGGGGAAGAAATCACAAATAGATCAAATACCCTACCTAGATCTGCGACGTTTGTTGGCGAAGATCTGGTCATCATGTTTCCATCACCGGCGAAACTCGTAAAAAACATTGTCATCGTATTGGTAGGTTTTCTCCAGAGCTTCCAAGCGTCTCCAGGGGAAATTCAGAGTTATGAGATCTGTAACCCTGATCCCCTGTGAAACATTAATTTAAAAAGATAAAATATATTCGATGAAAAAATATTTTATGAAATATTTTTATTAAATATTTTATTATGGTTACGTCCAAAAACTAGATTTCACCACCGACTTGCGCCAGCCGATGTTAGGCCTCACCTAAGGTAAACTCACTGTTCTGAACGCAACGGTGCCCTCAAATTTCTGATCTGTGCACCAGTTCAAGAGTTATTAAACTTCTTCAGGAAAACCACACGTGCACATTATTTAATTATTTAATTAAATTCAAACATTTTTTTTGGGCTCACCGGGCTCAAAACTACACGTCGTCTCAATGACTGGTCTCAAAATAATTTCCATATAGTATTCAAATAATACATGGGAAAAAATCTTGGACATTACTGTCTTAATGTCTAAATGGAATATATTTTTATCATATAATAGAATTTTGAACATTTTATGTAATTTCACATTGAAATTGGACATAAATATATGTCAATATTTTCGTAGTTTCTATTTCTTAAAAACACACTTTTTGGTTTTGAAAACGGGAATTAATTTTAAATTAATTTCTGAAAATTATATGTTTTGAATATTAAAAAATTGAATTCATATTTGGAAACATAAGGTTCATATTGTATAAATAGTTACCATTTACTTTTATACATTATGAATAGTAACGCCAGTAATTATTTTGTTTACCATTATTAATGGGTAAATTTGGTAAATTGGGGTAAAACAAATAATGTTATAATAATATTAAACTACCATAATAAATGTAAAAATTTTATTTGATGAGATATGTCTGACCATGGCCATCCTTAGGTCCATTTTGGGAGCTCATGAAGCCCCTTCGATGTGAAAATGACATTATATAAGAATTATTTTAAAGTAAACAAAAATATAACATAAACTTGCATCTTTTACTAAAACAATTTTAATATGGAATTATATAGCTGATATCTATGAAAATAATATTCATTATAAATATAAACAGTTTTCATATATCATGATATTTTGTTTATAATTTTTAGACATTAAATAAATAAATTTAATTATGACACAATGATGATGCAATTATTGATTCATTAATAAAGGATTCAAATAAATGATATTATAAATATTAAAATTAATATAATTTGGATTTTTTGATGTAATCCACGAATTTTTAGGATAATATTGTTATATTAAATTTAATTTAATGACTTTTTTTGAAGTAATCGGGTTATTATGAATTTTGTAAAAAGTCATGTATGAATAGTGTCCAAAATTGACATAATTAATAACTTAATATATAAAATAGTGTATTAAATGATATTAAATTCCTAAAAATCTAATTTCCATCCAAATGGTTAATATAATTCCAAATATTTCATAAATGGCCTTTTTGTGAGACATTTGACATTATATGGTAATTAAATTAACCCAATATGGGTAAATAAATCGATATCACTGTGAGATTAAAAATGGTAAAATAAGGATTAAACCAAAAAGATAAGGATTAAAAAATATTCAAAAATTGTCTAAAAATCATTGGATCCCTCTTATAAAAGACCACCACCTCTACCCACTTACTCACAACTCTCAATCCCCTTAGATTATTCAAATCTTTCCAAATAATCCGCAAACATCCCTCCCTTCCACTTATAATCCTTACCTTCTACAGAAGGAAATTTTAGAATGCCTATTGGATCTAATCAAAAGAAGTTACCCAATTTAGAGGTAACATCTTCTCTCAAGTTCCTTTCCTTTATTTTAATTCTCCACTACCTATTCTCTTATTATTATTTTATTAAATAACAAAACCAATATCCTAAATATACTAAGATGTTTTTATGAGATGTATTATAACTACACTTACACGTACCTTTATATAATAGATACAAACAAACTGTTTCTTTGTACAATGAACTACTGCCTCACAAAATGACGATTGTTCAATTTTGTCATAACACCTCTAATGGAGGTCATTATGATGGAACAATATTTATATATGATATATAATATATTTATATTGTCTTTATGCTTTTGTATTGTTCATATACAACATACCTTTATGCTTTCCATAATGTGAAAATATGATAATTGTTTTTGAGGAAGTGCAGACTACTGTCCCCTCAAAGTGATATGACTTGTTCATGACATACATAGAATGTATAAAGGATAGAATTAATGAAATTATGTGTTGTATATGAAATATTATATTATACTGTAATTATAATATACCTATTTATCATATAGTTTTTATTACTTTAAAAATGAAAAAATGAAAGTAACATTCATGCGTAGGTATGGCTTACCGTCCCCAAGATCGGTGCATTTAATTTCTTATATAAAAATGTTATGGACTATTATAAATACATATATACTTGATATATATATATATAATTGATATATATGATACTTAAATCATAAATAATATTTTGGTGATGATGGACTTTTGACCAATTAGACAATTTACATCAAAATTTCATGTTTGACTTATGTACCGAATATCGAAAAATTGACCAAAAAGAACTTAAATAATTATGTAATTTTTATAACATGATAATAAGTAAAATTAAATGAATAATAAACTTGGATAATTTTGTGAATAAAGTATAAATTAAACAAATTTTATTATTCCGGAATACAAAGAATGAACGAGACTATATAGAATCAAGGTAATTGAATTCATCTCAAACTTCTTTCGTTGAAAAATATTTTGGTTTAAACATGACCATATTTAAAAGGTTTAAAATTATACCCTTTTATATTAATTTAATTCAATGGTCATCAAAATTATTTTTTCTATGATGTTTTTTTCTAAAAAAAAGGGAATTTTTTTAATGTCCATAGTGATACCGACCTTTCCGCCACAACGAGCATTATTTTATATTTAGCTTCCTTAACAAGACATAGTGTTTTTAAAAGGACAATAAATACCATATTACCTTTTTACTTATTTTGTTATTTAAAATCGTTTTGAGAAATCATTTTTTATGTAAATATTTAAAAATGATATATTGTGATTGCTATATGGAAATATTATCTTTCCTTTATGATTGTTTTATGTGTTATGATTATGTTATGGTTCTTGGGAATTGCTTACATACATTGGTGGTTCTTGTATAAACTGATGGTGGGTTATCCTAGTGTATCTCTTCTATGCATTGGTTAATATGAAGGTGGTAAATGTTAATGTTCCTCCTAAGAGATTTATGGAATATACTGTGATGGGTATTCAAAATGTAACTCCCTATATAGCTGTGAAAGCTACAATGTAAGTATGTTATGGATTCCATAGGTTACCTATATGATTTATTATATCTATGTATTATTCATAAATCTTATTATTTCATGATTTATGTTAAAGATATTATGTTTTATGATTGAAAAGAATGATTTCATTGATCTGTATGTATTGACGGACTAATGTTTCCTTTCCTTATTTTATAACCCTTAATGACCTTTTTTATTACCATCCCATGATTTTGAATTGTTTTTCATATGGTATAAGTAAGGATAAGAGAAAGTAATAATTAAATAATATATTTATCATGAAAAATAATTTTTTTTATTTAAGTATTTTTATTATTGTGAAAAAAATTGGAGTGTATAAGTGTCTACTTTGTAATATTTGAGATGTAATGTAATCATTATGGCCAAAATATCTAAAACACTAAACCTAAAAGATCCTCAATGTGAATTCTTGAATGAAATCAAGATAATGTAATTTTTATGGCTGAGCCTTATAATGGATGTGGGAGATATTAAATTTTATATTTAATTTTATGTCTAATCCAAGATTCATGTGAATTAGTCCTGATTTTAGGATGATCATGTCTCTTTATTGGGTTATGTGATTATGAGGGTAGTGGTATCCCTCAATATTTTTTAAATAACTATATATTTTTTCTATTAAGTGAAAATAGATTATAATAGTATTATCCATGAATATTGTTTAATTACCATGAGATTGATATTTCGTGATAGATAATTAGATTGGGATACAACCCAATTGGAGGGACATCAATGATGATCACAGTGGTTGAATTGATTTTATTGATCCTAATTTATATTATGAATGGTCACATGTATATATTTATATTACCAATATTTATACTCTAACTAAATTTTTTAGTTCCCATTGGAATTTATAAATGGAAAAATGGGAAAAAAATCTCAATGTGATAATGTAGTGTATAACAGGGATAGGATGTTCAACTGCATACAATAGATCTAGGTCATTTCCTTCAATGTTCCACCTATGATAATATATTGACCATATCTCACACTTTTTGATGATAATAATGTTGATATATAATCAGATTGATTATTGTAAAAACATTTTGATGTATTATCATACTGTGGGAGCTAGTCATTATTATGTATTTTAATATATGAGGCAGATTAAGAGGATCCCTATGGGTATTTTGATGGATATCATTGGAAAGAAAAAATGACCACTAGTGCAAAAAATGTTTTTTACGTTGTTCATTTTTCATTTTTTACCTTAGTATTCCGCTGAATTTATTGTAGGGGATGTTATAAATATTATTTTTTAGGTCAGTTATTTTAAAAATGACGTACAAAACATTAATCAGAAGCCATCGATAAAAATTTCTTCCTAACTTTTCTAGTGTCAAGAAAATCAAATGTCATATGATAAAGAAGAGGTAAAACATATTATACTAGAAACATTTAAATATTAGTCAAATAATTGAAAAATACCTTAGCAAACTCGTCTCCCACAACTGAGATATTATCGCTTTGTCCACACTTCTCCAATAATCATAAAAAATTCTGACTTTTCTTTTACCATGTGTTGATACAAAAATCTTAATATATTTTTCATTTGGACCTCTTGGAATATGAATCTCATAAGACTCAACTAGTCTCCTCTGGTCCTAGCTACAGGCATGTGATAATTTTGGTAACCGTGTGCAGCCTCATTTAACAACTCTTGAACTCTTCTTTGTAGTTATGGGAGCACATGGGGAAGATTGAGGAACATCAAGAGGAGCATGTGGATTTTCCTCCCCAAAGGTATGATAATGATGCTCATCTCCATAATCACATGGTTGATCAACCGATTGACATGTCATTATCCTTGAAATTAAATAGTCAAACATTAGTTCCCAAATATACGAATTCAAATATTACAATTAGAATGTAAATAGAAAATGGAAAACTGAACTATGTTACATAATAGTATACATGGTAAATTTGGTATGCTTGTTAAATAATGGTAAATATTATAAACATGGTAGTGTAGTTTTCATTTAAAAAAATCAATAAATTTTTAAGTTACGTAAAGGTAAACTATGGTGAACTATAGTAAACATGGTAAACATGGTAATCATGGTAAAGTAATAGGCATTCAAAAAAATCAATAGATATATAAGTTATATAATAGTAAACATGATAAACTAAACTAAACAAAATTAAAATAAGCAAAATTTATAATTATTTGTTTTAATAAACATTTTAATAAAGAAAAAAATTACAATATCTAACATTTCATGAAAATAGTAAGTGTAAAAAAGAAATAAACATATGTTACCTGTAAAATTAGGAATGTAAAAATTGATTGTTTTCCCAAATTCATTCATCATGATCGTTCCTTATGGCCCAAACCATGTCTTCAACATGCTCATCGTTATTTTCTACCAATATTTCCATGGAAGTAGGGATATCGCATAAATCATCATCTTCATCATGTTGATCTTCACCAACATATTGTTTTTCCCTTGTAAAACAATAGACCACTGCATATTTGATTGATTAAATACATAGAAAATCTGGTTTTCATGTGCTTACATTATAAAATAATCTCTTGTGTCTTCCAATCTATTTTGATTAACAAATATAATTCCAAATTCATCACGTCTGACACTGTTGTTACTAATAATCGATTTTAAGTTAAAAACAAAACATTAATTTTAAAGTAATTAACCTCTTATATTTTAATAATGACTCCATAATATACACTTGATACAGAAATTGGGTTTTTCTCTTTAGAACTCTAAAAATGCATTGCTTCTGTAAACACCAATACACCACTATTCTGAACTACACTTATTTTTTCCTGAGCTTTCTTATGAAATGTATATCCATTAATTTCATACCCGGAAAATGTTATCACAATTAAAATTGGACCACCAACTAACTATCTTAATATCTCTGATACATCTGATCTACCGACCATGGTGTTTTTAAGCCATAGAATTTTTATTGTTGTTCTCATTCAAAATCCACATTTATTTCTTCATTGAAAGACATTGTTTCAACTCATAATATGCAATGTGATATACAGTTTAGCATCCTCCATGTTATTCAAGATGTATAATTTTACCTTCTTCATCTATTCTGCTGAAAACTATTTTACTTTCAATCCACGAATCCCCATACCCTCGTTATTAACTCGTTAATAGTGAGATGGAGGCAAACCTATATGCTCTGTTATAGCCAAGTAGCTCATACAAAACTCCACAAAATCCTCATAAATATGCCTTCCAATAATGTAGGCTTCTGGTAAATATGGATTATTAACATACCCCTTCAATATATTCATATACCTTTTAAAAGGATACATCCAACAATGATAAACTAGTTCACAATGATTTATTTCTCAAACCAGATAAACCAATAAATTCACCATTATTTCAAATAAAGTTGGAGGAAAATAAATTTCCAATTGACAAAGTATATAAATTGAATCACTTTCCAAAATTATCAAAGCATTGAAATAAATCACCTTATTACAAATTGAATTGAAAAAATAACACAACTTCATTTTAGTCTTTCTGACATCAATGGGATATATTCTAGGCAATGAAACTGGTTGAATTTGTTTCATCAGGACATGGAAATCATGAGATTTCATACCTATCAACTTCAAATCCTTCAAAGAGACAGAAATATTTTCGTTTGAAGAATAACCTTAAGGCATTTTGATATCATGAATACACCAAAAAATATAATTTTCTCCCCCTTGGATAGTGTGTGACTTTCCAGGGGAAGAAATGTTCATCTTCCATTAGAAGTGGGAGCTAAATCCAACTGTATTCCCATTGATAGTACATCTTATATTGCATTCAACCCATATTTAGTCTTTCCTTTAATATCTAACAACAATCCAATCATACTGTTGCAGATATTTTTCTCCATGTTCCTGACATCAATATTATGTTTCACTTCATGATATCTCCAATATGGTAGCTCAAAAAATATTATCCTTTTCTTCAAAATATGGATTTCATTAATATATTTATGTGTCTATCCCAATGACACATCAAGGTTTTTCACCATCTCAAAATACTCATCAGGGGATAATGGTTTTGGAGCAATCTCAAATTATTGTGAGCCATTGAATGCCTTTTTTAGTCTTCTATAAGAGTGATCCATAGGAAAAAATATTCGATAACCCATGTATACTGTTTTCCTCCCACGATGAAATTGATAATATGGAGTCTTTTATTCACAAATTTTACATGCTTTATGCTACTTAACATTGTATCCAGACAAATTAAAGTACGCTGGGAAGTCATTTATAGTGAACATAAGCACTTCATGCAGTTGAAAATATTCTATTTTATATGAATCATACAAACTAATACCATACTCCCATAAAAGATTGAAATCATCTATCAATGGTGACAAGAAAACATCAGTATCATTTTTAGGTTGCTTCAGACCATGGATCATTTTACTCAACATGACATATTTGTGCTTCATATAAACTTTAGGAGAGAATTAGTAAGTTACCAATAAAACAGGCCATGAAATATTTGTGCTACTGATGGTTTAGTATGGATTCATTCCATCGGGTCACAACCCATGTCTGAGATTTGTAATTTTATTTCCAAATGTTGGATGTTGCTCATCAATTTTCTTCTATTGTGGACAATCACCTCGATGTCCTAATTTTTCATCACATATACCCTCATCAGCATGCCATTTTATAATTTTTCATCATGTGAATTAGAAAATAAACATTCCAAATGATGAATTATAGGAAGATACCAAAATAGCATGGTAGGGATCTTTGTAATCTCTACAACAGCCTATGATTTTTCTTTCAAATTATTCCGTGATGTCCCACATTTAGGAAACTCTAAAATAAATTCATATTTCTTCCTATATATCATAAAATCATTCAGATAGGCATGTATTTTCTAGTATCCCAATCCAATCAAGAATAATATTTTGTTGGCCTTATAATGTGAATATGGAAGATCATTGTCTTTTGGACGAATATCATTCAACAATTGAAGCAGATCTGTTAAACTTTTGTCACTCTATCCATGTTTCACCTTCAGGTTAATCAATCATAACATCAACGAAAAATTCGTAAAATCCAAACAACTAGGATATAATGGTTTTTAACATCACCAGATAGACGTGAAACTATCGGTTCTATCTCAATTGGATTTGCTACAATATCAGGAATCATCTCTTCAATTCCATAGGAGTTTCCATCTTTCAAATCATCATCATCAGTAGATCTGACATTTTGTCCAGTTGCACCATGCAAAATCCAAGGGCCGTGAATCGAATTAAAACCATGAAAAATAAGATGATCTTTGATGTCTCTACTTTTCAACTTCTTCATATTCAAACATTTCGAGCATGAACAGAAAAATATTTCACTGCTTTGAACATTTCTTTTAGAAAATTCCAAAAGGGAATCAACTCCTTCTTCATATACATTACTAATTCGATGTGCCATAATCCAACTTTGACTAATTATTACGTATAAGAAATATCAAAATTATACATCTTGTTAAGATAATTGAATTTTATATTTATATGATAAATATCATAATTTGAAAGTAAAACAATTTTTAAATATAAAACAAATCTATGCGTATTTGAAAAATATGTGCCTAAAAATGATTGTAAAAAGAAAATATAGTTAGATATAACTATTTTAAATTCATCATGGATCCTTTCTTCTTATGGTACATAAGTAATACATCATGGTGCAACTAGATACCAAATTCACCCTTCCGTAAACAATAAATATGAAGTATAAATATTAAAATATGTACATATTCACAACTAAAAATTACACCTATACCAACGATTTGAAACCATTGGGATAACCCCTGAAACTGTTGGGATAGAATATCCCAATGGTTTCACACACTGTTGGCATGATGGTCATTGCAATATCCCTATACCAATAGTTCTACAGAAACCGTTGGTATAAACTGCATGAAGTTAATATATGCCAACGGTTTCAGTGAAACTGTTGGGATATATATAAAGGGGGTGTCCAAGGGGGTAGGGGAATATCTAGGGTGTCGAAGGGGGTAGGGGGTTTCCATGGGGTTGGGGTGTCCATGGGGGTGGAGGGTGTCCAGGGGGTGGGGAGTGGTGTCCACAGGGTGAGGGGGGTTGTCCAACCCCTACCCCTTTGGACACCACCCCCACCCCCTTGAACACCCCCTAGACACCACCACCCCCCTGTACAACCCCCACCCCCTAAACAACACTCTCACCCCTCCAAATACCCCACCCCCGGACAACCCCAGCCCTTGATACCCTCTACACCCTTGGACAAATCACTCACCCTCGAGACACCACCCCACCTCCTGGACACCACCCCACCCCCAAACCCCTTTGACACCCCCTAGACACCCAACCCACCTGAACACGCCCACCCCCCAGTACATCCCCCTGACCCCTAGACACCACCCCCACCCCTACCCCTTCGAAATTCCGATCACCCACTAGACACCACCCCCCACCCCCTTGGACACCTCCTAGACACCACCACACCCATGGACAACCCCCAACCCGCAGAAATCCCCCCTCTAACTGCCCCCACCTCTGGACAACCCCCACCCCTCTGGATAGCCCCCATCCCCTGGACAACCCCCACCACCTTGGAAAGACCCCACCCCCTGGACGCCCCACCCCCTGGACACCCCCCACTCCTAGGAAACCCCAACCCTCTGCACACCACCCCCACCCCCATCCCTTTGGACATGCTTCTGGACACCCCCACCCCACTAGTAGCTCCCTAACCCCCCATGGACATCAGCCCCCACTCACTAGACACCCCTACCCCCTTATAAATCCCCCCTTCACACCACCAGATCCCCTTGGACACCCATAGACACCACCAACCCCTTGGAAAACACCCCACCCCGGGACATCCCCCACCCCTCTGAACAGCCCCCAACTCTTGGAAAACCCCTAACCCTCTAGAAAACCCCACCCCTGCACAACCCCCACCCCCATTGGACACCCCCACCCCCTGGACACCCCTACCCTTTAGGACAACCCACTCACCCCCTGGACAACACCCCACCCCTAAGACACCACCCCCACCCCTACCCCCTTAGACACCACCTTGGACAACCCCACCCTCTGGATAGCCTACTCAGCCCCTGGACACCAGTCCGACCCCCTGGAGACCACTACCCCCTTGGAATGCCCCCTCACCCCTGGACACCACCCCCACCCACTTGGACCCCCCCTAGACACTAGCACCCCCTTGGATAGCCCCCCCCCCTCTGGACAACCCCCACCACTAGGACACCCCACCCCCTGGACACCCCCTACTCCATTGGACAACCCACTCACCCCCCTGGACTCCCCCACCCCTGGACACCCCTACCCCCTTGGACAGACCCCCCCCCCAAATAAACCCCCACCCCTCCGAACACATCCACCCATCAGGACACCCCACCCTCTAACACCCCCTACCCCTGGATATCGCCTACCCCCTTGGACAACCCACTCACCCCCTAGACACCAACCCACCCCTGGACACGCCTACCCCCTTGGATATCACCCTAAACCCATGGACTCCACCCCCACCCCCTTGGACACCACCAACCCCCTTAGACAGCCCCTGCACCCCTCTGGACACCACCCCCCACACCCCTTTGACACCCCCTAGACATCCCCACCCCCCTTGGAAATCCCCCCACCTCTTGACACCCCACCCCCTAGAGAGCCCTCACCCTTTGGACACCCCACCCACATGGACATCCCCCCCAACCTAGGACGCCCCCTTATACACGCACACACACATGATGGAACCACAAAAATCATAAACTTGCATGATATCAATTCTATAGTTTATTTTACCAGAAAAGAATTTATCATGGTATAAAATAGCACAATGAAACATACCATGATAGCAATAAAAATGATAAAAAAATTACATCTCAAATAATTATTTAGGGCATAATGAAAAATAAAAAATGAAACTGAGCTGTGTGTGGATTACTTGAGTGTTGTGAGTCAACCTAATAGAGCTAGTGATAATAAAGATGATGAATGATGTTTCAAAAATGAGGCTGAAGGGAACAACTTTGAAGAATCCTTTCTAGGTTTTCCATGCGAGAGAGACGAGTCAAAGGTCACCCGATCGAAGAAAGCAGAATGACTGAATAAGATGTGAGATATATCATTTAAAATAATTATCAGGTCATTTATTTAATAACCAACATGATAACTATTTTTTATGTTTATAACACTAGTTATTTAATAACCGGTGTAGAAAATTATTTATCATGTCAGTGATTTTATAACCGACGTTATAAATGGAACTTTATCACATCGGTTATTTTATAACCGATGTGATAAATAGCCAAGATTTTCTTTATCACACATGTTATTTTATTAAAAATGTGATAAAGCACTCAGAATCAATATTTCATGTTGGTTATAAAATAACTGATGTGATAAAGAAAATGTCAGTATTTTTTACGTAGATTATTTTATAACCGACATAAAAAATTGATTCTCAATGATTTATCACTTCAGTTATTGTACAACCGATGTGATAAATCTAATTTTACAGATTTTCATGTTAGTTATATAAAACTGATGTGATAAATTCCGATCTTTTTAATGTTTTTTCCACTAGTGGATATGTGATGGGAGATGGTGTGAGAGTTGGGATATATTTTCCCAAGAATCTAATACCAATTATTTATTTTCATATTTGTTTTATCATGATATTAATATTTTAATGATATATTTTGGGCTCATTTGACTACCCTTTTTGTTTTTTTGAAATTTATATTAATTTTTGAGACCACTCTGATTTTGAATTGTTTTATTTCATGAAACCATCATTATTTACAATGATATTTATTTTTTTGGTTATTTAAAGGGATATGAAACGATTTATGGGTAAGGTAGGACTATATGTTATAAAGAGGATCATTATAATTGTGATTCTATACTTTATTATGAACATGTCAATTATAATGAGTGTAATTGTATGGTATACCATATTGGGAGATTAAGGTATACATATTTTTTATTATAGGTAGGTGAGACCTTCCTTGAGTTTTATTATTCCAGATTAGTTTTCACAGTTCATGTATCATTTTTACATGTATGGAATGCATGTCTGAATTTTTATAGTAATTCAAGGGGTAAATTTTTATGGGTTAAAGAGTACTCACCATAGAACCTCACATGTATCCATTTTTTTAAAAGTAATTAAAGAGTCATTGTGCGTTAGAATGTCCCATTGGTTCATTAGACTCATACCATACCCATGTTCATGTCATGGGGTGTGATTCTAATTATTTATCCTTCACTATTACATTTTAGGCATTGGTGTTAGATTGATGTTGGATGTATGGAATGTGATGAGAAAGGTGGTGGAGAATTATAATTTTATTGGAGTTGGTCTAGTGTTCTGGGTTATGTTAATACATAAAGTTTACTATTTATTTTATATTTTGGACTACTTAAATCCTCATAGATACCATTTTCATATCTATAAATGTTTTTATGTTTTTTCTATTGGTGATCCATACTATTTTGAGTAAATTCAACCATGACCATTTCAAGTTATGTTTTATGGAATATTCTCTACATGATTTTTCAGACCCTCTTTACTAGTCAATATCTTCTAGAATATGAATATTCATGTATGGGGTTAGAGAAAATCTATGGAATGATCGTTATTTAGTAAGCCAAGGATTATGAGTCACAATCTGGAATTGAGTAGCATTTTTGGTTTATACATAACCATATAAAGGTGGAGATTGGAAATCATTACATTGAAATTAAACCATTAGTATTCTTAACTATCCAAAAATCAGTTAAAAACTATGTCACTAGAGATTTAGAGAATTAAATATTTTTAAGTATTGGTATGGGTGATTTTATGGGTCATGATTCCATGTGTAAGAGGAATGAAAATTGTTTTTAGTCAGGGGGAACAGTTAGTGTGACACCTTGAGATTTTACAATGTATTTCCCATTAATAATTAAATGTGTTCAATAACTAATGATGTATCCCACACGGAACATAAATTAATAAGTCCTCATTAAAAATATAAAATGAAATAAATTAGTAAATTGTTAAATTTAATTTATATAATTAAATTTATATAATATTTTAATGGAATTCCTGAAATTGTTGATAAATGATATGTAACTTTTTTCTAGTAATTCTAGACTAAACAAAAAGTTTTGACTACAAACACTATTTTTATTATATATGACATATTTAAAAGTTAAGTTATTTTATTTTGAGTATTAAAAATATGTTAAAATATTTTTTACAGATGTATGGAATTGATTAATAATTCATACATTGATTATTAAATGGTTATAAATGAAGATAAAACAACTTTGATGAAAAATTAATTTTTTTTCATAAATTTTTTTTTATGTGCAATGTTTTTTGTGTTAAGAAATTTAATTAATTGATATTTATTAATGATTTTAATGAAATTTATAGACAATATATTAAATCATATATATTATATTTTGTCTAAAGTTTTTACTAGGAATGTAATGAGAATAAATAATTTTATGATAAAGAATTTATTTTTCTCAAAAGTGATTTTCATATATTTTTTATGTAGGTATTAAAATTAATGTCATGTACATTTTAAAATTTAATATCATATAATGCATAAAAATTTGAATTTGTGTGGTAATTTTTTTATAATATTAATTCCATGTTATTTGATAAATACAAGGTTCCATGGTAAAATGTTTGTCCCCATAATAAATGTAATAATGTTATAAAAGGTTTAAAATAAATATATAAGGGTTCATGATATCACTAAACCATATATTTAATTTCATTTTTAGTGTAATTTTACCTCCCTCATATCATCATTTAAATTTGGATGTTTTTAATTCACTCTATCATGAGAGTGCCTTTATCATATTTTCATGTTTTTAATAATTAAAACGGTTCTACTCTACTCACTTAAAAAAAGGAAGCAACTCTTATCACATTTACACACACCTTTAGAACCTTATCTCAAAAAATATCTCTCAAAATTCCTTCCAAAATCTACTCTATAAGACCTATAGTTTTTCTTCATTCCAAAATACCCATCCATGAAGCCATATGAGTTTTTCAAAGAAGATTATCCAAGAAGGAGGTATATATTCTTAGTAAAAGTTTTCTACTTTTACATCCTCTTAAACCTTATCCAAATAATCTATATCAATATTAGAATAATTATATAATTATATAAAATATAATTAACTATTTATACATTAATGGTATAATCAATTTCTATATCCTTTATGCCCCATGTAAAATGAAATCATTGCTCATGAGTACATATAAACTATTGTCTCTATAAATCAATGCATTTCATTTTTTATAAACACCTATCAAAGATGGTTATATATATGGATATATTAAAATATATAATATTTAAAACAAAACTATTATTCATTAATGTAAAATAATTATTTACCTTCCTTACTTTCCACTAACTAAAAAATGAAAACATCACTCATGTGTATCTCTATGATACCATCTCTGTGAAGTGATACAAATAATGTTCCATATCCATCTTAAATAGATGGATATAAAAATTTATATAATGAATAAAAATGAATTTTATTACATTTTTAAATTTCTACAGGTGGTTAAACTAAGATAATATTAAAGACCAGAATCTCCAAAACAAAAAATATATAAAAAATAATTATTGATCCCACAATATTGATTTTTATGAATAATTTTAATAAATATGAGAATGTAAATTAATAAATAATGATATATAGTATGTTAAGTATGTTTATGGGTATATTATATATTGATAATTAGTCTTATTTTTTTACACATGAGTCTAGGTCATGCATGAAGAATTTCAGAACATTAGGTAAGGGTTTATGTTTCTATCTATCTTTTTAATATTATTATTTATGTTTCAATTTACATTGAAGAAAATTGTATGTTTTTTTATTCCTAGAACCCATATTTTTTCTTTTACTCTATTTATATATAGTGTTTTAATGTATTAATAAAATATTCCTATCTTGTTGTCTCAAAAGATCAAAAGGATGCCTTATAGAAAAGTTGATCTCTCTCTTATTTTGTAATATAATATTTAGGTTCCATATCAACATTCTTAAAAATTCTCTTAGAAATGTTCATATATACTTTTAAATGATTGAAAAATATATTTTTATACTAAATTATAATTTCTTTAAAAATTTTTTAAAAGTAATATTTTATATTTTTTTTAATTACTGTTGACTTTTTACAAAAGTAAGAAAATAATATTTTTAGTTTTCAACAATTTGAATGGATTTCCCATTTTAATGTCTTTTATTCATAATAATGATACTATTAGCATTATCAGAGTTTTAAAATAAATAATTTTTTCTATTTTGTATGATTTATTTTCTATGTAACTAAACGAAAATAATTTTTTCTTATTTTTTAGAAAATATTTGTAACAATTTTATAAAATTATTTTTTAT
Organism: Viscum album; assembly: GCA_963277665.1. Taxonomy (NCBI): domain Eukaryota; kingdom Viridiplantae; phylum Streptophyta; class Magnoliopsida; order Santalales; family Viscaceae; genus Viscum; species Viscum album. The sequence continues at coordinate 1,252,373,285 of OY728138.1, forward strand.
TTATGTCAACATAGTTTAAATATTGATTGGATTTACAGGGGATATAAACTTATGGTACCATCCACCATTATTCTTGTGATGTATTATAATGATAATTTCTTAATGATGTTTCTTGAACCACATTTCTTTATGATAGGTTAATTTAACTCTAATGGATAGATGGATTCCCATATTCTCTTGTGGAAGATATATTAATGGACTATTACTGTACGATGGGTTTTTTGTTACATTCCTCCAATTTATTGGGTAATTTTTTATATATCTTGATATCAAAAGAGTTTATAAGAGGTTTTTCTAAGCCTTAGAGGGTGCATACGAGGTTTTTCCAATCCAAGATGGTATTGGGGGGTGGGGGTGGCCGAAGCCCAATATTGTACACAGATTTTTATCCAAAGTCTATGAAGGTACAAAGATTATTAACCTAATCCCATTATGTGATAAATTCTATTGTGATTAGCCTTAAAATATTATTTAAAAGTTTATGGAAATGGATAATAACCACAATCCACTATAGGAATCTATCCACTGATAGCAATACTTGACTAAGAAAATTATATTTTATGATTCTTTTTATTCCAAAATTTTCAGCCACAAATATATGTCATTTTCTAATTACATTAACTCAGGAATAATGATTTATTATTTATGTTTCCTCACTTTTATGACAATTTGTATCAATTTGGTAAGATCATAGTGAGAGGGGGTGAATCAATGTGGGATGAATTTTCTAAATCTAATACTATTCTCCCTTCCAATACCTTTTTCACATATATAGTGAATGGTTATCTCATCATATTCCTGTGTGGTTAGAATTAATAAATATAAATAAGAAAATAACAATGAACAACAGGTATTATTAATGGGGTTTAAATCCAATGTGGATGACTACATACTTGGTGTACAATGGTTATTGACCCACATTACCACTACTTCATTTTTATGATCAAATGGATAATGGGAAATATAATTTCATAGGTCCCATTTTATTGGAAGAAACCATGTACAATGAGTTTAAACATAGAATATTTTTATTATAAGATGTTGGATTTTCCCTAAAAAGGTTATCAATAATGTAATACACGTCTTCTTTAACTAATGACAAAGAAATATGATAAACATCCCATGTGGGTAGAACTCTATTAAGATGCCTCTAAATTACATCAATCAATAGTCTATATAAAATATGTAGTATTGAAGTTCCTTATTTATCATAACAATACTATTTGGTAACAATGGTATGAATATATAGTAGAATGGAAATATAAAAATTCAACTTCGATCTAAATGATAAATAGAATGTATTAACTCTTATACTAATTATTCTCCAACTTTTGATCTACCATTGAAAATTTGTGATAAAAAATTCCAATACTGGATTCTAAATAATATAATAATGGTGAAAATAATTCTTTATTCAAGTGAAATATTAGTTTGAGTGTGTGGTATCAACTTGGTGTATTTAACATCACTTTTTTTAGTGAGATATTCTTTATTCATATTCACATAAAAAGGATAAAAAATAATAAGTACTTCACAAAAACTAATAGAGAAACTCATAAGACTATAATATACTAAATAACACATATAATAATGTATATTAATAAGAAACATGTGTCTTCTTTTTGTAACCCTTGAGTGTTCATAGAACATGAAAGAGTACATGGATCTCCTTCACACTAATTAATGAAAAGAAATTATTATTATTGTGACTGAGTGTATCATGGAACCCTATAGAATATTTATTTTTTCTAGGAGTCTTTTAGGTCTTAAAACATCATCACACAAATTTAAGAATAAATATTCTCTATCTTATACAAATAAAATCGTTCAATGAAAAATGAAAATAGCTTCATGTCTCTTGATCATGGGTGTTATCATTTTATAGGTGACTTCTATCATATATCATATGAGTATTCTAATTATTAAATTCCCTAAAAAATATTCAATTTCAATCAATTATTTTTAATTCCTAAAGATCATTAAATTTTAAAAAATCTTAAGTGAATTCAGATTCCATTTTATGACACTAAAATACATAGCACCTTTTCCTATGTGATATTGAATAATTATTTTTTCTGAAGTGATCACGTGCATGTTGGATGATCACATGTATTATATCATGTTCCAAAACTGCCTCATCATCATCTTTATTTAGTATAATCTAAACCATTTGAACTATTTTATGATTAAAATTTGAATATTTCATGTATGATATTTCATAGTTTTAATTTTGAGAATTCATCTATCTTGGATAATCATGATAATGGTGGTCAATAGATTTATTTAAATTAAATTAATCTACAATAAATCATGAGACATAGAAATTGATAACCCAAGGAGTAATATGATGGCATGAATGTTATAGGGTCTACATATTTTCACTAATGGAATCACAGAGCTCATTTTTTTTATTTTTTAAATTTAGGAACAATACCACACATCATCGATTCCCACATAGATATAATCAATGGATTAAATATTAAATATAATAAATGTTTTTTCAGTATCTTCTTGAGATGGCACCGTAGTCAGCACTAGGATACACATTCAGACATGCCAACCTAGGCCCACCACCCCATTATACGGTCCCTAAAGCACTTACCTATGTGCCATCTGTCTATACTCTACACACAATAATACAATACATGTTGGTTATATGTATCCTCAAGCTCAAACCTACCACATGTGGATAGCTAGTTCAATCTTCATCCATTGGGTTGACCCTTGGATCCCACATGTTTGGTTGAAGGGGTCCTTAGTTTTCTAAGGATTTGCCAATTTTAATAATATTCCACCCAAATTATTAGAATATTTCTATGTATATTATTATTATACAAATTTAATTTATCAAAAATAGAAATTTTATTTTCATGTCCTTCTAAACTAATTTGAATTCTATTTTATTTTTCAAAACAAATCAATCAATAATACAAATATTGCATGTCTGTTTTCTTTTTAAATCTTCAACATAAACAAACATTGTATGAAATCACCACTAGATGATTTATCTTGAATTATTTTTGATTTTTTAAATGAAATAAATTAGCACATTATATTTAGTTAATTATTACAATTTTATCAATCATCACAATTACATTCACTTCATCCATGTTATAAAATAAAACAATTGAAATTTAGGTGGATGGATCTTCTTCAAAACCTAAACTATATCCAAGCTTATTTACTCAGCATGTGTTCTCTGAGAAAACATAAAATCTAGTTTAATTTCTAAATATATATAGATATCTAGGGATTCATCCCTTACTAAAACATTAAAAAAATACAACCCCAACACAAAGTAGGATTATTAATGACTCGGGTCTATTATTATGATAGGGAATTATTCCATGACTCATTATTATGGTTATGACTCGTTGGATATGATATAGTAATATTTTATCATGTTATAAAACCTTTAAATTTATATAATCCTCACTTATATTCATTTATTGAAATCTCTTATATTTACCCTTATTAAGAAACTAATCTCACACTTACATATGTTCCCTTTCCCCACATTATAATAAAACATTTAAAGTATGGAATTTATAAGAAGAGTACTATGTGAGGCGATATTTCATAGAGATATTGAATATCATTCATGAAATATTTAGATTATTTATTGTAACACCCTAATATCTTAAAAAGATAAACTTTTTAAACTATCCATTGTAACATTGTGTTTGAGTCGATCTATGATATACTATTAAAATATTATTATATAATATAACAATTATGAACTATCCATTAGTTTACAAGAATAAAAAATATTAATCAAATTATAAAAAAAATTTACAATGTTATTATATAATTTATTTATATATATGTACTATATTCTAAAAATAATCATTTTATGCTTCAAACAGTATTTCGTTAAAAAATTATTTGATTTTTGATTTTATGTTTGATAATTATAATTAATTAATACAAGTAATATAAATTTTATTTTATAAAAATTATTTCATTATTATTAAAATCCACATGTCAAAATTAAAATAGGGGAATATTTTAGAATTTTCAAAAAAGATCGATTTGTATATGAATTGTGAAAAATACCACTTTATGTAAAACTATTATTTATTTTCAATAAATTGACTAATATAAATTTCCCATTATAACATTAATTTGATTTCAAGGTAGCATAATTATTCTTTATTTATATGTAGTATAATTAATTGTTTTGAATCATGTTTATTATGGGTTTTGGTTAAATTATTTTTAGGCTTAAAATGCCTTTTTTGAAAAACTATTTTTAGGTCCAAAAGATTTACACATTTTAATTAATTATAATAACCAATAATAAATAAATTTTTTAATGAAATTTGTATTTTATAAATCTAAATATAGTAATTTAAATTCATCTAATTATGATAACTATTCATGTAGTTAATGTAATATCATCTTAGGCTTGAAAAATACATTTCTTGAAAAACAAATTTCATCATTTTTATGGGTTCACTTTTAAATTATATTTTACTAATTATGGAAATTTTATTTTCTAAAATGTATTAAATATTTGGAAAAATAATAATTAATATTATTTAGTATTTTAAACATTTTTTTTGTAATAATTAATTTCCAAAATAGTAAAATTCATCCTAATTGTTTAGGTTAAAATGTGATTTTTCATATTACATGCACTTCTGTAAAAAATATTTTTCCACACAAATCGAATTTTTATTTGAAAATTTTTATTTAATTTTAATAATAATTTGTTCTAAATTATTTAATACATATATTTTTATTTTAGTTTTAAATTATAAATAACCTTATTTAAAAAAATCTACCATGCTAAAAATTAAAATAGTTAAAGTGAGTAACATTAGAGGTAAATGGAATAACATGTTTAAAAAAAATCTATTTTAATGATGGTGGTGTGGATTGACATTGCATTATTTAAAATACTTTTATCTGTCAAATTTTTATGGACTTTTGTTGAGAGTTACTTCCCATTATTCAACAATTTTGGGTATTTAAAAAAATTACACTCCTCCTTAATTATAAAATAGAACCCACTCCCATCTCTTCTTTAAACCACCCATGAATTTTTTCTCATCCAAAACCTGCAAAAATTTGACCCCAAAATCCAAATATAAATTCTATAGATACTTTATTTTCAAAAATACCAACCCTAGGGTCCTTAATACGAATGCCAAATGAGGGGTTTCTAAGTGATGGTATTCTTCTTAACTAAGATTCTTATTTTTTACTTATTCTTCTCCTACCTACAATAAGTAAATAAAAATTATAATATTATAGCACAAGTATTTTCCATATTATTATATTTCACTATGTCTATGGAATATTATATATCCATCTCCATATCCATCAAATGGGAAACAAAACCATGATTCATGTTTATGACGGAGTGCAACCTCGCGAATCGAAATAATTTATTTTTCATCATCGAATCACGTGGATAGTGATAATGGTAAAAATAATGAATATATGTTATACAAATAACATGATATTAATTTGGTAAAAATAATTTTTTACAAATTTATTTACCCTTTCTCCCATTAAGGGTGTGATATCATCATTCATGTGTACGTATAGCCTACCAGCCCCATGAAGCGTTGTGGCACATTTTCTACGTAAACTATTACACCACCTATTTCAGGTATGTTACCCTTTCATTATTTGTTTTATTATAAAGTACAAGGGTGAACATTATAAGATTTTGTAGAACTTATTTTCTATTTTGGGGATAAAGGGATGGCTCACAGGTGGCACATGGTTTGTCCAAACCATGCAACAATGTAATGGCCCGGACCTCTCCGGCCCATTCCTTTGTCAAAAAGAAGGCCAAGAAGTGTTCTGGAGGGTAAAATGGACTTTTCCCACACTTTCCAGAATTTTGAAACTACACGCCGTGTAGTTGGAGTACACGCCGTGTACCCCCTTTCCGAGTATACCCCGTGTTGGAGCCGTATCCTTGTCGTGTGCAATAAATAGGTGCATGCCATGTGACCAGTTCTACATGCCGTGTAGTCCTTCCCCGTGTACGCATTACCAGTCAATGGTCGTGTACCGTGTTGGAGTCGTGTCCTTGTCGTGTTATATAAATGAGTACACGCCGTGTGTCTAAACTACATGCCATGTAGTCCCTCCCCACGTATGCGTTACCCTCAAACCGTGTGTTGACCAGTCAACGGCCGCAGAGCCGTGTTGGAAGCCGTGTGGAGACCGTGTGAAATAACCGAGTACACGCTGTGTACCATAAAGTACAGGCCATGTACTTTTCCTTTTCTCGCCATTAAAAGGAGGGGTCCCCTCCTCCTTTCAACTCACCCCTCTACTCTCCTCTCCTATGAGTAGAGCTCTCTCAAGAGACTCATACACTCTTCCTTCCATAACATCTTCGTCCGAGCTCCGATTTATGATCCGTCAGCGGCCACGAGATCGTAACGACGAGGAGGAGCTTCCGAGCTTGGATACGTTGTCTTTACTTCGGCCTTTCCTTTCCGACTTCAACCGGAGGAGGTTTTACTGGGAACCGACAGAAGTGAAAGACGCCGACAGACGTCTTCTAAGGTTGATCTGGGGGAGCATTGCAATCAAGAACCTATTGAGGTAGGGATCTTACCTTCGTCTCTCTATTTTTTGCATCATGCGGGGTGGGTGTTCTTTTTTACGTGAAACACTTTTGAACCGGTTTAATAAAGATAATAACTGGCTTATATAACGGGGATGGAAATTTGTGATTATTGTTACTTTATATCCTGTGATATTATGTTGTGAATTGAATGAGCTTCTACCTACTGAAAATCACGATCGCTGGGGGCCTTTGCTTACGCAATTAAATGTTTCCCTCTCCTTATGGATTTTCTTATTGGTGGAAGCCTTGTGGAATGTGGAAATTGGTTAATCATGTAATGTTTGCTGTTTAAAATCTGGAACCCTTGTGTGATCAGCCCGGTTAAACAAAATGGAATAATGAACATGTGGGCGTTGGCTTGGTTACGAGGCATGTGTTGGGGGTGTTCGTTTTGTGTTGTTGTGGATCGGGTGAATAGCAGGGCTGCGGTCGACTTGGTTGTGGGTTGGTGTGAATGTTATGATGGTGATGGGCAGCGGGGCTGCGATAATTGGCATTAAAGGGATAATAATGATAAAAGGGCTTCAGTGTGGTTGTGGTTATGGCGGTTGGCAGCGGGGCTGCAGGGATGGGTTTGAATGTGAACGGGCTATGGGTTTTGGTTATTAAATTAAAACGGAAGAGTTAATAAATGGTGGGGAATGGTAATGGAACATGAATGTTAATCAATGGGTTGGTTGGTTATTAAGAAGGGATTTGTTGTGTTGCTCATGTTTTTTCTAACTTGATTTGTGGATGGCAGGGATAAGTTTTACGAACGATTGATGTGGTTAGTTATGGATAGTTTCCCAGTAGTTAAGGAACTAAATAAACTATTTCTACTGAAACGTGAAAACCTAAAGGGGGTTGGGATTGTTTGTTGTATGCATACTTTATGGTAGCAGTGCCGAGGAACGTGCTTAGTTTTCTTTTTAGAAGCCATAGGTTGGGCTGTGTGTTTGGTATACATATATATATCTGTATCTTTTGTGTTTTATCTCACCCCACCCATGTTGAGCACTTAGTGCTGAACACTCCCATTTTATGGGAGAGGGTGTTTTTCCCTTAGTTACTAGATCCTTCCTGCTCCTTCTCCCCTAGGTTGTGATGGCGTGAGGCGACATTACACCTAAGACTCTTCGGGTAGGTTTCGATTGGGGTGGTTTTAGCCCAAGACTCTTTGGGCAGGTTCTACTATTTCCCAAGAATCTTCGGGATGAGGCCCAAGTGTGTGCGGGCGGGGTACGTGGTTGTGAGACCCAGGTGTGTGCGGGCGGGTTACATGGTAGTGAGGCCCAGGTGTGTGCGGGCGGGTTACGTGGTTCTGAGGCCCAGGTGTGTGCGGGCGGGATACATGGTTGTGAGGCCCTGGTGTGTGCGGGCGGGATACGTGGTTGTGAGGCCTAGGTGTGTGTGGGCAGGGAGAGTGTGGCAGCGTCAGGACGTTCGTCGTTTGGAAGAGCATCTAATTAATGGGAAATGGTGCGCGGTACCCAAATAATCTTGGTCTTATATACTACTACTACCTGTTGTGATCGTTTTTTGGAGAGTGTGGTTGGTGAGGTTGGGTGGATAGAATTCCTTGCTAGGTTTCTTCTGTTGTTCTCACGGGACATTAGGATGTCTTCTCACTTGTGCACGAGAGCTTTAGGTTTCCCTATTGAGTATACTTTCATGCTCACCCTACATTTACTTTCAGGTTTCCAGGAGGACTACCAGGGCCGTGTGGGACCCTACTAGTCAGACAGTCGGAGTTGTTGCAGTTGTTGCTCTCTGTTTTCTTTTGGTATTGTACTTTGAGCTTTCTTGTACTTGTACCTTGTTATAAAATTGTTTAAACATGCATGTGGGAATGGTTTGGGTTTATTTTTATACACTTGACCTTTTCTTTTTTGGTGTTTGACGTGTCCTATTTCCCGATCTTTAAAAATAAAAAGGGTAATGCCTCTCATATTTGTGAAAAACTCATACCCTTGGTGCTAGTCGCCACCCCGGGGCCCACTAGAGGCGGGACTCTGGGGGTCATTATCTCCCTTTCGCCATTGCTAGCTCAGGAGGGGCATCTTTGGTGGGTGGGGGTCGTGACAGAATGGTATCAGAGGCAGGTTGAGAGATAGGATGAAGTCTGGAGTTTGGCACAGTGAGAATTGCATGGGATAGTAGGGCGACAATGTTAGTTAAACATGGTGTGTGACATAGGCTAGGGAAGACCGTCTAGGATGCAGGATTTTAGGGCCCCCCGTGATCCAATGCAAAGACTCTGAGCCTACCGAACGACCAAGTGAGACTACTTTGATTTTCAGGGTAGAGACCCTAGGGAAGGTACATGTAATAGAAATTAATTCAAAAGGATTAATAGAGTGTGATATAAGACATGTCCATGAAAAAGTTAACCACTACAAAATCAGAAATCGTGGATTGGAGAAAGAACCATCAATTCCTCAGGGATAAATGTAAACAGAAAAAGTTTTTATTTCATGATCCATTTCTTGTATATGATATATTAATTTACCATTTATATTAAGAACATAAACAAGTATACATAATTTATAAGTAAAATTTCTCAATTTAATCAATTTCTACCATAATATCATTTTTTCTCTTTGTAGTGAGTATTCAAGATGCTCTTTTTAATCCTTCAAGAACTGAAATTAACTTCTAATGGATGGAATAATCCAAAATGATTAAAAATCTATTCCTCCTATATTTTATTTATAGAGATCTTGGTTTTCTTACATGAATTTTACATAATTTTAATGATAATAAACTCAAAATCATAACACAAAGATGATTCAAATGTTATTTTATATGGAAAACATGGTCCAAACATAACTTTTAAAACATAAATAGAAACATTAATTAAATTTATCCTTCTCTAACTTCCTATTATCCCTTGAATACTCCATAAAACAAGTATCCACCTGAGGATATACATCAAAAAAGGGTGAGATGTAAGATGAGTAAGAGGATATATAAAAACATGGAACAATGTATAATTTTATAAGAATAATCATTATCATAATAATATATGAATAAAATTATAATCCCAAGAGGAATCATTAAGAAAAGTCTTGGAATGTGGAAATACATAAAAATGAAACATCATGTCTTAGTGGTCAACTACCACGCATAGTTGTGAAAAAATATAGAATCATTACCATTTATATTTCATTTTAACTCATTATATTCATTAAATTACCAAATTTATTGTATAACTACATAATTCCAGGATCAATGACCACATTATAACATTTACATTGCGCTATATAATTCTGGGCTTACCCGTCACACCATAACATTTACATTATCATGCATACCACATATATCATATATAAATCTTGGACCTAAAATAAACCATTAAAATTAATGGGTTAAATTTCATAAATCATACATTCATAAACATTGGGTTCCCAAAATAATGTGGGGATATCATACATGACCATCAAACTTTAGTAAATACGATCTCGAGAAGTAAAAGGTGTGTTTTATTTTAAAAGAAGAGTTCTTTTGGAAGACATTATGTTTTTCATAGACTCGATTATAAAACATTTATATCCTATAAAATCAAATATAATTATTAATAAATTATTTCAAAGGATTAAAGATATTGAAAATGGAGTGAAATAGGGAAAACCTTATGAAAGAGAGTTGGGTTCCAGAATTCCCCTTACCTTGCATCCAAATGCTTTATTCACTTTAATGTCCTATATAATAACATTATATTCATTAAATAAAAATTATATAACCTTTTATACATTAATTTTTTTCAGTTTAGTTTCATTATGTTATTTTATAGGCCTTCAAATTAGTTATATAGTTTAAATTCATTATTCAGTAGTGTTCTTTATCTTAGTTTTCATGAATGGTTCACTTGTTCGCATAAATGGATGTTCATGTAGAACATGGATAAAAAACTAGAACTGATATTACAAGTAATTAATGATATTAAATTTGTTTATATTATTTTTAATGATTTATTTTATATACCATGTGGATGAATAATTAGATAGAATTTTGCAATTATCATTTTAGGTTAATTTGGGCGATTTTTGGATCACAATGAACAAGTCTTGTTTTATCATTTATTATTATGTATAAAAGTTGTTTCCAAAACATAAATGGGGTTAAAAATAAATATTACCATATTTTAAAACCTTTTAATGGTTTTATATACAGTGTGGAATAATTTTAATGAAAATGGAAGTGCATCACCCATGAAGTTGGTAAATTAACACATCATAGACAACGATTTCATTTTTATAATCAAAGAGAGTGGGGGAGGATTATAATTAATAATATTAAATTAACATGATATAATACCAATATATCAATAATAATGGAGTTTCAATGACATTTTGATTATATTATTTTAGGTTAAGAGAAGAAACAAAATGAAATTTGTAAGATATTTGAAAGAAATGAGAGAGAGAAATTACCTCTTGAATATATCGTATTTGGGAGCATCTCTAGGGGATAGGTTTTGGAAATTTTATGAGACCAAGGTCTACTGGACGTGGGGGAGGGTATTGTTATGATATTTTAGTCTAATTGGGAGTAGGCACAATTTCCTATAGGTGTGAGGAAATGAGGTTGTGAGGGGAGGTATTTATAGTGGAGGGGAGATAGGTTTTCCCAATATTATATTCATTAATTTATTATTTCTCCACAATATAAGAAATACTAAGGATTATTATGACTAAAAATAGTAATATGTGCATGTATTTTCTATCCAATGGCCATTTACATCAACCTTGACTCATGCATGATGCATACATTCATTTATTTAGCATATTTCGGGAATTATTGAATTACACTATTCACCAAAAAATTCAAGTATTTTTCAAAAATATAAAAATATCACCCTATCCATTTTTTGATGTTTATAATTCCAAAATGAACTTTATTTTATGAAAATAATTATATATATATGATTAATTTAATTTTTAATTAGAATCATAATTTACATGAAAAATACAAAATTTAAAATTAGAAACTGATCTTTAACACTTTGAAAAATTAATTAAGGTTTTATAAAAATATCATATAATCATAAGAAATATAAATAATATTTTATGAATAAATTTTAAGAAATATAATTATTTTATACTGTTAAATTAATAATTAAATATTCATAACTTACAAAAATATCAACACTAATATATTATATTACCACTTATAGGATGGATAAATTTTATTTATACTATCATTGGTAAGGTTCCTATTCACATGGATGATTTACTATTCATAAGGGACATATTACTATTCATAATTGTAACATTACTATTCACAAGGGTATGTTACTATTTAACAAAAAATAATTTTGTCCAATCGGACTACAAACATTTTACTAATATCAACAACTAATGTTAGATTTTCAAAATTCTAATCACTAAAGTGGAAAATTTATGTTTAATGGTTACAAAGAAGTTCATTTAAGAATGATGTGGATTTTTGTTTCATAATGTGCCTTTATTTGATTATTACATTACTATAATAAGGGATAAATTTCTTCCCCCCTTTTGAAATTTCACCCTCAAAATTTTGTTTTACATATATAGGTAAGGGTACAAAACCTTCATCACATACTTTGTTTCCCATGTTTCTTCTTCATACATAGGGTTCCTCCATAATAATTTTACAAGGTGGGTTGTATTTTTGTGTATAACTTTATCTCACTGGTCCAGAATCATTACTTGATGCACCTCTTAAGAGATATTATCTTCCATCTTTACCCTGTATGAGTTCAGTACATGTGAGGGATCTAGTAAGTACATCCTTAAGATTGATACATGAAGCACATCAGTAACATGATCCATATTTGGTGGAAGTAAATACCTATAGGCCACAGATCCAATGCAGTCAAGGATATCAAAGGGGCCAATGTACATTTTTCTTACCTTCTATTTCTTTCTAAGCTGCAAGACTCTCTTACATGGTGAAATTATAATGAATACATTGTCTCTAACATCAAACTCCAAGCCCCTTTCATAATTTCCATCATAGCTCTTATTCTTATTGTAAGAGTCTTTGACATGTTTCTGGATATCTTGAACCTTCTCTATCATCTATTGTGCAATATCAGGTCCAATTAGCTTTCTTTCACCACCTTCATCAAAATAAGTGAGATTTCTACATCACTTTTCATACAGAATTTCATATGGATCCATCTAAATACTCAAGTAGAAGATATTGTTTTATGAGAACTCATCCATTTGAAGATGATGATCCCATCCACCATTGAATTATGAAGAGTAGGCTCTTATAATATTTTTTAGCATTTGAATAGTCCTTTAAGATTTGGAATCAGTTTGGGGGTGATAAACCGTGATGAAATTTAACTCATAACTCAAACCATGTTGAAGAATCCTTTAGAATTTATATGTGAACTTGAGATCACAATCAGATATAATCTAGGGTGGAACCCCCAGAAGTCTCACCACATACTTCACATATATATTTTCATGTTTTTCAAGATAGAGATTCTCCTAAATATCAATAAAGTGGGACGTCTTGCTGAGTCATTAAACCACAACCCATATCTCATAATTTCCCTTTGGACATCTTCAGGAGACCCAAGAAAAAATACCAAAATGAAATTCTCCAATTTCCAAATGGGTACAAGAAATGGTTACACCACCCCTTTGGAATTTTTTCACTCTACTTTATCTTGCTAAAATATGATGCACCTTGAGATATATTTTGAAATATACTTCTTTATGTTATCCCACCTGAAGTGTTATTTGAGATCTCAGTACTTCTTAGTGCTAACAAGATGGATAAAGATATTTGAGAAATGAGAATTTTAAAATAGATCATTCTTTATCCCAGACGATGAAGTCACAAAAAGCCGTATTCAAAACCTAATCACACCATCATTGTCGATATGGAACTCTGGAATCTTCCATTCCATTACTGCATTAACCTTCTTTTATAACTCCATATCATCTCTTTTTTACTCCTTAATCTTCTCCTGGATATATTTTTGGGAAATAATTTGGGAAATGTAGGATGTAATCTCGGAAATTATGATTTCTAAATCCATGCTTTGAATATCCATGAAGATAGGGTCTTTCTCAATCCACATCATGAATATAGTAACAAGTTGTTTTATGCTTAGAGAATCAGCTACCTAGTTTGGCTTGACATGATGATTGTGGTTAGAGAACTTATAGTCTTTGATTAGATCTAACCATCACCTTTGAAACATGGTGAGGTCAATTTCTTTTATATACACTTGAGACTCTTGTGATCAGTATATATTTCGTAGTTATCACTATAGAGGTAGTGCCGCCATATTTTTATGGAAAAAATCACAACTGCTAGCTCGAAATCATGTGTCGGGTATTTCTGCTCATGGATAATCAATTGCTGCAAGGCATAGTATATCACATTATCATTTTTCAGGAGTACACAACGCAATATTTTCTTTGAAGCCTCACTTTATATCACACAACATACTCCACATTTTGGTAATGTGAGTATAGGTGTAGTGATCATCCTTCTTGTTATCTCCTTGAATCTTTTTTCACATTCTTCTATCCAGACATACATTACCCCTTTCTTTATTAACATAGTTAGATAGATTGATAATTTTAGAAAACTTTCTCACAAGACATCAGTAGAACCCAACTAATCTAGGAGAACTACAAATTTGTGTGAAACTAGAAGGTCTATCCCATTCCTTAATCACCATTTTTTTGAAGGGTTCATATAAATTACATCACTTGTGATGACATGTCCCATGAAAATGCATTTGTTTATCCAGAAGTCACACTTGCTAAAACTGGCATACAACATCTCATTTCACAATGTCACCTACATAAGTCTTAGATATTCTTCATGTTACTCATTTCTCATGATGTATATGAGAATATCATCAATAAACACTATAAAATATTTGTCTAAGTAATGTATAAGGACTCTATTTATAAAATCCATGAGTATTGTAGGGGAATTATTAAGTCTAAAGTGAAACACCAGAAACTCATAGAGACCATACCTTGTATAGAAAGAAGTATTCTGAATATCGTCTATCTTCACCTTCAGCTGATGATTTCTAGAAAGAATATCCACCTTTGATAAGTACTCATATCCTCTTGGATTATCAAAAAATTAATTAATCCTTGGAAGATGATACTTTTTCTTTGTTGTGATCTTGTTGAGTTCCCGATAATTGATACACAACCACTTTATTCCATACTTATTCATCATAAAGAGAACTGGTGCACCCCAAGGTGATGCACTAGGGTGTATGAATCCTTTTTCCAAATTATCTTTCCGTTACTTCCTTAACTACTCTATTTCAATAGTACCCATACTATAGAGACACTTTGAGATAAGAGTATCTATGTGTATGATTTCTATGGATAAATCTACCTCACGATCTGGGGGAAGACCATATAACTCTTCAGAAAATACATCACCATATTCCCACATGATGGGAATTTCTTCTAGGCTGACACTTTCCTTTTAATCAACCATTTGAGCGAGGTATGAATATTCACATGGAATCAACAACCACACTATTGAAGTTTTTTTATGGAGATTCATGATCTTCCATGCATTTGTATAGGATTATAGTGATGTTTCAGAATATGAAAAGTTATTTCCTTCTACCGAAAAATGATATGTGCTATATATAATGAGATCCAACACATTCCTATTTTAGTGTCAAATTCCAACAAGGGATATATTACAAGATTCCACGGAAGAATATTCCCACATACACTAACATGAGATGAATCCAACACTTTGATTGTAATGATTTCACCAATTGATGTTTTAACAGATATTTATATTTCAATATTTTTGGGATTTGATCCAATATTTCTATCAAAGTTGTGAAATATAATGGAAACCGTAGAACCAGAATCAATGATTACTTTTCTTATTCTTGAATTAACAGTAAGATCACCATTTAAGACTTAATTTTTATTCCCCACTTCTATAGTAGTAGTTGGATAATCCTTCCCTTGTTCTATTGGATTTGGTGGCTCTTGATACTGATTACCCTCAAGGACTTGAGGTTTATTGCCCTATATTTCTTAGTTCCCTTGCTCCCAATAATCTTAAAATTGTATCATGGGTGTTTATCTCCTTTACTACACCAGATTTTTCTACATTATCATGACATTTCAACACTATTGAGCTTAGTGTCCTTCTATTCCACAGTTGATCCATTTCCATATCCCTCTGACATAATTAACATACTAATTCTTCCCAAATATTTTATATGTGGATGGTTGAGTTTCATTTCTACCTTTATTATTAGATCCTATAGCATGAAATGAAATCTTTCATTTCTTATCACCACATCCATGGGACAATTATTCAGACTCCATTTACACTTAAGTAGCACATCAAATGACTTTTTCATAACTCACAATGATTAGATTTGCAAGAGGCATTCAAAGGTGTGGTTTTAATTAACTAATGAATCTATCAATTTTTCCATCATTTTTTAATAAAAAATCTCAAATCATAACTTTCAATCCTTGTGAAATTCACTTCATCGACCGTGATTGATTCTTTATTCTTTTGCTTTAGCCTTATGAATTCTCTCTCTATATTCGTGTGAAGAGTCTATGGGAAATATTCCTTAAGAGAAATTATCTTAAAGTGTTATCACTCCATATCATCAATTTCATCCCTCAGATTGGTGTTCTTAATCAAATCCCCCCATTGGTCGAACTCACCATCGATATGATAAATGGATAGAGTCACCTTCTCCACCTCAAAATATTGAATCACCAAAAAGATATACTTAATCTAGTTGACCCAATATTCAAAAACTAGTGGATAAGAAGATCCACTAAATGTTTGTTGTCGTTTCCACATAAAACACTCAATAATCAGTTTCTCCCTCTTAGGTGAAGGAGAAAATTCCACATTATTTGGGTTATTATTCATAACCTGATACAAATATGTAAGCATCTCCATGATGTTTGGAACTCCAACTTCCAATAAATTGGGGATGTCATTCGGGAAATCGCTGCATTCTCCCTCGCATGGGGTTTTGGCATGGTTTATAGTGGTTCCCACCATTTTCTAAAATAGAAAATCTTAGAACAAATAGAAGTCAATAAGTCATTAATAATTAAATCCTTTGTTCAGTCAACCCATAAATCAAATCTTATGGGAGCCCTATGTTTTGAAAATAATCTTGTGTGCTTACAAATACATAGTCTAATACTACGGATTCTAACTTAGGTAATCTAATCCTATTTCCCAAATTAACTAAACCAAAATATGATACTATCTATAACGCCCCTTCTTTTCATACATTAATTTTACATTATTTGAATGATAAAAACATCAAATCACTACGCAAAGAAGATAAAAAGGTTTTATTTCTTGGAAAAACTTGGAGAAAACAAAACTTTTACATAATAAACCTAAATATTTATTCATTTCCTTCTTCTCTAGCATCTTATATGTCTTTGAATTAACGCTAGTAAATGTATCCAAAAGAGGATATACCTCATAAAGGGGTGAGATAAAACCAAAAAATATAATAGATAAGAACATCGAATGATATATCATGGGGTGAGCATAATCATTATCATCATAACATAGAATGGGATTGGTTTGTCATTTCACCGAATTTATATTATCGTTATCCCAAATTGTTATTTCCCAATCTTAAGCTAGCATAGCGCAAGTGTGGGGTCGATCCATAGGGAACTTGGTAAGTGCGTGAATTCAATTGAGTTTCGAATTAATTTGGTGAATTATACTGAATTATTGTGGGATTTTCTTTGTTTTGGATTAAGGAAGTTGTTTTGATTACTTGAAAATAATGATTAATGATTTAGAAGAAAACAACAATGGTTTTTAATGAGATTGGTATAAAAAATCGTGTGAGGGCTACGGTGATTATGGAGATTCATGCGGATTGCTTATTAGGTTGTATTGTTCATAATAATTCAACATTATGGATCCCAATTATGACAAGATTCCCTTGGTCCGATTAATTTTGTCTTTGAATAGATGAAATTGACTCCTTGGTCCGGTTATCAAAGTTTCACAATTCATTATTTTAGTTTAGTACATTTATAAATCGACATATTCCTTCAATGATCATGAAGATGTTCATCACTATTATTCTTTTAGATCCCTTAGAATTCTGTCCTTGGTCCGGTTCAGAATTCCCAGTAGTAGTTAACAATGGTTTAAGAAGAATAATAATAATTTTAAAAGAACAAACACAACCACATAAATCATTACAACATACAATCCTTCATCATCCACAACCCCAACACAGAGGGTTTTTAGTTACACATATATGACATAATGAAAATAACACCTTCGATACATGATGAGATCATCGAGTAAGACTCGAGGAGAGGTGTCGGATGATTGAATGACGGAGCAGTGGAACCATATTGGATCAGGAGGAATGGCAGCCAATCTTTCCCCTTCTCTTCATGTGTTACACCTCCCAAATCCAGAGGCCAAGGACTCTATTTATAGAAAAATAAAGTACACAACATGTATGAACAATACATGCCGTGTAGTCATGTCAACTAGGTTTTTCCATTGTTTTTCTTCGGTTGGTATCCGACCGTGACACCTTTTACTCACACGGCGTCTGCGGTCTGTTGGTGGAGGGTACACAACATGTAGCGCCTCTACACATGGCATGTAGTCTCTATAAGGTGCCACCAACCGCATCTAGAAGCATGTACAAGACATGTAGAAGAAATCCACACGACGTGTAGTGTCTGGACTGGTTACTTGGGCGTCTACTCGTCCTTTTGGTCCATGTCCCCGTCTGAATGTACCCAGTGTGTAGTATAGTACATTCCATGTAGTTGCAAAATTTTCAAACTCATCTCCTGATTTGTGTGTTTTAGCCAAAAATCTCTTGAAAGTAAACAAGATCTCCAAAATCAATGAATATGTCCATGAAACAATAGATATTTGCTGAAAAAATGTTTTTATTTTCAATAAAATATATGTAAATGTACAAAACAATTGGGGGCATCAAAATTTCCCATACTTGGTCATTTTCTTTCCCTCAATAAAATCTCTACATCTAATTAAAATGAATCTATATTGTAAAAGGAATAACTTTAGTTAATCATAAATGTAAATAAAAAGTGACACGAGAAAATTTCAAAACGAATACAAAGCAGTTTTAATCCAAGTGATATTCTAATCATGCCTCACATATATTTCAATTAACTACTTTCATCCTCTTTTAACACAAGTTTTCAACCTTTCAAATACAAGCAAGACACTTGATGATTTACCTCAACAAAAATATTCTCAACACACAAGATGTTTTTAAACAAATTTATGCTCAATCAAAGATATATACACTCTATCCATAGGTTTGCAAGAAATCTAGTTCTCTACTTTTGAAAATTTGACATACAAAAATCATGAAGACTTTTCAAATAGGATCATATTTTTCTGTGGCTAAAGGTTAGTAGGTAAAGATGTGAAAAATAACTACGAGGATTGAAAAAGAAGGCTAAATTCTTGAATAATAATGCATGATATTCAAAGTTAAACTCAATGAAGAAAATTCCTCAACAAGATTAATCAAATGATCTCATCACCACTGTCTCTTTTAGCTGAGCAGGAGTTACAAACCAAAAAATGTGTATAAGGACCCTTTGTTTGACCATTTTTTTAATGAAGGGAACCTTTTTGAATTTCCAAAACAGAAGTTTGGAACTCTTTTCTTTTCTCCCCAAATGATCAAGAGGTTCTCCCCCATACTTAATTTTTTTTGACAATTCACGAATTTATAACATGTGTTTCCAATCCCATCTTTTGAGATCAAATAAATAATCATGAAAAATCATAAAAGAATTTGGGTAGGAATGGAAATAGGCTTCTAATATGGCTTCCTATAAAGTCTATTCATGGTCTCTATGGGCTTCATGAAGATAAGATGTAGGGTAGGCTTAAGATAAAGGGGTTAAAACAATATTATACCTTAATAATTTTAATGTAATTAAAAAATTCCTAATGTTTGGAAAATAAAACTTTCAAATTATGGTAGTTACGTATATTCTAAGAATCTATCAAGAAATAGGGTATTAGAATGAATATGAAAAATGGGTTTAGAATACCTCTCAAGAGTGGGAAAAATAAATAAAGAGACAATCGAGTCATGAATTGTAAAATAATTGATTAGTCTAATCGATATAATTATCCATGGATTACAAGTTGTAATTTAAATTATATCATCAATCATTTCAAAATACTTAAGAGCCAAAATATGCATGATTTTTTTTGAAAATTTTTCACTTTTAACTTATTATTTAAAAATATGATTATCCAAAAATGTATTTACATTTTAAAATATATATTCTAATAATGATGTCTCTGAGAATCTAAAAAGGGCAAAGACTAAAGAGGTCGAGAGACACCCCCATACTTAATATCACACATGGTCCACCAAGTGACCAAAAAGAGGAACAAGGGAACGTGGGGACACAATAGTGGACCAGACCAAGGGAAAGTAAGAAATAAATTAAACCAAGAATAGAAAGTGAACAATGGAAAGAGAATACTCCCCTCGTGCCTTGGCATAGAAAAATGGTATGTGATGTAAAATTGGAGCCCAAAACGTGTAAGAGTTCATGTGATTGGGGATGAAAGAGAACATGACAAGAACGAAAAACAAAAACAGGCACAATATATCACAAAAACATATATACGAAGAAAATAATGTGTCCCAAAACCTGTCATGGGGTCACCTCCGAAGAGGCATCATCCAGTACAGAATGAGCCGGAAGGGATGGATCAGGAGCCGTGGAAGCTGGAGGCATGGACACAACATCTAGAAGTGAATTTAGAGAAGTATGAGTCGTAGTACTGGACTTGGAAAAAGAAGCTTGATAGCCCCCCTAGACTGTAAACAATGGTGCGCGACAGCAGCAGCAGCAGATGGGCCCCCTATAGAGAGCAGAACAGAATCAGTGGCCAGCGCAGTGAAGGGAGGTGGATCATCAGTAGAAGGGATAGTAACGGAGGCAGAGGCAGGTGGCATAGGCAAAGGAATACCTAGATGATGAAAAATAAGCTCCAAAAGGTGCTCCATGCGGTCCTGGCGGCTGTCGATACGCACTAAATGCTACTCCATCATGGACAGGTGGAGGGAAAGGGCGAGATCGACCAAGGGTGCGGGGGTAGGTGGGGATGGTGGGGGTAAAAAAGAATGAAGTCAAGTAGAATTGGGGTCATTAGGAAGGGGGTGGGGTGAGAAAAAAGGAGGGGGTGGGGAAGGAGGAGCAGGGGCATTAGCTGGGGTAGGAGGGTCAGCGGGTGGGTGGGGCCGAGCCTCGGCAAGGATGTAGGCACCCCTGATTCTGGACCAATCCAATGTGAATGAGCATGAGATAGTCCATCCACTAGGGAGAACCTAATAAGTCATTGGGTAAAGAAGGCTCTAAAACCCCAAGGTGGTGGGTGAGGCGAGTGGCACAAAACCTACCGTTCAGGTTTCCCTGACGTCCAGTAAACGTAGCATGGAAATAGGAGGAGGCTAGGTATGAGAGGTCAGGGTAGTCATGTGAGATGAAATAGGTAAGTAGATCCATTTCATGACCGATCATGACCCCCATATCCTCAGGGTGGGGAAAAAGAATGGTACTGAAGCACTGGTGGGTACAACGAAGGATGGGGTCGTTGATAAGGGTTCTCTTTTGCGAGGTAGGGGTGTAGCGGTGGTTAGGCCCATCAATATCCCACCACATAGCCACGAGCTCAGAGCGCATGGGTCTGGTCTGTGTAGAAACAGGGGTTGGGGTGATGGGATGAGGGTAGAACCCGCATCCTCGGCCAAACTCTATCATGGTGAGGGAAAATTGTTAGCCGCCCAGCCGAAACCGAACCACTGGAACCGCATCACCAGGCATCTCCCGGTACTCATCACCATCGAACTCGAAAGAGGCCGCGAACTCTAAAAATAAATGGGGGAATATAGGAGTGTTGACCTAGAAAATAGCGAGCAGTAGAGTTTGGAGAAGGAGATCCTCCAACTCTCCGCATATGCCTAGCTACTGAGGAACGGTACTATCGAGGTAGTGACTCCTCAACGGAATTGGATGGAAAGAAAAGTGTCGAACCCTGTCATGTGCTAGATCAGTGACTGGGAACACCATGCAGGGATAGGGAACACCTACAGGTCCCGACTCAGGTGGAGGTGAAACATCATGAGCTGGCTCTGTGGGTGGTTTGACTGTAGTAGGTGAAGGGTTGCTGGATGGGGCAGTCGATGAAGTGCCAGCTGCGGAGGAGGAGATATTAGGTGGAGTGGTAGTAGGTAGGAAAAAATGAATGGTTCTTAGACCAGCCTCGGTAGAGGGAGTGAGGGGGTGGAAGGGTGGCCAATGGAGTGAGGTCGTAGATCGAAGTGTCTAGGTCTGGAAGTGTCGGAGGTTAGAGTTGAATCTTCCGAAAAATGGGCCTCTCTCCCTTAGTGACAGAGGCCAACTGCTTCCCCCGAGAGGGATCGCGATCTAACAAAACCTGAAAAATAAATAAAAAGACAACAAAAGAAAAAAAAAGAAAATAAAATAAAACTAAGAAAAAGAGAGAAATCTGAAAAATAAAAGTACACGACATATACATCCAGAGTACACGGTGTGTAGTACAAGATGACCAGAATCCCATTTTCTCTAGATAAACATGCCAAGGGTGAAGAAGAAAGACCATGTAAATGTACACGGTGTGTAATGAATATACACACCATGTGTATATGAAGTGGACATGGTTGTGTATCAGAAACGACACAACCATGATTCTATCAGTTTGAAGAATAAAGGACATGTCGTGTCTGGGACACACACGACATGTTCTTTATTTGAGGAACATGGTCGTGTGGGGGTTAGAAATGGGTCTAACTGAAGGAAAATAGGTTACACGGTGTCTACCGAACACACATGCCGTGTATGGGAACATGGGGTAAGAGGTCATGTCAAGTTCTACACACAGAGGGGCCAAATGAAATGATATACATGGTGTGTACCAAACACACATGCCGTGGACATGAAAATGGTGTGTGAGGCCATGTGCAAAGGGTACTCTGGCACGATGGGGGAAATTACATGATGTGTACTTAACATACACACTATGTGTATTCAAATTTAGAAGAACTTGTGTGTGGCCATGTACAAAAGTACACGATGTGTTTTATTCATGTCGTGGTCATGTACTGTGGAATCCAAATTGTTGAAAGATCCAAAAAAAACCCTAAACGTGTCTAAAAATTTGAAATAGAGGGTGTAGAAGGGCGTACCTAGACCAAGGATCACAATGTAAGAAGAATCAGAACTCGAATTGAACCAAATCAACGGATCCAAAAATGGGGAGGTCAGGTTGTGTTTGGGAGAAGAAAATGGGAAGAGGGGAAGAAAGGGGGAGCCACACAACACAAGCTGATGCTAGGTGGCCCGCGGATTATATAGCTGTGGTACACGGCATGTACATCAATACTACACGTCTTGTATCCCCATTTTTTTTACACACACACATATATATAATTAGTATAATAAACTATATAATAATTAATAATTATTATTTTAAATAATAAAAGTAAATATATATATATGTATGTATATAGAGAATTGAAAAATAAAACTATACATGTAATTTAGTTGAAAAATACATGCTGTGTGTTTAAAAATTGTAAAAAGAGAAGTACGACCTTTGGTCCAATGCTTGGAGCGAGGCTCAAACCGGCGATTGGCCATTATGAACGGAAGCCCTCAACCACTGGAGCGAAGGTTGTACTATTGCCCATATTTTTTATTTCTATACATTTAATCTATACATACTATACACACGGGAAGAATGAAAATGTCCGGCATGTGGTTTTTAATTGTAAAAGAAGGGGATAAATCCTGGCGATTAGCGGAGTTCAAACTCGGGTCTTTTGGATCCAGGTCCGAGACTTTTCGAATCATCAAAATTCATCCACATGAATTACTTTATATTGAAAATTGTTTTTATATTTTAGTTTTTTGAAAGAAAACTGGGCACACACGACGTATATTAGAAGACATGTCGTGTGTTTTTATTAAAAGGGTAAATGATGGAAATGGGGTGGTTGCCAGGATTTGAACCTGGGTCTTTTGAAACCAGGTTACGATTGTGGCCATTCGATCCATCCCAACCATGTGTTTTCTTATTAGTATATATATATATATATATATATGAAATTTACTACACACACCGTGTATGAAAATATAAAAAGGAGGAACCCCATGCCGAAGTTAGGTTGGGAGGATTCGAATCGGGGTCGGCTCGAATAAACTCCAGTGACCTTACCATCGGTACCGACATCATCCCTGCTTATACATAGATACTCTATAGATTTATACTATTAAGATTAAAAACAAAAAATATAATTACATGCCGTTTATACATGTGGAACATGGCGTGTAACCTTCGGGTTGCCTCCCAGGAAGCGCCTTTGTTTTTGGTCATTGGCTTGACTGACTTACCTTTTCTTACCTGAGAGGGGTGGTGGAGATTTTTCCCACTTCATCTTCCATGTTATGGTAAATCTTCAGTCATAGGTCATTCACCTTGAACAGTTGACCACCCACTTTAGCAATTTCCACTGCTCCGTGGGGGAATACTCGTATGACATGGAATGGTCCCGAACACCTCGACATGAGTTTTCCTAGTAATAGGCTAAGACAAGAGTTAAAGAGGAGTACCTAAGAACTCAGATGAAATATTTTTCATAAAATCATCCAGTCATGGATGGATTTTTTCCTCTCCTTGTAAAATTTAGCATTCTCATACACCTCCATTATTATTTCATCGAGTTCATATAGATGGAACTTTCACCTCTCTACAGCTGCCTTCAGATCAAAATTTAGGGCCTTAACGCCCCAATATGCTTTGTGTTCCAGTTCCACTAGTAGATGGCATGGTTTTCCATAGACGAGGTGGAATGGTGACATCACTAGTGGTGTCTTGAAGGTGGTGTGATATGCCCACAAAGCGTCGTCAATATTTTTGGACCAATCTTTCTATGAGGTATTCATTGTTCTCTCCAAAATTTGTTTGAGCTCACGGCTGGAGAGATCCACCTTTATACTTGATTGGTGATGGTATGGTGTACCAATGTGATGCTTTACCCCATATTTAGATATCAATCCATTCATTAATGTGTTACCAAAGTGAGTCCCCATGTCGTTGATTAGCACACCTAGAACACCAAACCTGCTGATAATGTGCTTATTTAGAAAGGTTATGACTAACTTAGTTGTGTCGTGTCCCATAGCAGTGGCATCCAACCATTTGGTGATGTAATCAACACAGACAAGGATGTAGGTATTCAAAAAAGAAGGGGGAAATGGTCTCATGAAGTCGATGCCCCGGACGTCAAAGATCTCGACCTCCAGGATGGGGTGCTAAGGAATCTTGTATCTACATCCCATATTACCTACCTGTTGGCATGGATAAAAATGGGCAACGAAGGTTTGAGCATCTTTTTGCATGGTGGGCCAGAAAACCCCAGATTGCAAAATCTTTGCTACGGTAAGATCCGACCCATGATGTCCTCCAACGGGTGATGCATAACAAAATTCTTGGACCCCTTGAACCTCTGTCTCTGGGATGCGTCGTCGTATCACCCCATCTCCACAGAATCTAAATAGGAGTGGGTCTTCCCAGAAGTATCGCTTAAAATTAGAGATAAATATTTTCTTCTGCAGGAAGGAGAGGTTAGGGTTGATGGCACCTGTAACTAAATAGTTATAAATATCAGCAAACCAAGGCCTAGGGGATTTTATAATTGAGAAGAGATGATCACCAGGAAAACCCTCCCTTATCTCTTGATCATCTTCCTTCTGCGAGTGTGACAGCTCTAGACTGGATAGATGATCAGCAACCATATTATCACTCCCCTTTTTATCTCAGATTTCTAAATAAAATTCTTGTAAGAGGAGGACCCATCAGATCAATTAGAGCTTTGCATGCTTCTTGTTTAACAACTACTTAAGTTATTCATGGTCTATATAAACCATAACTTTAGACAGCACAAGGTAAGAATGAAACATATTGAAGGCGAATACCACAACCAGAATTTCTTTCTCGGTAGTAGTGTAGTTTAGTTGGGATGCATTGAGTCTGTTTCTGGCATCGTAGATGGGTCTAAAGATTCAGTATAGCCACTAACCTAGGACAGCTCCCACCACATAGTCACTGGAATCACACATTACATAAAATTGTGCCTCCGAGTTGGGGGAAATCATCCCTGGAGCTTTGACCAGGTTCTTCTTTAGATGCTCAAAATATATGGTAAATTTCTCATTGAATTCAAAAATATGATCCTTAGTGAGTAGGTTGGTTAGGGGTTTGGCTATCTTCAAAAAATCACAGACAAATCGCCTTTAAAAACATGCAGGTCCTAGGAAACTGTGGATGGATCTAATAGAAGTTGTAATTGGAAGTCATGAGATGACTTCAATTTTCACCAGATCTACCTCTATCTACTTTTCTGAAGTCCTGTGGCCAAGTACTATGCCACTTTACACCATAAAATGACACTTTTCCTAGTTTAAAACTAATTTACTGTTTTTTCATCGCTCCAATACTAGCTTCAGGCACCAGAAAGAGGTGGTAAATGACTTCCCGTAAATAGAAAAATCATCCATGAATACATGAAAGATTTTTTCCACCATCTCATCAAAAATATCCAGCATGCATTGCTGGAATGTGGCAAGAGCGTTTCACATACCGAAATACATCATGTGGAAGGCAAACGTACCGTATGGGAAAGTGAAGGTGCTCTTCTCCTGATCCACTGGGGAAATGGAGATCTAATTATATCCTGAGTATCCATCGAGGAAGAAGTAATATTCATGCCCTACTCGTATTTATAGCATGTGATCCATGAAGGGAAGGGGAAAATGATCCTTCCTTGTGGTGTCATTTAGATTTCTGTAATCGACGCAGACTCTCCAGCCCATGATTGTGTGAGTGGGGATGAGCTCGTTCTTGTCATTAGTTACCATAGTGATACCTCCCTTCCTAGGGACAACTTATAAGGGAATCACCCATGTGATATCTAATATTGAGAAAATGATGCCTATATCTAACAACTTGATAACCTTTTTCTTTACAACTTCCTTCATGGGAGGGTTTAGACACTGCTGGGGTTGTCTAGATGGCTTTTCTCCTTCTTCAAGAATCACCTTGTGGGTGAAAATAGTAGGGATGATACCCTTAAAAACTGCAACAGTCCATCTAATCCCATACATTATCCTCTTCAAATCTTGTAGGAGTGCATCCTACTGCTCCTGGGATAGTGTTGCACTAAGTATAATGGGAAAAGTGTGATGATCTCCCAAATACCCATACTTTAATGAAGGTGGGAGAGGCTTCAGCTCTAGTTCAGGTGCCTTGATAACTGAAGGTACCAGTCGTTGTACTTCTACCCTCTCCAGGATGTCAGGAATGACAGATCATTTCTAATAATTGTTGCCCTGGACTTCAATGAATTTCACGTCCCCTGGCGCTTCATCAGTGTGAATGTCTGCAAAAATCATATAATCTGAAATAGAAGAACATTCCAGATCATCTTCTTGGATGCTCAGTTGTTCATACATGGTAGTCCATGTGTAGTAGCCTTCATGTTTGGGTAACAATGCTTGTTTTATGTCCTTTAGAACATTGTAGGAGACTCTTTCGTCCCTTACTCAGAAAATCAACTCCCCCTGGTGCACTTCTATCTAGACTTTCCCTGTGGCTTGGAATGGTATTACCAATATAAGAGGTGCCTCCTGATCCTCCTCTATGTCTAGGATAATAAAATCAGCAGGGAGGATCAATCTTCCCACTTTCACCAGCACAACCTCCAGTAGCCCCTTAAGATATTTAATGGATCTGTCTGCAAGTTGAAGGGTGACTCGGGTATGTTTCAGATCATGGAGTCTGAGATTTTGGAAAACTCTGAATTGAATGAGTTTGACACTCGCCGCTAAGTCGCACCCGGATTTTCCAATTTCACAGGGTCCAATTGTACATGGAATAGTAATTCTACCTATATCCTAGAGCTTGGGAGGATTGGAATATTGTATGACTGTGGACCACTCCTTTGTCAGTTTTATGGGGACCAAATCCTCCATCTTCCTTCTATTCGAGAGGATTTCCTTCAAGAATTTGGCATATGTGGGTATTTGTGTCATAGCCTCTGCAAATGGGATGTTGATGTGTAGATTTCTAAATACTTTAATGAATTTTACAAACTGGTGATCCAACATCCTTTTCTTTATCTTCTCTAGAAAAGGTAATGTAGGCGTGAATGGTTTGAAGACCTCCTTTCTTTTGCCTGTTTGATCCTCCGGTGATGTATTTTTGGATGAAGAGGGTTCTGAAACTGTACCTTTATTGTCAATTAGGAGTATAGGTGCATTTTAATGTGCTGGTTCCTTCTACTGTATATTCTTTCCACTTCGTAAAGTTATCGCATGGGCCTCTTCCCTTGGGGTTTTCTCGGTGTTGCTTGGTAGTGTACTAGGTTGTCTCCTTGAGAGATGGTTTTCTAACTAGACGATTTGGTTTTCTAGGTCTTGAATTGATGAATATTGTTTTTAGAACCTATTATCTGTAGTAGATATGAATTTGGTCATAAGAACCTCCAACCTTGAGGTTTTATCTTGCTGAGGAGGTTGTTGAGATGGTAGAGGTGGTTGCTGTCGTGGCTGCTGTGGGAGAGGCTTCTGATATTATTGCAGCTGATAAGGGCCCTGTTGGTTCTGTTGTTTTCTTGAGTATGGATTCTGATATTGTGGTTGACTGTAGCCGGGCGGTCACTGGGGTGGTGGATTCTTTTGCTGTTGTCCCCAGCCTGTGTTCTTGTTTTTGCGCCATGTCGGGTTCTGGTATTGTTGATACTGGTTTGACCCTCTTTTATGGGTAACATATCTCACCTCGCTTGTTGAAGGATCGACAAAAGGTTCCATGCATTCTAATAGGATGTGGTTGTTACCACAGTCACCACATACTGGATGGTTCTCCACATGGACTTGAGATGCGCCCTTGAGATTCAGTGCGTCAATCTTTTTGGACACTACATCCAACTGGGCAACAAGCATGGTAGTTTCATCAATACTATGCATACCTCATTTTTGGGTCCCCCGCTCAGAATGCCACTAGAAGCTGTTGGAAGACATATCTTCCAACAGTTCGAAAAGTTCTTCGAGGGACATTCTCATTTCCATACCTCCAGCATTTGCATCCACCACAGACTTTGTATTCGTTGTCAACCCTCCATAAAAGGTTTGGACTTGCATCTAGAGTGGAAGTCTGTGGTGTGGGAATTTACGTAACATATCCTTGAAATTTTCCCATGATTTGTACAACGATTTAGAGTTGTGTTGGTAGAAGTTGTGGATTTCATTCCGCAAGGTCATCGTTTTCGAAGGTGGAAAATATATGGACAGAAATGCCTGTGCTAGCTCTTCCCAGGTGAGGATAGATCTTTGCGGTAACCTTTTGATCCAGTCTTTTGCCTTGTCCCATAGAGATAAGGGGAAGAGGCGAAGATGAATGGCATTCTCAGACATGCCATGTTAATAGAATGTATCACATATCTCCATAAAATTAGAGATATGGGCGCTCAGGTGTTCACTGGGTAGGCCACTGAATTGAACGATGTTCTCGATCAACTGCATAATAGCATACTTGATCTCGAAGTGTTGGGACTATACCGCCAGATGAACAATGCCTTTTTCAGCTCCGTGGATCGATGGTAGGCTGTACTATATAAGAGTACGTTGCGGAGGTGGTTGCTGAGGGGGTGGATGTTGCATGTATTGATGCTCTTGAGGGGTGAAGTAGTGTCGTTGAAAGAGTTGTCGCTGCTTCTAGGGATGGCTGTACTATATAGGTGGTTGTTGTGGTAGTGGCTGGTAGTCCCTCAAGAGGAACTCCATGAAACCTCTAGGTTGGGCCTGCCCCAGTATACCAGCAGCGTGAGGCTACTGATCCTGGAATGGTTGTCCAGCTGTAGCTTCAGTGGCTGGTGCTCCCTCTTCATTGTTTTCCATAGGTAATGATTTTTGTCTGTGCATCTCTACCAGTGCATGTCGACATCACAACAAGGATCGTTCGATCTCTGGGTCAATCGAAAGAATATCTGATGACTCAATGCTCTTGGATTGTGTGAGGCGTTGGTTCATTCACCTATGATCAGACACATACACAAAACAAAACCCATGCATAAAAGGAAAAAAAATATAAACAGAAATGGATTTAGGGAAGAAATTTTTGGGAATTTGTAATTTTTATTTTCACCTAAATAATTACTAACACAACTAAAATTAGCACTTGAACCATTAAGATTCCCCAGCAACAGTGACAAAATTTAGTCTGTCGTTTCACCAAATTTATATTATCGGTGTCCCAAATTTTTATTACCCACACTTAAGCTAGAATAGCGCAAGTGAGAGGTCTATCCACAAGGAACATGGTAAGTGAATGAATTCAATTGAGTTTAGAATTAATTTGTTGAATTATACTTAATTTAGAGATGGATTTTCTTTGTTTTGGATTAAGGAACTTGATTTGATTACATGAAAATGAATAATTATTAAGAATAAAACAATAATGTTTTTTATTGAGATTGGCAGAAAAAACGTGTTGGGGCTATGGTGATTTTGGAGATTCATGCGGATTGCTTATTAGGTTGTATTGTTCATAATAATTCAACATTCTAGATCTCAATGATGAAAATATTCCCTTGGTCCAGTTAATTTTTTCTTTGAATCGATGAAATTGACTCCTTGGCCCGGTATTCAAAGTTTCACAATTGTTTATTTTAGTTTATTCCATTTATGAATCGAATTATACCTTCAATGATCATGAATATTTTCATCGATATTCTTCTTTTAAATCCTTGAGAATTCTTTCCTTGGTCCGATTCAGAAATCCCAGTAGTTGTTAAAAATTCTTTAAGAAGAATAAGAAGAATTTTAAAATAACAAACACAACCACATTTATCATTACAACATACAATCCTTCATCATCCACAGCCCCAACACAAGGGTTGTTTAGGTAGACATATATGACATAATGAAAATAACTCCTTTGATACCTGATGAGATCATAGACTAAGACTCTAGGAGAGGTTTCAGACAGTGGAATGGAGGAGTAGTGGCACCACGGTGGCTTGGGAGGAATGGAAGCAGAACTTCCCCCTTCTCTTCAAGTGTTCCACATCCCAAATCCAGAGGCCAATGCCTCTATTTGTAGAAAAACAAAGTACATGATGTGTATGAAAAGGACACGCTGTTTAGTCATATCAACATGGTTTCTCTATGGTTTTTCTTTGGTAGGTGGCTGGCCACCTCGCCTTTGACTCACATGGTGTCTACGGTCGGTTGGTGGATGGTACACGACCTGTAGCACCATCGTACATGGTGTGTAGTCTCTAGAAGGTGCCACCAACTGCATCTAGAATCCTGTACATGACATGTAGAAGTAATCCACATGACATGTAGTGTCTGAACTAGTGATTTGGGCATGTAATCTTCCTTTTTATCTATGTCCCTTTCTGAATGTACATGGTGTGTAGTATATTATATGTCGTGTAGTTTCAAAATTTTCAAACTCTTCTCTCGATTTGTGTGTTTTAGCAAGAAATCTCTTGAAAGTAAACAAGATCACCAAAATCAAATAATACGTCCATGAAACAATAAGTATTTTCTGAAAACATCTATTTATTTTCAATAAAATATATGTAAATGTATAAAAAAAATTGGGTGCATCATGGATTATAATCATGAGAGGAAACATTAATAAAAGACTTGTAATGTGAAAATGCATAAAAATTCAACATCATGTATTAGTGATCAACTAACACACATAGTTTTAACAAATATAGAATCATTTTCAAGCATATTTTACTTTAACTCAAGACATTCAACACATTATCTATCGTATTGGAGAACTATATAATTCTAGGTTCACCCGTCACATCATAACATTAGATTGCGCTATATAATTCTGGGTGCACCCGTTAAATCATAAAATTTACATTATCATTCATTCCAAATTGAACATATATAAATCTTGGAGCTAAAATAACCCATGTAAAGTAATGGTTTATATTTCATAAAACATACATTCATAAAATTTTGGTTCCCAAAATAAAGAGAGAATATCATACTTGATCATCAAATTTTATTGAAGACAATATCGAGAAGTATAAGGTGTGTTTTCTTTTAAAAGGTTTTCTTTTTGGAAAACATTATGTTAATAATAAACAAAATTATAAAGAATTTATATCCCATAAAATTATTGATAATTATGTATAAATTATTTTTAGGGAATAACCATATTGAAAATGGAGTGAAAGAGGGAAAACCCAAAGAAAGAGAGTTGGGTTCAAGAATTCCCCTTACATTGTATCCAAATGTTTTATTCACTTCAATTTCTTATATAATGACATTATATTCATTAGTTAACATTTCTAGAACCAATTATACCTGAATATTGTTCATTATGGATTCATTATGTTCTTTTATGGTCGATTGGATGAGTTATAGTGTTTAAATTTATTGTTTGGGGGTGTTCTTTTTCTTAGTTTTCATGAACGGTTCACTTGTACTCATGAATAAAAGTTCATTTAGAACATGGATAAAGATCCATAATTTATATAACAATTTATTATTGAGCATACATGATTTTAAATAGTGTTTTAAAGAATTATGTTTTATACCACGTGGATGAGTCAAATGTTAGAATTCAATGATGACCATTTAAGGTTAATTAAGGCTGTTTTTTATCACAATGAACATGTTTTTTTAATATAATATTATGTTTAAAATTTTTTTCTAGAAATAAAATGGGTTAAAACATATATATTAAAATCATTCTCAAAAAAATTTATGGTTTTATTGACATCATTAATTATGTTGAAGGAAAATGGAAGTGCATCACCCATGATGTAGGTAAATTAATACATCATATGAAACAATATAATTTTTATAAACAAAGAGAGAGAGAGAGAGAGAGAGGGAGGATAATAATTAATAATAGTAAATAAACATGATATAATACCATTATATCAATCATACTATATTTATCATGGCATTTGGATAAGACAAGTTGAGGATACGAGAAGAAAAGAAATGAAATTTGAAAGGAATTTGAAAGAAAAGGGAGAGATAAATTACTTCTTGAATATATCTTCTTTGAGAGACTATTTAGGGTAGTTTTTTGTCAATTTATGATACCATGGGAGTATGTATGTGGGGTATGATTTTGAGAATAGATTTGAGAAGAATTTGGAGTAGGAACATGCCTTGATAGGTGTGAGGAAATAAAGTTGTGAGGGGTGGTATTTATAGTGGATGAGAGAGGGGTTTTCCCAATATTATATTCATTGATTTATTATTTCTCCACAAGACAAGGAATAATGAGGATTATTATGACAAATAATATTAATAAGTGCATGTGGGTTCTAACTAATGGCCATTTACATTATCCGTGACTCATTCCGAATGCAAAAATTCATTTATTTATAATATTTTGTAAATTATCGAATTTCATTATTAAAAAAAATTCATGAATATGAGAAAAAACTCTGAAGATCACTCTAAAATTTCTTCAACATGTTGAATTAATAAATGAACTTAATTTTATGAAAATAAATTTCAAAATATGAATAATTTAATTTTTAATTAAAATCAAAATTTACTTGAAAAATAGAAATTTTAAAATAAAAAAAGGATTTACAACACTTTGAAAAATTAATTATGGTCCCATAAAATTATAGTATAATCATTATAAATATAAATACTAGTTTATTAATACATTTTATGACGATAAATTTTCTTTTAATTTATTAAATTAATCATTAAATATTCATGACTTACAAAAATACTAACACTATTATATTACATTTTCGTTTATAGGATGTATAAATTTTATTTATAATGTCATTTGTATATTTATTTTTCACATGGGTTTTTTTTCTATTCATAAGGTCCATATTACTATTCATAATGGTAACATTAATATTCATAAGGGTATGATACTATTTAAAAAAATTATGTTTGTCATATCGGTCTCTAAATATCTTACTGATCGCAACCGTGTATGTCCGATTTTTGAAATTAAAATCACAGAAGTGGAAAAATTATGTTTAAATGTCACATAATAGATCATTTAAAAATTACATGGAATTTGTGTTTCTAATTTAATTTTTTTCGGATTAGTATTTTACTACATGAAGGGATAAATTTTATTGGTAAAAGTTTGGGCCATTACATAATGAACCTAAAATGGATATCATAATATAGGATAATACCCAAAATGAATAAACATTCACATGGAAAATAATAAAATAATATCAATAAAAAATCAATAAAATAAAATGATTTACATAGTTCATTCCTTATAAAAATAACTCCATATCCCAAATAACCTCAATAAACCCAACATGAAAAAATATTTTAACCTCAAGGTATATCTCATAACCTTTAGGTTAAATCTTCAATAATATAACAATAGTTTTCCCTAAAAAATATTTTACATTAAACATAAAGGTTACACATACCTCAACCCAATAAAATTCCTCTATAAATAACATCAATCACATTAAACTCCCATCACATAAACCATCAAAATGGTCATCCAGTCCATTAATAATATGATCAACCTTTGACTTATTGTCCCTAGACTCTTTAGTTTTATCCTAATATCCGATACTTATTTTGGGTTATTAGTCCATCAATCATGTTTTCTCCAAAAATACAATGCAGTCACTAAATTACTTTTCTATGTTGTTAGTACCATTAAAAATATGTTTTTAAATCCTTATATAAACAATACTTATATATTTCATGATTTTTGCAACCATAATACCATTAATATAATATTTATATGGAATAATTCTCAAATAACAACACAAAAACACTTTATTCCTTATACTTCATTGATTTTCTAAGAATATTTCCTTGCGGGGGAAATAAATTACCCATTGGGTTAGTACATTGATTTAGATAATGTATATATTACCTAAAATAATACATTGAACTAAAAATGGTGTCAAAGAATTTAATTTATTCCCATATAAAATACTCTTCATTTTTCCTTGAAAATTCATTTTTTATACACATTATTTACAAAAAAACATTTTTCAATTCTTTTGATACATTATATAAGATATCTATGTCATTAGTTTTATCATGAATGAATTTTTTATTTCCGTTTTCCATGATATGGACTACTCATTCTCTTAGTGAACTCTGACCTTATATTCTTTGGTTAGTCTATGATATTGTTATAATGAAAGTTCTCAATAATATATTATGAGAACTAATTAGGCATAATCACAATATCATCATCTTTATTTATCATCTAATATATATTATCATAATCACCCCATTGTCCATCAAGTTATGTTTTAACCAGATTCCTCTTAGTTCCTTCCATTAACTAAAACCAAAAATCATATTATGAGAAAAATAATTATAGTAGGAAACCCTATAAAATCAACCTTATCAAAAAATTATAATTCCCTCTTATACTAAGACTTGTATTTAAATTTATTCATATGTTTATGTTCACTAATATATGTTTTCCTAAATCAATATGATAAGGATTCTACAATACATACTTTGATAACAACTGTAATGACGTTGTCCCCAGTATCCCAATCATTGGGGTAACTTTATTATATTATCACTAAAGATAAGTGATTTCATCCCAAAAGAAAAAATAGTTTAATAGTATTAGAAAACTACATACATATTTGAATCTAAAATTACATTTAGAAATATAAAATTAAACATGGTATTTTATTTGAGAACACCATTATTCCCTTTAACATATACCTATATATTAATCATAATACACTTCCTAACATCCCATAGAAATGAAAAATAAGAAAGGGGAGATGTAAAATTATTAGTAATGGTATGAATAAAGAGTAATATATCATGAATAAATAAAATATAATCAATAGGGAAAAATAAATATATGAAAACACAATCCATTTAATCAATAACTTAATATTGAATAATAAAATGGAAGGAATGAATGGTGATCAAATAATTCCATAGAAATAATCACATGAGCTTGAAACTTATCCATGAATATTATAACAAATAAAATTATCACATTTACATTAATATCAAATATCAAATAGATGTAATTCATAATATTGGATATCATAAACATAATCTCAAGGCCTCATACCATGACATCTTATATAAATTAGTATGGCCTCTTATAAATTCCCAAGCTAGTTTGGGTCAATAAATACACCAATGCATCGAGGGAATATAGTTGTCCCTTTTCCATCACATAAAATGCCTAATTAATTATTTATATTAAAGGGTTAAAACATAATAAACATAAACATTGATATTGAAAAACTATCATAGAATTTTTTTAATATATTACCCATTCAATAAACATAATATTAAACCATCCAGATTAATATTTTGAATGATATGAAAATAGTACATCCCTAATCAAACTTATAATAAACCATCCAGATAAATAATAAGGATGGTGTCCTTATATAATTTAACCAGTGTATCATAATTAAAATGTTTTTTTGTTATTAATGACTATAAATACCAAAAAATTATAATAAATCATTTTTTGGGAAAATATTATTTTCACTTTGAAAACAAATTTTAAAAATAAAAAATTATAGAATAATAGGAAACAAATTCCATTGAAAATATTCATGAGGACTTTTAAATGAGTTTTCAAATAAATCAGTGGTTAATTTATCTTGTAATTCTATATATTATGCATAAGTAAAAAGCATTTCTTTCACAATATTGTAAAATGGTAAAAAAGGTCCTCATTAGAAAAATGATAAGAAGATTATTTTCATACTATTTTATGAAAATTAAAACAAGTTCAAAAATTCATTTATTAATTAATTTGATGAAAATTGAAAATATTATTTTAAATATTTTAGAAAATATGGATATGGATAAAATATTGTTTTCGGCCGAAGAGAGAAATAATATATGAATTTATTAGAAATATTTTCTCCGTCATTATAAGTAAAAAAGAGTGGAAAATGGTATAATTATATAAAAATTTCATTAACAAATAGATTATAATAAAATATATATTTTTAATATAGATATATTGTACAATTACATAAAGGAATACATAAAAATAAACAATCCCAAATAATGAAGAAATTTTTATATAAACCATTACCTATATGGTAACATTTCAATCCTAATCCCCATGAAAGAAATAATATCATATAAAAATTTTAATTCAATGAAGATAAATTTATTCAAGATATAATGTATCAAATATTATGTTTGTACATTAAAAAAATAAATGACTAGTGAATATAGCATATCTATCACATAAGTAAAATTGAAAAAAAAAATTTAACCTCTACTATATACATCATAACCTCCTACATAAAAAATATATATTTATTATAAAAATATTAAATAACAATATATATTTAAATAATAACAAACATTATTTACTTATAATATTTTAAAATCTATTTAACAATAGTGCTTTGCTAAAATCACAATTTCAGGTAATAAGTAATTCATTTTTTCATGTATTTATTGGTTTATTATTTTCAGTCTTTTTTACTTTTATCGTTGTTCAATCATATTTAGAATGTAAAAATTGATATATTGAATGACCCAAACTACTATATATAAAATTACATTTTATTAAATTTCTGATAATGAAATATTATTATAGAAAACACATTCCTTTTTATTACTTTATTATATCATATTGGATATAAAATACTATTAAGAATCATTATCATTGATAATATAGTTATGGAACAGAGATTATGTGAATAGTATAAATATAGGTTTTAGAAAATTCAATTAACATAGAAATAGGAAGTGATGGCCTCAAAATGTTGGTATAAAGCCCATTTATTTGATCTTCTTAGGGATATATCATTTTTGGGTTTTCCCTTTCCCAATCCCAAGTCTATAACCATCAACTTATGTATGAGTGAAATAGTTTACCAGATAAGTTCAAGCTCATCGAGATCACGACTCAAACCATGTTCACTGAAACGCCCCACAAAAGTACCCCCATCATACACCGAACACATATGGTGTTTTCTGGAGTATTAAAGGGGAATATGTCAATACCCCATCAAAATTAATATTTAATTTTTTATATAGTAATGAATATATTTTCATCTTATTATTTTTACATTGAAAATGTTTTTTATTTTCGTTGAATAAATAAAAAATTGTATTTTTAGTTAACATTAAAATTCAATTAATGAATTTATAAATGAATAAATTTTTGAAATATATAATATTTTTATATTATTAATTAATGTTAATCATATATAAATTACTAGAAAATTTTTATGAATGCAAATGTAATTTGGATAAGGTTTTGATCACTATTATTTTCAAAAACCCAAAATTTCTTAACAAATGTAGATTTTATTTTAAAAGTGAAAATTCACATAATTAGAAGTGTTTTACATAAAATTAATATTAGTTTTATAATAAGAACATTAAAATTATACATTGGTGAATTTTATATAATTTTCTATGATAGTCAAACATTAGGGTAAAAATTAAATATCATATAAATATAATTTGAATTTTAGGACATAATAATGACCAAAAAGTGATTTAATAAATACTATAAATGGGTTAAAATGAAAAATATATTTTTTTCATTTAAAATAATTCAATTTTATATATATTTGATTTATATTGTGAAGCCATTATGAATATTCCAAAACATATAATATATTTTAAGGAATTAAAATCCTTTCTTTAATAGTGTGACTCACATATGTATAAGAAAGGGAATTATTTTAATTAACTATACCATTTACTTTATAAAATAATGAAAATCAATCCATGTTGGAAGAAACAATGGGACATCCCTGGAGGATGGTTTGTGGATTTAGATATTTTATTATATAGAGTCTAAAACCAAAATAATAAAGAACCCACAATTTTATTATATAAAACCACCCAAGAACCCATTTATATTCAATAAAAATTCTTTCATCCTGACAATAATCAACCATACACTCTTTAGAGTCCTAAAAACGAACCGACAAGCTCTCAAGAAGCCCCTCCAAATATTTTGAATTCACACATTTAAGGAAGGGGCCTTACTTTTCCTCTTTCAATTCAAGAATATTATTTTGAATTTTTATTATTAATTACAATGGTTTATTATTTAATTTATTTTTAAAAATTCATGTTATTTTAATTACGGGTCTTTTATTATCTCTCATTTTTACTTTCACCTATGTCATTACTATTCTGATCTTCTGTAAGGGGTTTCTCCCATCACATCTCATTCAAGAACTCCATTTATGTTACATGTATTAAATTAAATTTTGGGATATGATAATAAATATAACCATTAAATTAAATTGAATTTATAAATGATTTGGTATATCTTTTCACTCTCCTGATGCCTCCCATGATCCTTTATGTACAGTCGTTACAATGCCGAAATTTCGTAAGGGATTTTCCATTCTCATAATTATTCAATTATCTTCATTACCTTATGTATTTTTATATTAATTTAATTATTATGGGATATATTATTTCATTACCCATTACTATAAAATTTTTATCCAAAATATGAGATACCACTTTCTCTCTTAATAATCTCTTTTATGAGTTGTTATGTAACATTGTTTTTCTGGTAAAATTTCATCATGATTTTCCATGAAAAAAAACTGTGTATTGAATACCATAACCATTTTTATATCAAAGGTATTGACCTTTATGCACCTATAAGAATTTATTGGAGACATACATGTATTTATTCCACATTCCTTGATCATGGAATAAATTATAATGAATAATTAATTCATGTTGTATGATCTATGTGGAAAATGTAAGGATGAGAATGAAATTAATATGATGGGTGCACCATGATATTGCTTCAAAACATTAGGTAATGTTTAGTGTCATGACACGTAACATTGGGATAGAGAGTTAACCTGATTCCATTATGTGAATTTTTTTACCATGATGCCTTGGTGGGATTAGACTTGACATATGTTTATGATTCATGGTTTTAAGTTGTTTCCATATTTCTCATGTTATGATTATCATGATATATCATTCAACAGTATTCATATTCCTTTTATTCGTCATTTACATGCCTATTTTCTAACATGTATCACTTATTCCATGTTTATTTGAATATTGAGATTTATATCTTACATTTTACATATGTATGTCCATAGGTCATCCCATTATGTTTCATTTTCAAAGACTTATTACGATGATGTTAAAGAATATTTTAATAAATATGTTATATCCCATGTATTATGTTGTCATTTAATTAACTAATTACCAAATAATCTAGTATTATCCTTCATCTTGGTTGTATTAAGTGTAATTTAATGTAATTAGTCATGTATTATTGTGAAATAAAGAGAAATGATGATACATTTTTATCAAAGGAAAAAATTAGTTATTTTATAGATTAGGATTATAAATCTCTATGTAAATCCATTAGGATAAGACTATGTATAATAATAAATCCCTACTTTTTGTTGGTATAGATTAAGTGGTTTATCAAGAAAATGCATCATTGTATGGATACTGCATATGGATATGGTTCTGGTATATATGAACCTAGGAGTAACAACTCCAAAAAGGCGTTCCAGTCCTGACATTAGGTTACATGGTATATGAAATCAAGCCTTACTATACACCTAGTTTGAAACTCATATGGTTTTTTCTTTGGAGAATTAATTAGATTATTATGAACTCTTACTAAGGGGTGAAATTCCCATATGAATATATGTTAGGAAATAGATCATGTATAACATATATTGAAGCATAGAAATTCATAAGTTAAGGAAATAAAAGTAATTTATAATTCAACCCTTTAATTTATTTTGATTCCCCTTTATGTGATTAATAGTTTAAAATTTATCATACATAATTTTCAATTTATTCTTTCCAATGTTCAGAAATAGGAGGAATCATTAAAACAATCAATGAAAATGGAAATGTGGAGCCTTCCCAACAATATTTCCAACTTGATGGGAGTGGGAATCATGAAATTTATGATGATGTTATCCCATATATATGAGTTCATGAATAGAAACCTGGATCAGAAGAAACATCAAAGCCCCCCTAAGACAAAAAAATCTATTATTGGGATCTTTATGCATCAAAGTCATCCTATTATCAATGAATCATCTGATCCATCAATCATGGAACAATGGATTATCGATATTGTGAAGATATTTTACATTATTCAATTTTCTTGGGAAGAGAAGGTTCTACTAGATATTTAGTGTATAGTGGGATAATTTGATTAGTAGTGGACATTGATCAGGAATATGATTCTAGAGGAAGAGATTGAATAGATAGAGAAGAAGTAATTTAAAAAAACACATTTTATAAAAAATTTCCTTGAACTCTCCATCTTAAAATGAAATGGGATTTACTTTCACTCAAGAAAAAATATGAGGAACCTATCAATTAATATGAGAAAACATAAAAACCATTTCATGTTATGCCTTTGACTTTTTAGTTACCCCCAAATGAATTTTAACCACTAATTGTTGTGTAATAAAACCACGTATATGAAAAGAACTGATGATCCATGACTTTGATTGCTATGGAGAAATTGTCTGATGTGCCCTCAAAGTAAAAATGATGATTCTTGAACCTCAAGGGTATCACGAGGATAAGAATCTTAAAGTGGAATTTAATAATGGAGGTCTGATGGATAAATAGAAATGGGGTAATAAATTTCAATATCCCAATTATCAAAGGTGTAGGAAGAAGCACCATGAAAATTTCCAAAGGGGAACGAAGAAATGCTTTTTGTTTTGGAATGAAGGAAACATAGATTGAAATTACCGATATGAGAAACCCTATAATGTAAAAATTAAATGAAATGATTATATAAAAACTTAGAAGAAATTTCATTCCTTCAATTATAAGGAACCAATGTAATTTTCAAACCAATTTCCTAGTCTAAGGGTTTTCATAGACAACCAACAACCTCTAAGGCAGCAAGTGTGAGCTGTTTCCATCACAAACATTATAGTGCATCCTGGAAATGAAGTGATGATTGGTAAACTCGTTATTCATTCATGAATAGAGAATGAACTTTTAAATTATTGTTCTATGCATTCCATCACATCAAGAAGGTTTAATAGAACTTTTCAAACCCCACCACCAATCATGGAAGAAGATTTTGTTTGTGAATATAGAAAATG
This sequence comes from Viscum album, assembly GCA_963277665.1. Lineage (NCBI taxonomy): Eukaryota > Viridiplantae > Streptophyta > Magnoliopsida > Santalales > Viscaceae > Viscum > Viscum album. Next base: position 1,252,415,050 of record OY728138.1, read on the forward strand.
GGGAAATTATTATATCCCATGTATATTACACCACCCTTATCGACATTTGTGGTATTAAATTTACAAAGATACTTTTGATACTACCTTTGGTGTAATTCTATGAAATCATGGTCAAGGATTATCTTTATCTATATTGAGACAATGTAAATTTCTATGAGAAATAAATCACTCTTGGTATTGAAAATCGACCCCCATATCAATAAAAGGGCACGTAGAAGGATGGGTATTTTTTAGCACCATCATCTCAACAATGGAAATTATTTACCTATATGTACGTGTATATAGCTTAAATGATCATGTATAAGTAAATAAACCTCATAAAATACATACCTATTTTGAGGGAATACCCGGACATGTCTCCAAAGGAATTGGCCAGTCTTCCTCCCAACCGAGAGGTTGAATTTTCAAACAAGATTATACTAGGGTAATTTCCATTATCCAAGAATTCATGTAGAAAAGATGTTGTGGAACTTGAGGATCTGAATAAAAAACTATAGGATAATTAGATTGAAGGGTTCAAATGCCCATGTTCTTTATCATGGGGTGAAAAAGATCTATTTATCAATAATAAGTATAGGTAAATGTTCTTTTTCATTGATTATCATGTTATCAATAAGATAAAGATAAAAAAGTACCATCATACATAAATTGATGATTTTTTTATCATCCATGTGGATCACAATAATTCTCCAAGGTGGATCTTTAGTGGAGATGTTATCAATAAAGAGTGAAAACTTAAGGTATCCCCAATACTGCTTTTATTATAAAGTACGAGAAATATGTTTAACAACCTAATTTTATAGACCTTTTTTGAATGAATTAATTTTGAATAATCTATTTTTGTGCAATGAGTCATATATTACATTCAAATGTAACTGACTTGTCTGGTGCTACATTAAACACTGATTTCTCGTGTGTTATACGAAACATTATTTTATTATTATAATTATTTAAACGTGAAAATCATAACCTAGAACATAATATTATTAATATGAATATAAATAACTATATTTAATATACTATTTATTATAATTTAAATTAAATAATACATATTGACAATAAAATATATATTTTTTGGTAAATACTTTAAATGTTTTTAAATGATTTTTTTAAAGAAACAACTTTTCATGTCCTTTGAACCAAAATAAAATTAATTTTAGGCACTAATAGAAATTGAAATGGAAAAAATATAATTCATTTTTGAATTCAAAAATTTGAAATTATATTAGGGTGGATTGTTTGGATTTTTTGGAGAAATTTAATTTTTTTGTGAATAGTAAAAATTACTCTAATTGAGTTAAAAACAAAATGTTCTTTTAAATAATGATTGATGTTAAATTAAATTTAAAATTGGGTTTCAAAATATAAATAGTTAAATTATGAATATATTTATCCAATTTGGGAAATTGATTTAATTTTTAGGTTGAAGTTAGATATAAAAACTTGTTGAACTTTTGAATTTTTTTATTTAAAAAACCTACTTTATCACCATGTCTATGGGATTAACGTTATACTTAAATTTCACAATTTTTTAATTTCAATGTTGAAAATTTGAAATACATGTTTCTAATTAGAATGGTATTCTTAGTATAATAATATTAACTTATTTTTTACAAAAAGATTGGTGAAATTGATTAAAAGTTATCACGTCGATTGAGGTAAGGTTAAGCTTAATTAAGGACTAAAACTAAATATTAAGGACCAAAATGTCCTGGAAACTAGTTAAAATCAATTTACTATTAATAAGATTTACATATAAACTATTGGTTCATGTTTTATGGGTTATTAGGATATTATTAAATGTAAGTGACATATATAAAAGGTTAATAATGGAAAAAAGGAAAAATGAGAACTTTACTTCTTTTAATATTTATAAAACATCACGATTTGTAAAAACATCGTATTTTTTATTATGAAAATACTTTTGAAATATAAATAGTTTATTTTAATCATAACTGATTTTAAATAATTTTTAGAGATGATTTATTTATATCAAATGATTATGAAACACCAATGTTGTGATTATTAATTTAATAATTTACTAAAATAAATGATACTATAAGTATTAATAGTGAAGTGATTTAATTGAATTATTTTATTTAATTTTTTTCAGTCTAATAAATCATCTTAAACATATTTTAATTAAATTTATTTTAATTCCAATATTATTTTCATATTTTAAAATTAAAATTAAATAAACAATTTTAAATTTACATTATTGTTATTTTACAGGAAATGATATTTTAATAAATGATTTAAAATTATTAAAAATACTATATTGTGTCAATTTATTTATAAGAGTTAAATAATTTTAAATATATTTTATTAATGGACCAATTTATCTTCTATAATAATCATATTTACCCATATATTTTAAAAACATAGTTAGAATTTTCCGGGATTAAGCAGTGTTTTGCGCATCGCATGTGCTTGTTTTAGAAATTTATTCCCAAAACACAATAGTTTTTTATTTTTAAAATAATGTATGATATTGATAATTAATGGGATATATATTATATAATAAATATCACTTTATTTTAGCCTTTTTGTTTTAATTAATTAGGTTATAAAACTAGATACTTTAAAAAACCCCAATATAATAAAATTGGGGAATAATAAATGTTATGGAACCAATTTATTAAAATGAACATAATTTTATAGGGTGTATATTTTGTTTTACCATATTTTTAATTAATAAATTATTTTTTTCCTTTTTTAGTCACTTGAAATAACTGATATCTCTTATCATAGAATACCTCTTGGTCATTACAAAAGTGCCACTCCCCTCTACTATAAAACGAAAGCACTCTACCCCTTCCACACACCTATAAAAGCACATTGGATCCTCCAACCTAAAACTAAATAGTTTGAAAAACATCCATCCATTACTAAATGAATAATAACATTGTTAATAAATCCTTAAAATTAATCCCTCTAGTGAAAACCAAAAGGAGTTACCTGATAAATAAGTAACACCCCCTCCGGCTCCTTTCTTTTTGTTTCATTCTCCACCAACTTAATTCATTTTATTCCAAGCCCATACAGAAACATCAGTATAATAAATATTATGATATTTTGTTATTAAATAGTTTATACCTATAATTACACACACATCTATCTAATGGGTGAAACATATGTTGTTTATGTGTACGACGAACTACCACCTCACTAAACAATGATTGTTCATTTTTTCTTTACCGCCCATCATGGTGGAAATTATGATAGAAACTCTATTTATATATATTATATATTATACATATTGGGTATTTAATCTTATGTAATTTATTTTACCACATATATCTATATACATTCATTTTTTTTCTAAATATGATAATTTTGTTTGGGGAAGTGTGGACTACCGACCACTCAGAGCGATGTTATTCATTCACACACTACATGAAATACATTAGGGATGTGCATAGTGAACATATATGATATATATGGTATAATAATGATACATGAATAATGATATATATTTATATATATACACATATATTTCACTTTTTTTCTCTCTCTCAATACAAAAATTAAATCAAAACAACATTCATGCGTATGTATGACCTACTGTCTCCATGAACGTTGTATTCAATTTCATACATAAATATTCAATAGATTATTATAATACACATATAAATAATATAAATTATATTTATATCATGGTTTACATTCCATAAATCATGACATAAATATACAAAATAAATATATAACAAATTAAGACACATGTGAAAAACAAAGTGAATAGCACCCAAAGCGCAACCTTAACATGGAATTGATAAAAAACTTTTAACTTAAAGTCATGATAAAAACATATATGATATTATATATAATAATATTACTCTATGAAATATGTATAATAAATCAATATTTATTATATAAGAGGTTCTAATGAGTACTATGAGAGTCATTATATATGATAAGGGGGTTTCATCACACTTTTTATTTCTGTAAGATACATGCCATGTTCACCAATATTTACTTTTTAATAGTTTATATACAACCAATTAATGTATTATATGATTATTAAACTTAAATTAATGGGTAATTACATATCCATTCTATGATATTTCTTTCATGGGTTTTATATTTCAAATGATACCAAATCGTTAAGATAGTTATGTCTTAATTTACATTCTTTGAGACACATGACATGCAATGCACTTATATTTTAATATGAGGTGTTAAAACTACCTTTGAAATTTTATATCTTGAATCTAATTACTTTCATCATATTTAAAATATTTATGTAGTTTTAAATTCTTACATGGGGAGTATGGTTAAATGTTTCTACGTAATAAGAGTTTATTGAAACAATGTTTGTGATTTTTTAGATTGTTTGTGATTATGCTTCGTTTTTGAAATATTATTATCTATATCACATGAAAATTCATGAATTTTATTATTCTATATTTATTCATGATATATTCATGTATTGGGTATATTTTTATACTCTTTGGTACATAAGATAGTTAAGATAACATTTTTAAGAAATCACATCTTTAACCTCTCTTCAGTCGAAATTATTTGTTCCTTAAAAAATACTTTTTTAAAAGGGTTTCCAATAATATTCCTCTATTTTACTCTAATATTTGAAATAATTTTTTATTTTTTTGTATTTTATAAATTATTTCTATGAAATCTTCTTGTCTATTTTCAAACAATGAATTTTTTAAATCTTTTTCGTGCAAAAGGAATGTTCTTTTTACCTCACACGACATGTAAAGATTAATGCTCCATAATCTCTATAGAGAATAATTTTAATGTTTAAAAGGTAAATTTTTATGAAAATATTTCTAAAAATAATTTCCAAAAAAATAGTTTTTTAAAAAATTTAATGTTTTCTTTATAATTTTTTAAAGTATTTTACAATTTAAGTGTTTCTAAAAAGGGTTTTAAGATTCCTTTAAATGTTTATAAATAAAATGGTTTTAAATATTTTTTGAATAATATGTTATATGTTTTCAATTAATTTATGTTTTTCAATTTTTTTTCAAAGATTATTTTATAAGTTTTTATGGAAAATTATTTTCAAAATATTTTCAAGGTACTTATACATGTTTTTAATGATTTTTTTTAAAAAAATTAATCATATTTTATATGTTTTCAAAGAAAAAAGTGTTCAAAATAATTTCAAGCATTATTTATATGTTTGAAAATAATTTTAAAATAAATGGTTTTAAAATTTTTTTCATGCTCCTTTTGTTTTTTTAAGTATAATGGTTTTCAAAATTATTTCAATCTCTCTATATATATTCTCAAAGAAATGTTTTTCCAAAGGGTTTTTAATTCATTATATTTAATATTTTACATTTATATTCAAGAAAATGGATTTCAAAAGTTTTTTTTATGTTTTGATGATAGTTTTTTTCAAAGAAGATGATATATTTTCCTCAATAAATGTTTTCAAAACATCCTTCCATGTTATTCTTTATTGAATGGTTTATGTTTTGATGGAATGTTTCTTATGACTCCCATTTCTCTTTCATGGGATATATACTTTTGAAACTCACTTCCTTTCACGAGTTATGCAGCGTTGAAATGATTATGAACCCAGTTTTTTTCAATAGGTTAAGATATGATTTCATTTTTATGATAAAAATTTTATTCCATGGGTTATGATATGACTATTTATGGATTATCTCACAAGTGTGTATAATTTATTATGATATGGGTGGGACCTATATATTCCTCAAATAAATTGGGTAATGATTTATATATTATGAGATAGACATGGATGCAATGATAAATGAAATTTGTTCAGTTTTATATGGATGGAATGAGGAGTGAACATAGTTTAGTAATATAGGGCTAGAATGGTGTGTGAACTTTGTTCAATAATGGGATTTGTACACTATTATTACATTGGATGTGATGCATTGAATACAATGAAAATAATTATATATTCTTAAGCATCTTATTGAATTCTATTTATTATTCCAATGTTATTCTTACATGAATTATATGCTTTATTTCCTAATGATTCATGTATAATTAAATTCCAATTTTATGAAATGATTAATGTATATGATATTTGATATTAATGGTATTGTCTAATATATTCATGATCATGTTCTAATAAAACTATGCTCATGTTTATGCTTACATGTCTCTCTTGTTTACACTTACTGAGCATCCGAGATCACCACTTTTTTATGATTACTTCCCTATATTATGAATACCAAGTTATTATATGATATTCCTAAGGGATTTACTAGTCTTATAGAACCTAATGGTAGATAATGTATCTCACTAATGTACCATCATTTATGTTTCCATGTTTCCAAAGGTGATAAACTAATAATGTATTTGAACATCCATTTGTATAATGTTTTATGTATTCCTTAAAAGTGATGTAATGTTAATAAATGAAAATCAACAGTCTCTATAGTTGGTATCAAAGAAAAAGATTAGCTAACCTTTAAAAAATTAGATGATAAAACTTTAGAGAGAACCCTAGGTACATTTCTCAAGATATATCTAGGTATGTATCTAGGGATAAGTATAAGGATGACTTAACATTTAGGAAAATATATTAGACTTTTGGTAAAGGATAAAGTTATTCGTTTCCTAGTAAAAAAATAATTGGCTAGATACTAGAAGTGATATGGATCTTGAACAGATTTACCTAGGGGTATAAAATCCTAATAAATGTTTTGGGTCTGACTCGTGGTAATTTTCTACATGACAATGGGCCTTACTGCACACCTGACATGACACTCCCAAGGAATCTAATTTTGGAATTCATAAACTCTTTTAAAACCATAATGAAGGATTTAAATAGAGGACGATTATCAATAACCCAGGATTAACCTAAGGAGTCATATATTATATAATTATAAGCCATGATTTAGGCACCCTATAAGTAATTTTTCATGATTATATGTTATCCCCATATGATAAATGTTTCTCTCACTTCAGCTTATGGTTTTAGTCAATGGAGAGAACCAAAAGGAACATAGTTAACATTTAATATTTCTTATGTGGAATGTATGGACATTATGTGAACTGATTTCTTAAGTAAAAATATGAAAATGTGAACTAGGAAGGTGGTATAAGTATTGGTTATACTTCTGAATATAGAGATATCATAAACAACATGTGAAAGTTATGGGATTTCCTTCATGTATTACTTATATAAAACGCATGAATAGAGTACATTTGAGGATCCTTAGAACAATATTTAAATTTAGTTTTCTAATAAATATGTATCAAAGTATATGTTGATGAATACTAAGTAATGATTTATGAATAATTTTAGGTGAATTAATTATTAATTTTTTTGAATTAAAAGATTATGTTATATTAATCATGAAATATATAATTATTTTAATTATATGTTTTAATTAAGGACTGAAAAGGACATGTTTAATGGTGGTTAAGACGTAGAAAAATAATTTCATAGAAGGGTGATATTCTTATTTGGGAAATAGAAACCTTAATTAATGTCGAACGTTGAGACAATGATGTTTGGATAAAGATATGTTGGGTATGAGCATGTAAATTTGACAACACAGATTAACCTAGAACTGATTATTGAAAAAGTGGTCTATGTCATCAAGGATAAAGATTTAAACTTCTCAAATTTAATGAATATATCCAAAAACCATTGGAATAAAGAAGCATTCTTGTTTTCCAAAAGGATTTATGTTAATAATGGGAATATACGATGAGAGAAATCACATTTTTTGAATGTGACAACCATATGGTACTTTGTGATATATGAGGATCCGTTTTAAACAACATTCATTAATTTATTTCTAAATATTTAAATTTTTTATCTTTCAAAAGGGTTATATGGTTAATAATTTATTAAAATTTTATGCTAAAATTTGGATGAAGTGAATAAAAATAATTTTATTTATATATATGATGATTTATGAATATTTGATGGCTTATTAAGACTACTTTTATTGATGATTACTGATGGGATGGAATATCATGGGTCTCACAATATGTTAGTATATTAGGAATGAAAAAATAACCTTCATTTTTAGAGAAATCGGTCAAGTGGATCAATAAATAACAATGGGTAATGTTGTCCTTAAATCATGCAAGTATATCTTTTCATGGGAATTCTTTATATTTAGGGGAATGAAACTTCAAGGAATTTTTTTTCCTAGTACCTTAATTTTTTACGAATTATTATGACCCTTAGATCATCAAAGATTTATAGATTTATGGTTTTTAATATTCTCTTGATCATGTTCTCTATCACTCTCATCTAGAACAAGAGAGTTATATTTCTCTTCCATTTCCATGTTTTCACTTTTTATATAGGTTCTACTATGTGGAAACCCATCTATGTGTTACTCTGGGTAACTATTATGGTTGAAAAATTCTTTTTTAAAGTATGTTTAAGTGTTCATTTTTACAATGTCGCTTTTTATTAACAAAACATAAAAGTATTAATCATTAAAAAACCCACACAATTTCAAGAGACAAATTAATTTTTAGGGGGGTAGAATATGATACCCTTAGTTTTATGGAATTTATTTGAATGAATTTATTTTCATTGAATTATTTGTTTTCAGTAAGTTAAATATGTGTTTTACATGGAACTGACTTGTCTTGCGCTAATTTCAACACAAACTTGGCATACGTTATACACAACACTGAGTTTCTATGAAACATCAAATTATAGTCATAATTATTTAAATGATATAATTATAAACTAGATGTTAAACATAGTAATATTAATATTAAAAAATAATTTTAAAATATTATTTATAATGGTTTAACATTAATAAAACATATTTATAATGAAATATATAGTTTTTTAAATAGACTTCATGTGTATGAAAATAATATGTTCTTGAAGAAACTGCTTTTTATGTCCTTCAGCAAACAATAATAAAATTAATTTTAGATACTAATTGAAATAGAATTTGATAAAATTAACTTCATATTTTAATTAAAAAATTTATAATTATCTTATGGATATTTTTTGGAATTTTCCCAAGCAACATCATTTTTGAGTGAATAGTAAAAATTACTTCACTTTAGTTAAAAAAAAACCTTTTTTATTTAAATAATGAATACTATTAAATTTTATTTTAAAGAAAAAACATATAAATCATGAATATAGTAATCCAGTTTTTGTTATTGAAGCCATTTTTATATTGAAATTAGATATTCAATCTTCCTAAAATTTTGAATATTTTTATGTTAAAGACACTAATTCTCGCTACGTCTATAGGATTAGAGTTAAACTTAATTTTTCCACTTCTGTGATGTGAATTTTAAAAAAAAGAAAAAAAATTTTAATCAATATGATATTTTTAGTCAAATAACATCAAATAAAATTTTTACCAAAAATATTAGTGGAAGTTATTAAAATTTACCAAAATGATTAAGGTAAGAAAAATTTTAATTAATGGCTAAACCTAAATATTAAGGAAAACAATGACCTGTAAACTTTTCCAAAATAAATTGGATTCTATGAATTAGAAAATATCATTTATTGTTTCTAATTTAATGGGTTAGTTGGATATTATTAAATGGAAATTACCTATATAAATTTTTATGTAAGGAAAAAGGCAAAAATGAAACTTTACCTTTAACATTTATAAAACATTGAGATACTTACAAAACATCATATTTTAGGTTATACATATCCTTTAGAAATATAAATGGGTTATTTTTATCATAATAATTAATCAATAATTTGTAGGGATTATTTAGTTACTTAAAATTCTTATGGAATGCCAACATAGTGATTATTTAGTTGATAATTAACTAAAATAAATGATACTATAAATGTTAAAAGTGAAGTGAGTTTATTTAATTATTTGAATAAATTAAATTTTATGATTAATATATCATTTTAATCATCTTAAAACATAATTTATTTTAATTCCAATATTACTTTTGTATTTTAAAATTAAAATTAAACAAATTATATTAAAATATACGTTTTTGTTATTTTATAATAAATGATATTTTATAAAATTATTTAGAATTAAAAAATAGTAAATTATTCCAAGTGATTTTAAGGGTTAAAAAATATTAAATATATTATATTAATGAGACAATTTATCTTTTATAATTAAAATATTTACCCATATAATTTCAAAACATTTGTAACACGGTTTGAGTTTTCATAGTGTTTTTCATGTCACGTACGATTGTTTAAAAATTAATTTCCATAACACATGATATTTTTATTTTGTAAATTATATATCATATTTATAATTTAGTAGAAAAATATTATATAATAAATATTACTTTAGTTTATTCTAAATATAAATATAACATATGTAAGAAAACTAGATGCATTAATAAAAACCAAAATAATAAACTTGTGGATTCTTAGAAGTTAAGGTTCCAAATTATTAAAATGATTATATATTTTTGTTGCAAATATTTGGTTCTACATTAAATTAAAATTACTCATTTATTTTTCTATTTTAGAGGAACATTAGATAAAGTTACCACCCATTTTTTAATACCTTTTATTATTTACAAGGGTTCCACTCCCACTCCAATATAAAAAGGAAAACACTATTCCCCTTCCTCACACTTCTCAATCCACAATTATGATGGACCCTAGAACACCTTGGTAGGTGAGGGGTGAATTAATGAGTCAAAATATTCTTATAAAGTGATGGATCTTTTTCCCACATTGGTGGGAACCTATTAAACATATAATATGAGAAGAAACAGTAAAAACAATCACCTTAAATGAAGGAACATAATAATTTTAATTTGTTCGCCACTAAGGGATAGCCTAAGGAGAATATTCAGATAGTGTTTTGGTCATACCTAAGTCCAATAATCTTCACTATTTGTGGTGTACAAAATTTTGGACATAATAACTTTATTCCCGGAACACAACCTTTACATGATTTTTGGGATAACTCACTATGTCCCTAGGATCACTTCCATCTACTCCCCCTAGATCACTCCCTCAAGGGAAGTTCACAAAAAATTTATGGAATTGTAGGTCCCTTAATTTTTATTAAAGCATGCATCCTTAATTATAGATAGATACTCTATTGAAGTACTATTTTTACCCATAGATGCAATCCACTTTTCCGCACACTAATAGTTCACAAACTATTCCTCCATGAACTGCACTACTCTATATACCACCTCCTCATACTACCTCTACAAACCACGACCACGTACGACCTTTACAAAATTCATTCATAAACTACATATTCTTTATGGACCATCTTATCCTCTCTGAACTGTCTCCCATAGACCATCTTTAGTGAACTGTTTCTACTTCATGAAGTATTTACCTTTACCGGCTACAAAGCATCCACAAATCCCCTTATTATGGCTATCTCTATGCACCACTTCTCATTTTTTGTAATCATAATCATGAACCTCTTATACATCGTGGAGTTTTCTTCCCATGAACCACTTTGGAATTCACTAAATTTATCCAAGATTTATAATCAAAGAATGTCTATGTAATGAGAGGATTAGTTCCCCATATATCAGCAAATAGATCTAAAAATCTCAAAAGACCATTTTATAAAAACATTCAATGTGGTATGGAAATCAATACATACTTATACATCTATGAATCGTTTTCTCTATGTGGTCCATATACCACATCTCTCCCTTCATGACATCACAAAAAAACACCCCATTTCTGCAAACAAAGAGACATCCTGTGAAAATGTTTTCCATTCGTGTACAGTTATCCATCACATGAACTATATCCAACATGTAAACAGTTTTTCATTTATTATCCACACACCACCCTTAGTGGTATTCATAGCATCACTGTATAGAAACCCTGCATTTTTTTTCCTCACAATCTTGGGTACCTCTTATAGGGCCCGCAAACAATCTATCGTGGTCCTGAACCAAGCTTTTCAGACTCCTTTTCATAAAAACTTCCTTTTCCAAAAATAATAAACTCGCAATCATATCCCACCAAAATCTGGAAAACATTGGGAAATTTCACCACCTTAAACATTAGATTTGACATGTACGGTAAGATCACTTGTTGTGCAATCTCCCGGAACAACCTAATGTGGATTGATAGAAAATACAAACCATACTCCATTTCCAATTGAGAACATGCTTGCGTAAAAAATTAGATAATCCAAACATTTCAAAACAGTCTCACTACATCCCTCTATTAGTCCTTGAATCATCCCTTTGTTCATAAATCATTCCAAATAATCCGTTTAGTTCAAACCAAATGGAGTTACCCGACAAAGAGGTCACACCCTCCCTCACACTCCTTTCTTTTAATTTATTTCTCCACAAATTCAGTCTTCTTATTAAATTATTATAAAAAAACTAATATATTAAATATTTTTTTTATATGTGATGTTTTCAACCTAAAATTACTGACACATTCATCTAATGGGTAACGAACATATGGTTTATGTGTACAACTAACTACAACCTCACTAAACGATGACTATTGAATTTTCATTTATCACCTCTCATAGTGGACCTTATGATGGAAAATTTATTTATATATGTTATATATTATATTTATTCGGTTTTTATGCTTCTTTATTCATTTTACCACACATATCATTATAGTTTCCATTTGGTTTAAATATGATAATTTCGTTTGAGGAAGCGTAGACTACTACCCCCTCAAAGTGATGTGATTCATTCACACACTACATGGAATGTGATAAGGATGGGTTTAGTAAAAATATATGATATATATGATATAATAATGATACTATAATAATTATATATATATACACATATAATTCATTTACGTCCCTTCTTTGAATATAGAAATTAAACAAAAACAACGTTAATATGTACGTATGATTTACGGTCTCTATGAATGTTGAATTCCATTTCATAATTCAATATTCAATATACTATTATAATAAACATATAAATAATGTAATTTTTATTTATACCATGGTTTAAATTATGGAAATTATGATATAATTATAAGAACCATATATATAACAAATTAAGACACATGTGAAAAATAAAGTGAATATTACTCGAAGCATAAAATGAACATGGAATTGTTAACAAGTGGGTAATATAATGTCATAATCAAAAAATATATTGTATTAGATATTATAATATGGTTCTATTATATATGGATAATATTTTTATGTTGATATACATGAGTTTTTAATTAGTACTAAGAGATTCATGACATAAGGTCAGTGGATTTCATCTGATTTTTTATTTCCAGGAGATACAATCCATGTCCACCACTATTTACTTTTTCATGGGGTATATACTGTTGATGAATGTATTATGTGATTATTATTATTAAATTTATGTGTAATTACATATCTATTCTTGATATTTTAGAGGGTTTATATTTCAAAAGTTATCAAATCGGTAAGATATTTTTTTCTCAATTTACCTTATTTGAGACACATGCCATATTATGCACATATATTTTTAAGAGGTGTACATATTGAATTTAACATTTTATATCATGAATATATTTCCATTAATTATATTTTAATATTTATTTAATTTTACTTTATTACATGGGTATTATGGTTAAATGTTACTAAGTGATTATTGTTTATTGAAACAGTCTAATCACTTTTCAAGATTATCTATTATTATGCTTCCTTTTTTGAAATATTATAATCCAAATCTCAAGAACATTCATGATTTTTCTTATCCTATGGTTATTCATTATATATTCATTTTTTGGTACCATTTTTCTACACGTTGGTACATATCATAGTTAAGAAGGTTTTTTTAAGAATGCCCGACTTTAGCCTCTCATCGGTCAGATATATTTCTTCCATCAAAACCATGTTTTCTAAAAAAAGGTATCTAAGAATATTATACTACTATAAAATAATATTTAAAATATATTTACCCCTATTTTTCTTTTACCAATTTTATCAACGGAATATTCTTTTAACTTTCCAAACAATGCATTTTCCTATGTTTTTACCATGAAAAAGTATTATTCTTCTTACCACATACGACATGTATTTATTTACCCACCATAATTTCACTAAGGCTTCATTTTCATATTTAAATGGATAATTTTTTTAAAAAATGTTTCTAAATATAATTTTCAATGAATGGGCTCCAAAACATTTTCATTATTTCTTAATTATTTTTTAAAGTATTTTTCACAGAAGGTTCTTCTTCAAAGGGTTTTAAGATTCTTTTATAATAATTTATGGAAAATATATTTAAAAATTATTTCAATATTCTTTTATAAATTTTCAAGTAATTTTTTGTAATGTTTTTTTCAAATCTTCTTTGAAATTTTTTTGTGGAATATTATTTTCAAAAAAAATTCAATATTGTTTTATAATTTTTCAATAAAATCTATTTTGAAAATGTTTTCCAAAATATTTTATATGTTTTCAGAGAAAATATTTTTAAAAATTATTTTAGGACATATTTATAAGTTCGAAAACTGAGAAATGGGTTTCAAAATGTTTTTAAGATCCTTTTATAAGTTTTCAAGGAAAATCATTATCAAAATTTTTTCTAGATATCTTTATTTGTTTTCAAGGAAAATGATTTCCAATAGGCTTTTAAGTATAATTCTATAAACATTCAAGTAAATTTTTAGGAAAATTGTTTTCAAATGGTTTTTATGTTTTAAAGAGACTTTTTCAAATAGAAAATGATATTTTCCACATGAAATGTTTTGAATATATCGTTCTATTTTATTTTACATTTAAGATGACATATGTAGATTTTACTCATTCCCTTATAAGGAATGATCCAAAGGGTCCAATCACATACTATCTTGAATTATTTATGTTTTGATGTAATGTTACTTGTGACACTTGTTTCTATTCCATGGGTTATATGATTTTAAAACTAAATTCCTTTCAAAGGATATGCTTTGATGAAATTATTATTAAACTTTTACTTTTCCATAGGGTAAAATATGATTACATATTTAAGATACCTATTTCATTTTATGGGTTATGATATTATGGTTCATGATTTTTTGGCACAAGTGTATACAATTTCATTATGATATTGGTTGGACCTGTATCTCCCTTAAATTAATTGGGTAATTATTTATATATAAAGTGATAGACAATACAAGAATTGGAAATGACCATGGTTTAGTAATATAGGGATAGAACAAGAAGTTAACTCCTTCCTGAAATATAGGGCTAGAACTGGGTGTGAAGCTGTTTCAGTAATGGACTTTGTCCACTAAGATGCAATTGGTAGAGATGCCAATACTACTATGGAAGTAATTCCATATGATTATGTTTTTTTCTAAAATTCTATGTATTATTCCAATGTTATGATTTCATGGATTATGTAATTTATTCCCTTTTTATTCATTTCAAACGAACTTCCACGCTTTATGTCTTGATTCATTTAGATGATCTTTGAAATGAAGGTTATGAACTTCTATTTTCATGATCATGATATCATATCCCTATTCTCATGATTATTTTTACATATATCCATTATTTATCATTACTGATTATCTAAGCCCATCCCTTTTTATGTTTTCTTCCTCAGGCTATGAAGATATAATTCTTGTATGATATGAATAAAAGGGGTACTAGTATTAGAGAACCTAGTGGGAGATAATATAGATTTCTCATGTATGAATTTTACATATCCATGTTTCCAATAGATATAAATTAATATGGTCTATGGGAATCAGTTTATATTTAGTTTTAAGAATTTTGAACAAGTGATGTAATGTTAATGTAATAAAAGTGAGTGTTGATATACTATGAGTTTAGAGTGATTATTTTAAGACTCAATAATTCTATAGCAATAATCATGGAATTGATGAATATATGATTTAGAGATTACAAAAGAATATTTGTAGAAGTATTTGAAGAATATTATATAATATACTGCAAAAGAAAGGAGGACTAGGAAGAGAATCTCAGCATTGTGCTAATGACTCTATAAAAGGGGATGTTTTATGGAAAGTACATAAAATTTGAGTTCTAGTTGAAGGATGTATCTTTATTGGGGAATATCAAAACAAGAAATGGGGTATATATGGAACATTCTAAGATAAAAGCAACTGAATGATGGATGAGGCCAATATCTATGACAGATATCCATAGTTTCCTTGGGTTAGCTGGGTACTATCGCCGATTTGCTAGAAATTTCTCATGATTTATCAAACCCACTTACAAAGATAACTCAAAAGAGAGTCATGATTTCTTATAATGATGAATGTGAAGAGGGATTCATGGAGTTAAAAAGAAGGCTCAATATTTTTTCCATTCTCACACTACCCACAAGTGGAGAACTCTTCATAGTATTCAGTGATGCTTTGAAGAAGGGATTGGGTTTTGTGTTAATGTTGAATGAAAAATTCATTTTCTATGGTTCAATGAAGTTAAAAGCTCAAGAGAAAAACTATCCCACGCATGATTTGTAGTTGGAAGCTGTGATATTTTCATTGAAAATCTAGAGGCATTATCTCATTGGGGAGAAGGGTGATATTTATACGGATCACAGAATCGTTAAGAATATATTCACATATAAAGAGATGAAAATGAACCAACAAACATGGTTAGAGATGATAAAGGACTATGAATGGTCAATAAACTATTATAATAGTAGAGAAAATAAATATGTGGATTCTCTATATAGAAGGGATCCAGCATATTTTTCAATGATGAGAATTGTGGGGGATCTGATATTTTTAGTCCTCCATAGTATAGACATAAGAATTATAAAGGGTGGTACATCAACAATATTTACACAAACGATTTCTAAAACATCTCCTTTGGAATGGTTAAAGTGCTCTCTAATAAATTATGGGGAAATTCAGAATAAGGTGAAATCCATGGGAATGTGTATGTTCTCAGAGTTTAAAATTGATGAAGAATAAATTGTGAGATTTGGGTCAAGACTATGTGTTCCATCAAATAATTATTTAAGGAAGGCACTGTTGGATGATACACATAGATCAACTTTATCCATTCACCTTGGAATAAAAGAGATATATCATGATTTATATGAGAACTATTTTTGGGATAATATGAAGAAGGATATCACTGAATATACATCATTGTTATTAGTATTCTCGCAAGTGGATTAAAAAATGCAGGAGTTTATGGTGAGAGGATGAGTTTAGTATATTCCTAACACTGAGAGGGGGGAATCATTTATGGATACTTTATAAACCAATTCCAACATTTTATCCCTGTACGTGCTGACCTGTTATAATCTTGATTATCTTATTCTCTTTTCCATATTGCATTCAATAATAGAATGCAGTTAAAATAAGAACACGATATTTTTACGAGGTTCACCACTCAATAAGAGTAGTTACATCCTTTATATGCATGAATATGACTAGTTCATTGATTCACCACTATAATGGGATTTGCTGTTACAGTAGAGTGGCTAGGAAAACAATCCTCTAGAGTTTGTGACTCCCAACACTTTAAAGGGGGTGGAAAACAATCCTCTTCCCTTGATTGGTGATAGCCTAGTCCAACTTTTAGCCTCTAGCTGGTTCTTTATACAACCTATGGAGATAGTATTCTTCCTTCTTCAAAAGGTATGTTCTGCTCTTGGTCTACTTTAGTTCTCTTCACTCGATTACTTGAAAAGCCGTAGGTAAGAAATTATTCCTTCTTTATTTCTATTCTTCTTTAGTGCAACACCAACTACATTGGACTTCTTCTTTCTTCTTCTTAGTGAAAAAACCAACTGCACTATTCTCATTCTATTGTTGGCTAGAATCACATACACCTATGTGATTATTCTGGAAATGAAGAACATCTTACATGGAATCATTATAATTAATTATTTTCTCTTATTCATGAATGAAAATTTTGGTAGAAACTTTTCTTACCTTTATTTCTTCTTCATCTTTTCACACGTGCACACACTTGTTTTTTATTTATATCAATTCACCTACACATGTGCATGTATGCAATCATGCATTCTTCTATTATTATTCTTAATTTGTGAAAACCCTTAATGGATATGGTTAATTAAACACCCACAGACTCGGCCTCTTCGTCCATTTTCTTTTCTTTCTTCCACTTTTATATAATTAGGGTGTTTCTTTAGGTGTGATATTTATCTTCAAACAAAAATGGGTGAAGAAATTTCTTTGTGAGAGCTTCTTCTTTAACCAACTACTCAAGGCCTCTTCCTCCTCTTCCTATTATTTTCTTCTCATGAACTTTTTTAGGGTCCTTAGATTTATATGCATTAATCATCAAACTCGAATGGGTATAACCCTTACATTGTGAAAACTCCTTCTTCATGGCCTCGGGCTTATATAAAAAATTCACAAGGGTGAATGCAACACATAATTACCTTCTCTTAGACTCTAATTCTTCACCGTAACTCAAACCACATCAAAGAGTAGGATAGATATGAAAATATGAGGTTGTTTACCTTTGGGAAGGTCGTGAGATTCACGGTTATTCTTTGTGCATATGTAGCATGATTATATACCATTCACATAGTAAAAACATGGTACAGTTTCACAAGTTTTGTACCTATGGGAACTTCCTCACGAAACACACTAAGGATTTTTAAAACACTTATTATGTGTCCGTAGGTGCTGGTTCTTCAGAATGATGTTCGAGGGTTCTTAACACCTTTCAAAGACTTGCAAGAACTCTTCTTTGCAGTGAAGAATGATCGAAGAATTCCTGGTGGATCTTCATGATGTGGCACATAGGGAGATTCTCTATTTTTTGAAACTGAATCTCTCAGTTATAAGGGAGCAGCAGCTCCCTCGTCTTGGTTCCTCTACTTTTATAGGAGAGGATCACTTCTTCATCCGATTTCAAATCTATCATCTAAAGTGTCCGAGATTCATTCTTTTGAATAACCAAGATATTCAGTTCTTGAAAACATTCAAACTGCATTTGAGATACACCGAGATTTTTGGATGATTAATTTTTTTTGAACGTAGTATCCTTTATTTGTGAATGAAATCTGGAACATGTGCATAAATCATGTGCATGAATATTGCTTGAACCCTCATGGCCTCGACTACTCCATTTTCCTCATACGAACCTTCTTCCTAGATATATTGCATGCATGAAAGACATAGATTGCAGGAATGGTCACGGATAGATCATATGATCACCATGAAGTAGTTTTCATCATCAAAACTAACCGGGAGCATGATATTTGTGGATCAGAATTGGTGATGGTGAGCAACAGTGTCGGGTTACTCTCCATTCACTTAGAGTTTGAAGATGGTTCCACCACCATTGGATCTTCTCGGTTTGATCTCGGAAGACCCTGATTATAATGCAAGATGTGGGATGAGGGGTGCAGTTGAGATCTTTCCCAAGAGTAGATTAGTGGCCAGGATTTCCTCACAATTTTTAAAAACACATCCCACATCAAAATACGCCATGGTTTTCTCATAGTTTATCGATCAATTCCTCTCAAACACCACTCATAATTCTCATATACCCCTATGGTTCTGCCCCTCACCGGTTCTCTGCAGGCGCAGTTATGCACCCACCTGTGCCTCATTCGATCATGCTCCTAATGCCCACTATACATACCTCCGTAAGGGGTTGATCACCTTGCACACACTCCTGCAGGCATATACGCGGTCCGCACATGACTATTGCGGGCTGGCTCTGCCTTGGCTTCCCCATGTGTGCAGTCGACCCCCTTTGGTCTTGTATGTGCCTCGAGTTGAGGCCAGTTATCTAGTTCATGGGATCGCCCCAAATTTTTAGTAAGCCACAAAATAAATACTTGGTAGAAAACCAACATACACAAAACTGCATGGACATCATTACACATAACACTAACCTCATGAATGGCGACCCTAAAGTCTAAAACTCTTCTTTAACATTCCTATCATCTTAATTTATTTTTTGGTTATCAAATCTAAACTACATCATTCATCCTTAAATAAATGATTTTATAAGGTTGTTATCATTGTATCATAAATGATACAAGTTTTTTGAACTCTCAAGATCAGTGCATCAATTGTCTGTTATACATTCTCTATTTCACATAGGATAGTGTCTTTAACCATCATTTAATTTCATTGACATCATTGAAAACAAATATAACTCAACTAATATTGTTTCCCCAACAATCTCCTCCTTTGTATTTTTTCTAAATACCCAATGTTTTGCTACTAAATTTATGTGTCAATGTGAGTCTTCACTTCGTTCTCTCTCAAACTTTAATTTCACCTCTCTCCCCCTTATTGAAAAAATACAAAGTTCATGGTAGAAAGGGTATAATTTCTTACTTAAGTAATGTTCCATCGACCATTCCACTCTAATCACTGACTCTTAGGTTCTCCCCATTACATATTAAGCCACCTTCATTTAATTTTATTATAAGAACAAATACAATACTCAAATATTTTAGAGAACAAGGTGGATCCTTATTGATCCATCAATGTGAACAATAAGGTTGTGATGAATTTCTGAACCTAGATGCTCCATTATTCACACATTTACAACAGATCTTCAATTTAGACTGTGATTGTGTGAACCTGACTATTTCTTCCATTTCTTTGTGTGTGTATCTTCATTCTTCAAGATCTCTCAAAGAACTAGAATCTCCTGGTGCAATATTCATCTTTTTGAGGAATTCTTATTGGGATGGTGTAAATTCAAAGAATATTATAATAGTATGACCAGCCTTGTTGCACCTCACACACAGAACTTCATTGTCTTCATGTAGAATATTAATTTTTATTTTATCATTAGTCATAGCCTGTTCATCTTATATCTTTCTCATTATTTCCAGATCATTTGGCCAAATCACCAATATATCAGTTGTGACTGAGGAATCAAGATTGGATCTTCTACCTAGCTTCTCTTGAGTGGCATCGTTCTCAGTAGTTCTTTTTGATGCAATTCCCTTCACCTTATTGGATTTAGAATCCAAGGGATTCTCAAATTTTCACCTCAGAGTCTTCTTGGGATTGTTTACATTTCAAAAATTCATCTAACTACTTCCCAATAATGATTTCTCTTTCTTAGAGAGCTCTTATTACCTTATTTTCTCAACATCATTGGCTATGTGTTGAAAGGAACATGCACCATTAATGGGACAAATCCTATTGCATTTATCAGAGATTTTGTCTAACATTCCAAATCTATTTGGAGTATACATATGTTTCTAGATCTGTGGATGTTGCTTCTTCTTCTATGGCTTTCTCCCCCTTGAGATGGTATTTCTCTGTGCTTTTACATTTAATGGATTGTACCAAAAATCCAATGCACAATTCCCAAATATATATTACAGCACCAGCATTGACCAACAAACATTGAATTCTTACCATCTTATTTATAAGGTTGTTGAATCTTATTCTACGTATATTTTGATTTATATAGGGAGACATCTTCCAAACTTTTTCCCCTATCCATCATATCCATGGTTGTAGGTTTCTTCTAACTTTTCTTCATCTAGACAGGTTTATAATTTTTCACCCAACATGAAATTTTAATAGAAATTTTTTTTAGAAACATCCATTCAAATTGCTATGGATTGTAACTTTACCTTCACAAATACTTATGATAGATCAAAGAGTCAAGCCATTATATTCTTGTTATATATTGGTTTTTTTTATAGTATAATCTTCCATTGAGCATTGAGTACTTGTAGCAACTATTTCTTTATTTTTTGGAGACTTAGTGTGTGTCTTCTCTAGATTGGTAAGCTAAGAATAAAATTCTAGACATATCATATTGAGGATTAATTCATATTATTCAATCATAGTCATCTTCTCTTCACAAGACTTCTTTATTATTTTAAATTAATCTTCATGAATCCTTACTTTGTTTTGTAACAAAGAGACAAGCTCATTGATCTTCTTGGAGTCTTCTTCCAAATATACCTCCCTGATATCATTGTAATTTTTCATCTCCTCTTCAAGTTCATGGATCTTATTTTCTACGGTCTTATTGAATCACTCTGTTTCTTGAACATCTTTGAGCCAATTTGAAGAAGTTACTTCAAATTACCTCTTTTTTACTTTAAAGGCTCCAAACTTTCTGGAGGGCTTTAGACATTCAACAATTTTTTCATGTAATCCTTTCACCAAAACATTAGTTTCTTCCTCCAGATGAGTGATATTTCCATCATGCATTGAAATAATATACAAACCAGGTATGTATTCCCTTCCGGAATACCATTCAGAGTCATTATTAATCTATCAAATAATATTTCTTGTGATGTTGTAGACTGGTCATCACCACTTGTGCTAGCATTTTCATCATCATAAAAATTTCCAAATATTCTAACACATACCTCTTGATCAGTTAAGGTAGGAAGGTTTTCCATCTTCTAGGTGGGATCTTGAGCCACCTTCTCATTACTATCTAGGTCTGGTGTGTCTTCAATTTTAGCCACATATGGAGAACCAGGTGCTTCCTCTTCTTTAGATAAGAGGGACTTCTTCTTCAAATTTGTCTTCATATTCTATTTACTGTTCGTCCTGGTCTTTGTAGATATAGCCTTTTGGTCAGTGAAAACAAAATCTTCACTAAAATTTCACTTCATTGATAGAATAGGAAAGAAACTCAGGTCTTAAAAAGAGAATAACTTCACTGTAGATAATACAATAGAGGTGAACCTAGCTATGATACCAATTGAGAGGACCAGTTTGGGATATTCCTAACACTAGGAGGGGGTGAATTAATGTTGGGGATTTTTATACCAATTCCAACATTCTACCCTATACCTCTTGACCTATAAGGATCTTGATTCTCTTATTCTCTTTTCCCTATTATATGAAATAATATAAAGTAGTAAAAATAAGAAAAAAATATTTTTACAAGGTTCACCACTCAATAAGAGTAGCTACATCCATTCCATGCATAGATATGACCAATTCATGGATTATCCACTTTGATGTGATATTCTATTACAATGGAGTGGCTATGAAAACAATCCTTCAGTCAATGTGAGTCCCTAGAAAATAGAGTTGGGTGGGATACAATCCTCTTCCCTGGATTGGTGATAGTCTATTCCAATATAGAATAATTTGTTCCCTAATAATTTTCAAGTAGTCAAGTGAAGATCACTAATGAAGAACGAGAGAAGAACCTACCTTTGGAAGAAGGAAGAATACTACCTCTATAGCCATTATAACGGACCAGCTAGGATTGTTTCCAACACCCACTGCACAAGACTTATTCTTTATTCTTCTTAGTGTAACTACAAACTGCACTATTACCCTTTTTTCTTGGCTAGAATCACATACCACAATGTGATTATTCATGAAATGAATATTAGCTGACATGGCATCATCAGAATTGATTCTTCTCTCTTTTTCATGAATGCATATTTGGGTTGAACCTTTTTCCCTTTCATTCTTCTTCTTCTTCTCACACGTTCACACACATGTTTTCAATTTATGTCACTTCACATGTTCATGTTAATTCATTAAATCATACATTCTCTTCTTCTTCCTATAGTGTAAAAACTCTTAATGGATATGGTTCATTAAACACCCAAACACTCGACCTCTTCCTACTCTTTATTTTATGTCTTCCACTTGCACTTAGTTAGGGTGTTTTTTTAGGTGTGATAATTATCTTCAAACCCATATGGGTGAAGATCTTTCTTTGTGAAAGATTCTTCTTCAAACAACTACTCAAGGCCTCTTCATCCTTTGTCTCTTCTTTTCTTATATTCATATTAGTTAGATTCCGTAGATATATTTTTATGATTCATCAAACCCAAATGGTTATAACCCTTGATTTGTACAAATTCATTCTTTAAGACCTCAGGATTCTTCAAACAATCCATAGGGGTGCATAAAACACATGATGCCCTTCTCATAGACTCTTCTTTATCACCAAAATTCAAACCCCTACAAACTGTAGGATAGATATACTAATATGAGGGTGCTTACCTTTGTGAAGGATGTGAGATTCACGGTTATTCTTTGTTCATAAGGAGCATTATTATTTCCCTTTCATAGAGTACAACAAGGGTGTGGTTGCACCAGTTGTGTACCCGTGGGAACTTCCTCATGAAAAACACCGAGGGTTTTTAGAATACCCATCATGCGTTCACAGGTATTGGTTATTCGCAAAGCTGTTTGAGGGTGAATATCAACTATCGAAGGCTTATAAGAACTATTCTTTGCAGAGAAGAAGGATCGTGGAACTCTTGGTTACTCTTCACGAAGTGGTGCACAGGGAGATGCTCTATTTTTCAAAACAGATTCTATCGGGTATAAAGGAGAAGCAACTCTCTCGGGTTGGTTCCTATCCTTTTATATGAGATGATCACTTCTTCATCCACATTCAATTCTATCCTACAAATATTATGAGATTCATTCTTTGTAATAACTGAGATATTTGGTTCATTAAAACATTCAAACAATATTTGAGATGCGCCATGATTTGTGGATGTTTCCTTTATTTGAATGCGGGATCCTTTATTGTGAATGAAATTAGGTACACGTGCATATATATTGTGCATGAATCTTGCTTGAACCCTCGGGGCCTCAGAAACACCATTTTCCTTAGACGAACCATCATCCACAAGATATCACATGCATGCAAGACATAGATTGCATGCATGGTCTTGGTTCAATCAGACGTTCACCATACATAAGTGTTCATCATCAACGCTGACTGGGAGCGTGATCATGGTGGATCAGCATTGGAGATAGTGAGCTGCGGCATCAGGTTACTTTCCAAGCTATTAGATGTTGAAGATGATGCCATGACCCTTGGATCACCTCGGATTGATCTCGGACGGGCCCGATTAAAATGAAGGATGCAGGACGAGGCTTGTGGTTAAGATCTATTACAATATTAGAAGAGTGGACATGATTTCCTCCATGTATTTAAAAACTTATCCAAAATCGAAATGTACCACGATTTTCTCACGGTTTATCAACCATCTCCTCCCAAACACCACTCAAAATTCTACTCCCCCCCCCCTCCGGTGCCGCCCCATACTGGTTCTCTACGGGTGCGCTTCTTCACCCACCTATGCCTTCTACAGGCACGCTTCTAGCACCCACTATGCATCCCTATGCACGGGTTGATCACCATGCATGCACTCTTGGGGGATTATACATGGTCCACACATATCTCTTGTGGGATGGATCTACCTTGGATTCCCTATGAGCGAGGTCGACCCATTGTGGTCCCACATGTGGCTCGTGTTGAGGCTGGGTAGCTAGCTTGTGGGCTGGCCCCAAATTTTTAGTAAGCCACATAATAAATACTTGTTACAAAACCAGCATACACAAAAATGCATGGCCATTGTTAAAAAGAACACCAACCTCATTCATGGACACCCTAATGTCCAAGCCTCTTATTTAACATTTTTCTCCTCCTCATTTATTTTTTGATTATCAAATCAAAAATACTTCATTCATCTTTAAAGGAATGATACTACAATGTTTAAACATTGTATCAAAAATGATACAAGTTATTTGAACATTCAAGATTAGTGCATCAATAGTCTGATATTTGTTCTCCATTTCACATAGGAGAGTGTCTTTAACGATCATTAACTTTCATTGTCCTCATTGAAAACAAATACAACTCAAATAATTAAGTGGTCCCAATATAAGGGGATGATTCAAACATTAACCATACCAATACGGAAATGGGAGAACATAACCATGTACTTTTTCACTAGGCATTTGAAGAAATCTTTGGGAAACAATGCTATATGGGTTTTTATGGATCATCTAAAAAAATACATTTCACTTTATCAAAATTCAAGTGGAATTATCATTGGATTAACTTTAATAGATAAACATTAGATAAGTTTTAAGGCTTCTTGGACTACCATTGTCGATTTTATCCAATTGAGAAATGATATTCACCTCCATGTTATAGAAAATTATCCAATATGCTCTAAAACCAACGTTGAAATTCAGTACATCATATTATCCTCAAACAAATAGCCAATCTAGAAAGAATATTCATTCATTGGAAGACATGTTGTGAGCAGGTTCTATAGACATCAATAGAGGATGAGACCAACATCCACCTCTGGTCGAGTTCTCATAAAACAATAGTTTCCTCTCAAGCATCCAAATAACTCCATATGAATCCCATTATGGGAAGTGGTTCAAAACTACTTCATGATGGGATAATACTGGGGAACAAAAAATCCTATTTCCTAAAATGTTTAAAGAAATGGTGGAAAAAATAAGGCCTCTCACCATCACATCAAGGCTGCTCAGAGATGACATAATATATATGAAGAAAATAATCGACAAGACCAAGCATTCAATGTTGGAGACAAGGTAGTCCTGCATATATCTCCATGGAATAAAGTTAAAATATTTTGGAATAAGGGAAATCATAGTTCAATATACATCATCCCTTTTTAAATCCTTGATTACATTAGAGCGGTGGACTATCGACTAACAATCAAACTAATGATATCTCAAGTACATGATATACTCCATGTATTCCTCTTGAGGATATATCTACAATACCCCTCACATGTACTCAATATAGATGTGATATAATTGGATATTGACCTTTATTATGAGGAACATCATGTGAAGATACTAGATCATTGAGAAAAATTTCTATAAAATAAGACAACTCACCTTTCCAAAGTGATGTGGTGAAACCAAAAGCTTGAAGAAGCAACATGGGAACTGGATGAGGTAATGAAGCAGAGTTAAACACATCTTTTATATTATGGGAAATGTAAATTTAGATGGTGAAATTTATTAAGGGTGTAAGATTATAGTTGCCTAAAATGTTATAAATAAGATTCCCTTTTTATAATATATCATCAATAAATATTGTTATAGAAAACACATGAACTTCATCTATTTTATTATATCCTATTTTATTTAATATATAATTATGGATCATTACTATTTATAATATTTCCCTTGAACTGAGATTATGTGATTAGTATAAATATAGGGTTTCAATAAATCCACTTGATACAGAAATAAGATGTGATGGACTCAACCTATAGGATTGCACCCGACCAAGACCATTTATTAGAGCTTCTGAGGGAGATTTAATTTCATGGATTTAGCCTTGACCAAGACCAGGATGAGATACAAATAATTAAGCATGAGAAAGTCAATTTATGGGATACGTTCAAGCTCATCGAGATCATGATTCAAATCATGTTCACCAAATTTCTCCTGCAATGTCCCACCATCGCACACCATACTCTTAGGGTGTATTCTTGTGTATTAAAGGTATATATATCATGAACCGAGAAATATATATGTAATTTTTTTATAAAATAATGAAAATATCATCATCATATTATTGTTACTTCATAAATTATTATTTTTGATATAATATAGAACAAATCAAATTTTAGGTTAATATTCAAATTCAATTTATGAATTTTGGAATTAATGGATTTTTGAAATAAATAATATTTGTGTTTGAAAACTGTAATTTTTAAAAAATGAGCATTTATTCATAAATATTGTTATTATTTTAAAAGTGATAATTCACATATTTATTAAATTATCTCGATAAAATGAATATATCTTTTGGATTTATATCTTTTAAATTATCCAATGGTTATTTTTTCATAATTTTCGAAGACAGTCGAATTTTCATGTAAAAATTAAATATCATATAAATATAATTTGTGTTTTATGATATCGTAATGACCAAAAAGTGATGTAATAATTAATATAATTGGAATCCACAACAAAATATATTTCTTCCCTTTAAAATAATGTGATGTTAAGGTTATTATATTTATTTTGTAAAGCCATTATGTGTAATACCACAAACTCAATTTCTTAGATTCAGTAAATTATTTTATTACATTGGCATGATCAGAAGAAATAAATTTTCGAATGACTGATCAGTTTAGTAACCTTGAAAAAAAAGGTACAAACTTATGTTTTATATTACGTCATAAAATAAAAAACTATGTAGTAGTTTCTCCTTTTATCATATATCTATCCCTTAGACTATCCATGTATATCATTTATAATATACATCTTCACATATATGAGAAAAATGAATCATAATAATAGGGTGAGCATAGAGGCTCAGTAAGGAAAAAAATTATAGTATAAGCTATCATAAATAAGCATAAAATTTTAAAGAAACGTATAAAACTATAACAAAATTATTTTAAACGTAATAATCTACATAATATAGAATGAATAAATCAAATAATTCCATTTATACATTCACATGGATATTCAACTAGTCGAATGATCACATAAAATATCAATAACGAATCTCATAATGAAGAAATGCATAATGTTTGACATCAGAACCATACCATCAAGGCCTTCTAACAAGATCATTACCATACCATTAAGGCCTTTTTCCACGACAGTAGTTTGTCTCATGAGACCTACCGATGCCTTGAGGGGGTATATTGGGTCCCACCCATTACTTAGTTAGTTCAATGTATTCCATGTTTGAAAAGCTTAAAACATAACATAAGCATATTTATTAAAACTTGCATATGGAATGGTAAAATTTTTACCATAAACAATTAATGGAAATAAAAATAGAACTTAAAAAGTGAAAAATATCACAAAACCTTCACTAAAATATTCAAGAATGTATCATAATAAAACAAAATCAAATAAACCGAAAATAAAAAAAAAATGATGTTGAAATAGATGAAAATAATTTAATAAAACCATTAAAACTCTTTGACAGAACTATTCCTTCTTTACTTTGAAATTCATTTATAATCCTTCATAGTTATGAAAGGAAAAATTTTTATTTGAAAAAAATTTACAATCTTGTAAGGTAATATTTATAATGTTAATGAATCATAAGGGTGGAAAATAGCCGCTCGCTCAGTATAAGTTAGAAAACATTATTTTTTTTAATTTTTCTAAAAGGTCATAATTTACCTCATTTGGAAAATGGAATTTTTTTTTCAAAATGTTTTATAAAAGTAAAACATGGGTAAAAATTAATTTATAAAATTATTGAAATTATTATGAAATACATTTTATAAAAAACATTGACGGGGATGATAAAGATGACCTAGTATATACTTACATATAAACATTCTCTGATAATAAAGAGATTGTGAAATTAGACATTACCTAATAATTTACTATAGTATATGGTGTTTCAGCCTCATATAAAATGGTTAAAACATGTTATTAAATTATATTGAGACAATATCCATATTTATAATATCTTATATGATCCTCTTATATCATTTTGTTAATAATATTTCAGTATTACCATTGTTTTGAGTGTTAAGTGATTTGTTTTACTATGAATATTTTGTTGTGTAAGTCATGTTTATTATAAATAGGATGTATTTTATTCATATAATAATTATATCACTTTCATAATTATAAATTTTACTCATCATATAAATTTTATAATCATTATTGAAAGGTTAATGTGGTGAATTATTCTCATCGTGTCGTGGAGAAGGTAGGTCGTACATAACCATAAGCGACAATATCATTATCTTAATGAATAAATGGTATGTAATTGGATGATATATTAATTATAATGATTTTTATCATGTTATATTCATTATTTAAATTCATTTAAATTATAATTAAACCCATAAAAATACTGTAGTTTTGAATAAAAAATTACACCACAGTGTGGAGACGGTAAGATGTACGCACACATGCATGGTGATATTGTTATTCATATAATGCATAAAAGGAGAAATATTGTTATATAATTATTATAATAACATATATAAATGATTTAGTTATTATATTTATTACTTTATTATAGAAATAATAATGAAATATAAAGTAGAAGAATAAATGAAATTAGAAAGAGGTGATAATACAATTACCTCTTTTTGGGGTGTCTCCTATTGATTTTCACAAAGGACTCCTTAGAATGGATTTATGCACAAATTTTAGCCTCTTATATGATGTGAGGGATTTTTTTGAGTATATGTGTGCAGGTTTTTCCCTATCCAAAAGTATTTTGAGGTGTGAATTAATGAGAAGGATAAATTACCTTTTAAAAGAGAGGTGAGGGGCACTTTTAAAAGATCTTAAAATATTAATTTATTATAAATTTGGTTTCAGTTGAAAATATCTCCTAAGTTATTTATTGAAAGGATAAGTTGAGTGTGGGTCAAAATAATCTCATAAAATGATTTTTATACAATTTTATGTCACAAAACTATCCTTATCTTTGGGTTTTAACCATTAGTTAAACTATTTAACTCTTACCGCATCATTATTTATTATTTACATTATATGGTTAATATAGTTACTATAAAATTACAAATGAAACCCAATTGGATCATTTATGGCATATTTAAAAATATAATATTTAGTTTTTCAAACCAAATATTTTTATTAATTTTATAACATTTAATTTAAATATTATTTATGTTATAGTATCTTTTATATCAAATTTGATACTTTTCAAAATTTTCATTTTTAAAAATATCAAACCAACATGATAACTTTGAAAGAAAACTTATAATATGTCACTAACATTTATATGTTTTCTATAATTTTCTTTATTTCATTAATAAAGTTAATTTATATTTATTTTAATATTTTTAATGTCATTTAATTGATTCTTTCTTTAATTACTCAATTACAACATCATTATTGTGTCCCGATTTTATTTAATTATATATTTTCTAAAATTATAAATAAATTATAATTATTTATATAATAACATTATATTTATAAGTTTTATTTATAGTCAACCATATCACTTATATATCATCATATTAAAAATAAAATAGGTATCAAAATTTGAATATGACATTTTTAGTTTTTCTTTAAATAAAATGTATTAAATGTCTTAATCCTACACAAGGGGAATAAAATGGATCATATTTTCTAAATAATAATAATTTTGGTCAATAGATACTTTTCCAATGAGATTAGGACAAGTGTTAGGGTAATATTTTTTTTATAATCTTAATTTTATCTTTAATTACCCTATTTACCTTTAACCGTGGTAAATAAAATCCAAAAGATACTATTCACCATTTCTTTGATATTATTAGACCACATTTTTTATTATAATTACTACCATGTATTTCTATTTTTGAAAATTAAATTCATAGAATTAGTAAAATTATGTTTATTGCAAATCCTGTAGATGTGGCTAGAAAGCAGGTAACAAAGATGTTCAAAAGTTTAATAAATTTTTATATATAATTCTATTAAAACATGATTTTAATGAACTATATTGGATTATTATATGAATAATTTATCAATTATTAATTTAAAATAAATTTATAGTAAAATAATTATTTAAATGAAAAGGTTATTTTTTAACAACAATGGAATATTTTTCATTACTCAATGAAAAATGATACTTTCCAGAAAATTAAAACAATTTTACCTGAAGATAATTTTGATATTTAGATTTAAAAAATAATGTCTTTTTTGAAAAATAAATTATATAAATTTCATAATTTGGTTATTACTATTAATAAAGTATTTTTAATAGGCTAGTTTGAAAGGTCTTGGTGTGCTCGAACTCGATGTTTCATGTAATGCATGATATTGAATTGTTTAAAAAGAAGCATACCATAGAAGCTTGGTGTGTTACATTATTCCCTCCTTAAAATAATTTCATATGCTAATTTTACAGAATGTATCGACATAGAACTATTTGGGTGGTTTTTTATTAGATGTTCTTCAGGTTCCCATGTCGCCTTTTAAATTTTATGGTTTCTCCAATGATCTTTTACAAGATAAGTTATATGATTCCTAAAAGCTGGTTCTGTGGTATCAAGAATCATAATAGGCTCTTCAAAATAAGATAGATCATGTTATTGTTCTAATATTTCTTTGTTTAGTACTTGCATTGGGTATGACATTTATTTCCTTAATAGTGATATGTGGAACACATCATGAACTTTGGAAAGACTTTATGACATTTTAAAATGGTAAGCTATAGCTTCAATTCATTCCAGAATTTCAAAAGGTATGATGTATATGGGATTTAATTTACACATCTTTTTGAATCGTATAACACTCTTCCATTGAGATAACCTCATGAAAACTCTATTTTCTTTTTGAAATTCTAAATCCTTCCTTCAGTTATCATTATAAATATTTTTCCTATATTGAGCTTTTTTGATGTGGGTTTGGATAATATTCAAATTTTATATTGTTTTCTCAATATGTTCAAGGATTATAAGTATTATTTCTCCATCATAATCCCACCATGTTGGTGTGCAATGTCACTTTCTATATAATGCTTCATATGGTTCCATTAATATATTTTAATGGAAGCTATCGTTATAGGAAAATTATACTAGAGGTAAATACTGATCCTTAATTCCTTAAATGTCAAGTGAGCAAGATATAAACATGTATTAAAATGTTTGAAAAGTCCTTTCTGATTGTACATCAGTTTGAGGGAGGTTTTAAATTGTCAAAAAAAGATCAGTATATAGGGCCTACTGAAGACTTTTCTAGAATTGTGATGTAAAATGGGGATCATGATCTTAAATAATCAAAAGTGTTACACCATGAAACCAATAATATATAGTCATTAAAAATGTTCAAGTGTTAAATTGTCTCTTATAGAAAGAAAATGTGATGATTTGGCAAGACGATCAATAATAACCAATATCGCATCATTCCTTCTGGGAGTCATTATTACCCCCATGAAAAATTAAATTTATATATCATCCCATTTCTTTGCTGGTATATGAAGAATTTTCATGAAACCTCTAGGATGTTTCCTTCTAGCCTTCACCTGTTGAAAAACAAACATCTTGAGATGTAATTATCAATCTATCACTTCATTTTATCCCACAAAAAATTTCCTTTTAAATCCTTCTTTATCTTAGTGATACTAGGGTGTGTATAGAAATTGGATCCATGAAAATCATCTAATAATTTTGTTTTTAGCTAAGGAAAAGTAAGAACAAAAATCCTCTTCCCAAATTTCAAAACACCATCTTCAAATAAAAATTCAATCAGTTTCCCATCATTTACTGCTTTAATTTTCATTCGAAACTCCTTGTCATAAGTCTATGAACCTTTTACCCTTTCAAGTAAATATGGTTTGGAAACCATTTAAAAATGTAGGGATGTTTCACCTTCATTGATAATACTAATAACCATATTTACAAGATCCATGAACATAGGATCATTTTCATGTCTCATTCTTTTTAGAACTCTATGGTTCTTCATGCTCAAAGCATTTTACACCTTATTTTCCTTTACAAGATGATAGGGTTTTGGAAAATATTAATCCTTGAGTAGCTCATCCCATATCGTTTGCCTCTTGTTTATTTCTTTATATGATAAAATATATTCTAAACTCTAGTGATTAGTATATATCTCAATCATTTCATTATTGAGATAGAGTCTCCATATATTCTGTGAAAATCCCCTTTACGTGTGATCTTGGTTAATGGGTTATCCAATTAGACAAAATTGTACATGAAATGACAATAGTAACCTCATAAACCCATAAAACTACATACCTTGGTTATACATTTCAGTTCTGGTCATTCATGGATTATCGTTTTCTATTAAATATCAGTAGAGATTCCACCCTTCGAGACAATATGGCCAATAAAAAAAATTCCATGAATCCGGATATCACACTTTCTAAATAAAAAATATAATCTGTTTCTTCTAGGAGTCTTAAAATCCATCTTCCAGAGGTTCTCATAGTCTTTGTAAATTTTGGTGTATAAAAATATATCATTAATATATAAAATTAAGAAATCATGAAGATATTCATTGAACACTTTGTTCATTAAATCCTGGAAAAAAGAGGGTTCATTTTTCAATCCAAATGAGATTACTATAAATTTGTAATGTCCATACCTCATTCAGAATATTCTCTTCAGGACATCATCCTTTTTTAAACACAATTAATGATATCCAGAACAAATGTCATTATTTGAAAAATAATGAGCTCCATTAATATTATCAATAAACCATCAAGGCGTGGTAGATGATATTAGTTCTTTATTGTAATAGCATTTATTTCTCTATATTCAATGCATAGCCTATTTGATACATCTTTCTTATTAACATAAAGAACCAAGTATCCCCATAAGGAAACACTAGGTATGATAAAAACCTTATTACCCAACTCTTCTAGTTGTTTCTTTAGCTCTACTAATTCAACAATATCCATTAATGAAGTTTTTTTATATTGGGATTGCATCAAGAATTAAATCAATCGTAAACTCAACTTCATGATCTGATGTATATCCTTGTAAATACTCCAGAAATTCATCGATGAATTATTCTAAAATACTCAAATCCAAAATTAAAATATTTCCTTCTTCACCCATGGTTGATGTTTTCTCTTCCTCGCCAGGAATTTCATTCATAAGTGCTACTGGGGGTGGATTTAGATAGGAATTAGATGATGAAATTTCTTCTCTAAAGATAATGGATTCTACATCGACCAAAAAAACCATAACTTCCTTCCTCTTGCAATAATTTTTCACATCATATTTTGATATCCAATCAATATCAATTATTATATCAAAGTTGAACATAAGTATGATGATAAATACAATAGATAAATCATATTTTTATGCCATAATGGGAACCTCATCAAACATCTTTATTGCAATGATACTTTCCTTAGATGTTTTGACTAAAAAATACCATATTAAATTCAATTAGAAATATTTAATTTTTAAATAAAATTTTGATTATATAAGGAAATGAAATGATCCTAAATCAAATAATTATTTTGTTAAATTTGTGGAGACATTATAGTACATTCCAACACATCATAAGTAACTTCAACCTCAGCAGTTGTGATTGAATAAGCTTGGCCTTTCTCCCTTTTAATTTTTTGGGAAATTTTCTTTGGTGATCAGGTAAATAATTTTCATAATGCCCCATCTCTTTAAAATTATATCATTGAACATTTATAGCTTCTTTCTTCCCCTTGTAATTATAGATTAGTGTCATTTTTCTCTGCACTTGTAGAAAACTCCAATTGCATTTAGGTAAGTACCGAGGTGTTTCTTACAACAATTAATATTGGTTGGATTATCTTATTTTCCATTCTTCCCCTTATTTCCTTTTCTCGAGATTTCAACATTTTTATTCTTCTCTTTATTTACATTCATGTCATTAGACTTAGATAATTCATTTTCTATCTTGATAGGACATGATAAAATTTCTTTATATGATGAGAAATATTGTGAGACAAGTTCCTATTAGAGGAATGGTTTTAACCCATAAAATAATTTATCAATATTACTTATTGGGTTATGTATGTTGTCCACCACATGAGTCACTAGACTTGTGATGTTTTCCCCACACTTTGAAACATTCTCATCCTCCTTTTTTCTTATTCTTAGAAATTTCCTTCTTATATAAGTTTTTTTTCATGAGGAAGTATTTTTGTAATAAAATTTATTTAATCCTTATACATTCTATATTTTATACTTATTCGTCTTCCTTTGTATTTCGAATTAATTACCACTATTGATAAAAATATCCTAAGAGATGGTAAACATTCATGGAAGCATTTTCCCTTTCATTCCTCCTCAAACCAAGAAATATTTTCCCTAAGGAACATATCCAATTATCTTCTATAAATGGATTTATAGACTCATTGAATGTTGGATGTTGTTTTCCCATTATTCTATCTAAAACTGATCCTACATGTTGTCGATAATGGTGCTTTATATGGGAAATTTATTATTCATAAACTGAGCGATTATCCCATTATGGTTATAAACTGTTCAACACCAGTTGTATCACCATCTCCACATTCATTACCTTTCATATGAAGAAAATTCGTACATGGATTACATGAATTGATAATATTTACATTTCATCTACTAGGTATAATTTCCAAACATTGAAATACACTATATTAGGTTTGAATTATAATGAAGAATTCTGAAATAGTAAAATACTTAACATAAATTGAGAAATATATAAATATATAATCCATAATCATAAACACAGTTTCTTTGAGGGAATATTTATTCATAAATCCTTCATAATTTTTTTCCATCAATATATGAATTATCCTAACAATATAAACTAGTAGTGTCAAACCGGGTGCACAGTAAGTCCCATTACATGTACCGGGTTACCCCGGTTCAAACTTAAAACACCTTGTTGGTCTTTTCACCCCTAAGTACATCTCTAACAAATCCACATCCACTTATAGTATCTAGAATGTGATTTATTTTATAGGAATAACCACATAATCAATACATTTCCCAAAATTTTAGGATGTTCCCCTATACTTATCCTCAAAGTCTATCTTAAGGTAATGTTCCTTAATCAATGTTTTTCAAATCTAGTTTCTAAGGTTCGCATTATAGTTCATTTAATACCAAATCTAATGCCTTGACCTTAGTTTCCTAAATTTGGTGCATTATTTTATTACATTGGAATGATTATAAGAAAATAAAATATCGAAGGATTGATTGGTTTAGTAGCCTTGGAAAACTAGATATAAACATAATTTTTATATTGTATCATGAATTGAAAAACTAAATAGCATATCCTTTGAACACATACATATCCCTTAGAATATACCTTTAGGTGATTCATAATATAATTCTTTTAATCCTAGGGGAAAATAAAACCTAATAAAGGGGTGATCTCATTTTCGTAGTAAAGATAAACATTATAGTAGAAGATTTCAAAAATAAGCATAAACTTTTAAGGCAACGTATAAAACTAAAGCACAAGCCTTTTAAGCATAGTATTCTTCATAATATGGAAATCACATAATTACATTTAAACATTTACATTTATATTATACTAATATAATTATCACATGAAATTTCAATAAATAATCTCAAAATGAAGAAATACATAATGTTGGACATGATAACCAGAATATCAAGGCCTCATGCCAAGACCATTAACATACAATTAAGGCCTCATGCCAAGACACTAGTTTGTCTCTTGAGACGTAATGATAAATTGAGGGGCTATAGTAGGTTCCACCCATCAATTAATAAGCCTAATGCATTCTTCATATTAAAAGGATGAAAACTTATATAAACATTCACATTTAAACAAGGATACGAAATGATAATACTTTAACAATAAACCATGAATGGTATAAAAATAGCACATCCATGGTCAAATATATCATAAAACCATAAATAAAATATGGATTACTGTATCATAATAAATCAACCTCAATTAAACATAAAATACAATAAAGGATGTTGAAATAGATAAAAATAATCTAATAAAATCTTTAAAACTCTTGGAGAGAAATATCCCTTTTTAGTATGAAATTCATTTAAAATCCTGCAAAATTATAAAAGGAATTTTTTTTAAAACAACTTTGGAATATTATAAGGAATTATTCATAATGATAAGGCATCATAACAGCTTAAAATATCCTCTCATGCCGTATAAGTTAAAAAAATTCTATCCATGATTTTTTTGAGAAGGCCATAAAGTACCTCATTTGGAAAATGCTGGAAATATTACTTTCAAAAAGATTTACAAAAAGTCAAAAAATGATTAAAAATGACTTTAATCCATTTTCAATAATATTTTGAAATACATTCTATGAATCATGTGCATGGATGATAAATATGTCCAAGTATAGATGTATATATAAACAATATCAGATAATAAAGAGATTGTGAAGGTAACCCTTACCTTATACATTCTTTTAGTCAAGGGTGACTTAGCCTCCTATATAATGGTTAAAAAGTTATATCAAATCATAACATTACCAAATAAATATTTTTTATATCATATATGATCTTGCTATATCATTTTTTTAATAATATTTAAATGTTACCATTATTTTGAGTGTAAACTTATTTGTTTTCCAATGCATGTTTTGTTGTGTAATTAATGTTTGTCTTGAATAGGATGTATTTTATTGATATAAATATTTATATTATGTTAATAATTATTATTTTTAATCATAATAGAAATTTTATAATCATTTTTGAATGGTTAATGTGGAGAATGAATCTCATCGCGTCGTGGAGACGATAGTCCATATGTACGCACGAGCGACAACATCATTCTTTTAAGAGATAAATGGCATGTAATTGGATAATATATTTATTCTATAGAATAATTAGAGGTCATATTCATTATTTAAATCTATTATACCCACCATTATTCCCATAAAAATAATACAGTGTTGAATAACAAATTACACCACAACTAGGAGACGACATGTCGTACATACGCACACATGGTGATATTATTATTCGTACGATGGATTAAAGGAGGAATATGTTTCTACAATAATTATAATAACATATAAGAATGTATAAGGTATTATATTTACTACTTTAGTATGGAAATAACATAGAAAGTGTAAGTAAAAGAAGAAAAGAACATTAAAAGAGGTGATACAACGGTTACTTATTTTTTTGGTGTCTCCTTTTTCTTTTGATGAAATAACTCCATAGGTTAGATTTCATAACAATGTGTGGAATATAGGATAAAGTTATGGATTTTGATATCATAAATGGGAAAGTTTTTTCCGGTCCAAATGGATTTGGATGTGTGAATTAAGAAGAAAGAGAAGTTCTCTTTTATAAGAAATCTGAGGGGAACTTTTGGAAGAACTTAAAATATTAATTTATTATAAATTTATTTTCGGTTTAACAAAGTTAAAAAGATATCAATTTCAAGAATAAATATGATTAAGGGTCTAAATCATCTCATCCAATGATTTCTAGACATGTTCAGTTCACAAAAATAATTTTGTCTTTTGGGTTTAACCATTAGTTAAACTGTTTAATTCTTACCATGTCTTCTTGTATAGGTTTAATATAGTCACAATATTATTAAAAAAGAACCCCAATTAGATTATTTATGACATATATTTAACTATCGTATTTATTTTTCTAAAAATGATATTTTTTGAATTTTATAACAATTAATGTAAATATTATTTATTTTAAAGTGTAATTTATGCCAATTTTATTACTATTCAAAATTTTAATTTTTAAAAATATCAATTATACATGTTAACTGACAAATAATACACATGAGATTTCCCTAACATATATATAGTATCTATAAATTTCATAGATTCAATTAATTGAGTAAAATTATATTTATTTTAATATTTTCAATATCATTTAATTGATTCATTCTTTAATAACTCAGTTTCTGCATCATTATTATGACACCATTTAATTCAATTAATTATTTATATAATTAGAAATAAATTAAAATTATACATATAATTGTTTTGAATTTATAAATAGTATTTATATTTGACCATATCACTTATATATCCTCCTATTAAAAATAAAATATTTATCAAAATTTTAATATGACACTTCTAACTCTTTATTAAATAAAATATAATAAAAAACATAATGAAGCACATGTTTCTTAAAAATATTATTATTTTAGAAATAAGGTTGATTTTTTTTCTAAATATAATTATAAAATTACATTAGGAAAATTATTAGGGTCATATTATATTAGTATGAAATTAATTTTACATTTAATTACGCTATTTAACTTTAACCGTGGTAAATAAAACCCAAAATTTTATATTCACCAAACCTTATTTTGATCTTTATATACCACGTTTTTCATATTGATTAATACCATGTATGTCCATTTTTATAAATTCAATTCATATAAGTAGTAAAATTTTGTTTAATTCAAATCATGTAGATGTGGCTAGAAGGAGGCTAAAAGTGACCCTCAATGGTTTACTAATTTTGAAAATATAAATCTATTATAAAAGGATTATAATAAACTATATTGGATTAATATTCATATTATTTTTATATTGTGACATTAAAATCAATTTACAGTAAAATAATTATTTAAATGAAAATATTTGTTTTTAACAGAAATAAAGTGCTTTTCAATATTCATCGAAAATTGAAACTTTTATAAAATATCCAAAATTTACCCCTAAGATAATTTTGATATTTAAAATTCCAAAATGAAATCAATTTTAAAAAATAAAATTTAAAATATCATAATTTTTTAAAACTATTCATAACCTCTTTTTTTAAATAGCTAGTTTGAAAGGTCATGGTGTGCTTGAACTCGATGTTGTGTGTATTCCACGCTATTGAATTATTTAAAAGGAATAACAGCATGGATTCTTGTGGTGTTACAATATGAATCTTTCAAAAAATATAATATAATTTAATGTTTTATAATCCTTACATTAAGAGTTTTACCCAACTCCACATAATAAAGGGAATTATTTTAATAATCTTTTCCCTTAGTCTTATAAAATAATGAAAACCACTTATTTTTGGTAGAAACCATTGGAAAAATGAATATTATGGTTTTTGGTTTTGGTTATTTTATTATTTAGAGTCCAAAACATAAATATTAATGAAATCCTTGTATTTTTTTTATATAATCCCACTCTTGCTCCCATTTGTTTCACTAAAACTACTAGGACAATGACCATATTCTGGCCCATATTCTCTATAGTTCTCCAAAAGAACACCCAAGCTCTCAAGAATCATCTGTAACTCTTTTCAAGTCACACACTCAAGTAAGAGGCCTTAGTCTCCTTCTTTAAATTTAAGCACATTATTTTGAATTTTAGTTCTTAATTCCAATGGTTTATGATTTAATTTATTTTGAAACATAGTGTACTATAAAATGGTTTTATTAGATCTAGGTGTAATTTATTCTCTCTTAATATAAACTTGACCGAAGCTGTTACTATGCCAAAATTTTATAAGGGATTTCTCCCTTCTCTTTTATATTAATGAACTCTTTTTACATTATCTCTAATAAATTAAATTTTTGGATACATTATTCCATATTAACAATAACTTCCATTTAATTTGTAAATTATTAGACCCCCATTATAACTCCCATTAATCCTCCCATGATCCTTTATGTACAGCCGTTGCAATTCCAAAAATTCATAAGGGATCTTTTAATTTATCCTCTTTATTAATGTATATTGTTTACCCTATTTCTTTTATCTTCATTCCCATATGATGGGATATGCTATTCTATACCCCTTCTTATAATAGTGATGTCCAAATGATGAGAGAACCCTTTTATCTCATCAATATATTTTATGAATATTTTGGTAACACTGCTATCATGAAAAACTTTCACTATTATTTTCCATGCCAAAACAATTGGGAATTGAATACCATACCCATTTAGCTATCAAAGTTATTAAACTTTACGCACAAATACTAATTGATTGGGGAAGTAAATATATATATTCCACATTCCATTATCATGTAGTAAAATATGATGATGAATGGATCCATGTTGTATGATCTATGAAGCACACCTAAGCATGATAATGGAATTAATATGATGGGTGTGCCCAAATAGTGCTCCATCACATTGGATAATTTTTAGTATCATGATATGCAATGTGGGGAAAGGGAGTGAACCTAGTTCTTTTATTGGGTTTTTTCTCAAAGATTTCATGGAGGGTATAACCTTGACCAATTTTTATAATTTAATTTCTATGTTTTTTTACATTTCACAAGTCATGATTATCATGATATATCATTCCATGTTATTAATATGACTTTTAATTCCTCATTGATATGCCTTTTGCCTAACATATATCACATAGTCTATGTTTATTTCTTTACTGGTCTTTATTGATCACCCATTTCTTATTAATTCTTCCAAGTTATCCCATACAATTTTATGTTCTAACAAGTATCTTGATTATGTTATATAAGTTTTTAATAAAGATATTTTATTTCGTATTTTATGTTGTTATGTAGTGTTTTTAATTATAAAATAGAGTATATTTATCTGTCATATAGGTATTATTAAGGGTATTATTATATAATAAATCAAGTATTAATTTGAAATAAATTGTTGGGTATTTATCATGTAAATATCATATATATTCATTATCTATGTAATTATAGTAATTTATAAATGTTTTGTAGTGAAATATAAATTACACTGTTACGTGGAGATGGTTAGTCCTACTAACATACGAGTGTTGATTTCTCTTTAAATTTTATATAAAGGAGATGGAATATGGTTATACTATAATAATAATAACATCTAAATATTTTTATGGTACCATATTTATTATCTTATGATGGGTAAAACATTTTAATAACATGTAGAAGAAAAAATAAACATGAAGGACTCGATAAATAGAATTACCTCTTCTTTGGTATAATTTCATTAGATCCCTTTTTAAAGTACATGTGGTTGATTTTTTTAATAAAAACCCTCTATAACAAGTATAAGAGTGTTGAAAAGGGAATTTGGCTGGTTTTAATTAATCAATATGGCCAAATGTGGTGTGAATAATTAAGAGAACGAGTTCCCTTTTTTAAGATAGGGGAGGGGAATTCTTAGAATTTATTAAATTATTTAAGAAATATATAATCATTTTCCTTAAAAAATTTATCAAAATTGATATAAGTAGAATATATGATGAGTAAGAGTTAATATAATATTATTAAAGAATTTTTTTACATGTTAAACTTATTTTCTTTACCCTTTTCATTTATATTTTTCCCCTGTTAACCATTCTTTAAATTATTTAATTGTTATTGTTTTCTATAATTATAGTTTTGATAATATTACAGTATAATGAAACAAGACTCATAAATGGAGAATGTATAAATTTCAAAACCATATCCCATTCATTTTGATGAATGTAATATTTTAATTAATTTTTTTATCATTTAATAAAGTGTTATTTAATATAAATTATAAATAATGACAAATTTGATACCATTCATTGAATTTTTCTTTTAATAAAGAAATAAAAAGGGTAAATTGTTTATAATACTTTAATAATTCACCTAAAATTTCATATAGTCTATATAATTCACTGTAGTCTTTAATTTGTCAATATTATTTTAGTATAATTATTTTAAAAATCATTAATTTGAATATTCTACTAACTAAATAAATGGTGTCCCAGTGTTGTAAAAGAATTTAAGGTATTTACCTCATACCAAAAAATTAAAATTAAATTATAATGATGAATAAATATCACATATATATATATATAATATTTTTAACTAAACATATTTTCTGTTTATCCTTATGTAAACAATTTCAAGTTAATAGAACAATAGAATGACAGTTTTAAAATATGTTTATATAAAAAAATAAAAAGGGTTAAAATCATGAAAAAAGGCAACATAGGGCCATATATTTAACCTTGGGAGGATTATGGATCAGATATAATCAACCATTATAATTGAGGAAAGTCATACGGTAATTATTTAGTACATATAATTTTATTTTTATCATTAATAACCCAATTTACTTTTTTTGTTGTAACAAAATTAATAAAGTTATTATTTTTGATATTGAAAAATAAGAGATACATGTTTTCTAATTTCATACCCACTAATTAAAAATATTGAATACATATTTCAAGATTCAAGTTAATTAATTTAGAGAAATATATTTTAATATAAATGAATAAAATTCAATAAAAATAGCTTTTAGAAAAATGTGTTTGAATCCCAAAAAATGTACTTATACCAAAAGAAGGTATAATGATGATTTAATTTAAGTTAATTAGATTATATCTAATTAAATAATACTTATTATTTTAATATAAAATTTTATATATAACGATAATTTATACTAAAAATAAAATAACAATTTTATACAAATTAGTATTTTCATTATTGACAAAAAGTCAATATTTTAAGAGAAATTTAAAACATTCACCCTAAGATAATTTTGATATGATAATTAAAAAAATATTATTTTTATGAAATTTATATTAAAGAGAATATAAAAATTACTTATAATATTTCCTCACAAAAATAATTATTTTTTCATGAAAATGTATTTTAGAAGAAAAAAGTACATATCACATATCAATTTGTCTATAAATTTGTATTTTTTAGGTTTTTTATATATATGTCATAATTTGGTTAATACTATTCATATGAGCCAAACCATTTTCTTGGTTATAATAGTTAAATTTAAATAATTAATTTCATGGTTATTTTAATCTTGGCATGTCGTATATGCTATTGAACATAGTGCTGTTTAAAAATATTAGGGTCTACATGCCTTCTAATGTTCTAATCCATTGGAAAATGATATGGCCACTCATGTGTACGTGTTAACTACCACCTCTATAATGTTATGTGACCTTTTTAATCATTTTCTCATTACAAGGATGGAAATCATGATATATTTGTTGATTATATATGAAACACATGATATAATAATGATTCTAGGAAGTTGATTTATTATTTAACTTTATTTTATTCTATTTATGGTAAAGTGAAAACATTGTTCACATGTACATACGACCTACAATCTCTATAAAAAATGCAATGAATTTTTATATAAATACAATTTATTAATAAATAAATATATACACATATAATGGATATATATTTATTTCATTAT
Source organism: Viscum album (assembly GCA_963277665.1). NCBI lineage: Eukaryota > Viridiplantae > Streptophyta > Magnoliopsida > Santalales > Viscaceae > Viscum > Viscum album. The sequence goes on from OY728138.1 coordinate 1,252,459,130, forward strand.
TTATATTTAGGAGATGATGTAACATTAATCAAATTATATAGACCAAAACAACATATTGAAAAACATTCATGAAAAACAAATCCCTTATAACCGGAAATAGCGATTTTAATGAAAAATTATTACTAATTAAGTGATAATAGGTTATATGTAACTCATATATAGTGGTATATATATTCTTATAGTTTTAAAATCAATTATTAAAAAACATATATTTTTTAAATATGAGGTTTTAACATGTATGAAGGAAGTCATGGATGAGGTAAAGATTCTATATCTCAAATTGTCTTATTTGGGACATATATTTCATTATATACCTATCATTTTTAATGAGGTGTATGTACTTAATAGTTGATATGTTATAGCATGTATCTCTTTATATTTATAAAATTTAATTTTTTCATTTTAGGTAACTTATTTCAACGGGGTTATGATCTAATTTTTTTTTAAATTCGTATGAAATTTATTTTAAAATATCATAGGTTATCGGGATTGATTATGATGATGTTTCTAATTATTTTATTTTAAAACATATATATCAAAAATATCATGAATTTTAATTTCATATAGTTATTTTTTAGAATAATTTTTTTCCTTTTCATTTTCCTCTCTTTAAGAACTCCGGAGACTCAAAGAATGTTTTTAAGAAAAACTGGATTTCTTTATCTCTTTGGTAAAAAATCCATTTTCTTTCACATTCATACTAACTAAGTTTTTTCTATAATTTATTCACTAATATCAAATAATTTTTTTGGTTTTTTACCCATATGTTAGTTTCTATGAATTTTTTTAGAGGAATCTTCTTTTCATTTTCCAAAAGAGGTACTTTTGAATTTATACCAAAAAGTTAAAATGAATGTTAATTTTAACATAAAATACATGGGAATAATTTCTTGTTTTTATGAACACAAAATTAATTTAATATTAAATTACAAGTTTCAATGGTTTAATTCAAAGAAAAAAATTATTAATATTTGTGAAATTTATTGATTTTATATATGTAATTTCAAAATTAAAAGTGTATTTTCATCAAAAAAATTACCCCAGATTATTTAAAAATATTTTTATCAATTTATTCATAATTTATTGAAAATATTTAATTATAAATAAAATACTATAGTGATGGAATTTGATTTTTTTTATGAATGTTTTATGATTAGTTTTCTAGGGAATGTATTGACATTTAGTATGGTAGTTCTTTTAATACACAATATTATTGATAATTATGTCATACTGATTATGTTGTATTATATATTCATATTATGAGTACATTTTACTTATTAATTTTTCGGTGGGTCTTGTAATTATATATCCCCTTGATGTATTAATGGTTCTATTGATAGAAATTTATTTGGGTATTTATATCGTGGCCTTTCCCATTTATGTAAGATGTCATAGATTGGGGCCTTGACAATTTGTTTGGTACGTCATGGACTGATGCATTAGTAGTATGTTTATGATTTATGATATTATAAATTAATTAATTATAAATTCTTTTATTAATATCCATGTTATTATTTGGAAGGTGATTATATCCCTGGGTATGTTTCAAGATCCTGTGAGTATTTATATAAAAATATTTAATTCTCATTTATTACTTATATATCACTCTTATGCTCATGTTTTTTATTAAATGAAATGTTTTTTAAATTATTTATTTTTAAATTTTTATTAGGAATTAAATTTTTATTATATCTTCCAATGAATGAATTACTTTACCAGGCATCTAAATTCACCTCTTTCTAATGTTTCCTTTCCGTAGGATTCTAGGAAATATTTTATGATAGATATTTAATGATATTCTTGATGGAATTATGGTGTTCTAAAATAAATAATATATAGTATTTTGTATTTGAAAATATAACATGGGATTTAATAATTTATCTAGTTTATAAAGGCTAATAAGCTAATTAGTTATTTGGGTTGTGATCACTTATATATTTGTACCAATTTAATGATATAATCACTAGATTTAGACTACTATAGTGGGGTAATTTATAGTTTGTATTGGTCCATGTTTAAAACAAACCTTGCGAACTATATTTAGGAAAACAATGATTAGGGAACATATCCCTATTACCCATTTTGAAGACAATTTTAAGCATAAAATAACATCCTTTGGTTATGGAAAGGTAGTGAATATGTGGTTTTCCATGCAATAAATCCTATTATAGATACTATAAGTAGATGTGATTTTGAAATGGATTAATCTATGTATAATAACCCTAAAAATAGTTAGTTGATTATATGGAAAAAATTATTTTTAGGCACGTTGAATGTTCCCTTTTAATGCACATGGTTTGATAATCCTAGAGGATATTCGTGGGTGAACTCACATTGTCTTCATGAACAATTTTGTTGGATTTGAATACATTATAACCAATTATGTACCGTGTTAATCAAAAGGTGTAATCATTTAAAACACGTATAATTTATAATTAATGTTTTTCAACTCGGATTATTGTTTCCCATACAATGATTTTTGGTATCATTCAATGGATATAGTGATAAGGAATAGTTTTAACATTGAATGTGATGGACAATGACTTAATTATGAGAAACCAAATGTTTTGATAAATGAATTGAAATTTATTTTTATTGTCCATAATCAATTATCATCATATACGAGTAGATAATTTTAACATTACCAACTCTCATACTCTCAATATAAGAGAAGAATATAGTTCCTTTAGAGCTAAAGTGGTGGAGGCTGTGTATGTAAGAATGTTGAATTTCCTCTAAGTAAAAAATGTGGCAAAAGAAACACTAGATATTTTATTAAAATAATTGAAAAAAATTATTTTTAGAGGATAATATAATAAATAAATGATATTTGGAATGAAGATTATGATATATGGATAAAAAAATTTCCTATAGAAACATTTATAGTTAAATGTATTTTTCATGGGAATATGGGAATTATCCAAGTAAATTCTCTAATCCAAGGGTTATCTCTTAACCCAAATAATGACCTATGTCATTTCCATCATTAAAGTGGAAGGGATGATTTTATTATGTGCTGTGATTTTAGAACTATATTTTATAAGTTTTATATCAATGATATTACAGATATAATAATCCCGAATCATTTAAGGATCATTTCATTATAGTTTTTATTTAATTATTTGAAAACATATGTTTAATGGTAGTAATAACTATAAAAAGTGATTTAATATAAAGGTGATAATGTTTCATTGGGATAAAGAGATGATTTAAATTGATGAAATAAATGGGATATTTTATGTGACCTTAAAATTAGTTAGTTATTTAAGGAAAAATGATTTAAGTTATATTTGATGTCCATTATTTCATTATTGGATTTATGGAATATATTCAATAGTATATGATTTTATTTTAAGAATAATGATTTTTTGGATTTTTAGTTCAATGTATGCCTTTATATGGGTTTCAAATAAGAGTTTCAGATATTACTAGGGGTTTTATGTTTAAAGGCATATATACCCCTTTTTAGGTTTTAAGTGATGGGATTTGGAAGTGTTTCGAAAATTTTATTTTGTTTTATAAATATTACACTATTGAATTTTAAAAAACCATTTAGGTTAGTACATTGTTTTTTGTTAAGTTAATTATTGTATATTTGATAGGGTATATAAATAATCAGTATAGATGAAATTATATTTATTTAAAAGGATATATTTTTAGATATATTTATTATCAAGCAAAGAATTACCTTTAATTTTAGTATTTATATTTAATTTATAATTTTTTGGTGAGTTTCATAATGTTATATGATTATATAGTGATTTATTAAGATGATTAAGGATATTTTTTTTGATATTTTTCATTGGTATGAGGAATATTTGACCATTTGGTTTAACATTTGGAAGAATTTTATTATATTTTTTTAGGTCTATGTTGAAAGTTATAAGATTACTATTCTGGTTAGTACATTATTAAATGTGTATGCTATTATGGTAATATTAGATGTTGGGTTACTTATAAGTAGAATGATCTATATTGAACATATTTGGTTATTTATTATATTTTGGAGTTAATTGTATTATTTTATCACATGAAGGTTTAGGAATTTTTGATATTATTTTACCCTATACTATCAATTTATTATTTTTTTTAATTTTAAAAGACATAAAGAATAGATTATTATCCAATTTTGTATTATGTGATCCCTAAAAGATTATTTTTGTGATTTAAGAATCAAAAATTAAAAATGAATACTAATTTTTTAGGGAAAAAAGATGTGATTATAGTGGGAATTTATTAGAGGGTAAAATTCAACTTGTCAAGTAAGTATAATTCCTTATATTCTTTTTCTATAGGGTAGATGGGTTACGAAACTATAGAAAAAATATCTTGAAATAAAAATCTTATCCTATTACATTCAATTATTGATGAATTGATTGTATTTTAACCCATCAAAAATTTAATGAATTGTAGTTGTTAATTTAAGAAAATGCTATTTACCAGTATGTACTAGTTTTTTTTGTTTTATCCTCCAGGTCTATATTTAGCTTCCCATAGATTGTATCCTTATTTGGGAACCCAAATATGTTGTATTTTACATAAGCTTTTTGTGTACAACTTTCCTATTTCAATACGGGTTTTATTATACCTATATATGATGTGGGTTTCAAAAATATACATATTCAAATATAGAACCATTGATGACCATGATAAAATTTTTAGTGAATATTTTATTAGGGTAGAATGTAACACCAAAAAAATATAGAATAATATGGTTGATAAATTTTTTACACAACATTAACCAATAAGTTTACCAAAAGATACTAATAAAATATTATTATTTAATGTATCCATTTCACGTAGTTGTTGGATCGGTTGGAATTTTTAGCAAAATCATGTTATTCCCGAAAAATAATTTTTCTTGAAAATTGTTTTTAATTTTTTTCCTAAAAAATATAATTAATTCTTAAAAAACATAGAAATTAAATATTAAAAAACTAAAAACGTTTTGGAAAGTATTATATTAGAATTAATTTAGAGTTATTTTTTTTTGATTTTTCTAAAGTGATTAATTTTTTAGTGAACAGTAAAAACACCAATTTTTTATATTCCCTCTTTTATTCTAATTAAATGACGTTATTTAAAAGTACAAAAAAATTTATATATTTTATATTATCTATTGTTTTATAATAATCTAATTAATTATTTTTTAATCATCAATAGACATGATTTTTATATAAGTTAATTTTTATACTTGGAAACACATTTTTCTAAAAACTGTTCTTCTTTACACATTACTCATTAATATTAAATTCTTTTGTACCACTTATAGTGATTGAATGATTAATAATTTATATCATATTTGAATTAATAAATTCAAATTTGGTAAACAATTCCCATTTTTTTCATTATGAATAATAACCATAATTTTTTTCCGTCTTGATAATTGTAAAACATGCAAAATAGGATTATATTATTGTTATAAGGATTTTATATCTACATAACACATTCCATAATCCTATTTAACTTTGTGGATATAAATAATTTATTTTTTATTATTGAATATATTTCTATTTTGTTACAGAAATAATTGTCTATGGCCTTTAAATAATTTTTGTAAAAGAATAATTACAAAATGTCACTCTTTAAAATTTTCCAACACTAAATTTATCTTATAAGGATAAAAATTACATATTTTTTTTATTAAAAAAGGATATTCTATAGAAAAATTATTATTTTCATGGTAATTTATTTTAAGTTTTTACTGATTTCTATAAATTATTAGGCAACTCTGCCACAATGCATATGAAAGAAATAGAAAAATCAACAAAATGATTTACAACCACTCTAAAATTATCTTTTTTATGTAAGTTATTATTTCCCAAATATTTATATATAAATAAATTTTTTTTTATATTTTAAATTTTTATATTCTAATTTATATTCTTTCATGTTGTTTTCAATGTCAAACTAAATTAATAGTTCAAAAAATAACATTAATGATATTTTTTTGAAAAATATTATTTTATTAAATGATTTAAAATTCATAAATATAATAAATTATTTAAAATTAATTCTATATGATTTAAAAAACTATCCATTTTCGATTTACAGGTTTGGTTTCACTTTTTTAGTAATATTCTTGACCATTAATGTGCTGAAAACATTAATATTGGGGTTATTTTCAAAAGAGTTAACAGAGGGTTAAAACTAAAAAATAATAGTGGAAAATGAAAAAAAATTGTAAAAAAATTATTGGACGATATGTATTATAATTATAAAATTAATATATTTTAATTACATAAAATTTTACCGATTTGGATATCAGAACTAATTTTTATTAATTAAACACATTAGGAAATTCAAAGAATGCCTCTACCCCCACTTATAAAAGGACACCCAATATCTCTTTTCATTACACCACATTTTTCAACCTATATTCAACAACCCTTAACCAATTACCTACTCAAAATCCTTATCAATGAAGAATAGGTTCATGTATTTTTAATATATAATTCCAATGGTCTGTAATAAGGGATCTAGAAGATGTATTTCCAAGAATAGGTAATCATCTATACTGACTCATTAACTATTGTTTCCTCATCTACTTCCTATAAATATGTTATACCCATTATAAATTAATAAATCACATATTATTAATGTAATAATATTTTTTTATGATTACTAAAAAATAATATTCTTTATGTCTTTCGTCCTAAAAATAAAAGAACATCACTTGTGCGTATGTAAGGCTTACCTTCTTTATATAGTGGTATCTTATGTTTTTAATCACCAATTTACATAAAAAGTAATAAATATATAATTAATGAATATCTATAATATATTTTTAAATAAATTATAGTTATAAAATTATATTACTTTATCTACCATTATAACTTCTAATCCTTTTGGAAAATGATAACATTGATTTTGCCTATGTGTGGACTACCACCTTCGTGATATGATGTGATTTATTTTTATTGATATTTAGAGATTGTAATATGGATATATTTAATGGAAATATATGAAGTATATTATATAATAGTTATTCTTTGTAGTTGAATTATTATTTACATGTCTTTTTTTATCCATCTAAAAGTGAGAACAATGTTTATGAGTACGTATTATATACCCTCTCTCAGAATTGTATCATTAATTTTTATACATCCATATTTTATAGAAAAATATAAATATATATTTAATTAACATATATGATATTTATTTCATTATTAAAATTATTTATATGATTTAACCATAATCAAAGTACAAGGGCCAAAACTGCCGAACCAAAATGTACATGAAAAACAAAGGAGTTATCACCTACAATAATTATTTTAGTAATGAATTATTAATAAATAACTGTTAAATACTTGAGGTAAATAATATATGGAAATATATATATATATATATATATGATTTTTTGTTTTTTATTATATTTATATTAAACAAATATTTTATCTGTAGGAGGTTTAAATATGTATGCAAGAATTCAATCTTGTGGTAACTGTTCATTGTGTCAAATTTACTTCGATATATATTATGTTATTTTATACAACTATATTATTTTACAAGATATATCTAATTACCCTTGTATATGTTATATCATGAATCACTTTAACTGACTAAAAAATATTTTTTTATTATAAAACACTTTTTAATGGAAAAGTGAGAAACCACATACAACCAATGAAGACTATCAGTCTGCCCCATCCTAGTAAGTGTGCCAACAACAAGCCTTCACCGACACAATACCCCTCAGCATGTAGTCCCATGAAGAAGCACGGTCACATAACCGATGGTGAAGCCATACCCTCTAAATCATCCAATTCCAAAAGAACTGCACCAATGAAGAATTAATCCTCTAATCTCCTTCTGGTGCTAGTCCAAGTAGTGTGTTGTAAACAAGAATAAAAATAACTAGAAATTTAAATAATTGGTGACCCGAAGTAACCATAGCTCACACAACCCATTTACTCAAATCAACCTACCAAAAACACCAGATTATAAAGAGCCGCTAGCAAAGAATTTATTATTACCTGAGTTTGTTTCCCAAAACATTTTTTACGTTAAGGATGATAAATTCATGTCTTCTTGTTCCATTATCTGCTTCTCAAAAACAGACACTAGTTGATCCTAAGACTGAATGTACTCCTCAACACTGATATTTACATGGTTGAAAACCCATACCAAAATTGATTCACGTTCGTCAATACATGAATATTCGTCCCTATTAAGGGACACCCCAAGAGACCTCCACATCATTTTAGTAGCCACCTCCTCAGTAGCATTGAGAAATAGGAGCTATTTTATCACTCCCTCTATGGAGCTTAAAAGAAGAACCTTGGATTTACAATCCTGCTCCCTTGGCCTCAAATGGCTCAATGATTTCCTAGTCTTCCTCGTGTCAGTCATATTATTGGTTGATCGAGTCTTCAGATGAGTAGTTAGTGAGGAGTAGTCCTTCCTCCTCCTGGAACCCCTAGTGCTCTTCGGGTATAGAGCCTCATCAACAGAGTGGTTATGTACAGTCTCTATGGAAACCAACAGACCGAACCCATACCCCTCATGTGGAATAACATAATCAGAATTCAAAACATCCTCTAAAAGGCCTTAAAACCTGTTTCTCAAGGTAATTAATCTCGATCCCCCTTCCTTCCCACCTCTGTTTGGAATAACCTCATCTATACCAGACCCCTACCTCCCATTTCTCATATCCACACTGCCCACCCATGTCCTCTTAACCACTAAACTAGAGAGTTCTACATTCCCTTCATCTAACGCCCAGTCCATGATTATTTTTCCCCTTCCTCCAGACTTCCGCACGAATCTATTCAGGCTAGTATTCTCCCCCTTCATCCTACGCACCACGACTGGAAGAAATCAAAAGACACCCTTTTAGCCCGATGAACACATCCAACACTATGGGGTTAACATGGTGTGCTACCACACCAGTGCCAAGGGTCTCCTCACCTACTGAAATGCTACCCTCTACCTCATTAACTATTCTCACCTACTCCACTGGCCATAAAGAATTTCCCATAACCCTATCCTCTTCACCAGCTACATATAAACCTGAGCTCGTTGTCTCACAAACTAGTAAAACCTTTCCCATGCTACTGAATACAATCTGAGTCATGTCCTACCCATCCCTAAGATAATTATCAATCAATTAAGAGAAAAATACCTAACTCACCAATGATGTAGGCCTCCACTGGTAGAAATCAAAAGCATGCGCCAACCAATTACATGATAAAAAGAACTATGTCCATCTCTCATTGATTACTATCTACCCATGCCTATATTATTCTCTAATCGTAATCCAAACATAATCAAATGGAACCCTAGACACATCCATCTCCATACATACACTCGGGAAAACCGAGTGATAGAACATTGTCTTTCTTCAATCTAAAAAAAGATACATATAAAGTAGATTGCTGACCATTCAGATAATTGAGGGGTTTTCAAATGAAAAATGAAAGTTAGGGAAACTATCCCAAATCGCTATGGATAGAAAGTCTTGATTCATGTGGAAATCAAATAACAACCAGAATAAGAAAAAATGATAGCTATTGCAGTGCGAGGGTGCCTTTGACCAGGCAAAGATGAGGTCCTCCTCTGATGAGAACCAGATCATAATATGATTATTGTCAAGAAATCCCATTGTTTCCCACTCATGGAGATCCTAAGTGTCGAAGAAGAACCCATAAAAGTAATAGACTGATGACCTTCACATCTTGAACATTTCAATCAGGGTGAACTTCATAAGTGTGAAGGCTTCAGTGAACTCCAATGTTAAAATCTAGAGATTCAGATAGTCAGCGTAAGCTCTGGAACATTTAGGCCTAACTCTGCTTTCAAGAATGGAAGAAGATGGTTAGGGTTTGATAATGGATAGAATTGGGGTGCCTCATTTCTTAATAAAAAGGATTTTCCCTCCCCCACAGATGTGGTTGGAACCAGCATGGCCGCCATCATTGTCACCGAAGGAGATGAGCCTCGATAGATTTTCTACCACCTCCTTTATTCAAATAAGGCCCAATTATAATCCTCTCTCATTTGATATATCATGAATCTCTTTATATTCACGGTATTTAATTTTTATTTTAATATTACTTATTTCATTGGGGTTATGATTTAATAATTACCAATGTTTGTAAGAGATTCATGTTACAATCTTATTGCTTATCATGATTTGTTTTCTATTTTTTAGATGATTTTTAAAAAATATATATTTTTAATTGCTTTTATTTTAATATACTATAGTTAATAATAGATAATTTATTTTTTTCTTATATTTTTTACACTTTAAGAATTAAAGAGATTCAAAGATGGGTTTTAAGGAAAATCGAATTAATTTATCTCTTTGGTAAAAAATCATTTTTCATTCATGTCCATTTTTATAAAACAAATTCAATAATGTTTTTACTAAAATTCAATGATTTTTAATTTCCTTTTCCTTTCTTTTTATTTCTATAAAACGATTTCAAAGTAATTTTCTTTCCATTTTCCGAATGAGGTACTTTTGAATTTTTTCCAAAAATGTGAAAGGAAACATAGATTTTACAAAAAAAAACCTGAATTGAATTTACTAACATTGTGTGTGGTCAATGGTTTGAAGAATAAATTATAATATTCAGAGGTTTATTTGAAATTAAAATCTTTCCTTAGAATTTGGGAAAGTTATTGATTTTAAATAATTGTTTTCAAGTTGAAATAGATACATTCCTGATGAAAATTTCAAGTGATTATTTAATGTATTTTCATATATGTTAACAAAATTTATTGAATATTACTATTTACTAGGGATATTATCTACTGATACCATACACCTTATTTTTATAGATTATTTATTATTTGTGTGATTGTGGAAATTATTAAGATTCTGTATTCTATTTTCCCAATATGTAAAGTTATTGATATTTATATCTTGTTGAATAGGTTATATTATGTTTTAATATGATTAATGTATTTGAGTTGTTATGTTACATGCGGGAACATAAATTATTTATCCCATTAATATAATGAGCCAATTCAAGTTGTGTGTTTGACCGTGGCCCAACCAATTTATGTAAGATATCTTGGAATGAGGCATGGATGCTAGGTTTATGATGTATTGGAATATGGCCTTGATGGTATTTTTAAGATGTTCTACTTTATACACTTTATCATTATGAAATCATTAATTTTTGACTGTGAGATTATTTGAATAGTTATGCTATCAATGGATATTTTTAAAAGATTATTCTAATATTTAAGTGGAATTATTTAATCATCATTTACTCCTAAAATATTATTGTGTTTCTCTAGTTATTGATGAAATGGAATTCATTTTAAATTACTTACCTTTCCATATATATTATTCCATATTTTATGTTATAGATTTTGTTGTATGCATTCCCTTGCTAAGCATCTTAGCTCACCACTTTCGTATGATTCCTTTCCCTTTGGATTCATAAAATTGTATTATGATTGATATGAAAGGATATTAAAGAGGGAGACATGATATTACAAGAGAAAGTAATGTTTTATTTTTTCAATTTAAATATACTATAAGATTCAAAAATGAATCTATTTTATCATCTATAGTAAAATATATATTCAATTGGGATAATATCTCTTATATCTAGTAACAATTTAATAAAATAAATTGAGACTTTTGGGAAATTATGGTTGGGGGATTTACATGATCGACATTGAGAATGTGCGTTATGGGTTTATGTAGAGATAATTGTGGGTGTCACCATAGAACGCGTACCAATGATGTGAGCGTGCGGGGATATTGAAATATTTAATGGTTTAGGTGTTTGTATAACCTCACTATTTAATTTATTCTTTCACTTAGTTACTATTGATGAAGATATGATTTATAGATGTGCATCGTGGTTCCCTGCAAATGAGAATAACATCATATGATGGGTACGGTGGGGTAGCTAAAGTTATTTACTAGGATCTAATATATATAAAAATTATTATTTTATTGTTATTATTTATGTAAGTCTTATTTTCATAGGGATTCATCCCAATAAAATGATTATATATCATGGTTTTTGAGTTAATCACGAAGACCCTATTACTTAGTGTCTCATAGTGAATGACTAGATCACAAGGATACATGTTATTACAGATATTGTTAGGTGGGTGAAATTACACCAACTGTGGGATTCTTATGATAACCCCCAATGAATGATGATTTCATCCTAAATTTATTCCAAGGATATTCTTTAGGATATAGTGGATGAACCATTACTACATTTTCTAGAACTGTCTTGGAATGGGATGTTGAGCAAATTATTTATTGATACCATGTATTTATCTTGGATCAAAGATAGAATTACTTTTTACATTCCTAAGGTTCTTCCACCTCATGAATAATCCATGTTATAATGACTTTATTTAATATGGAATATGTCCATGGAAACCGTCATCAGAATGAATTGCACATGTCTTGATGGGTATGCCATTGATGAATTTCACCCAGCTATGTGCCTTATTTATACGATGCATTATTATATATGGAATCCATATTATTATCTATTTGAGGATATTATAGGTGAGCCCATGTCTAGGACATTTATCCCCTATAGTGCAATAGCTTGATTGGAGGCATTTCAACATTGATTGAAGATGGTATAGTTAAACTTGGGAAGCCATCAGACCCTAAGTTTGATATTAGTTATTTATTTATTTTCAATAAATGTTATTACATTATTATTTACCTGAATACCTCACATATACATATAATAAATTTACTAGATATTTGGGACCACAATGGTGACTCCCTAGTGAGTTTTGTACATAAACCCTACTTGGGAGTCCACTAAACTGGTGTACCCAATAAACAATTCACTTGGTTGTAAGAGTAGGTTGTGATGGTGTATGATATTGATTAAGCATGATGTCTTGGATATATATGAGAAGTGTGGTATGTGTTGTATATTTCATGTGGTTATTAGAGACTTCTATTTATTTATTTTTTTTATTTTATTCTATATGTATGATTGGCCTAGTAGGAATCTAGTGATGTATGTATGGAATGGTTTTTCGGGAATTTGCTGCATTTATCTTTATTTCTTAGAGCTTTATTTATTTATTTTTGAAAAATCTAATTATTTAATTTTATGGATAATTTTTTGTTAATTATTTTGTTTTCTTGCTCTGATGTGAGAGAATAGTCTCCCAATAGACACTTGATAGTATCCAACTAATAGTTGGAAGCCTCTAGAGTATGGGGAGATATGATTGAGGGCTCTTCCCAAAACGGTTCATCTAATCTTCTTAGAGTGAGTCGGCCCGAGGAATGAAAAGGTGGTATTAGTGTCATTATTTTCCTATTATAATTCTGTTTTGGATATGGTAGAAATTATTATTATAAATGTGTTAGAATATCTGATGGATAACAAATTGGTTGGTTGAAAACACTTATTGAAGAAATAATTCCATGTTTCCTGGTAAATGGGATTATAGTTTTTGAAATGTCATGATATAGTTTTATAATATTTTTTATTCAGAAATGAACAAGTGGTGTTATTTTTATGATTTATTTTATATTTATTGATTTTATCCTGTTGGAGAGATACCTGTGATTTCTTTTAACACTCCGTCTCTATAGGGAAGATGAATTATTTAATGCATCATATTTGGCTTATAGGTTTCACATGTTATAGACCTAATATTGGGTGATTTTAATAAAAATAAGTAGGACATTAATTTGAAGTGTAAAAAATGTTGTTTTAAAACATAGGTTCTTAGTGGAATTCTACTCTAGTAGATTGTTGCGATACATTTTATTTGGAATTCCGTGTGGAATTATGATGAGTCTTATCTTGGTTAGGATGATGAATCGGTCCTCATGTATGTGAGGTGAAGTGAACCTAGTGGATTGATAGGGAACATGGATCTTAAATATTAAACCCCCAATAGGGTGTCATTACTTAGGGTTGGTTTTTTAATGTTCTAGTAACAAACTATACACTATTTTCCCACATAGCATGAAATGACATTCTATATAATGAGAATGTGTGTGCATGTATTATATGAAATAGCTAATTTTAAATGATTCTATTTGTGTTATGTCAAACTTTTTTGCCAACATTGGGGGGAAATTCCCTTCCAATAGAACCTTTTTGGGTGTATCGTTTTTCAGGTGTAGTTAACTAACGATTAATAACCACATACAAGGTAATTATCCATCTGTCTTACATAAAACATTTATATAACCAAACATATTTCATTTTCATATGGTTGTTTCATCAAGTGATTTCCCTATAGGAACCCTAATATATATAGTGAACCAAAACATTAATGGATTATTTACAAATCTTGATACCTGGTGAGGATTAGTTCATTATATTCATTCCCTTTTATATCATATCCTTCTAGGGAGTGGTCCCATATAAGGATTCATAGGGAGGATTAGAGAACAGTAGTAAAATTATTGGTTGGTGTTTCAATTGATTTTCAAGGAACTAGATTTATCGCTATGTTATGAGTTAACAATGTGTTTCACATAAATAGGTAGGAATATTAATCTTAAAGGGTGTCTTCTTCTATAACGTGGAAATTTTTAACTTTTATAATTTAACCCATGCATATAGGATTTGACCATAGTGTAATGAAATTATTTTTAGCTTCCATATAGAGGGTTGAACTATGAGCCAAGTTGTTGAAACCAATGACCTTTATAGGAGACGTTATCTCTAGGGATTTACATGAGACCTCGATTCCATTCGTTTTGAATCAATACCCAAGAGAATAAATGTACATTTTTATTAAGGGAATAATATGAATGGGGTTATCCTAGGTTTAAATATTACTTTTTTGGCACATATCATAATTGTACAATCTTCAGTAGATCAATACGTGAAAATTATCTTATTCTTTGACTTAGGAAAGATGATGCCTTTGTTTTTTAGGTTAATCCTATGTTTCTTAGGAATCAATAATAGCTATGATAGGAAAGATATTTTTTCCCTAGCCCTATTTAACAATGATTATACTTTTTCAAACATTTTTAGAGTGTGGGCTGAAAGTTGTGTTAGGAGTAGTGATGAGAATTCTCAAATGTGGTTCTATGATAGCATCAAGTGATTGGTGGTCATGGAATACATCATGGCCCAAATAAAGAGATTAATTTTGATAATAGGTTCTAAAGAAACTCTAGACATATTGACACTAACATTCAATGATTCACAATCATCATATCTGTTATAATTTACAACACAAGGGAGAATCAGTCATGTGGTATGGGTTTGTATACCCACTATATAGGGAGATTTTAGTTGGTGATGGATGCATGTGGAAACTATTTAAAATAAAATAGTAGTGAGTTGCAAGGTGTTCAGTGATGAATATTGGTTTCTTTATTGATTATTGTGTGTATAGTAGCCTAGTTTTTTGAAGTAAATAATGTATGTTCCCATGTTATGAGAGTTATTTATGAAATTAATCATGTGTTATTAGATATTTGACCCTTGTATGGACCTTAACATCACTATATGGTGATGTGGTGTAATAAGTTAGTCAAATATAAGTGAATGATTGGTTTAAATGAGTGTGGAATGGTATGAGAACAACTCATTAAATAGAGTGTCTTCTAAGGGGTATATCAATGGTGGTGACTCCATTGGGATTTGAATTTTTTTCAATGGTGTGGATTTTATTACTATGGATTTGGGGATGGGTTCATTGTGATGTTTACAATGACAGTTGACAACCATAATATTATTATCCAACATAGTTGTTACATATGAAAATGGATGGGTCATGGGATATTTTGATTGCAATCTCATTTCAATGGTGTATCGACAAGGATGCTAAAAAAGAAGGGAT
Organism: Viscum album; assembly: GCA_963277665.1. NCBI lineage: Eukaryota > Viridiplantae > Streptophyta > Magnoliopsida > Santalales > Viscaceae > Viscum > Viscum album. Next base: position 1,252,474,901 of record OY728138.1, read on the forward strand.
CATGGTGTTGGTCCCCAGCTTATGAACATTATTTGAAAAATGGTCATGTAAGGATGAGACAAGTCAATTCAATTTTAAGACACAATTTTATTAATGATAACATGTATTACTATATTTATTAGTTAATGATATGTACATATTTAAATAATTACTTGGGTGGATTCCAAGTTGGTTCATTGGGCCTAGGATAGCCTATGATGATCCTTTTGTATTGTATTTCTAACTTCCAATTTTATATGTTGTAGAAATGGAAGGGAAATAATAGGGGATGGTTTTTCTATGAAGTTTTCCTAGAAATTAGTTATAGTATTCTGTGGGTGCACTCTGTATGACTTTAGTGTGCTTTTTGGTAATGGAATCAGGATTGGGTTTTAGTAGTGTGTCCATAATTTAATCTGAGTGTTTCAAGAATTGTATTCTAGTGGTTGATTGACTTGAAGAATATAAAATGGTTGGGATGAGATGAGTTCAGTTTAAGGTTCAACATTAGAATTTCAAGGAAGATCTAGTGAAACTATGATAAGGTTCGACAATATGTATTTTAATATTTAAATAGAATTGGTAATCTAGAGAAACATCCTCATTTTTTATCATGTATGAAATATGGAAAACATTCTAGGATTAGTTTTTCACATAAACATATGAAATTAATATAATATTTATATCTTTCTAATGGAATAAAATCCATAATAATCCAAACACTATTGAATCATATATAAAATAAATATAGTGACATGCTAAATTTTATATTGTTAAACATATTTATTTAGAAAATAAATAATGGATTGAAGTAATTATAAAAACCCAACTATGATATGAATGGAAAGAAACTAATAAACTTTCAACCATTTTTGACAATTATAATACCCTAATTATCTACCAATGTTTTCCCCCATTTTCTAAGGATTAAAAAGAATAGTACTGGGGAATATTAAATAACTAAATGTATTTATGCCTTGTATAAATAATTGGAAAAAAATAATATATGTAGTTCTATCAAAATATTTAAAATTTGAAAAACAAAATTTTATTCCCATTTTTAGAATATGATAACGATGATTAATTTGGGATGGTAATATAATTATAACTTGAGAAATATAAACCCCCTCTAAATTTATACTTCCTTTAAAAATATAAATATATATAATCAAGGATCCTTACAAACATATAAAATAATATTCTATAAAAAACAAGGGTTTTGAATTAATTAAAAATACGTATTAAACCATTCAATTAATGAAATAATAATAAAATATTTAAAAAAATTCTAAATATTAACAATTCTCTCCCAAAAATATATTATAATTATTAATGATATTCAAGGAATTAAATTAAATATTTTCATGGAATTTTATGGTTTATATTTTCAAATAATTTAAAATAATTTATTTTCAATGAATTCTTATCTAATTGATCAGAAATTTTTTATCTAATAATATAATAATTTTCGACATACAATAATAGTTTAATTTATCACATGAAATTAATTTAAATAGTAATACTTTAAAAACATGATCGTATCTGTGACAACCATTTATAAAAAAATCATTAGGGTATGTTTGATTTTAATTGGTTGTTAAAATAAATCAATGAATGAATTCATAAAATATTTTAGTGAGAAAATGATTCAACAGGTGGACCATAACAATAATTAAATATAGAGGACTAAAAGATAAAACCTTAAAATGTTTTCCTCCTACTCTATAAAAGATTTATTTCACTGAAATCCAATATTGAAATGAAAAATAAAATAATTATTAGATTTATTATTTCTAGCTCTATAAGTTTTTTCAAATAAAAAATGAATTTAGAGATATTATTAATTTCTAAAATAATTATATTAAATCATTATTTATTTTTTTACAAACCAATTGATTATATATAATTGATGTTTACTGGTTCAAACCTATAAAATATCAAATCAAAGTGTATTTTGGTACCCATATTCTTCTAGATTGGGTCGTGTTAGAAAAAAAATGCTTTATTAACCAAATGATTATTCTGATCAAACATTTTAAAATTAATTATATTTAATTATTTAAAATAATTAACATTAATGACACATAAAATTTATGTTTTAAAAAATAATATTCAATGAAACAATTTTTAATGTTACCCAATATAAAAAAATTAAGAGTGCTAGTTCTTTTTCTATTAAAATTATGAAAAAATATTCTTATATATTTTGGTCTTTCCTCTATTACTACCAATACAAATATTTCCTTTATGATTTTTTTATAAATAATTTGATTCAAATATTTTTATTCCCTGATAATAATATTAGAAATTTTTTTACAGTGTCATATTCAACCAATAATTCTTTAATTTTAGTTTTATGTAGATTATAAGATTTATTGGAAGAATTAGATCATGAATCTGTAATTTCCTTCAAAAAATCATCAATATCAGTTAAAGTCACATCTTAAGATTTTCTAAATTTTATATGAACTTTATTTATCGGTTTTGACTTTTCTTTAACAATAAAATAATTTTTATCAAGTTCATCAAGAAATTTGTTTTATGAATAAAATCATTGAGATTGAGATGATTGTAACTCATAAGTGTTAGACATAAGACATAGATTTATGTTTTTATTTTCTTTCTAAGTTTATGATTTTGTGGTAGATTCATCTCTTGAATCTAAAAAAATATAATAAAAAAAATTATACATCAAAAATTTGAGTGCAGAATTTTTCTTTTTCAAAGAAATATGAATTTCAATTTCTGATTACATATCAACATCACACAATTCAATCCAATTCTTTAACACGTTTTTTTATTCGAAAACTGGAGTAACCAAGGTAAAAACATCATTACAAAATACTATGTATTTATTAGTTCTTTCATAATAAATTGAAATTATCTTCTTCATCTCATAAGCAGTAGCACATTATGAAACTTATTGACAATAATCAGGACCTAGACCACATATAATTACATTGATTGATTTTTAATTAACTTCATATTCATCTTCCTTCACATAATCTATCTATTTTTATTATCTTGAGATTACATAAGATTAGAAAATATTAATGTAATCTTTGAAACCAATATTTTTTAAATATATATTCTTCTAAGATTTCCAGCATCCAAAGTTATCACGATAAAAATAAGGAGAACAAATAAATCAAATACATTCTCTAAGATCATCTATTGATATTTTTCATTGAATTAATCTTTAACTCTTTCTTGTCAGAGCTGAAGTATGTTTTTAATATTAAAAATGTTTCTGGCCATTAAAACCACATGTTGGTATCAGATAAAAATATAAAAATATTCAAGGATATTTAAAAATAAAAATATATCAATAGTTCAATTCAGTTGATACCACTTTTTGTTTTGAAATGGATATGATGAAGTCACCATATGATGGGTGGTGGATTTTTTCCTTTGAAATTTTTTTTAAAAATTTAAACAAACCTATTGAAATGAAGAAATTGATTCCATCCTTATTAAATATGAGGGATAATTGGAATTAAATAATGAAGATACTATGAATATATATAGTGGCTCATGAAAACAATATCCCCTAGTCCACACCAACAATTCTATACTCTAGGAGCTTAGTGATTGTCTCTACTAAGTCCCTTTTTGGGTACTTTTACAACAGATTGATAGTAGTTGATGCCATAAAAGGATTTTACTAGTACTTTTAGTTTTTTTTATAAGGATGAAAAATACCCATATTAGTATGAGAAGCCAATACTCCACTACGACTGAGTCTAAGAATCCAATACACTAATATATCTATAAATATTATTTTGATTGAGAATATATATTTCTCTTACTATTTAAGTAGAAACTAAATATTTTATTTTATATTTAATAATGCACAAAAAAAATATTTAATGACACACATGCTTCTTCTTCTTGTTCTTCAACTAAAAATAAGTAAAATAGTTTTCCTTTCATACAAGTTGTTCTTTTAGTTGTTCTCATAGTGATAGAATAATAGAAATAAAAATTATTTCAATTATCTCTTCAAAATTTCAATCTTCAATATAAATATTTTGAGCACTTTCTTTTCATAAGTGTTTTTACATCTCATATCTTCTTCGTATATTTTTTTTCCTACCATATAAAGACATATATAGAAGAAATATCTAGTAGTTTTTTCAAACCTATTCTTTTAGAACCCTAAAATAAATTTAGTCGATATCCATTATAAATATTTCCAAGAATTGTGCAACACTATTTCACTTTTAATCATATAGAGTAAATATATAATAAAATAATAAAAAATAATTCTAATAACTTATCCAATAAAATCACTATATTAAGTATCATTTGAAAATTTTAAATATTTCATTTAATTTCATTCAGAACTCTTTAAACATAGTAAAAAAAATTCTTAAAACAATCAATATAATATAAATGTAAATTCAAATATTTTAATCTAAATAATATTTTATCTTCCCAATTCACTAGAAAAATGATGTTATAATTAAAAAACATTTTTCTCCATAAAATAATTCCCTAAAATCATAGAAATATATTTGATTATAATCCTTTGCATTTATGGGGAATTATCAAAAGGAAAAAATACTAAAATAATTTTGGTTAAAAATGTAGGAATTTAAAATACCAACAACCATGAAAAATGGATTACCATCACCTAATTTTAAAAAATATAGAATATTTTATATTTTAATATCTTAAAAAATCTATAATCTCATCTATATCTTGAGAAAAACATTTAACAAATATATCATCTCATTATAGAAATCCATATTTTGATTCAATCATCTGTGATGTGAAGCCTTCTTATACAATCTATTAGTATTGTAATATTCAAGGATGTTTATATTCTATGAAACTCATAGAACCTATATTATCTTGTTTATATATGACAATATCTTTAGTTAGAGTACATGCAGTAACCTGAACAACATAATTTTCATTTAAATGGAGTGCTAAAAATATCATCTCATATAAAAGGTTGTTTTATTAATGTTTTATAGAAGGAATGAAATTAGAAGAATAGGAGATATTTACAGATCTAGTTCAAGGTGTGACCCAAGGTCTCCCATCCTATATTTTATTTTTCAAATATATGGTGGTATTATTAAAAAAACATATTCGAGATCCAATTCTATGGGTTCTCAAGCAGAGTGCAATGGAAAAAAATCATCTTCATCATGTTTATGAAGTATAATGCAGCATTATTCCCATATTTAGCCACATATACAACATATAACATTTTATAATTCCGTATACAAGATTTTACAAATATAGTTAAAATTCCTTCTAGGTCAATCAAGAGCTTCTATAGGATGAAGTATTTTACCTTTTAAATAAATGTAAAAAATATATCATGATATTGTGTGTTTATTGTAGTTATATTTTGATCACTATCTTATCATATATTGTTTCACATAAGAGATGAATAAGATTTCAAAAATTTCATATTTTTTCAAGACTTACATGGTAGGAGTAACATCATTGTAGAGTTCAGCATAATATCCAGTAGAATAATAAATGATGGCAGCAACAATATACGGTTATTTATCACTGGAATTTAGGGTTCATGAATATATCATAGGGTTCATGAAATTTGAATATGGTTTATTTCCTTCCAACTTATGGTACATGAACCATACCTTTAACTCATAGGTAAGGTTGTTGCAATGTAGAACATGGTTCATTAACCATACTTTTAACTCAAAATTATGGTTCAAAAAAGTATCATATGGTTTATTAACTATTATTTAAACACAAATATAGGGTTTGTAAAAAGTGGGGTTCAAATTATTGTATATAAATCTATGAAAATATGAAAATCTTAACTTCTACAATCACTAAATGTTTATACCTTGTAAAAATAGGCTCTCTATTTTGACTAGATCACTTATGTTTAGTAAATTTGGATGCGTTTGCAACATATCAATAAGAAACACAATATGAAATCTACAAATCTCATTATATTAAAAAAAAATCAATATCAGTCCATCAAAAATGAATTTAGGAATCCTCATTGCAGAAATTCTGATAATCTATTGACCAACCAAAAGACATTTTTTCCTTCAATGAAAAGTAAAGAAATCAATATAAACTTATCAAATTTAAATCACACTAATTTTTGAGTGATTTCAATATCTATATCATTATAGTAAAATAAAACTTATAGTTTTCCAAATCTATATATTATTGAGTTGTAAACTTTTTGGAGAATCTTTGGTGGTTTTTTAAAGTACCAAAATAATTTTGACATATTTCCCCATACACTAATTATGTTTAGATAAATTTCTTCGATACTCAATGTTATAAGACACATGTGAATCACATAACTATTTATTGACATATAATAAATATTTAGAGGACACATTAAGATAAAAAATGCAATTTACCTTAAATACCATGTAACAAGATCGATGAATTTCTACACCATCGAAAAAAATAACATGGCTTTATACATAAAAATAAAAAATGAACATCATATTCTTATATTTCTAATAATATAAAAATAATTTAAATTAGATCACTATTTATTAAAATATAAACAAATACGTTGAAATACTAAATCAATAACCGATTAACAAATTTATTTAGTAAAAAAGAATGTGTTGATGTAATTACCAAAAACCAAAGAAAGATGATAATGGAAAGGATCCAATCAATATAAACATGATAAGGAAACCATATATGTGATTCAAATCTATAACATGATATCATAAAAGATAAGTCTCATGAGAAATTTCATCGAAGCATATCATAACAAAAATGGTATCATTGGATCATGTATCATAAGAAATGTGGTGGCAATATATAATAGGACATAAAAATGTTTCAAGGATACCTTCCTAGAAAAAATCAAATGGTATAAAAATTCCCATAAATATATTATATTTACTCACTTATCCTTTACATGAAACCTCATGAGACGAAAGATTTACCCAATTAATTGGAATTTTAATTGGGTGAACTCATCTTAACATGTTTATGATTTATGTGTAAAATGTAAAGGAACCAATAAAAAGGAATAAGATAAGAATTACCCTTGGAATGAAAATGGGTCTCATAAACTTCATTCATGTCATAGTATAAGAAAATTGTATAACAATGGAATTTGTAAAATTAACATTATGAATGTATTACCACATCATTAAAAGGGGGAATAAGTTATATATATATATATACATATATGAGATATGCATATAATAAATTTTAAATAAATATATCACATAAAAGGTTATTTTTATTTATGAGAACTCTTTAAAAATATTAAAAACATTATTTGTGAAAAAGAAACTTTTCACATAAAGGAACATAAAAGTATTTAATCATTGATGGAAAATGATTTTGAAACATATCTTTGAATATTTCATGAGATAAATATCCTTTACATTTTAAAAATATTTATTTATGACTGAAATATTTCCCCAACATTAGATATTTTTTTTCAGAAAATAAAATTTGAATATTAAAAAGTAACCTATAAAACATTGAATCTTCATGATGGTGTAAAAGTTCCATTCATTCTAAATAAATTAAAAAATATATCCCTTTGATTTTTTTACAAGAAATAAAAAATATCATTTTTCTAGAAATTAATAAGATGAATAATTTTATTTTGTTTAAAAAAGAATCTAATTATAGGTAAAAATTACATTAAAATATCATAATAAAACCTTTTTGAAAACATTTTTAAAAAACTGGTATTTTGAAGAAGATGTTTTTTCAACTATAGAGAGATCTAAAGTAGTGTTTTAATAAAAAAAAGCAATATTTTTTAGTAAAAATGAGATGTAAATTGAACTATTATATTACAATTTGATTCATAACAAGAGTATAAGAAAATGAATGGGGTTTATCGGATAAATATCAAATAATTTCCTCTAATATAAATTCAAGCATAGTCAATTCCAATTAAAATGTGATTGAAACATAAACTGTTACCACTTTGGTAACGTTTGAATCATAAATTAACTTGAATTAAGTCAATGAATTATAACCTAAAGTAAAATTATGTATGAAGGATTAATTATATACTATGTAAGTGATAATCATACATCGCATTATGAAGCAATTTAGTGAATAAACGATATTGTGTCTCAAAGAAAGAAGTCTGTGACAAAACCCTTTCAAATATCCTATAATTTAGTTGAGAGATAAAATATGGGGTGACTATGTGTAAAAATGGAGAACCACCCAATTAAATTTTTAAATACTATATAAATTAATATCAACATTTCTTTTAAATGTCTTTTTGAATAATATAATCAATGAAGTAGTCATATAAACCAATGAATTGAAATTTCATTAGAAAACCCATTACCAGAACCTTCCCCTCTATTAAATACTACTTAACATCGTTTATATTTGTTTTAAACGTGTTATTAACATATAATGGAATAATATTATAATTTATAAAATCATATATGATACTTTTATAATATCTAATTACCAATTTGTTAATAATATTTCATTATCACGAATATATTGGGTGTTAATTACCTTGTTTTCTCATGCATGTTTACCATGAACTTTTAGGATATTAAATATAGTTTATAGTTCTATAATATATATAATGATATTATTGTTATATATATAATTTTTACATGATATATTTATTTTTAACAATGATTGTATTTCAAACATCAAAAATGAATCCCATCACTTTGTGGAGATGACCAGTCGTACATACGCACGATCTATGTTATCATTTTCTAAATGGGGGAAAGGGAAAAGAAGTGGATTATATATTAATTTAAAAGAATAAATGTAATTTCATATATATTACATATATTAATTATAGTTTTCCTTTTTACCTTCCATGTAAATAATTAGTGAAAGATCAATCATATCACTTCGTGAGGTAGTAGTCTGTCGTAAACATGAACGAAATTATCACATTCCCTAAATAATTGAATGTAAGAGGTTATGTGTAATATTAAAAATATAGAAGTATAATTATATTATAAATATAATATATAAAAAATTATATAAATCATTATATCTATTTATGAGATGCAATTATGAGAAATGAATTATGTTGGTTCTTGAGGCGATAGTCTTTCGTACACACAATCTATAGTTTCACTTCACAATTGATGGTTGAGGAGATTTTTGTAGGTCATGAACCTATCATAAAAACATATAAATATATATATGATAATTTTTTTATTATATAATATTGTTTTAATATTATTTTATAGAGGCTAAAGAAAAAATTAAATAACATTCTTGGTTAAGGATGTTACATCTTCTTCTGACAACATCATTAGATTTGCACTAGAATCCTTACAAGGTTATATTTATGAATAATTAAAGTATTATTGTATGTGTGTATATAATGAATTAAGTTATTTGGTAATTTATTAGGTTATACAATGGTTTTTGGAAGTGTAGAAATTATATTTGAGTGTTTGCATTTATTTTAGTGGGGGAGAAGACATACTTGGATTTTTGAAAATAAAGAATTAAAACTATTTTTTTCACATGATATAGTGTTCCTAAATGGAAGATTTTAGAAATATATAAGATATAGGTCATAAATATGACTTTAAAATATGAATTATAAAACATTTTTATTATTTTTAGCCCTTATTGTTTTATTTTTAGCCCACTTAAACCTATTTTTACATAAACCATAGTAAAAAAATTTATTAGTTTCACAATCAATTATGAAAAAACATAATTTCTCTTTATTATATTAAATAAATTAATATATTTCTTAATAATTAATCCATTATTTTAAATTTAACTCATTGATATGGAAGAATTTAATTTATAATTAAACCCACAAACATGTTAAAAAACATGTTTTTGAGAAATATATTATTATACAAAAGATGATCTCATAATAACTACAAAAAAAGAAATAAAAATTAGAAGAATTAAAATTAATATATATATATATATATATATATATTTTAAATTTATTTTAAATCAATCCACTTTATGGGATTATTTATTTAATTAAATAGAAGAAATATTATGCACATTGAAATATTTTTCAAAAAAATGTCTTATAAAGCCTAAATATAAAATTATACTAAAATATAGTATAAATATGATTAAAAGGTGTTTAATTTTATTTAATAAAAATATATAATCCTCATTTTATTTTATATAAAATTAAAAAAATAATTGTAATTAATGTATTATAAATAAATGATACTTTTATAAAATTCTTTAATTTTCACAATTCTATAAAAATTACTATTTTTTGAGAAATACAAAAATTTCATCATAAGTCAATATCAAAATAATGATTTAAATAATTATTCTAATTTAAAATAAATTTTATTAGATTCTAAATAAATGAATCAAATTTTGTGTAGAAAGTGAAATAAAACAACCATTTAGAAAAATAATACATTTTATATAAAACATTTCATTTTCATTCAAATTGTTCATATTTTATTTATAAATTATATATAACCATTAAAATTATAGTATTCACATTTAAAAATATATGTTTCATAATTTAGTTATTATTAATAATAATTTCTAATGCATTAACAATTTTATAATGGTCATGTTTAAATAATAACATTTTAATAGATTATTATATTTTCTTTAAACCCGATTTTCCATACATCACAATAAATCAAGGAGATTTGTTTTATTTAAAAATAAATTTATTATAATTTATTTGGGAATTACATTCCATTCTATTATTGTTTTTTTGTCATATATGATATCAAAAAAATATTGTTCTTCTAAAATCTCAGGGAAATACATTCTACCACCCTTAAAAAAATTTGTCACTGTAATTTAGTCTCCATCTCAGTAATATAATATTTTACCATTTGAATTTTATCTTTTTGTAAACCCACATCATTAAAAGGTTTATTAAAACATAATTTTTTTTAAATAGAAAGGGTTTTATGAATCAAATCTAAAATAACATGTACTAGGTTTCCAAATAGAATAACATTGGTGGAATCTGAATATATGGACATTGAAGAAAAGTATAAATAATTATAGAGAGTAATTAAAATAATAGATTTTAATAAATTGAATGATCAATATAAAAGTAATGACATCAAAACCACAAATTATATATGAGCTAAATGACATTAGACTCCTCATATATTAATGTAATAGGATAATATTTCTATTTCAAGATAATTTTCATATATTTGTGGAACTGCTTTACCGTCTAGACTAAGTAAATAAGTATATATACTTACATGATAAGTATAATTTCCCCCACTAATCAATTTCCAGAACTGTATAATATTTTTTTTTCAAATTATGAGTATTCAAAATGAATGTTATCATCCCAAAAGCACTAAAATTATCTTTTAATGAATCTAATAATCTACAAAATATTTAAAATTTATTCTTTATTTATATGAAAAAACCAACAAGGTTATAAAAAGTTATCAAATATCATACTTTAATCTCTAATGCATTAATAGTAACTCTTAAAGTATGATTTTATCCATTCCAATAGTTTTTATCCTTAATACCCTTCCACCGATATCTCCAAAAACATTATATTATCCGTCCTCAATAATCTTATATATTCCATCAAAGTATTATATATACTTCAACCTAATAAAATGTCTCCCAAAATATCATTATTCACCTAAAAATCTAATGACATAAAACCTCAAAAGGGTAATTTAAGACATTGTAATTATGATCAACCTTGAAATCATAAACCCATGATGGTATCCATTACTCTTAAGTTAATCTAACTTTAAGATATATATGATTCTAAAATTAACATAATAATATGTTGTTTCATAGTTATTATAACCATAATGCCATTGGTAAAAATACTTCCACAACATAATTATTGAATCCAAATATATAAATACTTGAACCCTTTTAATTCAAATATTTAATATTACATAAGTACATGTATGGAATATGGATTAACCCTTAGTTTAAGGAATTGAATCGAATAATACATAATTTATCCACATATAAGATATCAATTTACTGGGTAATTAATTTACCTATGACTTCCATTTCTAAATAGAAGGCATATTCCACTCATATTTAGATATTCAACAATGTTAATTTTTCTACCTTCTTAAAATATTGTATGCTAAATCTTCTATCATTTGTGTTTGTTACCACATGAATATTCATAAAAGTATGCCTCCCACTTTTTATAATTGATAAGAATCTCACTAAAGTTCATGTTTTAATCATATATCATGATATATAACTAGGCATAATAACAATAATTTTCTCTCTATTCATCATCCAATTTAGTTCTCACAATCATATAAGGGTCCATCAAATTCATTTTTAACATTATTCTTCCAGGTGCTGACCATTTACTAGAAAGATAAAGTATAAAATGAGAAATAATAATCATATTGGGAGACCCCATAACGTTGAAAAATCCTTTTTTGGATATCTAAATCATGACACAATATTTTAAATCTATGAAACATTAGGATTATCCAAGGTTATTCAGAAAATAATTTGTCTGAATACATTATAATAGTTCGTAAATTGTTTTCTAAATTTTAAAGAATATCCACTGGCATTTTCAAACCAAGTATTTATTAAGTCTCAATGTCATGTACTAGGAAACCCTAGAGTCTGGCTCAAATAACTTTTCCAGATTTATTACCCTAGGTATATATGTTACAAAAAAATGATTACATCAAGTATCTAACAAAGGATATAATTTATTGAAATCAATCAATAATTTCTTCACTAAGAGTCCATTTTTTATACTTATTCAAATCCTAATACTCATCCCTCGGGTTCTCACTAATGTTTTCCCATACTAGTTACAAGGTTTAATTAAACCTTTACTATGATACCAACTATGGAGATACATTAATTTTATACATTTTATTACCTGATTTATAAACCTAAACAACCATTAATACAACAAGAGTATTGTAAAGATGCCGCGTCTTTATAAGACTGGGTTCTTAACACATTAAACAAGCAATATTTATTTTATTTTAAAAAGTGATCTCCCAAAATCCATTAGAGATATTATATCTGTATGGGATAACTTTAGGAAAATATAATGTAATGGGTGAGCTAAAAATCATAGCATGGTATTAAATTTGATAAAGAAACATAACATGTGATCCAAAGTTAAAACATGATCTCATTAAAGAGAAGTCTCATGAGATTTTTCATGGAATCATATCATAAATAACATGGTGCCATAAAATCCTAGAATCATAGGAAATGCGTGAGAAATATATCGAATGAAAAAAAATTTCAAATATAACATTATAGACAATACCACATGGTGTAAAAAGTCCCATAAATGGATTAATGGTACTCCCTAATCCCATAAATGACACTCCTTAGGACTAAATCTTCAACAATTAATTATTGATCAATCTAGGAACACCAATTATAACATGTTAATGGTCTATATTTTCCACAAAAAAGAATAAATATTATGATTAATATAATAAATACCCATGGAATAAAAATTAAATTCATGATATTTCTTCATCTAATAATCAATGGAAATTATATATTGAAGATATTTGATAAATCACCATAAGGAATGGATTACCTAGTTTAAGTAATGAAGAATAAACTAGGAATATTTGTGAGATACATATATATATATAATTTATAAGTAATTATAAACATAAAAATGAGTTATAATTAAATAAAACATTTTTAAAAATTTTAGAAACATTCTTGAGGAAAATAACATTTTCACATAGAGTAACATCAAAGGATTCCATCTTAGATGGAAAATGATATTGGAATATGTCAATGAAAAGTTCTTATAGAAAATATCCCTTCCAGTTTGTAAGAATTTATTTATGATCTAAAACATTATCAACCATTAAATAATTTGTTTGAAATGTAATGTTAAATGTAGAAAATAATTTTTATAACATTTAGTGGTTAGTATGTTAGAAAAGTTCTGTTCATTTTGAATATTTTAAAAATAAATATTCCATTCACATTTTTTAAAAAATACCACAATTAAAGTTTTTTGAAAATGGTGGGAAGATTATTTTTAATATTTTTTAAAATACCATTTACAATGAAAATTACTTAAAAAATGTTAGTAAATCATTTTTGAAAACATTTTTACAAAACATTGATTTAGAAGAAGAATGATTTTTGACCAAAGAGTGAAATAAATTCAAGTTTTCATATAAACATTTTATAAATTCTTTTAGTTACCAAAGTTTGGAAATTGAACTATTACTATAAAAATAATTAATATAAATATATTAAGAAAATTTAATGTTTTTAATAGACAATGATTCAATAATTTTCTTCAATATAAATTCAAGAATATGAAATCTTGATTAAAATGAGATTGAAACATTCACCCATATAACATTAGTAAATTTTTATTCATAAAATACTTTGAATAAAGTAGTTTAATTAAAATTTAATATCTCATTATGTTGTCATTACTCATTATATATTATGTAATATTAGGTATATATACAATTCAAAATAAATTCGGTTCATAAAATAACATACTCCTCAAAGAAGGAAGATTGATAGGATACCCTTACAAGGTTATTATATTTGTTGTTGGAGTTAATAGATGGGGTTATTATGTGTATAAAAATTATATCCACACAAATAAAAGTTTTAATAAAACATAAATAAAGAAAAATTCATTTCACATATAATTTTTCTATAATATAATCAATAAAGTAATTGTATAACCCAATGATTGGATATTGAGTTCTAAAACCTTATACCTCATGATTCTCTTTAGTTATGATCTATTTTAACTCCTATATAGTGGTTTTAAGAATGTTATTAATTTATAAAAATATCATATTATAATTTATAATAACATATAAGATACTTTTATAAAATTTTAGTAACTATTCATTAATAATCTTTTACTATCACAATTATTTTAGGTATAAATTACCTTATTTTCTACTACACATTTCATCATGAATGTTCATGATATTTAACTTAGGTTGTAGTTAAATCATATTCATAAGGATATTAATTTAATAAATTTATTTTTTTTGTCAATATATTTATCTTTATAATCATTATATGTTTTTAATCATGGATAATGAATCACATATCTTCATAGAGATTGTAGACCAAATATACAAATGAGCACCATTATTATTTTCATAATGGTTTAAATTTTAAGGAATAGGATGGTATTTTAATTTTATAGAATAAATAATATTTCATGTATATCACATATATTCAATAAATTTATCCTTTTTTCCATTCATTTAAAGCGTTAGTGAAAAGTGAATCATATAACTTTGCAAGGTTGTAGTCCGTTGTAGACACGAATGATGTTATCTTATTCTCTATAGAATCAAAAGTAATAAATGATTGTATGACATTATAATTATATAAGTATAAATATATCGTAAATATCATATAAAAATCATTTACAACATTAAATCTATCCTTGAGAATCAAGGATCGAGAACTAATTACATTAGTTCCTGAGACGGTAGCCCGTCGTACACATGATTAATGGTGTTTTTCCATTTGATGTTGGAAAAGATGGTTTTAGTCCATGAATATAACATAAATGCATATCATTATATTATATATATATATATATATTTATTATATCATTATTTTTAATAACATTTTAATGAGGTGGGAGGAAATTAAATAAAACGCTTAAGTAAGGATGTAAACTCTTCTTCAGAAAATTTGTTTCAGTATTCACAAAAATCATTCTTAGGATGGATTTATAAAATATCCTGGGATGATATGACTATTTTATAGAATATAGGGAGGTATTTTTTGGGTATTATCCAATCTGATGGGTTTTCAAACTTTGTAAATGAGATGAGATGGGTGGCCTATTATAAGTGGGGGAGAGGACACACATGGAATTTTTCAAAAGAAAGAATTACACCAATATTTTTCTCATTTAAAAAGAAAAAACACCAATTTAGAACCTTATAATATATATGGTCAAAATATAATAATAAAACATGAATTAGTTATGTTTTGTGTAATTTTTAACTCCTATCATTCATGTTTAACCCCTAGTAAACCTATTTTGACCTTAACAATTGTAAATAATTTCTAATATTTTGAATAATAATTACGATAAAAAATTAATTTTTAGTTTTTATATAATATAAATTAATTATACTCAAAATATTGAATCAATTTTTCCAAATTCAACTCATAGAAGTAGTAGAATTTAATTTGAAATTAAACATGTGGACATGTCAAAAAATAGTTTTTTAAGGACTATATTTTTTATGAAAACGATTCTCCCATTTTAAATATATGACATGTAATAATAATTATATATATATTTATTAAATTTTAATAATTACACATTGTGGTTTATTTTAATTATTTAAATTGGTGAAACAATATAGACATTAATACAGCTTTTTGAAAAATGTGTTTTAAAACCTAAAAATAAACATATACTAATATCTTGTAGAGATGTGATTTAAATGAAATTAAAAGGATTTGATAAAAAAAATTTATATTGAATTTAAATAAAATTAAAATAATAATAAAACATCATTTATTAAAAATAAATGAAAAATTTATAAAAATCGATAGATTTTACTATTCACTGAATAATTTAATATTTTCTAAAAAAAATCACCATAAGTTAGTATTAATAAGATGATAAAAAATTATTTCTTTTTCCTCAATTTTTTTTATTAAAGTTGAAGAAAACTGATTTTATATTTTGTGTTCAAAGCATGACTAAACAACTATTTAGAAAAAAAATACTATTTTCAGAATAAATTTATTTTTTCTCTTCAAATGGTGCTTATTTTATTTCAAATCAATAAATAACCACTTAATTTGTTTATACATGTGTAAAAATATAATTTTAATTATTTAATTACTCCTTTCAATATCCAGAAATTTAATTTCTTGGTTAATGTGGACATATTAAAAAAATAATATTTTAATAGAGTACCACATTTTGTTTAAACCAATTGTTGTGTGAATTGAATGTTATAGAAGATATTGAATTTATTTAAAAATAATTATATCATGATACATTAGGATGCCACATTAGTTTCTTATCTTGGTGGTTCATTTCATATATTATATCAAATAATATATTATTTCTATTAAAATCATGGGCATTATGACATTGGTGACTCCCCATTGAGTAGTATACTCACACCCAGTTTAGGCCCCCATTGTACTAGGGTACCCAATAAGTCAATAACTTGGTTGTAGGCCTGGTTTGGGATGATGACTATGACTGATTGATAAGAATTTCTCAATTATGTATGAGGAGATGGCTATGTGGTATGACTCAACATTGGAAATCGAGTATTCTACTTTCTTATTTATTTTGTTTTATTCTTATAAGTGTGATGAAACTAGTAGATGACTAGTGTTGTATATATGAAATAGTTTTTTAGTCCCTTTCAATATTTAAATTAATTTCATACATCCCTATTTATTTATTTCCTATACACTCTAATTATTTTCTGGTATATATGATATTTAGTTATTCATACTGATTTTTTAATTAGATTTGAGGAAATAGTCTCCCCATAGATACACCATAAGCCCTAAATGATATTCGGAAGCCTCTAGTATAACAGTAAGAATGCATGAGTCAAGGTTGAAAACTAGTTTTGATACTATTAATAGATAGAGCTAGGTTGGGGCTTGAATTGTTTTAATTTTTTAAATGATTAAATAAATTAAAAAAATCACTTGTCTCTTAATAGTTAATTTAATATAAATTTAGTTATATGGTTTTGGAAGGATTTTAAGAACAAATTTTTTTTGAGGTGCATATAAAATCACCACATCATAGACATGCATGAAATTCCCATAGACACAGGTTGAGATAATGAATCATATTAGTTACCCCTGATATTAGTGTTTTGACATGTGGTGGTTTGACATATGTCATTAGACCAAGAAACAGTGCAGGTGAGAACATATCATTGTGTGGAAATTAGTTGATCATTTTATAAAATGAGTATATTAGTTGGTGATTCAATTTAAAAAAAGAATCATTATAGAAATTCTAAATCATCAATATTCCGTCTTGGTAGAGGTTTTGTATGATGTGACAGCTTCGAGTGTTTATAATTATCCTTATACATGGGTTATATGAAAGATTAATATATCTAATAGGTATAATACATTGATCTTTTGATTATTGGGTAGAAATATTTGACTCAAGAGGGATAATACTATATTATCATTCATTTTTAGTGTCCTTATTGATATCTAATCATATAATTGATGTCATTTATTCCCTAGGAGGGATATGAATAAAAATTTTCTATAAATTTAAAATAATAGATCTAAAATGTTGAAAATTATGTCATGGAAATAAAATGATTGTGTTTGAACTAGTGAGTTAACAACATGTTGGGGTATATTTTGTGTTTACAGAAGTTTTATATTTATTCAGAACATATATAATAAAATCTAATAGAACATGAAATGATGAAATTCATGTTTTATCCATTATTTTATAAATATTATACACAACACTTTGGTTAGTAGATTTGAATATATGGTCTAATGAGTTTCTAGAAATTTTGTATTCAATATTTGTATCAATGGATTACATAATGGATACTCGCAGTTAATTTATTATGACTATGATAATATCAAAAGTGGAAATGAGTGAATCAACTATCAAAAGGATCAAGTGGATGAATCAGAATATGAGAGGTAGTTGATGGAATTTATTGAAATGTATTTAAATTTTTTATTCAAATTCAAAACTGAAAATATTTCTTATGTGTATGTGATATATTGAACAAGGATATTACAATAATGAGGGCATATATAAGAAATGATTGAGAAAAAAAATCTATATTGATGTTAAATTTTCTAGTGTTGATGATATGTTTTTATACTGTAGTGTATATTTTAAGAATAAGGAAGATCAAAAATACATCACATAATGAAATTAAAATAAGAAGAAGTCAGATAGTATAAAAAATGTTTTTTGTATGTGATCATCACTACTATTTAAATTATATATTAGGAGAAAATGATGATACAACCTATTTAATATAAGGGGTCTATGAGGGAGAACTATAATATTGTTAAAATATATTTATTAGAAGAAAAAGTATAATCCCTACCTTAGAAGAATAAGAAAATAATGCATTCTATTGGAGTTTTTATAGGTAATAATGGTTTTTTATTTTATCACGATAAAGTGATATACCATTATTTTTTGTATCCGTGTTTTTTATTCTAGTTAATCCTATGGTTATAGGTGATTCTGGACCAGTCCAAGCATTAGCTATTCTATTTGACTAATGGTCCATTTACATTGGAAATACCTATTAGTTTATTTCCAATATGTGTGTAATTTTTGAAGTGAGATTTCCCACTCTGAGAGGTGATAGAGTTATATTTATATTGATATCATAAAAGGAAACAATATAATAGTATTTATTTATTTACACATCCCCTGTAATTAGAAATATATTTTGGTTGGTTAAAATAATTGTTATTCTAAAATTGAATTTTTAAACTGAAAAATAATAGTTTAATATACTATATATTCATTGGTTTTCATATAATTATGTATTATAGATATTTTCTATTTTATAGAAGTGAATAAGTATCTTGGATTATTTTTTGAAGTTGTTTAGTTGAGTTTCGGTTTAGATATGAATTTTTATATCTGTCATGCAAAATATTCATATTCTGAAAAGAAATGGAGTTACCAAATTTAAATGGAAAATATATAATATTTGGTAAAAAAAAATTTATAAACTACATTATTTCACTATGTATGGTTCTTATAGATATTGTGATAAATGATAGTAATTGGGGTTTGGTTTAGTGGTAAGCTCCCCATAATCCTACATGAAAAATGGGGTTCAAAACTCATTGGTCGCAGGTAACTGCAGCAGTACTGTAGGAGCATCGAAACTATAGAAATGGTGGGCACTAGAGTGGAAGCATGAAACTATAGTGGTGGTAGGTCACTGCAGCAGCAACGAGGACTATAGCATGGGGGTAACTATAGCAGTACTATTCACAAAATGGGCCTTGGGCCAACAATTTGGGCCTACAGGCCATGTTATGGACTACATGCTCACTGTGCCTTCAGGCTATGTAATGGGTCTCCCTCTACCAAGTTTAAAAGGGAAATTGCTTTGATTTAACAATAAAATGAGTTTTTGGCACAAACAATTTATAGTGATAGAATATTTTACACTTATTCCACAAGGTGTTCTTTAATTTTTTATTCTATCAATAATTTAGATATTTTTTTTGAAATAAATTCTATTATTTAAACGCTATAAAAGAAAAACATTTCTAAATTTAATAGGATATTGACTAGAAAATCCATATGGTAAAATCTATAAAACTTATATAGGGGGAATAATAAAATCCATAATGGTATATTATATATTTTAAAAAAATTATGAATATTTATTATTTTTAAAAGAGAATATAGTGATGAATTTTTATAATGGTAAATAATGTAGGGAGCACCCAAAAAATATTTGATGATTATCTTAGTGATTCATTAGTGATTGATGATATACATTGTAAACTACTTGATATATATTAATGAAATTATTAGTTCCATAGTATTGTGATATTGAAAAATTCCCACTACATGATGTAAAATAAAAGTTTTTTTTTGATTTGAGAAAGAAATCTGAAAAAATGGGGTTTGTCCAAGGTGGAAATATATTTTAAATACAAAAACTATAGAATATCCTCAAATAAAATTAGTAGTTTCAAATTGGATAAAGATAATGTTTTATTTTCAATTTGAAATGATTAAATTGATTGGATATTTGGAACTCCACGCCATTAATTTAAGGAGGTTTTCTAAGATGAGAATATATATTTTTTAGTATGTTACATTTATTATGTTCTTGTTGTACTGTTATTGGTAAATTCACTATTAATTTTTCATATTATAGATGATGATGAAATTGAATATGAAATATAGACCAATAATTAGGTGTCATGGATAATTCCATGAACTTCATACGAATTTTGTTTTCATCACTTTATATAATAAATAAATCACTCATTACTAAAAATTTGAATTATTAACCTAAAAATGTTGAAAAAAAATTGTGATATATGTATGCATAGTTATTCATCATGTAAATAATGTGAGAAATGATTAATATAAAAATTAATGTAAATAAATAAAGAATCTATGTTGATTTAATGAAAACAGATTTTTCTTCATTGTGTAGTGTTGAAGAGTTACCTTAATATAAATATTTTTTCTTATTAAAGATGGAATTAATGAAGGGAATGTATATGGTTTTAGAGTTAGTGAATTAAATTGGAAAACATCATTTTTCATCAGATAATTTTAGTTGGATAATGATAAATTAAAAATGAATGATGGTGAGTTGATCCTAATAATCATGGAATTAAAAAAATCATCGCAATGTTGAAGATTAAGTTTTAACTGGTGAATGAAAAAGTGACTTTTATAATGGTGGATTTTGTTAGTAAAGAGTATGATATCGTGAATTATAGGAATTATTTGTATTATTCTAAGCCAGAAGTTAGATATTTATAAATGAAAAATAACTTTCTAATGAATGATATGATTGGTGAGGGTTATTCAAATCAATATGAGCCTTGAATTATTAATCAATAAGATCTGGGAGTTAGTGGATAAATATTTTTTTCAAATGTAATAAATAGGTTAGAATATAAATTCACAAGATATAAATATTTTTATTTTATTTTATGTTGTTAAGTTTAAAATTTATATAATATATTATAGTATGAGTGATGTGTAATATTTTGTTAAATATTTATATAGAATAAGATCACTTATTTATAATTTTATAGATCTAGTTATTCGAACTGAGTTCATTAAGGCTACTAAAAAAGTGAAATGTTAAAAGAGAACTGATTTTGGAAACTCTAGTGGTTTACGAATAAGGAATACCTTTATAATCTATGTTTGTTCGATGAAGGCTTCAGGCATAAAATAATTTTCTTATTATTTTTTAGAGAGGATATATGATACTATAATGAGTGGTTAATAGAATACATATATAGGAATACATCTCATACAAATAAAAAAGGACATCTATAATGTTATTCATTAACAATGTTTTAATTTATAGAACCATTTTAACACTTTAATGAATAGTATAAAATCTTTGAAAAATAAGGTCATATAACTAAATAATATTTCATAACCCTACATGTTAATTAGAATCATAAAAAATTCTAGTGGTATATAGATTATAGATAAGATAATGGAAATAATGAAGAATTAGAATCCACACAAGAAGAAATATGAAGATATTTTGAATCTAATAGAGTTTGTTGACAGAAAATTGAGATAAAAAATTATCTACTCCAAATATGGATAAAGTAGTGACCTAAATAAAAAATATTCTATAAAGTGTGATGATAAATGTTTATCTAATTCTAGGTAGTAGTGTCAGTGTTTCTAAATTGAAGATGTAATGAGAGGTCAGTATAAATTGTTATTGGAATGTCATATTTCCAAAATGAATAACAATAACACAATTTCTCCCTATATTAAATGAGATATGATGAAAAACTAGGTGGAACAATAGGGATTACACTAAATAATTTCACGATTCCCATGCTATAGAGGATAAATAATAATCATTAGATATCATTCATTAAAGATATGGTATGAAAAAATCCATATCCTCACTTATATGATATTATGAGGTTTTTTCAGTGTAGGGGGGGACTTAAATCCCTTTAATATATCTTTTATATAATCAAACATTTTATTTATAATGGGGGAAATTAAATTTGGAGATGAATTATAATGTATATGTTTTACTTCATATGGGAGATATATATTATTTATGAGGGAATGTATTAATACAGAGTTATAAAAAAGGCGAATATATAAAGTCATCATAGGAACTATTCTGACATGTTTATTTGGAAATAGTGTTGGAACATGTTATTGGAATGACCAAGGGATAGTATAATAAAATTAAAAAAATTATATTTGACCCAAAATTGGTATTTAGAGGATTTTAATATTCATAGGTACTATTATCAAGTTGCATATAGGGTTGTGAATAAGTGTAGGTAATTCACTATCATGGATAACATGTTAATATTATTTTATATTCTTGTTTCCTACACTTATTTCTCTCATTTTTGATTATAATTATTAAATGATTAATAATTTATATAAATTATGAGTTTAAAATTTATTTATTATATTTATTATAACTTAGAATATAGTGGGGGATATTATTGAGTAAAAATTATGTTTTGTGGATTTTTTGTTTCATGATTGAATAAGTTGATGTGATCTAAAGTGTTTGTGACATCAGGTGAGATTTTTGAGACCTATGAGTTTTTTTCCTCGAGAAGCTTAAGAGTATGTGAAATAAGAATAGATAATGTAGATATAACTACTAGGTATTTTTTTCAACACAAGAATCTAGTTCAATATGATGTGTTTTCGGATGATTCATTTGAGGGAAGTAAACTTAATGGTTTTAGAATGACTGAAAAAATATGAAGCATTTTTTCATGTAGTTGATATCACAATACATTGGCCATAAATGAAACAGTTTTGGATATGGTATGAAAAGATTAAATTTTATAAATGCCTAAGACACAGACCTTCTAATAGGTAATGGTTTGTGGAAAGGGATTCAATAATTTAATAGTGATATGAAGAAGACTATATAGTTGGCATGTTAGGAGATGATTTCTAAAAATGGATTATTAGTCAGTGTTTTTATTGATTATTTTTCTTTTTAGAAATGGTGAGGATTGAAAATTTCAGGGATTTAGATAGGTTGATTATTGGGAGACTTTTGGGATTTTGGAAGTTCTCACATCCCAGGGTCTTACATAATATTATTATATATGATATGTATGGTACTTTTCTAATGCGTAAATATTGTTTTTTCTGTTTGAGATGAGGAAAAATGTGACATTATTTATTTTTTATATCCCTATTAATAGGTCCTAAAATAATTGATGAGACATGTTCCCTTGAATTTAAATTTTTTGGAATTTTATTCAGGTTTTAAATGAGGAGATACACATCATAGTACATTCCATAGTGTAAAGAAAATGTATATTCTTGATATTGTGAGTGGACAAAATTCTTGGTATTGGGATGTGTTGAGAGTAGTTTTAAATCTATTTTCAATTGTTGGACATATATTGAATAGATCTATCATAGTTAAAGTCATTTTATGTGTAATGTTTATAAAATTGAAGAAAACATGATTTCTTGAAGGGAGATGAATGTGTTCTAAGAGTATTGTGTAGTTTTGAGTGGATTTGATGATGGGATTAATTAATGACACAAAATATAATCATATTTTATATCCAATTTCTCCAATAATGTTAATTTTGTATAGGAATTTATTAAGTCTAAAAATGCATAAAAGGAATGGAGATGTTTAGAGTTTGTTAAAGGATGTTATTGGATTGAATTTAAATTTTAAATTAAAATGAATATGTGATGATTGTAACACCCGAGACTTTTATGTTATATAAATCATCAAAGGAATCTTTTTCTACAAAACACTTGCTTGGCTTGCTTTACACGCAATCGCGACCTTCCTCGATAGCTTGCGTCGTACGCAATACCGAGTTTCACTAAACAACAATATGCTATTAAAACTAGCCGTTATGAATAGTAATAACCACTTTTTGAAATTTTATAAATTTTATTTTTCAAAATGGACTTCATTTTTGGACTCAGAATATCGAAATTAGCCTAGGGTGAAATTTTGGTATTTTTCTGAAAACTTTCAATTTTTGATGAATAGTGAAACCACTAAGTGGTAGGTTAAAAACTGAATTTTGCATAAAACTTAATTTTACCGCTTCTGTGAATGGAATTTCGAAAATCCGACAGAAACGGTTGATATCAGTAAGTAAAATGTGGTTCAATGAGATAAAAATAATTTTTTGGTGAATAGTAACTTTTTACGATTTTTACCGCGGTTAATAGTAAATAGGGTAACTAAGGGTAAATATGATATTAATATTACCCTAACACATGTCCTAATTCTATTGGACAAGTGTAATTCGACCAAAAACAAACTTAGGAATAAAATATGACCATTTAGGCCCACTTGGATTAGATTAGGACATTTAGTATTAATTTATTTAAAGAAGGGTTAAAATAGTTAAAATCAAAGTTTAATAAGTAAATCATTTTTAATATGGGGTTATACATAAGATAAATTCGACTATAAAAATTCATTAGAAATCTAAAAAGATTTCCTACATAATGGTATTTTATTTGTAATTTTTAGACATTAAATAATTTAATTTATTTGTGACACAATGATGATGCAGTAATTATCTTATTAATGAAATATTGACATAATTGATGTTATAAACACCAAAATAAATATAATTTGAGACTTTTTATGAATTCCAATAATTTTCAAGGTTACTATGATATATTATTGTTGATGTAATCAACTTGTTTCGAACATATAATTCTGTTATGACTTTCACAAAAATCATATATCAAATAGTGTCAAAATTGACACAAAATAGTTTTTAAATCAAATATTATATTATTAATTGTTATTTTATTCCTAAAAATCTAAGGTTCGGCCAAATGACTTAGATAAGGATATATATATTAATAATAAACAATTTGGGGTTCGTTTGGCATGTTATAGTAAGTGTATTAACCATATAGTGAAAGAAAACAAAAAGACACGGTAAAAGTTAAATTAATTAACTTAGAGTTAAATCTAATTGATAAGGTTAAAATAATACCCTAAACTTGTCTAAATCCTATTGGTTGATAGGATTTCGACCCATCCCCACTTTAGCTTCGAAATAAGACCCTTTTGAACCATTATAAACCGATTTTGACTTTAATATAAAATAATATTTTGAGATATTCCAAAGGTGCCCCTCTCCTCCCTTATAAAAGGGCACCTCCTCCCCCTCCTCCTCACACCAATTTGAGCACTCAAGCTCGGCCAACCCCTGCCATTTTCTCCTCTACACTTCCCTAGAATAATCCTAGAGGTCCTGGTCTTCTCCAAAGACCAATCTTAGTTCCTTAAGTGGAGGATTCAAAGAGGCATTCCAAAGAAGAGGTAATATCCATTACCGATCTTTTCAATTTCTTTCTTCTTCAACTTCTTCTTCTTTAGTTGTTTCATGATAAAGTAATAACATAAGTATTAATTACATACTGATATGTTATTATAAATATGAAACAACCCTAATTCACCTTCTATCTATCCTACGGAAAAATGAAATCACCGCGCGTGCGTACGTACGGAATACCGTCTCCACGCCGTGGTGTAATCTATTTTCCACCATCACCTTACAAGGATGGGTATAATGGTGTAATGAGTAACTATATATGATTATTATGAAGTAATATTGATACTGAAATAATATATATATATACTCCAATATAATTCCACGATCATAGGAACGATATCATCACTCGTGCGTACGTACGGAATACCGTCTCCACGATGTGATGCGACTCGTTCTACATGATCTTCATTTCATAATGATTATATAAATGAATTGAATGAATAAATATGATATATGTTACACTAATACCATTCTGGATATAAGGAATCTATAACCTTAAATGAAGAATAAGAATGTATTCGGCAAAACACGCATAAGAACAAAAGGCAATAAAGACCCGAGTAACAAGTAACCATGAAATATTACTATCAAGAAGCTAAGAATATGAACATATATGATATCATATCAATATGTATGATTCTGGAATAAGTCAATAACATTATTTAAACCATTATACAGGAGCTTCGGACACGAACAAAGCAAATCGGACCTAAGGTAAGGGAAAATATCACAATCTCACTTTTATCCGAGATTGTTTTTTACTTTGGTAATTACTGGGGTGTATTTTATCATCCACATCCATGTTCCCTCAATATGTAATATTATTTCCATCCTTCCACAATAGTTTATATCCAATTTTACCCTTCGGTGAGTTTTTAGTAAAGAATATGAAAGGAATCTTTTGTCGTTTTTTTTGACTTTTCTGACAAAAGTACGAAGAATGTTTTTTTTAACTTATACGGCATGAATGGATTTTTAAAACATTATTTCCAAGAAGATTCCTTTACAAGTTTTCAAGTTTATTTTTAATCATCTTCTTTTGTTTTAAAGTCGTATGACATGTTATGAAAGGAAAAATGTTTTTGAAGTAGAAAGGATATTTTCCTCAAGAATGGAGTTCAAGTACTTTATCAAAATTATTTTTCATCTAAGATAATAAAAGGGTTCTGTTTTATAACATGGATTTGATTATGTTGTGATGGAAATATTTTTATGAATTCATTTATCTTATATGAATTGTTTTATGATGTCATGTTGTTTAAGAATTCCATTTTTATTACATGGGTTACGCTATGATATATGGTTTATGATTATGTGGAACACATAAGAAAGGATTCATTATAAGATGGGTGGGACCTATATCTCCCTCCAATGCATTGGATAAAGATTTATATCTCATGAGATAGACATGGCTGGAACGGAAGGTTATTTCGGTTCAGTGATACAGTACTGAAACGAGGAGTGAACTCGGTTCAGAAAGGGAATTTGTCCACTAAGATAGTCTTGGCAAAGAGTCATGACTAACAAGAAATGATTTTCCATGATTATGTGTGCATGCCACAAAGTTTCATGTTTTATGTTATGATTATGGGGATCTCATTTCCACTTCTATGATTTATTCCATGTTAAGATATTATGATCTCTTTTGCAGGTTTTGATTTTCAAAAAGATATGATATGATTTTTATTTCCTTTATTTTCCCTTGCTGAGCATTTGAGCTCACCCTTTTATGTTTTCTTTTCCCCAGGTCAGGAAGATGGATATTAAGTAGAATATGCTAAAAGGGACCCTAGATATGATGAAATAAATGGGAGACACTGTAGAAGATTTATGAACCAGTTGTTTATGTTTCCCAGTTTCTAAAGACACTATACCTATACGGTCCTTTGTGGTTTTGTCATATGTTGTAATAAGTGTGATTCAATTTTGAAGTATTAACAATGTATGTAAAGTATGGGTCATTACAGTTGGTATCAGAGGGAGGTTATAGTCAACCTTTGGAAAATATGATGTGGAAGCCTTAGTAAGAACCCTAAGGATAAGTCTAAGCATAGAACACAATCTTAGAAATGGCCATGAATAACCTAGGATAAGACCATAAACATGAAAAAAAAAATTTCTTAAATTATGTGGTTTCCTATTATAATTAGTGTTGCTCACACTATTCTTCTTGGTTTTAGTCAATGGTTGGAACCCGAAGGAACCGTGTTAATGCGGAATGCGATGGGCAATGCAATGATTGTCCCCCTGAGCAACCAAACGATATGGGAGCTGGAATGCAAAATCTTGTAGCCATGCTCACACAACATTCTCAAGCTATGAATCATGCATGATTTCCAAACGAACAAAGGAGGGAGCAACATTCTGTTGAATCCTTCATGAGGCAGCGTCCACCTTCTTTCAGCGGGTCTACTGATCCATTAGTTGCTGAACAATGGATTAGTACTACTGAAAAGATATTTTCAGTTCTTCAATGTTCTGAGCATGATAAAGTCATCCTAGCAGTGTATCATTTGGAAGGAGATGCGGATCAATGGTGGAATCTTGTTAAGAATACGAGGCAAAGAAATGAAATTGAGTCTATGGAATGGGACGAGTTCAAGAACTTATTTTTCAATAAGTACTTCCCTCGTATTCTCCGAACAAAGATGGAGAAAGAGTTTCTTGAACTGAAGCAAAGGGATGATGAATCTGTTGGTACCTATGAAGCAAATTTTACCAGACTTGCAAGGTACGCTTCTGGTATTATTATCCAACCTGAGAGTAAGATCGATCGATTCTTTAGTGGCTTAAAACCAAGTCTTTGAAGGGCGTTAGCCATAAGGGACTTCAATAGCTACGAGGAAATCGTTCGATGTGCTCTCAAAGTCGAGATGGAGATTGGAGTAACCCATCAGTCACATGGGTTTGATAAGAAGAGGAAGATGGAATTCAAAGAAAAATCTAAAGAGCACACGGAAAAGAAGATGAGCTTTTCCTTATGCTCAAAGTGTGGAAAGAAACATGGAGGGAGTTGTCTTAAAGGGACAAGTAAATGTTTTAAATGTGGAAAAGAAGGTCATCGGGCATTTGAATGCCGTGATAATGGGAAGAAGATGTCTAATGATGCAAACAAAGGAAGGGATACACAGAATGAACCTACTACACTTCAATGTTTCAAGTGCAAGGAGATGGGGCATTATGCCAATCAATGACCAAATCCAAGGGTTGATGATGATGGTCGACGTCAACAAACTCTTAAGGCTAAAGACAAAGGAAAGTCACATGCAATTTCTATCAGCGATGTGGAGTACGATAACGATGTGGTGAAAGGTACACTTACCATCAACTCTAAAGTAGAAAATGTTTTATTTGATTCTGGATCCACCCACTCTTTTATTTCTGAAAAATTTTCTAAGGGTATCATCGTATTACCTCAACAATTAGATGTTGAGTTAGTTGTGACAACACCTAATGGCACATCAATCGCATCAAAAGTTTATAATTCTTCTCCGATCGAAGTTTGTGGGAAAGTGCTTCCTGCAAATCTTGTGATCCTTCCTTTAGTGGAATTTGATGTGATTCTTGGCATGGATTGGCATTCTCTACATGGAGCTCATATCAATTGCCAACGAAGGGAAGTCACATTTCATATTCCAGATCAATCTACGATCGTATACCAATGCAAGGATGAACATAACCTTCCAGTGGAAATTTCTTCCATCTTATGGGTGTTGATTCCACTAAATGAAGGTTATTTATCTCAAATGGTTGGTGAGAAACTCACGATTAAGAATATTCCCATTGTACGGGAGTTTGATGATGTCTTTCCGGAGGAATTGCCGGGTCTTCCACCAAATCGTGAAGTTGAGTTTTCAATAGAACTCATACCGGGTGCTTTGCCTATTTCAAAGACACCTTATAGAATGGCCCCAATTGAGTTGCAGGAATTGAAGAAGCAACTCCAAGAGAATCTTGATAAGGGATTCATACGCCCTAGTGCGTCACCTTGGGGAGCACCTGTTCTATTTTTTATGAAGAAAGATGGATCAATGAGACTCTGCAGTGATTATCGAGAACTTAACAAGATCACTATCAAGAACAAATATCCTCTCCCACGCATTGATGACTTATTTGACCAACTACGCGGAGCTCAATACTTTTCCAAGATTGATCTTCGTTCAGGGTATCATCAATTAAGGGTCAAAAGGGAGGATATACCAAAGACAACTTTCCGTACAAGGTATAGACACTATGAATTTATAGTGATGCCATTTGGTCTTACTAATGCCCCTGCTATCTTCATGGATATAATGAATAGAGTCTTTAGAGACTATCTTGATCAATTTGTGGTAGTCTTTATAGACGATATTCTTGTCTATTCAAAGAGCAAGGAAGAGCATGAAGATCACTTGAGAATTATATTGAAGACCCTGAGAAAGGAGAAGCTTTATGCCAAATTTACCAAGTGTGAATTTTGGATTAAAAAAGTTGTATTTTTGGGTCATATAATCTCAAAAGAGGGGATATCTGTGGATCCAGTAAAAACAGAGGTTATCGAAAGATGGTCAAGACCAACAACAGTAACTGAGATCCGAAGTTTTCTTGGTTTGGCTGGATATTATCGACGTTTTGTAAAAGATTTTTCACGATTATCTAATCCACTCACCAAGTTGACTCGGAAAGGAGTTAAGTTTGTCTGGACAGAGGAATGTGAAGAGAATTTCAAGGAGTTGAAAAGAAGGTTATCCAGTGCACCTGTGCTCACACTGCCTTGTAGTGGAGAAAGGTTTGTGATCTACAGTGATGCATCCAAGAAGGGATTGGGGTGTGTTCTTATGCAAAATGATATGATGATAGCTTATGCCTCACGACAGTTGAAAATCCATGAGCAAAATTACCCAACGCATGATTTGGAGTTGGCTGCGGTAATCTTTGCATTAAAGATTTGGAGGCATTACCTTTATGGTGAAAGGTGTGATATTTATACTGATCATAAAAGATTAAAGTATATTTTCACACAAAAGGAGATGAATATGCGCCAAAGAAGATGGTTGGAGCTGATTAAGGATTATGACTGCTCAATCCATTACCACCCTGGGAAAGCAAACAAGGTGGCAGATGCATTAAGTCGACAAGACCATGCTAGTTTATCCATGATGAGGATCACAAAAGATCCAATATTTATGGATTTACAAAGGATGGATCTTGGAATTATAATGGAAGGGGAAAAATCTTATCTTTCTCAAATGAATGTTCAACCATCTATACATGTGAAGATTAAAGAGGCACAGAAAGAAGATGTCGAGTTACAAAAGAAGGTGAGAAATGTTCCTGAATTCAACCTTGATTGTGATGGGATAATAAAGTTCAGGAATCGGGTTTGCGTTCCTCCCATCCCCGAATTAAAGAATGAGCTGCTGGATGAGGCTCATAGTTCATCATTCTCTATTCATCCTGGAAGCACGAAGATGTATAGGGACCTGAAAGAGTACTTCTGGTGGGATGGCATGAAAAGATATGTTGCTGAATATGTCTCTCGATGCTTGGTTTGTCAACAAGTTAAAGCTGAGAGACAGAAGTCTAAAGGGATGTTACAACCATTACCCATACCCGAATGGAAATGGGAAAACATCACTATGGACTTTGTCACAGGACTTCCTAAAACATCCAAAGGCAATAATTCTATTTGGGTCATAGTTGATCGTCTTACAAAGTCTACACACTTCATTGCTATTAGAGAGGATTTCTCTCTAGATCAGCTTGCCAGGATATATGTAAAGGAAGTGGTAAGATTGCATGGAGTACCACTTTCTATTATATCTGATCGAGATCCGAGATTTACCTCGAAGTTCTGGCGAAGTCTTCAGCATACTCTGGATACAGAGTTGAGTTTCAGCACTGCTTATCATCCCCAGACAGACGGTCAGTCTGAGAGAACAATTTAAACCCTAGAAGATATGTTGAGAGCTTGCTCTATGGATTTCAAAGGAGGTTGGGATCAACACCTACCTTTGGTGGAATTTTCTTATAATAATAGCTTTCACTCCAGTATTCAGATGGATCCTTATGAAGCTCTCTATGGAAAGAAATGGTGGACTCCAACTTGCTGGGATGAAGTTGGGGAAAGAAAGCTATTAGGACCTGATCTCGTTGATGAAATGGCAGAAAAGGTTAGATCTATTCAAAAACACATAAGAGCAGCTCAGAGTCGACAGAAAAGTTATGCCGACAACCGAAGAAAAGACCTAGAGTTTGAAGTGGGCGATAAAGTGTCCTTACGAATATCTCCCCGGAAGAGGGTTATGAGATTTGGAAATAAGGGGAAGTTGAGCCCTAGATATATCGGTCCTTTTGAAATACTGGATCGTGTTGGGAAGGTATCTTACCGATTGGCGCTTCCACCGAATCTCTCTCAAGTTCACGATGTGTTCCACGTATCTCTCCTGAGAAAGTACATACCAGATCCTTCACATGTACTCAGCTCAGAAGTTGTACCGCTGGAGCAAGATCTTTCTTATGAAGAACAGCCGATAGAGATTCTGGATCGTAGAGAAAAAGTCCTACGAAACAAGACCACTCGCTTGGTGAAGGTTTTATGGAGGAACCACCAACTTGAAGAATCTACATGGGAGCTTGAGGATATGATGAGGGAGAATTATCCTCATCTGTTTGTTACAAAGTGACGAATTTCGAGGGAGAAATTCTTTTTAAGGGGGGTAGAATGTAACACCCGAGACTTTTATGTTATATAAATCATCAAAGGAATCTTTTTCTACACAACACTTGCTTGGCTTGCTTTACACGCAATCGCGACCTTCCTCGATAGCTTGCGTCGTACGCAATACCGAGTTTCACTAAACAACAATATGCTATTAAAACTAGCCGTTTTGAATAGTAATAACCACTTTTTGAAATTTTATAAATTTTATTTTTCAAAATGGACTTCATTTTTGGACTCAGAATATCGAAATTAGCCTAGGGTGAAATTTTGGTATTTTTCTGAAAACTTTCAATTTTTGATGAATAGTGAAACCACTAAGTGGTAGGTTAAAAACTGAATTTTGCATAAAACTTAATTTTACCGCTTCTGTGAATGGAATTTCGAAAATCCGACAGACACGGTTGATATCAGTAAGTAAAATGTGGTTCAATGAGACAAAAATAATTTTTTGGTGAATAGTAACTTTTTACGATTTTTACCGCGGTTAATAGTAAATAGGGTAACTAAGGGTAAATATGATATTAATATTACCCTAACACATGTCCTAATTCTATTGGACAAGTGTAATTCGACCAAAAACAAACTTAGGAATAAAATATGACCATTTAGGCCCACTTGGATTAGATTAGGATATTTATTATTAATTTATTTAAAGAAGGGTTAAAATAGTTAAAATCAAAGTTTAATAAGTAAATCATTTTTAATATGGGGTTATACATAAGATAAATTAGACTATAAATATTCATTAGAAGTCTAAAAAGATTTCCTACATGATGGTATTTTATTTGTAATTTTTAGACATTAAATAA
Source organism: Viscum album (assembly GCA_963277665.1). Classification (NCBI taxonomy): domain Eukaryota; kingdom Viridiplantae; phylum Streptophyta; class Magnoliopsida; order Santalales; family Viscaceae; genus Viscum; species Viscum album. The sequence continues at coordinate 1,252,508,360 of OY728138.1, forward strand.
TTTAATTTATTTGTGACACAATGATGATGCAGTAATTATCTTATTAATGAAATATTGACATAATTGATGTTATAAACACCAAAATAAATATAATTTGAGACTTTTTATGAATTACAATAATTTTCTAGGTTAATATGATATATTAGTGTTGATGTAATAAACTTGGTTCGAACATTTAATTCTGTTATGACTTTCACAAAAATCATATATCAAATAGTGTCAAAATTGACACAAAATAGTTTTTAAATCAAATATTATATTATTAATTGTTATTTTATTCCTAAAAATCTAACGTTCGGCCAAATGACTTAGCTAAGGATATATATATTAATAATAAACAATTTGGGGTTCGTTTGGCATGTTATAGTAAGTGTATTAACCATATAGTGAAAGAAAACAAAAAGACACGGTAAAAGTTAAATTAATTAACTTAGAGTTAAATCTAATTGATAAGGTTAAAATAATACCCTAAACTTGTCTAAATCCTATTTGTTGATAGGATTTCGACCCATCCCCACTTTAGCTTCGAAATAAGACCCTTTGGAACCATTATAAACCGATTTTGACTTTAATATAAAATAATATTTTGAGATATTCCTAAGGTGCCCCTCTCCTCCCTTATAAAAGGGCACCTCCTCCCCCTCCTCCTCACACCAATTTGAGCACTCAAGCTCGGCCAAACCCTACCATGTTCTCCTCTCCACTTCCCTAGAATAATCCTAGAGGTCCTGGTCTTCTCCAAAGACCAATCTTAGTTCCTTAAGTGGAGGATTCAAAGAGGCGTTCCAAAGAAGAGGTAATATCCATTACCGATCTTTTCAATTTCTTTCTTCTTCAACTTCTTCTTCTTTAGTTGTTTCATGATAAAGTAATAACATCAGTATTACTTACATACTTATATGTTATTATAAATATTAAACAACCCTAATTCACCTTCTATCCATCCTACGGAAAAATGAAATCACCGCGCGTGCGTACGTACGGAATACCGTCTCCACGCCGTGGTGTAATCTATTTTCCACCATCACCTTACAAGGATGGGTATAATGGTGTAATGAGTAACTATATATGATTATTATGAAGTAATATTGATACTGAAATAATATATATATATACTCCAATATAATTCCACGATCATAGGAACGATATCATCACTCGTGCGTACGTACGGAATACCGTCTCCACGATGTGATGCGACTCGTTCTACATGAACTTAATTTCATAATGATTATATAAATGAATTGAATGAATAAATATGATATATGTTACACTAATACCATTCTGGATATAAGGAATCTATAACCTTAAAAGAAGAATAAGAATGTATTCGGCAAAACACGCATAAGAACAAAAGGCAATAAAGACCCGAGTAACAAGTAACCATGAAATATTACTATCAAGAAGCTAAGAATATGAACATATATGATATCATATAAATATGTATGATTCTGGAATAAGTCAATAACATTATTTAAACCATTATACAGGATCTTCGGACACGAACAAAGCAAATCGGACCTAAGGTAAGGGAAAATATCACAATCTCACTTTTATCCGAGATTGTTTTTACTTTGGTTATTACTGAGGTGTATTTTATCATCCAAATCCATGTTCCCTCAATATTTAATATTATTTCCATCCTTCTACAATAGTTTATATCCAATTTTACCCTTCGGTGAGTTTTTAGTAAAGAATATGAAAGGAATCTTTTGTCGTTTTTTTTCGACTTTTCTGACAAAAGTACGAAGAATGTTTTTTTTAACTTATACGGCATGAATGGATTTTTAAAACATTATTTCCAAGAAGATTCCTTTACAAGTTTTCAAGTTTATTTTTAATCATCTTCTTTTGTTTTAAAGTCGTATGACATGTTATGAAAGGAAAAATGTTTTTGAAGTAGAAAGGATATTTTCCTCAAGAATGGAGTTCAAGTATTTTATCAAAATTATTTTCCATCTAAGATAATAAAAGGGTTCTATTTTATAACATGGATTTGATTATGTTGTGATGGAAATATTTTTATGAATTCCTTTATCTTATATGAATTGTTTTATGATGTCATGTTGTTTAAGAATTCCATTTTTATTACACGGTTTATGCTATGATATATGGTTTATGATTATGTGGCACACATAAGAAAGGATTCATTATAAGATGGGTGGGACCTATATCTCCCTCCAATGCATTGGGTAAAGATTTATATCTCATGAGATAGACATGGCTGGAACGGAAGGTTATTTCGGTTCAGTGATACAGGACTGAAACGAGGAGTGAACTCGGTTCAGAAAGGGACTTTGTCCACTAAGATAGTCTTGGCAATGAGTCATGACTAACAAGAAATGATTTTCCATGATTATGTGTGCATGCCACAAAGTTTCATGTTTTATGTTATGATTATGGGGATCTCATTTCCACTTCTATGATTTATTCCATGTTAAGATATTATGATCTCTTTTGCAGGTTTTGATTTTCAAAAATATATGATATGATTTTTATTTCCTTTATTTGCCCTTGCTGAGCATTTGAGCTCACCCTTTTATGTTTTCTTTTCACCAGGTCAGGAAGATGGATATTAAGTAGAATATGCTAAAAGGGACCCTAGATATGATGAAATAAATGGGAGACACTGTAGAAGATTTATGAACCAGTTGTTTATGTTTCCCAGTTTCTAAAGACACTATACCTATACGGTCCTTTGTTGTTTTGTCATATGTTGTAATAAGTGTGCTTCAATTTTAAAGTATTAACAATGTATGTAAAGTATGGGTCGTTACAATGATGATGATTCTTAGTAAGAGATATATTGTAAATGGACCTTTTATACCTGTATATATAGATATTTACAAAGTTATGATTTGGGTTACCTATTAAAGAGAATTTTTTTGTAATTAAAGATGATTATGCACAGTTCAATTTTTATAAGAATAATATTGAGTACGAAGAAGAATTATGATTTTCAAGTAGATTATAAATAATAGAAAGAGCTTAACCATTTGATTGGGTCAATAATCATTAGTTTTATGAATGGTTGTGTTGAAGAAATAAATACATGACATTTTTTGTATAAAAATAAGAATTATAGGAGCACTATAATATTAATGGGTGAAAATCATTAGAGTGAAAAGATAATCCATAACTCAATAATATAAGACAATAATTTATTTTGTTAGAATTTTTCTGTCAACGACATCATTATTGTCATGTAAAATGTGTAATGGATATACCATGCTCATATGTGTCCATCGTATTAATTTTAAGGGGTGAAATATTGTTTTTTTATTCCATATTAATTGATGGATTGAATAATAATTTTTTTACTAAACTATTTACTTTAATTGTCTATATATATAACTTTTATTTGTGTATATGAGTTATGTAGTGACATCACTCACTATTATAAGTGATAGTTATTAATTTTATAAGAAATTATAAAATAAATGATGATATAATTTTGAAATGAACCCCCTAGTAGACTCATATCATGCATGGGTAAATGAGTCTCATGGTTCAACACCCCATATAGGTCTCAATGGAATGAACACATGCCCCGGTCTAGCCTAAACCACATATAAAGCTAGATTAAAAGACACTATAACACATCATAAATTATTTTTAGGACATTATCATATAATAATTTTCCCTTTGAACACACTCTATATAACATGAAAATTTTTGTAAATCCTATGATCATTATGTCTCTCATTTTACCCAAGTCCATTGAAAAATAATTAATCACTATGTTCATTTTCATAAGGTCAAACAGAGTTAATCAGAAAAAACAAATTGAATATGTCTATTAAATTGTTACTCCCTTAATATAAATATAAATGTGTATCAATATAACATTTTTTATAAAAAAAATTAATGGAATCTATTATTTATTAAACTCACCCTTGGGTATTAAAACACAATTATTCAATCCTAATATCTAACTAAACTCATAACATCTTTGGTATCATAATAATAGTCCTAACAACACATGTGTTATTAAATAATGGTCTATGAACTGCCCCCAAATTAAAATTAAGTCTCTAATATATAGAATTATTTTTGGTATCATTCATAATAATTTCCATGTAATTTCACTATTGTAGCACTAGTATCTCGTTCCCACATCACATGAACATAATAAATTTATCATATAGATTATTTCCATAATTTACATCATTAAGGTATCCTTTTCCCAAGGATATTGTCTCACATTTATGCTTCAATCATCTTAAAAATCATCCCTATTAGTGTAGTGAAATATCACCTCTTTATTACTAACATACTCATCTCATAAATATTATGAGTTCTATCTCAGGATATCTGAAATACACCAACTATGTTAAAGATAAAATTCTATAAAAATATCATATATTTATGCCACACGAATACTTCCATATCATATAAAATATATAAATTTATATTTCATATCACTAACTCAAGGTATAACATCAATATTAGTAATTTTGACAACATACTACATATTATTCGACCTTCTTGATCGCATCTATCTATATTGCAATTATATCACTCTCCAATGATTCTAAAAATTGAATTATTCATATTCGTTCTAGTTATGTAGAGTAACACCAATAAGAAATTTATAAAAATAAAAATTTATCCTTATAAATTAATTAGACAATAGAAATCTTTGTTACTTGATCAAAATATTTTTTTTCATAAGACACAATATTACACATATAAAGTGATCTATATGTTTTTTATTAATATTAAACACACCATATTGTATATATGGTTTAAGAGTAGAATAAAAAAACCTAAACTTAAAAAAAATGTAAAAAAATATCCACTAATATAATAAAAGGTAAAAATAAAAACTCCAACTTGTTGGCAACACAGAATGTTTCTCAATTGATTTGTGTCAAAGAATAATTATGTCACCAATTATAAGTTTTGACATTCCATATCTCTTTCCACTACATCCAAAATAAGATTACAATAAATTTGATACTCTCACTTTTGGCACTGCATTCCAACATAACATCAAGAAATCATACGTGTAAGTATAAAACTAAGGATTAGGGGGGAGGGAATAACAAAACCATCTATAAATAAAATTCCCTCTCTATCACCGCATAAAATAATAAGTAAACAATAGGACATACAAAAAATGATATAAACTCCATGTATAAGATACATTTTAATAATTAATGTATAACTATAAAATATAATATGATGTAAAAACATAATGAAACCAATTATTGTCATACAACCATATACAAATGGAATATAACCAAATATAATTTTTATAATAAAATGGATTTAGGAATCAAAATTAAGTTTTAAGTTAACCCAATACACTATCCTATTCATCTTTTTAGGTCTTCCACTAAATATTTACTCTGAATATCTATCTTCCTGACTAGTATTATAAGCCCTTCCTAAGCATGTATAACAATAATAATGTCTAAACATCAATCATTTTATATGTGCAGGGTGTGTACATAAGACTTAGTAGTACACCACCAACAATGTCCCTAATAATTAAAAACATATATGGTCATACATGTATTGAATTAATGATATGTCAAACATAACATGAATTACACCTATAGTAAAATAAAGTTGTAGAGAATTCACGCCAATGGTTGACTGATTCATGATTTGGCCATTACTATCATACTATATAAAAAAGCATCTATGAAAATGAGTTTTCAACCTATACACTTAAAAGATCATCATTATCATGGAATATTATGTAATCCTACATTAACCTATCCACACCCAATCCTATCTAAGTTGACAGGTTCTCCTCCTTTTACACATCATATCTTATTCGCATCAGGATACTTGGTTATTCTATAAAAAATAATCTAGTTTCATCCATATTGGGTTACAAGGTTGACCACCACTGACACATATAATCACAATTACATCATGAAACATGGTTAGACTATATGAATATTTCGAATCTTGGTCACATAAATGTATTTATTATCCCCAACTAATCTATTTAATCCCATCCATTTTGGGATACTACATTGACCTTCACCAACCTTCCCAATCCTAGTCACACAAAAATACTAGTTTTGGATTAACCAACCATTCTAATACCAATAAAATTGGGATATTGAGATTTACTTGTGATTAACCTATTTTATCTCTATTATAATGATGAAAAAGTTTAACCACCATTACCATATTGGGTCTCGTCTATAATATGAAATTTAGTAAGAATCCACCAACCCTGTGAATCATAGTAACAAATAAAAACATAGATTTACCACACTAACCCATACAACATTAGTCAAAAAGGTATACCATGTTTTCCAACTTTATAATGAATTTTATATTTACCCTAATGAAATTATAGGTTATCCTCCACAAAACTATTGAACCTCAATGAAAATTTGATACTAGGATTATTAGGAACTAAAATAGTTTAATCTTATAAAAAACATCATTTAATTTTTGAAACAGTGGTTGATGACTTTAATACTATATATCAAAGAAATTGATACACATGAAAACTAATATCCTATAGAAAATAATACCTATAATAGGCTACAAATTTCCCAAAGAGTATCCATTGATAAAAATTAATAATTACCAATTGCACCATCCATCCTTACATTCCTCTCCCTTATATCATCTTCACCAGAAACCCACACACCACGTCTATTAAGCACACTTATTTACTGGACATGGTTCTGTCGAATAGGGACAAACAAATATATTATAGGTTTAGCATCCTAGAATATTAAAATATAAAAAAATGTAATCTATAATATATATGGAATACTAAGAAGATCCATGATCTGGAAAATATAACCCTAAACATGTTAAATAAAAATTATAAGTAAAAAACATAAGTATTATAAGAGGTTTTACAAATATGGTAGTGTTCCACTCAATATAGATCCTCATCCACCATCGATGCATAATAATCATGAGTCTAGAATGACCACATTGTATTCATTTAAATGATTTCACTCTTCGATAATGCATCTTCCACTTGAATTTCTTCCCATGAAATAGGTGAAAAAGTCAACTTTATTCATTCGGAATGTTTGATAAATAAAATATAGTTTTGGATGGTTCTACGTTGAACATCCATTGTTGTTTATTGGACAACATTTAAAGCATATTGAGTGTCTGATTCGATTTATAGTTATTTTTAGTTTTGGAAGGCAATATGAATAATAGTATTAATGAAGAGAAATTTATTATCTTCATATATAATTACCTACACAATAATGTGATAGAAAAAACCTTTAGAAATCCATGATTGGTAATTAAGACGCCACCATAACCCAAAGGACATGGAATTCCATAGGCTTCTCCATCAATAGTAACCATTATTTATGAACAAAATATGGTGGTTCATCAAGTAAACTTCAGAGATAGAGGATTCCTTGGCCTTCTTAAAATTCCCATTAGTATATGGGTGAATAGATCCATGAGGTTTTTATTTATAGTACCCATATATAAAGAAGTATAATCATGCAAGTCATTGTGTACAGTAATAGTACTAGTATGAATGGATGAAGATGGATTGTCGAACATGCGTGTGTTTATTTTTTTCTTGATCGAGTTAATGACAGATGAAGTTGATGATAGGAGAGTAATATGAATCAGGTTACTCCTTTTACTCTTGTGGATGAATTTTATTAACTCCTCCTACTGCTAGTATAAACAGAAGTCAAGGAAATACAGTCTGAAAACATATATCCAAAGGTATTCAGAAAATATACCACCCAAGAACAGATGATACAATGTTTTTTCATATTTAAAGCACGAGTGACATGATAAAACAATATTCTACCTATATTTCATTAATTTATCATGTGTGATAAATCAATTATTCCATATCCTCGAAATAAGAGAAAAAATCTTGACGGTTGGTCAAAGGGAAACATTAATTGAGTCATCCAGGTTTGTGGTTTGATGGAACCATCACACTACATCATGTAGTAATCATTGGAATTAATATGTCCATTTCTATCAGGCCTCTAGATCTAAGTTTCATCATTCAGGAAAATATATTTATGTATTTTCAGACCTACATAAGGAGAAACAATTCCATCACGAGTATTATTTTGATTCATGAGATTTGCAACAGGCATACTCAGCATGTTGGGTAATAGATTGGTGGTGTTGAGGGGGATTACATATTGGGTTTATTTCAATAGTTTATCCTAGACTCTCTAATAACCAACCATTTTGAGTTCTATATAATATTAGTGAAAGACTTCCTAAGAGAGGTCCAAACAGACGAAGTAGGATAATATGATTAACCATTCAGTAGCTTCATTTTGACCATCACGATAAGATATCAATATAAGAGTAATATGATGTTAAAATATTCCTTGTGAATTTATTCACATCGAAATCATTAAAAATCCTATGATCATTGACTCCAAGTTCCCAAATTTCAATGTGTTTAATGCAGTCCTTCTAATAAATCATTACTAGCAACCTTTCATGCATTGAACATGCCTATATTAAGTTCCTTATCATGCATTGATGATTATTCAAGTGATTTTTTGTTCATATGTATAGAGAAAATGAGTATACAAATTTGGATGTGATGATTTAGTTAAAAATGGAATATTGAAATGAAATAAAATTAAAATTGATAAAAAATAATTAAAAGAATAATAAAGGAAATAATAGGTATTTTATGGATGTTTATTGATTATATAACTATCATAATATGATAATAACTTTGGGAATAGTAACTAACACTTCAAATGGTACCCAACCAAATGTGAATAGTAAAATGACTTAAAAGATTTATTTATGTTGACTAAAAAATTGAAAATAAATATCATAATTATAGAAATAATTATTATATCATATAACTTAAACATGAAATATGTTTAAATTATAAAAATGTATATTTTAATTTATTTACTAAAATATTAATTTTTATGTAAAAATTATTTATCTAATTCTAAAAATTATTTATTTAACATACAATTGTAAACTACCTAAAAATTAGGAAATAATAAACAATTATTACAAATAAAAAAATTTTAGGAAAATAAATACTATTTATTTAAGATAAAATTATTTTCCTATTTGATTTAGGAAATTATGTAAAAATTTAATTTATAATTCTTATTTTTTGAATTTTATAAAATGAGATTTTTTTTTATAATTAACACATTGAAATTATTGTGAAGTGAATTTTTTTTTCTTTTAATAAAAATAATATTTTTTTGTGTGAATAAAATTATATTGTGATTATTAATTGTATAATATTTATGACATCATTATGGAATAATTATGTGTACAAATTTTTTGAAAACATCTTCTTAACATTAAATGAATTTATGTGGTGATATCATACATTTAAAAATAATTAGTTGAACATAAAAAATTAAATATTGGATACATTCAATACTATATTTCACTTCTTGATAACATTCATGTACTACAGTGCCTAACCATGTTGTACATGGGTCCTTATTTAGATATAAAATATTTAAGCAAAAATTAAATGATAAAATAGTGTGCGATTCAACGATATATGGTCATAGTGGATGCTGTAATTACATAATCATTATTTCATTCCAATCATTGTTATATTCTAATCCTATGTAATTAGATAAACATTATAAGCCATTATGAGATTAGAAATATTTTTTAGGGATGCTTTGATAATGTGAATTAATTCTAATATACCTGAAAATTATTAGTTAAGAACTTTATAATGATAATATAACAAATATTACCACATTCACCTCACAATTTCATAACCATAGTATGAGTTCTCATTTCGAGACACATTATTGGTACATTAGAGAAACATGAGTTAATTCAGTCCTATAATTTATCTAACTAGGAACTTAAAATCACTTTCTTCATTATTGATCTACTAAACTATAAATATTAAATTTTGAAAAACTATTTATGATCAAACATGTAATAATAGAAACCAAATATTCCATAAAATTCATGTGTATAACCTGACTAGACAAGTAGATGAAATCTTGAAAACCAAAAGGGTTATTAATTACAAAATTTCTTTTTATAGAAGAGTTATTCAATTAAAATTTACAGAAAATTTTGATATTTCATTATAAAATTAAATTAATTATCAATATAGGTATAAAAAAATTCTTACTAAAGATTCAATTAAGTTTCGTAAAAATATTCATTCAAATAATTGATTTGAATTTTATAATGACATGATGTTCAATTTTACAAATATCAAAACTATAGTATAATAAGATTCAAAAGTAAATAATAAGGAATTATATATGGTTTGAAGTCACCTACAATTAATAAAAACCATTCATGTAATTCCTTGTACTCTAATAAAATTAAATGACCCCATAATAATAATTAAATCGCATTCCAAAATAATTTATAGTAACTTACAAAAATTAAAACAAGTCATCATATTGATAACCCATGAGAACCCTCTCTAAAACCTTTATTGAAAACTACTATAATTTTTCTAGACACTAATCTTAGAGAATAATTTTTTATTAGACTAGAAAATACCAACATCCAAATCCCGTATTTTAAAATTACTAGTGAAATAGTTTTTAAACATGATTCAAAATAAATATCGAACAAAGACTATGAATGCAATGTCATGAACTCACTTGAGATTCATACCACTGATTCACGTTGTACAAGCATAAGATGGGTAATTACAAAGTTATATAATGATTGTTTGAGTACAAAATTATAAAAATGTAGTCTTCCATCCATATCCATATATAAATAAGAAGAGTAAGTTTATTATAGTGAGGATTCACCTATACCTCAATGAACAAAATTAAATTTTCAAAATTTAGAATAAAAATGGATGATGGTTTGAAGGAAGGCTCCTTGTTATGTGGAGAAGAGATTGAGTATTTTTTGAGTGGGGTATGAGAAGTTTAAGAATTAATTTAATATTTATTATCAAAATATTTAGTGGTAATATATATGAAATAAAAGGAAGAAATAACATTATTCTTATGGGTTTCCCCTAGGTTTAGACTACAAACCCGATTTAGGTCTGTTTGGTACTTAGTGGTTCTCTAACCAAAAACCTATAGAATATTTCTCACATTGGTTACCTATATCACTTACACTATATAAACAATCTTTAAATACACCTCCCGTTTTCAAATTACTCATCTTGTACCCATTCATGTTCTTACCAATCCACTCAATCGAAACCATTCCTTTGAGGATATTTGAAGACAAATCATGGGGGTAATCATACTAAGATGTGGTTCAAAAAAACTTCGATCAACCCTTCCATTAAACGCAAGAAGTTACATCTACACATGATTGATAAATAAAAAATAAGGGAAATTGCTGTTTAGAAATGGGGATAATTTGACCTCCCTACCATGGTATTTTTTATTCATTTAAAACAATTATAACCCCCTATATATTCTATTACTCTAAAGGATAAATGAATTTAATATGATGATCTATATTCAAACCCTATAGAATATAGTAATATTACGTCACATAACTGTCTAATTATGGAATTCCCCAAGAATCCATTATGATTCGACTACATGATACATAAAAAAATTCACTAAACAACATAATAATATAAATACCCTAAATTTCTTCAACTATACGATTTTATAAAACATTGATAGAAATTTAAAATTTAACTAACATACTTATTACCATATAGGTTACATTTTATTTGATTATATTTATCTATTAGTTCTCTATAGTTTTAAAATTTTGTTTATATATATAAATCAATTACCAAATTTATCTATACAACTCTACTTTTAAAATTATTTTATAAATCAATAGATTTTATAAACACAATTATGATTATCAATTTATTAATGAAAAAAATAAGACACTATTGTGGATATCACTTTTCCAATTATGTATTACTATTTTAAAAAAAAATTCAGGGTTTCATTTCTTCTTATGATACAAAACATTCCATAGGTAATAAAATTTCCCCAAACATTTTTTTAAATGAAACATTATACTATGAGTTTTATGAATTGACATTCCAATTTCATTAGAAATAGCATTCCCACTAAATATATAAAATTGATGAAAATTTATTGGCAAAATAATTTTTCTTATTACTTATGGAAAAATGTTGTTTTTTTATAAAAAAATATTAACTTCCATCATTTGAACATGAAAATAATGGAGTGGTATAAAGTAACAAATAGATTCAAGAGGTGGAAAAAATGAATTAAATATACACACATATAAATCAATCTATGTGTGGACCTAATAAAAATTATAAAATAGATACATTTTTAGATGAATAATGGAAAACAATATGTAAAATTATCATGAATATAGTGTTTTCATGATTTCAAATAAACAACAATATCAATGGAATAGAGAAATTATAAAATAAAATTTAATATTTTACAAATAAGTAAGGATTGGAATAATCTGACATAGTAATGAAACATCTTACAATAGGGAATAAATTATAATAATAAATTATGTTATCTCAATCAATGAACCAATTTTTGAGTTAAATTAATATAATGATAAAATATATTTATATATTGAATAATTATATATCAATATACTTCTTGTTTTAGTTAATGAAAACACTTAATTAGTTATAGGTTCAGTTTAAAATAATATATGAAAAAACATTTTTTCCCATAATTCTTGTGTGTTCCTACTCACCTAATTTGACATATTTCATGTGGACAACTAAATATGTTATCCTATAACCAATAAAAAGAAAAATACAGATTATTACAAACTAATAACTCCTTACAAATTACCAATACCTCATATTTATTAGTAGTTCCTAGATAACTATAAATATGTCCATAATAAAATTATATTATACTATAAATTGGTTTATAATTTCATTTTATGGGTTACTTCTTAAGTATTTAAAATCCAAGATCATCTATTCAATACATGTCACCCATGTCAACAACTATCATTGATTAATGATATCATGAAAGAACTATGATAAAACTTTGCAAGGATATATCATGAATCACTATAACAATACATGTATTGGGCTTCTAAATGAACCTCAAAGGGATCTATTATTGCTATAGGATGAAAACTAACATTACGAGTCTCAATGTGTAGTTATGGAGTGTATATAATTCTTATATTAGACAGAAATGAATAATAGAATACAATACTAAATTAATGAAATGAATATCATAAACTATAAAAAATACAAGGATATAAAACCATAATTATAAACAGGTCTATGACATTAATGGATAAGTTCTTAACATGAACCCCAATATTAGGCTCCCATGCTGAGAGACACTAGACTCAAACATTCAGTTTTATTACATAGAAACAATAGATAGTTAAAAACCCAAATTTTACAATTTTATACCATTTTGATGGACCATGGAACTAGATTCTAATTTTAGTGAACAAGTATGGAGTGTGTGTAAAATTCCATGTAAGCAACCAACATGGTTCCAAAAAAAATTAAATACACTTGACTATATTATTTCATAATCTACTTTATTGAAAAATTATTTAACTAAAAATTTTACATAATGGGATATTCTTGAAAAGAAATGGATAAGATATATGTAGTATAAAAATTAATAAAACACTATTTCAAAATAACCCCTATAATATGAGGATACAAACATAATATAGTTTCTTTGGGCCACGTGCTTAGGGTGTGAGATATAACAGTTAGGTTAGTCATGATTCATGTCTCTCCAATCAAGATTTTATTACTATACATATTTACATATACTACAACACCTATTATCAATTACTTTATAATGAGGATGTTGTAACACTCATCTATAGGTGAAAACAAATGGGGTAAATTCCAAGAAACCCATATTCCCATCTGAATAATGATTTTGGGTATCACTTCTTATCCCAGTATATATTGAACAGTCATATATGGATTAAGATTTATGACCCTTTCCAAGAATTAAAAAATTAAAAAAAATAAGAAACACATGATAAAGATCTATACATACATCACAATATAAAAATATATATTAATCCCATTTTTTTGGCTAATGTAATATTGACTTTTAATTTCAATATTGATTCAGTTATTTCAACAAAGAAACACCTTCCTTAAAAACATATATAGAAATATTATTCAACATGAATGTTATAGAAAAACATTGATGTAATGTTTAATAAATATGACTCATGAATATATCATAAATAAAAAGATAACTAAAGAGAGTCATTCTATAAATGATAATTAATAAAAGTCATATCATTTTAAGAATAACACAAAAATTGTTTAATATAATTTTAAAACACTCTAGTGGAGATACATAACACATATAAGACATCAGGTTACATCAATTCAAATAAAATTATATTCTATATATATAATGAACAAAAATCAACATGGATTTCTTCTACAGTAAAATAATAATATCCATTTGACAAATACAGTGCTAGAAATAATCCAAATTTTATTTGATAGAGCCTCCCAAAGTGTAAAAAAATGAATAAATTTTACCTTAGAAACAAATATTAATTGAAATGATATTTTAAATAATCAGATTTACATGAAAATAAAAAGAAATATCCATTGAAGAGAAATAATTGCATTGGAAAATATTTCACCAACCCTTTTCCCTCCATATAGAATAATACTAACCCTTATATTTACCCTCACTTTGTAAATAAAAAAATATGATGTTTTAGAGAATTTTTTTAATAAATAAAATTTTATATTTGATTATTAACATGTAATCTAGTTCATACAAATTTAGCTTTAATATATACACATATTTATGTTTTAAAGAACTTATACATTATTTTAATAGTAACACTACTTGAGGAAATTGATCTTGTTTACAAAAAACATCTGTCTCACCAAATCTAGAATGGTCTCCATCTCACCATTGGTGGAATTATGTAACCAATATTATTTATGTTTTTTAGATTAAATATAATTTAGGTTATGGTTGAATAATATAATTACACAATTGTAGACCAAGTTATATGATATAGGTGATTTTTCATTAACAAAATCAGGCCACAGCTTATAGAATAATAACATAAACATCCATTAAATGTTTTCATACCAAAAATTATATCATATATAATTTGGTAAACATTATAATAAATTTATTGATTGCATAAAGTTTTATGGAATATTTTATATTATTAATAATGTATATCTTTACTAAGAAAATACACTTAAATTCCATGTAAGGAATATTTTTTTCTAAGCACATATTAACATTACAATTTAACAAGAAAAATACATGTTCATAAGGTTCCTATAACATATTGGAACATTTTACAACTTATATATATGAGGTATTCCATTTACTCTACATAATAACCACTATCCATTTAATTATTTGTTATCCATTATTTACACTAAACATATTATTTGTAAATCAATTATATATGATAAAAAATTTATAAAATTTAATCCTCAAAAACATTACAATAATGTTTTATAATATATTTAGACATTTGGGGGAAAACTTAAATCCAAAACACCAAACACTATTTTAAACATATATTTATGAAACATGATTAATTTCAATGTAATAAAATAATGAAAAATCTATACAATAAATGGTTTAGTTATCATACCATCAATAAATTTATTTACAAGGAATTATTAATTAAGTTTCATAAAATAATATTATTTATATTAATTAAGTTTTATTTTAGAAAATATAAAGGCATAGTTTTATAAATTTAAAAATAGAAGTAGAATATGAGACTAATGAAATGTCTAAGGAATTATTATGGATCTGAACCACCTAAAATGGAAAAAGTACTTGTTGATACCTCTTATGTATTCCAAAAAACAATATATCCCTTAAATATAACTATATAACATTAAAACATAATTTATAATAAATTACAACACGAACCTAAATCAATATACCGAAAACCTATGTGAATTCAAGCTAAAATTTGGTAAAATACACTAACAATTATTCTAATAAATAATTATAATAAATCCACATTTTTTAACCAAATTTAAATAGAAAAAAAATTATCAAATTGGGAAATAATAAGGAAATTACTCAGCAACATGATTCCACCATAATTCTAAACAACCCAAATTGAGGAAAAGTCAGGAACTTATCTTATATTTACACTACTCAAGCCACCCCCAAATATCTGGATTAGGAAAATTCTTAAGTTATAGAATGATTTTCAAATCCCTAAATATGGATTAAATGTTTTTAAATACACTAACTTATAGAAATAAATGATGTGTTAGATTACTGAGAGGATTATATAATACTTAACATAAGTAAAGTCTTTTATGATCAATCAAAAGAAACTTGGATGGAGGATTGATGGGAAACATCGTAGGTAGGGTGAGAAGAGAATTGGAATGTTTTTAGGTGGGGGTTATGTATTGGAATAAATATAATTATGACCTCACAATGTTTTTTGGATATAATAGTATAATTAATAACAAAAAAGAATTTATATTTTATGGGATTTTCCTAGGGTCTCTACTAAGAACCGGATTAAAGGCCACCAAGTATCATGTGTCTCCTTTTCCAAACCATCCACATCATTTTACACGCACTCGTTTCCCAATACTCTATAACTATGTGAAAAGTACGAAACTAGATCCCTCCCTTTTTTACATACCTACACTAATTACTCTTCAACTTTTTATAACTCCACTCAATATAAACTACACCCATGGGAATATTATATAAATTATTTTTAAATGGAATTATATAAATTAAAAGAGTGTCAAAACATCAAATATACTCCCATACTTTTGTATGACATAATTATTCCAACAAAAACATGATGAGAAAATATTAATCATAAATAAATTAATTTTAAATGTGTCTCTATTCAAATCACGAGCCTATATCCAAAGTTGGATAATCAAGGTGTGAGTTATGGGTTTCCAAAAAAAATCCGTTTAAATTACTACATTACCAATTTAATAACATGATGTAGTAAAAAAACTAATATTAAATAATATGATATAACATGTTTTAATTTTTAACAAAAAAACTATCACATTAACTACTTTACCTATTCTTCTTAAAATCGACTAAAAAACATCATTTCACCCATGGTAGTTTTACCATTCCAATGTGAATAAGGATATTTTTTATTACACACATTCCCTTAATTAATACTATTAAACATTTATTTATCACTGAATATAAGATCAAAAAAATTATATGAATCTATATTGATAAAATCAAACATTTAATAATAAGATTAAATATAATCAATTTTTATCATTTTTATCAATAAAAAACATAAGAATGAATTTTCCATTAATTTTATCCATTGAGGGGTATATTAAACTAACTACCCTATAAAATTATATTAAATATATTCCATGACCCATACAGTGTTTATGAAACTATTTGAAGCTGGTAATTGATTGTTAATATTAAATAAAAGTAGTCCTATAAGCATAAAATAAACAATTGAAAAAAATAACATGGAAAATATAAATTTAATAAATTAATAGAACATGTTATCATTGTATTTTAATGGATGAAAAATATTAAAAGTGTATAAATAATATTACTAGTGAATAAAACATTACAAATACTTATGATAATGGGTTAGAAAATCCTGGATGAAATTGAGGTAAGGGTTTCTTTCTTGTTCTTTTACACTCATTCTTGTCATGGAATATATATTCTCTATCAGTGTATGTATCTAAAAATATTCCTTTTTGTAAATTCTTAATATAAATAATATATTACACATAAGAATAATACATATTAATTTTTTTGTTATATCTATTTCAATATGACTAAATTTTATTTATTTTCTTATGTGATATCTTATAGAGCTTTTAAGGAATGCTTCTCTAATATCTTACTCATGTTTCAAAAATCGAATTATATTGTTCCTCGATGATAATTTCTTCCTTGATTTCTCAAAACAGAAAATTATATTTTTATTTTGACATTATATTATAATATATAACATGTTACACCCATTTTAGGTATATACATTACTCAACATTTAACTAATCATTTAGAAAAAAAATTACAACTAATTTCCTTCCAATTATTTTATTTAATTTTTATGATTTAATTTTGACTATTTATTAAAATTAAGATATATTAATGATTAATTATGATGTGTTAGGTAGGATTATAAATATAAACCTTCTTTATCTTTAAGTTAACTCATTTATATCTAGAGGTAAAATATATGTCAGAGGGAAGTGGACCTAGAGATTTATGTTATGTCGTCCTCGAAATGAGACTTGATTTATAACAAGATTTCTTCTTGTGTCATAATTTCATGATTCTCATTATGAATGTTCTTATATTTCCTATTTTATTTTATTAGATATTTCTATCTGATGGTTTAAATTCTATTCAGTTATTGATTCCATGTTATGCTTATTGACTCACTTGTTATACCACCACATATACATTCTCTTTTACACAGTTACTGGGGTTTATACCTCTTAAATTATTTTATGTATATACCCAAGTTCTGTATTGTAATAATAAGTTTTTGGGAGATCAAGGGCAATATAATGATTATGGAAATAAAATATTTTGTAATTGTTTTATAGATGTTTTATGATTTACTGAGTCACCATATAAAGATAGGCCTCCACCTTTTTCAGTTTTTATATATAATTATATTATGAATGATGAAAATATATATATATATACCTGATTTAGTTTTTTATACAGGGTATTTTATAAATTCCTATCTATATTTATGAATTTGTTCAAAGAACCTATATGGAAATGGGATCAAATTAACCCAGAATAAAACATTGGATATCATAAATTGGTATCTACATGTTATTTATTAGATACACATTTAATGATAATAATTTTAAATTTATATGATTATAAATTAATTATTCTCTTACTTATGATTATTTTGGATTTTATAAAAGATTATAACTAGAAATATTTTGATAAATGTAGGCTTACTAAAAAATATAAATATTTAACATATTATTAGATTATAATTATTTATATTTATTACTATTTTACATGTATTATAGATATATTCAATCACTAAATTGATACATTGAGGTACTAGAAATGACATCCACGTGTGTTGAATCATTATATCTCATTTAAATTTCTTTACCATGTTTATCATTTGTGAGAATTATATTCTAATAATCATTGTTTTTAAGCATTGGTATATTTTTTTAATATATTTATAATGGACTTGATGTCCTTATATATAGAAAATATAATCTGTAAGGTGATGGTAAAAACATTCAATATCCCAATTGGACTGTTTATTATATACAAATTAGTGTAAAATTATTAAATTTTTTTAAAAACGATTATAATATTATATATTGTTGACTACTAAGGAATCGTATTTAGATCAAATGATTGAGGAAAAGGAAAGGATAATCACTGAGTAAATTTCTACTACATTTGAATATGTAATTTTATTGTATAATGAGATTCCTAGTATTCCACCGAATTAGGATAACTCTTTCTCTAAATAACTTATTTCTAAATCACTTCCAATATCAAAGTTCCCTTAAATAATAGCACCTATTGAACTAAAATATTTGAAAAAAACTACTACTAGAACACTTGGAATGAGGTTTAATATGTTATTGTTCGTATCTATGGGTCTCACAGTCCTTATTAAAATAATGATGGATTAATTTGTATATTACATTATTATCATGATCATGATAAGATCATGATGATGAATATTTAACCTTGACCATAGTATGATGTCTGGACTGATTAACTTTGTAAGGATAATTATTTCAAAAATATTGATATTATATCAAGATATCATCAATTAAAAGAGAATATTTGGAATAATCCAAATACTTTATTCTATTCTACTCATAGATACCATGTGTTCTGAGAAATTTTATTTAAAATCCTTAATTCCTTTGATCTTTTCATATACAAGAGGAATATTCTTTTTAAAGATTTGCCGAAAAATATTCAAGTATTTGTTGGTAGTATTATGAAATATTCAAAAATAAGTGAAGGGAATATATAAAATTTTGGAATTTTTAAATTACATTACAGAAGGGTATGTTTTATAAAATGAATAGTTCATTATAAATGTATATATAGAATGAAATATTCTTGGGTAATGTTATAATAAGTGATGGGATTTTGATGGATCCTTTGAAGACCAAGACGATTGATGAATTGCCCTAACCCTAAATAGATAAATGTAACAATTTTTTTCTTATATCAGGTAGTTATTATCATTGTTTCATAAAAATGTATCAATATTATAAGTTCCATGGAAATTCTAACTTGGAATGCGGAAAATTATTTTTATACAGATGAATTTGAATAGAGGTTAAAGTATTTAATGAAGAGATAGTCACTGAACCTATTCAAAAAATATCTTTATTCGAGAATTTATTTATGATATTTATTTATAATTTAATGAAATCATTTTGTTTTTTATTTATGAAAAATGGATAGTAGTATCCTATATATCATTAATTTTTTTTGAGGATAAGTAAAATTACTCAACACATGATCTAGTGTTGGAGATTAAAATTCTATCTAAGAAGATTTATAAATAATATCTCTATGGATAAAATTATGTCACCTATATTAATAAAAATTATAACTTATAAATTATCTTTTAAGGAGAACCATGTTAAACATTGAATATGGTCATATTTGATAAAAAAACAATGATTTATCATGTCACTATCATCCCAAAAAATAAAATGATGTCGTTGAATACCACATCATTAAAGACCCTTAAACATTATCCATGATGTGTATTGAAATTTATCTAATTTTATTTTTCAAGTAAAGGATTCAAATATAAATTATTAATGATAGAATAAAAATATTCATTGATTAGATGATTACTCAACTATCTTTCCAAGAAATGAATAAGTTGGAATAAATACATATTGTAGAGATAAAAAATAATGGTGAAGAAATGTGTATGGGGAATATCTCAAATTTTAACATAAAAATGACAGAATTTTATGGTATGAGACTCACTTATGTGTACCATGTGATATTATGATAATGAAACAACTATATTCTGATGATCATTTCTCAGCATTCACTATCTAACTAAGGATAAAATTACATTTATAGACATATATATGATCTCTTATGGTGGAATAATTTAAATAATAATATTACTGAATATATATTTATGTCCATGTTATGGTTGAGTAACAAAATTCTAGGTGGATACAAAAACAATTACTCATACAGACAAGTAAATATTGGTAAATCAAAATGGATAATTTAATACGTCTACCAATGTACTATATGGTAAAAAAATTACATATAGGTCATGATGTATCATCGAATAAGGACATCATGTTAGATCATCATTAATGAATGATTCTCACTTAATCAACTTACGATGATATATTTAAGATAAGTTTTATCAGGAATCCCAGTACTGGTTTCATTTTTATGAGGTCTAGGTTTTACCTCTGAGTTTTAGAGGATCCATAAGAATGAATTGAAACAAGGGTAAACATTATAATAATATATCATTTTTAAAGAAATAGTATATATAAAAGGACTGATCATACTCTAGAAGAAATTACTTAATAAATATATATGTAATTTTATTAAGTGTCAGATTCAAAATATCCATTGATTATATTATTATACAATAAGATCTTCCCCATAATAATTTTTATGGATCCATATAATCTTAATATCAGATAAAATATTGAACTTCAACATATTGTAATGAATTGGTAGGATGGAATATATTTTCTCATAAAATAAAAAAGATATTAAATTGATTACCGACACAATTCAAGAATATATCAATGTATCTCATATTCAAAATATGATCATTTTTTACAATCATTGAAAACACCTATATTTTTTGAGATTATCAACAATGTAATCCATATATATCATCATATATGTGATTTATTAGGTTAGGGAGTAATGGAGTGTTATTTTGAAGGGACTTAAGGACAATTGAGAATTGTGATAGTGTTAGTGTTTTGGACTATAGACTTTTCCTTCCAATGAACAAGTATCCTTTTCATAGTGTGAACAACATATCTCTTCCTAGGAAGTACATGATGTATTTTTTAATTCTATATTGTCTAGAGGTTTTACAATTGGATAATTATATTTATTGTGAGGAGAATCTGGTAAAAATTATATTTCATAGAGATAACATACAATGAAACAAAACCAACCATTTTTTTCAATTTTCTAAGGATAAATTAAATGTTCGACATAATACCATAAGATTATGAGTAGTTGATATAAATAGTAATAGTCATCCATTTCTATTATATGGTTTTTATAAATATATAAGGACCTTTCCATAAAAAATATGTCAAATATATTATTCATATAACATCTAATTTGGATAAATTTTAAGAGAACTTTTAGTTTTGTGGTTTTATTAAAATTGGTTATCATCGTTACATAAATAAGTATTACATAACATAATGGTAACTATAATACTGATTTCCTCGCATTATGGAAATTTTAAAATAAAACAAGTTTTATTTTCATGGTATATCTTCACAATTTTAATTTTAACATCATATTTTCCCTAAATATCCTTCAAACCCTATGAAAAACTATTGAAAATGAGGCTCGATTAAAATAATATCATTATGGGACATATAGAAATAAATAAATAAAACCATTAGTCCATGAATACTCTTAAATGTTTTGTTATATTCATAAAATATAATGATCCACAAAATCTAATATTTTCTTACCCATGAAGAAAAATTCTCTTTTGAAATCATTTCTTAAAACACATCAAAATAATTATAAATGAAAAACAAAACACATAAATGTTTCTTTCCAATCATAAAAACTAATAAAAGGTTTTCATTTAACCTTTATAAATTACAATAAACTTCATTTTACACTTAATCTTGTTAACTTACAATACAAAATAAAAATATTTCCATGAAAACCCATAATAAGAATTGGAAAATCCTATAGGTAACATGGGAAATTATTTTCATATCACTATTCAAATTAATCTTTCAAATGGAGAAACCTTCCCATTAAATTACAATAATAAATTAGGGGAAACCTAATTGGTAAACTCTATACCTTTACCTAATTCCTTGTAGAGCTATATCGACCTCACCCATTATCATGACCTATATTGGGCTCAACCATCCCCATTAGTTACATGGTGATCACCCGTAATCATTTAAAAATCCCTATAATAATAAAATAATAATAATAAATGAAGTAATTAATTTCCATTATCATACTTATAAAATTAAACTTTACACCAATAAGAAGACATGTAAGGATATTGAAATATCCATTACATTTAAATCCCTTTTTAAAATAAAAAAGGGAATGCTATGTTATTATTGAAAAAATGAAATATTAAAAATAAGTCCATAAATAAAATAATGGTTATGTCAGAGTAAATATATATTGACATCATACATGTTAAAATAGAATATTCTCTTTTCTTTTTATCAAAATATTTAATAAAAAGTAGGTAAATTGATTCATTTTTAAAAGAATTGAATGAAAATAAAAATTTAAATAAATTATATTTTATAATTCATAATTTCTATATTAATACATCCTTAAAATTATTTTATTAATATGTACATGGTAGAAACTTATTTATAAAATATATCATTAAAACATTACAAATGATGTTTATAAGAGAAAGTGTCACTTACCTTGAGTTTGAATCATCTCATACATTATTAATCATCCTAAAAAAATAATATTAATTATTTTCTTTCATAATAAAGAATTCTAATTTTATTATTCCTGTTGTTTCATTAAATACCCTTTTATATAAAATTTCATAATTAATTAAGTTCACATTATATGTTTGGATGATAATCGGCACATATGTCTAACATCATATTGGTAAATATACTATAGTTAAAGGTGTTATTATTAAAATACCTATATAATATTAATCATGACATATTTATAATATGTTTCCATTAATTATAATTTTAAAACTATACATTTTATATGGATATTAAAAATTAATTATGTTATATTCATGGAGATGGTAGCCCACACGTACGAATAGGTAACGTTATCAATTTTCAAAGTGTATAAGGGAAAAGGGATAAATATCATTTTAACTTTCCATAATGATGATTATATAATAATTAAAGTATTACTCATTTTAATAAACTTATATATAGTATCCATGTATTGTGATTTTTAAAATAGAATCACGTTTTTTAGAGGTAGGAATTCACACATACGCAGGAAAGATGCTACCATATTTCAATAGATGGAATGATAAAGAAAAAAATTATATATTATCTTTAAAAAATTATAAATATATCCTGAATTAAATTTATACAAATTAATTCCATCTTTATTACCAATTGTGATACATAGAAATGGAAAATGAATTACAGTGGTTCATGAGCCATTAGTAATCCATTCACACAAATAATGGATTCATGCCCCATTTAAGGGAAGAGGGAGAAGGATATATGTTATTAAATTAAAATAAAAAAATATCTTTATATGTAAGATATTTTTTTTAAATATTTAAATATTATTTAATAATACTTGAACGACATATAAGAAGAAATTAAAATAATGTACTCTAGTAAGAACTGTACCCCTTCTTCTAAAAACCTCTTCAATTTAATACTTGAAGCCTTTCTAGGTTGGTTTTATAATAAAAATAAGGACTCAAATACATTTTTATGGATTTAAGGAAGGTATTTTTCTAGGTATTGGTTAAAAACAAATTATATTTACGTATTTTGATGATATGGGAGGCGTGTCCTTTTATAAGTTTGGGAGAAGAAAATCATGGAATTTTTAAAAGGAATAAAATATATTAATGTCTTACAAAATATAAATGGATCTATAACAAACCATTACCAAATAATAGATGATATAGGGTCTCAATTTGGTCATAAAATAAAATTTATAATAGTTTCTCATTCATTTTAACCTTATTCACTTCTTCTTTACAACACGATAAACATGTTTTAACCTTATCTTTGCCAATAGATTTTAACTATTTTTACAGTTCAATATAACAAAAAAAATAAGAACTATTTAATACCTAATATTAATTATAATGATTAAAAATATTTAATATATTTTTATCAAATTCAGTTCATATATGTGAAATAATTGAAATTATAAATAATCCCCAAAACATGAAAAGAAACTATTTTTCAGACATATTATTTTTTATGAAAAAATATATATATATATACAAAAATTATAGCATAAATTCATTTAAAAATATCATAATTAGATTGTTAATAATATAATATAACTAATTATTATTTAAATCAATTTTTATGAAAAACTAAAAAATTTAATTCTTAAAAGAAAAAAGATTTTTTAAGTAAAAAACCAGTATTTTCAATATTCATTGAAACGTCAAACGTTTCATGAAATTCAAAAAATTAATCTTGAGATTCTTTTGAAATTATGAATTAAAAGAATTGGTTTTTTTATAGGTTAAAATTATATATCTTATAAATAAATATTTTTATTAAAACCATATCATGAATGAAAATATTATTTGGTTAGAAATAAAACGTTTTCTTCTTTTATTGAATAATCTCCAAATATTTTTATAATAATTATAACTCTATAAAATATAATTAATCAAAATTAATAAGACCTGATAATTATTTATCTTATCATTACTTGTGTTTTTACATTCCTCCCCCATATTTTAAATTACTTCCTCACAATTGTATTCCTTAAATAAACTAGTGTGCATAATATTATTTAACAGAATATTTTGGATTCCATATGGCTTCTTTAATGATATAAATATTTCAAAAAACCTTAACCTGGTAAATATCATTATTCCATAACACTAACTCTCTCTGGAAATGAATATATACCCTGTGTTCCTCATATCAATTTTTTTATTCCGATAAAACTACTTCATGTGCCAAAACATGATATGCATCTAGTATATATTTTCATAATAAAAAAAAAGAAATATTTCTTTTACTAGAGAAAAAATTGAATTCTAGGCCACTTAATACACAAGTAATCAAATTTTTTTCACAAATTAAAATTGTACAATTAACTAAAATAATAAATTCCAATTTTTAATAAATTCATAACACTTTTCCATAGAGATTATTTAAGAAAAACATGATCACCTACATCTGAAGAAAGATATTTCCATTGCATATCAACAATAATATTTCTCATACCCTTTGTCACTCTCATGTGTTGTTTAATCATCTTCTCCTTATTGATGATTTATGCTACCAATTATGGTCACAATTTCTTTCTACCCCCAACTTTATTAGAAAAATATATAGTCTAACAAGTCTTTATCTACAATGCTTAAAAAAGAGTCATCTTTATACTAAAATAAAAAAATTTATTATGATAAACAAAAAAATGTTAGATATTGATCCAAATTACACTAACAATCTATTGATAAATCATTATATATATAATAAAAGGTCTGAAATTTTTTCTTTCAATTGTCCATTGGGTTGAGGTATAAATGTTTTAATAGATTTACATCACTACCCAATTCCATATAATGTCTTTTCTAAGAAGTATTATTAAACATTTTATTATAGTTAGATACAATATATTGAGGGTATCAAAGTAATACCATTATAATTTTCACATAAATTCATGAAATATTATCTAATGACATATTGTATAAAATGGGAATAAAATGAGTATATTTTGATTATGAATAAAAAATAACCCATAATGCATTATTAACTAAATATTTATTTAGAATTCCAAACCTGAAATCCACAGATATATTCTCTATTTTTTATTATAGCACTGAAAAATTCTGAATAACCCCTTTGGTAATTGTTATTAGCTTTAAGCTAACGACTAGTAAAACATTTTTTTTAAAGTCTGCAATACCCTTATTAATTTATTATTATAGAAAATTTTATTTAGGGTCTCAATATTGTTCTTACTACCCAGATGAATAAAAAATGGGGATATATTGGCCTCACTCAAAATTTCATTCATTATATGAGGGTCACATGAAATGCATAAACTATTTTTGAAAATTAAAACACCTTCATTTTCAATTTTAATTTTAGGGAACTCACCTTTTTAATGAATTCTACCTTTTACTATAAAACATTCCCTTCCATATGAGATTTTTTAATCTTTTATTACAATTGAAAAAATAGGGAGTTACATTATGTGAAATTTATTATAAAATATTCATAAAATATTTAACCAAAGGATCATATTATATTTGTTTCATAAATAATGATGAAATATCTTTCATAGTAAAAGCATAAACTTCTATATTTTCTATTACTTAATGGAAATGAATTATGGAGTCTTAATCCTTTTATCAATATAGTCTACTCTTTCATCTCATGTCAAAATCATTTTAAGGGAATATATACATCATGATTTTATTATCAACATATCTTTTACACATTACACATTACAAATAATGTCTCAAATTTATAAATCAAACACTACACTTATAATTCATGGTCATTTATATTATAATTTTGTTCATGAGGTTTTAATTGATATAAATAACAACAAATTACTTGATCATTTTTCATTAAACCACAACATGGTCCCTTATATTAAGAATCAATGTATAAAAAAAATCACCATTTCTGGATGAAAGGACCAAAACTGGATTATTTTCCAATATTATATTCAATTAATTGAAATATTCATCCAAATACATTTTCACGATAAACCAAACTCCTTTTCATTTTAACATATTAAGTGGGATAAACAATCATGTAATGATTTCAACAAACTATTAGTAATGGAATATTAATCCATGAGAAATAGGATTCTCAGTCATATTTTTAGATATTTTCCATTCATCAACCCCTTTAGTTTTAGTAAGAAAAACACTTTTTCAATAATTGTTTATGATATGTATACAGAATAAAATATTGTATCATAAAAAAATCACATTTAATAAAATTATATATAACTTCAATTCTTTCATGATTTTATAAAAAATCCTTAGATATTTTTCCTGAGGCTCTTAAATTTTAGAATATAAAAATATGACATTTAAAAAAACCAAAAGATTATCCAAATTTTCATGGAAAATATATTAGTATGTTCTATGAATATAGATAGGAAAATGATCAATACAAATTGAATAACCTGAAACTCATAATTCCCATATATAGTGTGAAATGTTTTCTTTGGGATTTCATCCTCATTCAACATCATTCGATGGTACCCATACCTGAGAGAAACATGTGAAAATATAGATCTCCCAATATATAATATAAAAAGTCATTAAGGGTGAATGAATCATTTTCCAAGAAACTTCTGAAACTAATTTTATTATTTTATAAGTCTTGAATAAACCATTCAATAAAGGGGTTTTAAAACTGGATTACCAATAATAATGTATCCAATAGTAAAAAAAACTTCTTAATAATGTATAATATTCGGTATATCATCATTGAAAACATATATATATTCTTTTACTACTGAGAAATCATTATTATGAATGGATCTATTATTTTTAACAACATAGTCAAGGTATAATTAATTTTCATGCATTAATAAATTCTCATATTCTTGAAATTATATCAAAGGTATGTAATTATTTTTGAATGTAAAACAATAAAAATTTAAGAAATTATATTCTTATGCTCTACAATCTATCTTAGCATGATAAATTTAAATTCAATCCATACCATAAACAAACAAAAATTATTAAATTGGAATACAACAATGTTTGTAGAAAAAATCATCCACATATGATAATAAGAAGGTAATTGTAAATAGAATTTACCTTAATACTACACCAATTTTTAGGAAAATATGATACGAATTCATTTCTTGAGGTGAAATCTTCATTTTAATAAAACATTTGATTGGAAATGGAAAAACTTTTAGACCTTTAATAAAGAATATATTATAATAATCTAAATAAACATGTAATTTACCTATTTACACTTCTTTTATGGACCAACATAAAATGAATTAGTTAAAAAGGATTTCAAAAAACCATTATTCTGGTATTTTGGTTATTTTCCATCATGAGTTATATTATTTAGACATGAATCCACATAATGACAAATCTCATTAAATTTAAAAAACCATACTACTAGCCTATTAGAACAGATCTTACCACTATTGGGATGTTTTTCATCGAAATCAAAGTGAATATTCCAATACATACCATATAAAAATCACTTACCATGTTTTATAAGACATTCCCCATGGTGATTTTTAACATATGTAACACAGAGTAAAAAAACATGATATTCTAACCTTAATAAATATTTGTTGTTTTATTCCCATTTTTCTATCTCCTATATCTCTATTATACATGTTTTCATAGAATACATGGTTATTAGAAAACCATATTTCTATGTTCTCATCATGGTTAACATGTTTCTTTTAGCAGTTAAATTCTCTTGATTCCAATTCCCTTCAACATATTATCTGTAATTCTATGTGAAACTGATTAATTTCTATATCAACATACTGAATATAATTAAGTGCATACCTAGAAAAAAGGGTGTTTTTTCTTAACAAATGGACAATGAATAATACTCCTTCCACATCAATTTCTAGAATTGATTTTACATCCCCATTCAAACAACCCTAGGAAAATAATTATCGAGGAAAATATTCGTAAATATATCACATTGAATGGAACCAATCACTTCTATTACCCTAGTATTCATAATAATTGACCACAATTGATTTTATTTACTAGCAAAATATAAAATAATTATAATTAAAAAATTTTATAGCTTTAATCCTTCATTTTGAAATCATAGAGTCAAAATATCCTTTGAATACTGGAAAAAGCTGTCACATAAAATTCTTCACTATTAAAATGTTCCAATTTTTCAGATTCGTTTTCTCTATATCATAGATACCACCACCATTTATATATCAGTTCAACTAATCCATCATATAAATAAACTTCTTAGTTCCAATTATAACTATTCATGGTTATTGATTTGGAAGGATATTGTCCTCTTGGTGCCTTCATACTTCACCTACCTTGTTTCCTCTATAGAAATCCATTATAATGATACACAATTTTGATGAAGAGAAATGGTAATATAAAAATTTTATGTCATAATATTTATAATATAGAATATCTTAAGGTTATTCATTTTCATTATCCTAACCTCTAAAATTCATTAAATCTTTTTTTGATACCAACTATAGAGAACAGACCATAAATAATCAGAAGAAAGGATTCTTTAGAAAAACATCCTTATATTACTATAGATATTTATTGATTATAGTCTTAGATAATTGGGTTATAACTCTAATATAAACAAATATTTCATCTAAAGTGGAAACTATAAGTCAATATCATTTTTTTCACAAAATATATCTTTCAAAATAAAATCAGTTTTTGTTTCATTATATATCATATTAATTTTAACCATAATTATATCTTTGTCCCTACATATCCTTAGTACCCAATAAAAACAGTTCAAATTTTGGTATAAGAATGAAAATATTAATAAGTCACATGTTAAAATAATTAAATAATTTAATTAGATGATGAATTCTCTTAAAAAAAATTCTTTTACAAAATATAAATTGGGCTGACATTAATCATTTTTATACCCAAGAAATCAAATTATTTTACCAAAAACATTTCTAAAACATTTCATAAGAAACATAAAAATAAAAATATAACTCAAAAATTTCTAATTAAATAAATATAAAATAAAAAAAACTATACATTTCAACCTTAAGAAATAACCTAAACATCCCATTAAACTTATCTTAATTTTAAAACCTTGGGAAATCATAAGATTTATATAAAAACATGTGGAAAAAATACGTAAATC
Source organism: Viscum album (assembly GCA_963277665.1). NCBI lineage: Eukaryota > Viridiplantae > Streptophyta > Magnoliopsida > Santalales > Viscaceae > Viscum > Viscum album. The sequence continues at coordinate 1,252,538,967 of OY728138.1, forward strand.
CTATTTCTAGCATTTGAAATTTGTCACGACCCATCCTTGGGATCCGTGCTATGACTACCCCAAGGTTGCCTTCCATAGGCCAGGAGCTGGTGACTAGCACCAAAGGCATAAATCCTAAAAAAAAGGGAAGGCATTGCCTTTGATAAATAACCAAAAACAACAGAGTACACAGCTAGATGTAAACACTAAGTGAATACTCTATAAAACAAAGTAGTGTTGAAAGTAAAAGGGGTTGTAAATACAAGCCCAACAGTAAAGTATAGGTACAATGGAAAACAAGTACAATTGAGAAATAGACAATAGCTGAAAGGGAAGCTCCTGGAACGTCCGCCGAGTATCCTACCTGAAGGGTACGTATAGATGTCCACCTCAGCACTCCATGTCTATCGGTCCACTCTGTGTACCATCTCATCGTGTGGTCTACCTCAGGGTACCATCTAGTCCTGGCTCTATCTCGGCCTCCGTCAACGCTATCTGTCATATGCATCCAACCCAACAAGTTGTGGGCATAGCCCGTGCAGGGGTGAGTATAACAAAACTCAGTAGGGACCCTTAGACCCCCGAAGGTCTCCCAGATTCCATGAAGGATAAACCACATAAGAAAGATACAGCCACGAAGTATCAACCAACCCTACTTAGGTATATATCCATGCATATAACTATGTTATAAATCTCTGTTTGGCTCCAACTCCTGAGCCCAAGCACAACCCAGTCCACACAGTAAGTAAATTCAATCACATCGATGATAATGATTGAAAGTCAACACTCATCTCACACAGGTATACATATTTTGTTTAGCGATAGAGATGATCAGATGTAGTCACTGATTCATCTAAGCTATTGGACCCACACAGGATACAAGACCAGCTAAGCTGTCAGACCCACACAGGATACAAGACCAGCTACTCTGTCGGACCCACACAGGATACAAGTACAGAGGTCGAAACTGTCGAACCCACATAGGATACAAGAATAGATACTTTGTCAAACCCACATAGGATACATGTACAGAGGTTGAAACTGTCAGACCCACATAGGATACAGGAACAGTACTCATCGTTGTCGATCCCATAGAGGATTTCGGTACAATTGACATCATCATCGAACCCACAAAGGATCCCAATACGGTAGTCATCGTAGTCGCAGCCAGCTCTAGGGTTCCCGCACACAGTACGCTTGATTCTAGGAGGGTCTGCTCCTCGAGAAAAGGGGTTGATAAATCCACTATCATGAATTCTAGAGTTTATGTATCCCAAAGTTCTGTCTCATCAAAAGAATCCCAACGCGGCGGATGAAACATCAATCGGATGTCCGGTATGAGAGTTATTGTGTTTTCTGTTCCAGGGACCCGGTTGGAATTACGCTCATTCCAAATGCGTCCATTTTTCAAAGTTGTCCAAAACTCACTTAGAGTATCGCAAAAGGACCATCTCATTGCAATGGTCCCAATGCTGCAGATGTCGCGTTGATTGGACATGCGGTCTAGAAATTATTTGCTTTTAAGTGAAATGGGCCCGGACCGTCAAGCCCAGTTGATGGAGGGTCGGACCGTCCTGGCTCGGTGGGTCCAACCCAGCTGGGGAGTCAGCCCAGCCCTGTAGGGCATAGCCTGGCTTGGCACTGTGGCCCGACCAGCTGGCCGAACAGAGCGGGGGGGGGGGGGGGTCCTTATAATGGCGGCACCGAGCTGCGCCGCCTCTCCAGTCTGGCAGGCCGAAACTGGCCAACTTTTCTTGCACGAGAAGCCCACTGTGCGAGATGCGGATCCTCCGTACACGGCACCCTTAGGAACTGCGGTTTCTTCCGCCCTGCTGGTAGGTGGCTGATCGGTTCACCCGCCGAAGAATCCCACCCAACGCGGGCCACGGTCCCTCCGCAGTGCGGTGCCTCATGGTTCCACGGTCTTCTGCCGGTCGGCCATAGCTGGCCGGTTCGTTCGGCAAGCAGCCCCCACAGCGGGCCATGGTCTTCCCATAGCACGACGCCAAGGGGGAGCCACGTTCCTCCATCCCGGCCAGCTATGGCCGGTCACTTCACTTCATCTGAGTGGCCCCTGATGCGGGTCGCGGTTCTTCTCTACGTGGCCGACGCACGACCACTGATTCTTCTATATGCCATGGCCCGTATGGTCATGGCCCCTTACTTCCTATGGCACAGTGTGACTGCACTGCACCCTACTGGTTCTACCACCATCAATCACTCATGAGAAACAAAGGAGGGTTGTCGGGCCATGTTTTTTCTACCCGTTCCATCCATGTAAGGTGGTAACAAGAAGACAACATGAAATCATATAAAAACGAGGAATGATGATTTAATTTAAACAAGACAAACCCCTACCTTGTATTTGGAATTGCACATCAATGAGTTGCGGAACGCGAGCATCGTGGTAGTCGTGCATTGTTCCGTCAACGTTGGAGAAATTCATCTCCGTAGGAAGCATCCTTTGTGGGTGGCATCTTTTCCATTGTCACGGAGGAATAGGAAGGAATACATGTCATCGTTCTTCAGTGGAATCGGCGTTCTTCGTCGTAGAGGACGTCGTTCTTCATGTTCTTTGTCAGAGTGGGTGAATCCTCCCAAAGCCTTTCCACCGAAAATGTTTCAAGGCATATGAAATTACAGACTCCCAGTATTATAATAATATTTCCATGCCTTTCAAAATATATCAAACACACAAACGATTAATTAAGTGATTCACTTCACTAATTTCCATGGGTTGGAAAAAATTTCAAAGGACTCATAAAATTAAAACATGGGTGAGTTGGAACTTTAATTGGAAGTCCAAAGGTTTTAGGGGATAAAGGGGGGTTAGGTGATCGTGTGGGCCCCACCACACAATATCCTACCATGAGAGGTTATGTGGGGTGTGGTCCCCACCTCCAACCTCCCTTTGGTGGATTTAACCACCACCATTATAAAATTTATATAACACATAAATTTTATTTAATTTATGAAGAATTCCAAAAATAAAAAACTTCTCCTCCTGACCAAACGCAACAATGGTAAAGGTTACCTTAGGAAAATACAGGTGCTGAGAGTTCATTGGTGGCCTCAGATTTCAATTCCATGCACCTGTTCAAAATATTGAAAAACCCGCACATACGTTTACTAAACGTACCCGAATAAAACATCAGAAATTGATTGTGGGAATATCGTGCCTCGGAATCAGGAGCCTTCAGAAACTGTGGACTTGTAAAATTCCATAGAATTTAAGAAACAAACTGCCAGGAAATTTTAGGGTCTTTACATTACCCCCACCTCAGGCCTTTATGTCCCTATAAAGCTACAACACATACTTGGGAAAAAAAATGTGGGTACTGAGCATGCATCTGAGCCTCCCTCTCCCAAGTGCTCTCCTGTAGGTTCCCGTGCTACCAGTGAATGTTCACTAGAGAAATCGACCATCTACGTAGGACCCACTCCTATTGATCCTCAACCTCCAATGGGACCTCCATTAATGTCACCCCGTCATCGATTGCCACCTCCCCATGGTCGATGATGTGTGTCATGTTGTGCACTTATATCATATGCTGAGATATATGAAAGACGACGTGCACCTGGTACAACTGAGGTAGAAGATCCATCTGGTAAGCCACCTCACCTACTCTGCTGAGGACATGGAGTGGCCTGATAGACCACGAAGATAACATGCCACCTCGGCCAAATCTCTGTAGACCCCATCGATTTGAGACCCGTTAGAAGACGTGGTAACCATCCTCGAACTCCAGTGGTCTCTGTATCTTATCGGCACAAGACTTCTGTCTGCTCTGTGCAGTCTTCATCCACTCATGGATTATCTGCACCATCTCCATCATAGCTTCAACCATCTCTGGTCCTACAAGTGTTGACTCCCCTCGATCAGTCCAGAACAGAGGTGATCTGCAAGGTCAGCCGTACAGTGCCTCGTAAGGTGCCATCCCGATGGTGGAGTGGTAGTTATTGTTGTAAGAAAACTCTACCAAGGGTAATTTATCCTTCCAGCAGCAAAAAAATCCGAGTAAACATGCATGGAGAATTTCCTCCAGAGTCTGAATGGTCCTCTCAGTCTGACCATCCGTCTAAGGGTGGAAGGTGGTGCTCAAGCGAAGCTGCATTCCAATAGCCTCCTGTAACCCCTTCCATAGCTGGGAAGTGAAACAATCTTCTAGATCGGAGATGATATTCGATGGATCACCATTAATCCGTACGATCATATAAATGTAGAGGTGTCCCAAGATCTCTACTGAGCCCTACTCTCTGGTCGGTAGGAAGTGGTCCGACTTGGTGAGTCGGTCTACGATCACCTAGATAGAGTCGTGTCCTCTAGATGTACATGAATTCCCCATCACGAAATCCATGGATATCCCATCCCACTTCCACTCGAGGACCTCTAAGGTTTGTACCAAGCCTGCTGGTACCTGGTGCTCCACCTTCACCTACTGACAAGTGAGGCATCATGAGACACACTATCCTACAATGTTCCCCTTCCCCGGAATATAGACTATCCCAAAGTCATAGTCCTAGAGGAACTCGAGCCATCGTCGTTGTCTTAGGTTCAGGTACTTCTGCGAGAAGATGTGCCTGAGACTCTAGTGGTTAGAGTAGACTATAAAACGCTCACCCATAAGATAGTTCTGCCACATATTCAAGTCAAAGACCACTACTGCTAACTCCAGGTCATGGGTAGCGTAGTTCTACTCGTGTTGTCTCAGTTGTCGTGAACTATAGGCAATCACTACTCGATCCTACATCAGGACACACCCGAGTCCAGTCCCAGATGCATCATATTAAACTACGCACCCAAAGCCCTCCTTTGGTAGCCTCAAGATGGGCGCACTAGTAGACCTCTGCCTCGGCTCTGGAAAGCTTTGCTGGCATCTCTCCGACCACATGGAGGGTTGCCCCCTTTTTTTCCAAAGCTGATAGTGGTGCTGCAACTCTGGAGGAGTCTGGCACCAAGGTAAGTCTGGTCGACTAGTGAGTGTTCAGCCACACCCTCTTATGCATGATTCCATCCTGTACTACCTAGGTTTTCCTTTTCACCAACCAAGGAAAACCCCATCCCAATTGATGACCTCACCTGTTTTTATAATCCCAAATATGATTTCACATACTTTGATAATCCCAAATAATGTTTATCTATATATTAATTCTTTCAATCTATGACAGTCTATTATTGAGTTGATAATTATATTAAAATAATATTTGAAATATGTTAATCAATGTTTATCTATGTTTATATGAGTTTTGAATTAATTCTAACTCAATCGGATATGTTTTTCATAAAGTAGACAAGTGTTAAGTTACCGGTACTTAGTCTACGGATAGACATAGTCACTGATAAGATAAGGTCACAGATACGAAGAGCTACCAATATGTATAAGTCCACCAGTAAGCACATAACTCTGACAGATCAAGTCTACTGATATAGATAGGTACCGACAAAGGCAGAGTTACCGGTATGAATAAGTCTATCGATACTTATATCACTGGTACAGAAGTGAAGCTACCGATATAGATAGTCTCTAATACATCAAGCTACGGATACAAGCTACTGATACACCAGAGTTACCGATAACATTAGTATACCGATATATGAACCAGTCTACTGCTATGAAGCTACCGATACAAAAAAACTACCAATAGAATCAATGTCAACTGATAGATGAAGTCACTGATATATAGAGCTAATGATACACAGAGTAACAGTTACCGATATAAGGGGATACCGATTCACAAGCTACCGATACAAGGGGATACCGGTACAAGATCAAAGAGCTACTGATAAGAGCTCACTTCTTTATAAAGACCACTATTTCACATCTACCAACAAAAGCCTACTGACTGACCAGTCAAACTCTATACTCTCAATGTTATTTATTTATTAATGAAATGGTAATATTTGATGCAATTAATGTCATTTAATGATAGTTTTTGGCATGTCAGGGAACCGTACCTAGAACCCATGGATAGGAAAGCATTCCCATTGTCAGAGTTGAAAGCTATAAAAGGAATTACAAATACTAGGCACAAAAAGTGGTGCAAAGAGTGTAGAAAAGTATATGCACGAAGAGTACATACAATGGAAAAAACGAATGCTGAAAGGTGGTGTATACAAAAAAGCCTACTTCCATACACGAAGATCACTGAGCATACACGATGTCATTCTTCCTGAAATAGAAACACAAGATACACCTTACTGAAATAGTGAATAACTACAATGAAATCTCTTCATGCAGTTAAGCTGTTCAAACTGAACTTGAAGAAAATAACACTCTGTTTTTCAGACAAAAACGAGAGAAGGACTCAGTGCTTTATTTACATCAATCCAAGGAGTCTAGATCTTCACTCGCAACACATAGAGCACTCTAAACTCATATCTATATATTTAGCTCTATTGTTTTTACTCATTTAATTCTTGAGCAGTGTATTTGTATACTGACTCATGTACTAAACTAGAGGATACTAAATCCTCACTCCAAACTTCTTACACATTACTATATCCAACTGTGAAATGTGGAATAGGTCAAGTGTGACCTGGAAAACTTGTGTGTGCTATTTCTTTAATTTGTTTCCCACTTATAACTGTGTTAGAGGTCTTAGGACCCGGACAGTCTCTTGTACTTTTGTTTACCCCGATCTAGGGTGTGGATCAAATTTATATAAATTGTTTGAGATGACTAAGTATCGGCTTGAGACTGAACCTCTTGGTTATATCTGCTGTGCATCCTTGATTTAGTTTGATGTATACTATATATGTTTTATATTCCACAACTAATTACATTTAAATACAATTTGTTTTAAAGATACTTTGATAGTTAAATTAGAAAGTGTTTATACTTATTGTGAACCAGTAAGTTATTTTCAAAAGAAAATAAAATCTCCTGATTAAATTAACTGAGATAAAATCAATCTTCGAGAAACTAATTGAAATCTTACAATCTGTATAAATTCACTACAATTTAACTTAATTTTTATATTGGGGTATTTTTAGTAGAAATATTTTTTTAAAGAAATTTTAATTGGAACTCAATTCAACCCCCCCCCCCTCTTGAGTGTCCACTCCGACCAACATTTGGTATCAGAGGAAGTTTTTAAAAATACATGTTTTTAAAAATACTTTGTTTTTCAACTCTGATTTTAGTTGTTATTAAAGATTTTGAATTTCTATTAATTCTAAATTTTAAATCCTTAAGTATATTTTGCTAAAATCTAGCTATGGACAATAGACTAGAAGGTGATGATACCAACCGACCACCTTTCTTTAATGGTAGAAATTATTCCCAGTGGAAGATTAAAATGAAAATTTATTTAGAAATTATGGGATTTGATATCTGGAATACTATAGAAACTCAATATGAAATTCCAGAAATATATAGAACTACTTGGGATGAACTTTCTAAAATAACTTAAAATAATATTTGTAAAGCAATGAATTCCTTGTATTGTGCCCTAGGAGATGAGTAATTTAATAGAATATCTGCTTGTAAAACTACTTATGAAATCTTGGACAGTTTTTCTATTTCCCATGAGGGAACAACCAATGTAAAAGAAATGAGTCTGAATACCTATAATATTAAATATGGTAATTTTAAAATGAAGCCCGATGAGCCTATTTATGACATGTATCTTAGGTTCAATGAGATTTTCAACACCATGAGATCTCATGGAAAGGTTTTTCTAGCAAAGGAACAAATTATAATGATATTAAGATGTCTGTCAGAAAGATGGAGAGGCACATCTGTTTCAATTATAGAATCATGTGACATCATAAAACTACCTGTTAAAGAATTAATAGGTAAGATTATGATGTATGAGGAAGAAATAAAGGTGAATAAAGAAGAAGATAAGGAACTTAAAAGGAATTCAGTAGAATTTATGTCTACTGCCTCAATGAGCAAGGACCTAGAGAAAGTCCACATACCGACTGAAAGATCAAAAAGTGAAAGTTCATACTCTGAAAGTGATGCTGAGATGGCTCAAATAGCCAGGAGATTTAAGAAATTCTATAGGAAGAAGAAATTATTCAGAAAATAAAATTACAAAGGAAAATATGACAACAAAGGTCATTGGAAAAAGGATTGGAAGAAAACTGATAAGGGTGATGAAGTTATCTTCTATGAATGTAATAGAAAAGATAACATTAAAGATGACTATCCAAAATTAAAGTTCAAGAAGAAACATGACTACAAGGAAAATAAGTACAAGAAAACTATGAAAGCTACCTGGAGTGCTTCAGAAGACAGCACAGGTGAATCTGAAGGTTCTGACTCTTAAAAGAATCGAGCTAACATGTGATTTATGACAAACACATCTTAGGTAACACTGGACCCTCATACATTAAATTGATACTATACTGGAGTTGATTCTGATTCTAAATCTGAAAATAGGTCTAGTGAAGAATTCTTTGAATATTGTAATATTCTATAAGAAAACTGTAATGAACTTAAGGACATGTACAAAGCCTTAAAGAAACAACATGCTTTATTTAGCACTGTTAATTTTTCCCTCGATATAGAGAAAGACAAGAATGCTCAATTGTTGAGGAAAAATACTGAACTGAAAATGTCTAATGAGCAACTGAGAAAGGAATTAGAAAAATTCACAAATGTAAATAAAAATATTACTCAAATTCTAGGTAAACAAGTGGCACTAAATCACACTACTAGAATAGGCTATTAGCCTGGACAGAGACAATTTACTAAAACTAGATACATTTCCAAATCTGAACAAAATGCTTTCAGTTTTAATTCTGGATATTTGTATGCTTTAACTAGTTATTCATGTGGTTATACATCAAATAGAGTTTAACTTTAAAAATATTTTGATTCTGTAAATTATATGAAACCCATAAGACAAATCTGGGTACCTAAAGCTTTGATTGCTAACCTATCTGGACCCAAGAAGATATGGGTACCAAAATAATTTTCCATCTAAACGTGTTTTGTAGGAAACTTTCTTAAAGAGTTATCATAAGAAGGTATGGTACTGGGAAAATGGATGTTCAAGACACATGACTTGAGATTACTCATGATTTAAGAGTTTAATCAAAGTTGATAGAGGCCATGTCTCCTTTGATGATAATTCTAAAGGAAATATCATAGGCCTAGGCCAAATTAGTAACACTAACTCAGTTTTAATTTCCAATGTGTTATTTGTTGATAGACTCAAATAAAATCTGTTACGTATTTCTCCATTATGTGATGATAGTTTCAATGTTATTCTTGAAAATGTTTCTTGTAATGTTTTTATCTCTAAAAATGTTTTAGTATTTTATGTATTGAGAAATTAAAATGTTTATGCTGTTGATTTGAATTCATTAGCCAAGCAAAATGTTACTTGTTTACATGATTTTCATAAAGAATCATGGCTTTGGCACAGAAGAATAGGACACTGCAACATTTATTCACTTAGAAAATTGACTAGGAAGAACTTATTTAGAGACCTTCCCAAACTTGAATTTATAGCTGACAAAGTTTGTAATCCCTGTCAAAAGGGAAAGAAACATAAATTTTCTTTTAAATCAACGAAAGAAGTTTAAACTTCTCAACCTTTCGAGTTGGTTCAAATGGATTTGTTTGGACCTTCTATAGATTCTAGATTAAATGGGAAGCACTATGTCCATGTCATAGTAGATGACATTTCTAGATATACTTTTGTATACTTTTTAGCTCTCAAAATTGAAGCTTGTCCTTTTTTTTCAAATACTCCAAGTCTGTAGAGTACCTCAGTGGACTTAAGATTCAAACACTAAGAAGTTATCATGGTCGTGAGTTTGAAAATCATGAGTTTGAATCTTACTGCTCACGTAATGGATATATACATAACTTCTCTTCCCTAGAACACCTCAGCATAATGGTGTAGTAAAAAGATGAAATCAAACCCTACAAGAAATTGAAAGAACTATGCTTAATGAGTATGACCTAACTATTAATTTTTGTGTTGAAGCTGTGAATACAGCTTGTTGTATTATAAATAGAGTCTTGATTAGACCTGTTCTTAAGAATACCCCTTATGAACTGTGTAATAATAGAAACCCAAAGTTAGTTACTTCAGAGTCTTCAGCTACAAAGTCTTTATCCTCAATACCAAGGATAATCTTGACAAGTTTTCTTCCAAAAGTGATGAAGGAATTTTTCTTGGTTATTATTTAACTAGAAAAGCCTAGAGAGTGTTCAATAAAAGAACCAAATTTGTGGAAGAATCTGTTCAAATCAAGTTTGATGAAACTGATCCAGATGAACCTAAGCCTTCTCTTGAAAATCTTGAAGAAGATTTGACTATTCTGGACCTTAATAATAAAACTAAATAACGTTCTATAAAAACATCCAGTTCTGGACATATTCCAGAATCATCTTCTATAGAACCCGAACTTAGAGAAGATCCTGAAATTTCAAGTCCTACCTTTACTAGATCAACTAGGATTCTAAAGAATCATCCTTTGGATGATATTGTTGGTAATCATGATAGAGGGGAATAAACTAGAGCTTCTCTAAGAAACCAGGTTGAACATCAAGCCTTTCTTTCACATCTGGTACCTAAAAATATCAATGAGGCAATAAATGATGAATTATGGGTAATGTCTATGCAAGAATAGGTAAATCAATTTGAACGAAATAGTTTCTGGGAATTAGTTGACAAACCCAAGGACACTTTGACAATAGACACTAAATGGGTTTTTAGAAATAAATTTTATGAGTCTGGAAATATAGTTAGAAACAAAGCTAGGTTAGTTGCACAAGGATATAGTCAAGAGGAACGTATAGATTATGAGGAAACCTTTTCACCTGTAGCTAGATTAGAATCCATTAGGATTCTACTTGCCTATGCTGCTCATCTGAATTTAAAGTTATATCAAATGGATGTTAAAAGTTATTTTCTAAATGGTTTTATAACTGAAGATTTTTTTGTTAAAAAACCACCTGGATTTAATAATCCCCATTTTCCAAATCATGTTTTCAAGCTATCCAAAGATTTATATGGTTTGAAACAAGCTCTAAGAGCTTGGTATTATAGACATAGAAATTTTTTATTTCAAAAAGTTTTACTAAAGGGATTGCTGATCCAACTCTTTTTATTAAAATAATTTTAAAAGATGTTTTAATAGTACAAATCTATGTTGATGACACTATTTTTGGATCTTCTAAACATTAATTATGTACTGATTTTTAAAAATAGTATGAAAAATGAATTTGAAATGAGTTTAATGGGAGAACTCAAATATTTTCTTAGATTTCATGTTTTTTAAAATGAAAATGGTATTATTTTGAATTAAAGTAAATATACAAAGGATATTTTAAAATGTTTTGGTTTGGATGGTATTAAGGAAAGTGATACACCTATGAGTACTGTTTGTAAATTGGATGCAGATGAAACTGGGAAACCTGTGGATCAAACCAATTACAGAGGTATGATTGGAAGCTTACTTTACCTTACTGCTAGCCGACCAGATATTATGTTTAGTGTTTTTATGTGTGCAAGATTTCAAGCTAATAAAAAATAATCTCATTTACGTGCAGTTAATAGAATTTTTAAGTACCTTAAACACACTGTAAATTTAGGTTTGTTTTACCCAAAAAGACAATCTTTTGAATTAATAAGTTATTTAGATGTTGACTTTGCTAGTTGGAAGTTGGATAGAAAAATCACATCTGGAACATGTCATTTTCTAGGTCAGTCCTTAGTATCTTGGTGTAGTAAAAAGAAGAATTATGTAGCTTTTTCTACTGCCGAAGCAGAGTATATAGCTGCTGGTAGTTGATGTGCACAAATTATTTGGATGAAACACACTCTTTTGGACTATGGATATGATTTTAAGCATGTTTCAATTAACTGTGATAATACTACTGCAATTAACATTTCAAAGAACCATGTATCTCACTCTAGAACCAAACACGTTGATGTGAGGCACCATTTCTTAAGAGATAATTACCAAAAAGGTGATATTACTCTTGAATTTATTGGTACTGAACATCAATTAGCTGACATTTTCACCAAACCTTTATGTTTGGATAGGTTAAGTTACATTAGACCGGAGTTAGGAATGATTAACCTTGATCGGTGAAAACCTCACTGATGTGAATAACTTACCGATGTGAAAACCTCACTGATGTGAAAACCTCACCGATGTGAAAACCTCACCGATGTGAAAACCTCCCCGATGTCAAAACCGCACCGATGTGAAAACCTCACCGATGAGAAATCCTCACCCATGTCAAACCTCACCGACGTAAATCCTCACTGATGGACCGCACTAATACGAATTCTCACTTATAAACCCTAATGATGTGTTTTTTTAAACTTCTGTCTGCCTCCAGAATATGTATGGTTTTATATTTACTTATTATATTTTAATTACTTATTTTATAATTCCTAAATGATAAAACTAATTTTTCATCCCTTTTTTATCCACATCAAACCCGTTGCTCTCAAGACTTAGCTCCCGAATCTCTTGAATACCCGAATTTTCTCGAACCAGAAATGGAAAAAATCAAAATTCCCTCTGTCAAAGATGATGTTGATAAGACTAATGCGAATAAGCAGAAGATTGATCAAGAAGGAAGTAGTAGTGTCATAAGAATTAGGTCAGGAGGGAAACTAGTAAAGCCAAATTTACAAAATAGAGCTATTGTAATCGAGAAAAAGCAGTGTGCGGATTGGATGATGTCTAGTAGCTCGCTAGTCCTCGAGGTACTGGAAGATCAAAAGTGGGTAGAATGCTTCTCAAATAATAATAGCCACTACTATCTGAAGCTAGTAAAACAGTTTTACGAGTTTGTGATTGTTGAGAAATCAGAAGATGAGAAATAGTGATTTATTTTTTGAATGGAAAAGAAATGTCTTTTTCATCTGCTGAGTGGGCTGAGTATTTGAGAGTACCACATGAAGGAGTTTGTGGTTACACATCGAAGACAATACCACCTACAAGTGATATATTTGACTATGAGACTGCCTTAGAGGAGCTCACGGGTAGTGGTAAGCAAAAACAGGTGGTAGATGCTGAAATGGATATAGAGAATAGATTGATGTTCAAATTTGATCATCATGTCTTAATTCCAAGAATATGGGACTTTGAAAACGTAAGATATCAAGATATCTATCTCCTACATCTCTTGAGACATTGTGTGAAATTGAATCTATGCAGATTACTAATGTTTCAAATGGAGGACATGATCAGGCCAAAATCAAAAACCAATGCATGATTCTTTGCCAAGTTGATCTTAGTAATGATCAAAGTGAAAGGAGTAGCTAAGTCTCAAGATGAGACAATGGTAGTAAGGAATAATTTTTGTATCACAAACATAGTTTGAAAATACATGAGGATAAATTTGAATCCATGGAGAAGAGAGTGGGTTAATGATGATAAGAAGGTTTATGATAAATTCAATCCTATGATTCATCCTTCAAGGACTAAGGATGTAAGGGATCTAGGTCTAGGATATGATGAAGAAGAACCTGAGTACAGTGATTAGACTGATGAAGAAGAGACTTCTTTGGATTATGGAAGGGATCCGGACATGCCTCCAATTCCTGCTGCTGTAATTGTATCTTCAGCAAAGGGAAATTTATTAGAAGAAGAAACTCCTGCTAATGAGGAAGACCAGCCAGTTCCTGGGAATAAAGAAGAAAAGGAGATTGAATCTGAAGCCTCTGATTCTACTTACTTAAGTCTGATTCCATTGATTGGATGATCAGTTATGGTTTTTAAAAATGTAGTGGGAGTGATGAAAGGGACTATGCCTAATCCAGAGGAGCCTCTTGTTGTTGCAGAGATGGAGTTGATTGTAGAAGATTCCTCTAAATAAGAAAGACCTGCTGAGAATGCTATTGTTGTACAAGAAAATACACCAGTTGAGGAGGAGAATCAAACCAGGTTTGGCAGTGTGTCAGTGGTTGTTGAAATTATGGATTGGGAAGAAGACCTAGGTTATGTGGTTTGTGGATTTCACTATCCCGATTATGATAATTAGTCATCCCTCAAAATACCAAAATTCAATTAAGATATTCAGACTTAGTTGTTATCTGAAGATGTTGTCAGAATGCATGATATGGAAAAGCTCAAATCTGATATCAAAATCAGTTTTGTGGAAGAAATAAGGAAAATGAAAGCTTCATCGGTGTCAACAATTCAATCGATTATGAATGACTCAGTGACCTGCATAGTATGTGAAAGAGCACCTGTTGTGGTTTCACCTACTGATATGATCACCAAGGCTGATCTTGAATCCCTAAATAATGAGCTGAAAGAGTATTTTAGTGCCTCAGTTGCTGAGTTAAAGCAATGTTTTGTTGAAGAGATGAAAAATTTGGAAAATTCCATTGAACTCTCCCTTCGCTGTAATGTCTATACCTTTGTAGCAGTGATAGTGGATGAAGTTACATCTTTCTGGACTGAAGTATCTAGACTAGAAGAGGATATTGAAGTTCTAAAGAAGTCTGTTATCTCGTTAGAATCTTATATTAGTTCAAGATCTCAAGAAAATAAGGACTTAACTTATGTCAAAAGTTTTGTGAGCCAGACAGTATCAGTCTTTTAAGGTTTTAAAATCTCCATGAAAGATCATGTTAACACCTAGGATTACCAAGTGAAAAATATTATTAGTGGGTTGACCAAAAACATCAAGGAAACAGTAATTTTATCAGTTTGTTCTATTCCTTCTAGAACTTCAGTGGATTTGGATCAGTTTAGAGTTTCGATGAAGGAGGAGCTTGGTTCAGCATCAACCAGTGGCTCTATGGACTCATACGATATCACCAAAGTGGTCACTTATATTATATATTCAGCTATAGAAATAATGAAGATAGTCCAAGACTATATGAGAGAAGATTCTTCCTCTCAAAAATAAGTAAAAGACCGGTCAATTATTATTTCCAAAGGGTTTACACCAAGCATCAACTCAATAATCACTTGAAACTTCTATTAGAAAACATGAAGTTACCTCCTACTAATCAAGCCTTCAGAGATCAAGTTAGTAAGCTAAGAGAACTGACTCCAGCCTTGAAAAAATTCATGGAGAACTAGGATGATTTCATATCTTCTATGGAGAGAGGAGGATGAATAATTATGGATTTCAGAAATTTTTTGTTTCCCTTCTTGTATGTCGATGCTAGAACAATGATTATACCTCCAGATTTACCTGACTCTACCTCTACTTCTTCTCCTGTTTAGATGAATCCATCCTAAGCCATCTGAAGCCTTACTCTAATGATCACTCAATGAACTACTCAGTACAGGCCATGAATAGTTTCATGGGATCAACCTCTTGTGATCATTTCTGGAATTCATAATCCTTCACCTGCATCCACACAGTCTGAAACCTCTTCTGACCCCAAAGTAAAATATCACATAGAGTATGTGGATTGAATAGGTGTCTAAGATATTTGATAGAAATCCCTTGTATTTTGTTCTATTTCCTTGTACCTTTTTTCAACATGAAATACAAATTGTTTTCCTTTCTTTCCCATTTTGTTCCCTTTCTCTTTGTTGTTTCCCAATTTTTGATTATCGCAAAGGGGGAGAAGTATTATACGGAAACATATCCGGGCATACTAACTTTTATGAAAAAGGGGGAGAAATATTATTTAAGGGAGAGCTATTATGCTTTGTACCTTTAATACAATTTCATTTAATTCTACCTATGGTACATTAAATATTTCACATCTTATATTATTTTCTGTAATACAATTGACTTTAATGATATATCCTCTGATACATTAAGGATTTTTTTGAGACTATATTATCATAAGTTGTGATTATCAAAAAGGGGGAGATTTTTGACCTCACCTGTTTTGATAATCCCAATTATGCTTTCACATACTTTGATAATCCCAAATAATATTTATCTATATATTAATTCTTTGAATCTATGACAGTCTATTATCGAGTTGATAATTATATTAAAATAATCATTGAAAGATTTTAATCAATGTTTATCTATTTTTATACGAGTTTTGAATTAATTCTAACTCAATTGGATATTTTTTTTCATAAAGCAGACAAGTGTTAAGTTACCGGTACTTATTCTTCTGATAGACATAGTCACCGATAATCTAAGGTCACCTATACGTAGAGCTATTGATATGTATAAGTCCACTGGTAAGCACATACCTATGACATATAAAGTCTACCGATACAGACAGCTACCGAAAGAAGAAGAGTTATCAGTATGAATAAGTCTACCTATACTTATATCACTGGTACAAAAGCGAAGCTACCGATACAGATAGTCACTAATACATCAAGCTACTGATACCAGCTACTGATACCCTAGAGTTACCGATAGAATAACTCTACTGATATATGAACAAGTCAACCACTATAAAGCTACCAATACAAAACAAGCTATCGATAGAAGCAAAGTCTACCGATAGATGAAGTCAGCGATAAATAGAGCTACTAATACACAGAGTAACAGTTACCGATACAAGGAGCTACTGATGTACATGCTACCGATACAAGGAGCAACTGGTACAAGATCAAAGAGATGCTGATAGGATCTCACTTCTTTACAAAGACCACAATTACACATCTACCAACAGAAGGCTACTAACTGACCAATCAAACTCTATACTCTCAATATTATTTATTTATTAATGCAACGGTAATATTTGATGCAATTAATGTTATTTAATGATAGTTGTGGGCATGTCAGGGAACCATACCTAGTAACCCTGAAAAGGTAATCATTCCCATTGCCAGAGCTGAAATCTATAAAAGGAAGGACAAAGACCAGGCACACAAAGAGATGTAAAGAGTGTAGAAAAGTAGTTTCACGAAGATTACATACAACGGGAAAAACTGATGTTGAATGGTTGTGCATTCAAAAAACCCTACTTCCATAATTAAAGATCACTGAGCATACATGAATCCATTCTTCCTGAAGGAGAAACACAAGATGCACTGTAACACCCGAGACTTTTATATTATATAAATCATCAAAGGAATCTTTTTCTACACAACACTTGTTTGGCTTGCTTTACACGCAATCGCGACCTTCCTCGATAGCTTGCGTCGTACGCAATACCGAGTTTCACTAAACAACAATATGCTATTAAAACTAGCCGTTATGAATATTAATAACCACTTTTTGAAATTTTATAAATTTTATTTTTCAAAATGGACTTCATTTTTGGACTCAGAATATCGAAATTAGCCTAGGGTGAAATTTTGGTATTTTTCTGAAAACTTTCAATTTTTGATGAATAGTGAAACCACTAAGTGGTAGGTTAAAAACTGAATTTTGCATAAAAATTAATTTTACCGCTTCTGTGAATGGAATTTCGAAAATCCGAGAGACACGGTTAATATCAAGGACTAAAATGTGGTTCAATGAGATGAAAATAATTTTTTGGTGAATAGTAACTTTTTACTATTTTTACCGTGGTTAATAGTAAATAGGGTAACTAAGGGTAAATATGATATCCATATTACCCTAACACATGTCCTAATTCTATTGGAAAAGTGTAATTCGACCAAAAACAAACTTAGGAATAAAATATGACCATTTAGGCCCACTTGGATTAGATTAGGACATTTATTATTAATTTATTTAAAGAAGGGTTAAAATAGTTAAATTTAAAGTTTAATAAGTAAATCATTTTTAATATGGGGTTATACATAAGATAAATTCGATTGTAAATATTCATTAGAAAGCTAAAACGATTTCCTACATGATGGTATTTTATTTGTAATTTTTAGACATCAAATAATTTAATTTATTTATGACACAAAGATGATGCAGTAATTATCTTATTAATGAAAATTGATAATATAAATACCAAAATAAATGTAATTTGAGACTTTTTATGAATTCCACTAATTTTATAGGTTACTATGATATATTAATGTTGATTTAATCAACTTGGTTCGAACATATAATTCTGTTATGACTTTCACAAAAATCATATATCAAATAGTGTCAAAATTGACACAAAATAGTTTTTAAATCAAATATTATATTATTAATTGTTATTTTAATCCTAAAAATCTAAGGTTCGGCCAAATGACTTAGATAAGGATATATATATTAATAATAAACAATTTGGGGTTCTTTTGGCATGTTATAGTAAGTTTATTAACCATATAGTGAAAGAAAACAAAAAGACATGGTAAAAGTTAAATTATTTAACTTAGAGTTAAATCTAATTGATAAGGTTAAAATAATACCCTAAACTTGTCTAAATCCTATTGGTTGATAGGATTTCGGCCCATCCCCACCTTATCTTCGAAATAAGACCCTTTGGAGCCATTATAAACCGATTTTGACTTTAATATAAAATAATATTTTGAGATATTCCTAAGGTGCCCCTCTCCTCCCTTATAAAAGGGCACCTCCTCCCCCTCCTCCTCACACCAATTTGATCACTCAAGCTCGGCCAACCCCTGCCATTTTCCCTTCTCCACTTCCCTGGAATAATCCTAGAGGTCTTGGTCCTCTCCAAAGACCAATCTTAGTTCCTTAAGTGGAGGATTCAAAAAGGCGTTCCAAAGAAGAGGTAATATCCATTACCGATCTTTTCAATTTCTTTCTTCTTCAACTTCTTCTTCTTTAGTTGTTTCATGATAAAGTAATAACATCAGTATTACTTACATACTGATATGTTATTATAAATATGAAACAACCCTAATTCACCTTCTATCCATCCTACGGAAAAATGAAATCACCGCGCGTGCGTACGTACGGAATACCGTCTCCACGCCGTGGTGTAATCTATTTTCCACCATCACCTTACAAGGATGGGTATAATGGTGTAATCAGTAACTATATATGATTATTATTAAGTAATATTGATACTGAAATAATATATATATACTCCAATACAATTCCACGATCATAGGAACGATATCATCACTCGTGCATACGTACGGAATACCGTCTCCACGATGTGATGCGACTCGTTCTACATGATCTTCATTTCATAATGATTATATAAATGAATTGAATGAATGAATATGGTATATACTACACTAATACCATTCTGGAAATGAATTATCTATAACCTAAAGATAAGAATAAGAATTTATTCGACAAAACACGCATAAGAACAAAAAGTTATAAAGACCCGAGTAACAAGTAACAATGAAATATTACTAACAAGAAGCTAATAATATGACCATATATGATCTCATATAAATATGTATGATTCTGGAATAAGTCAATAACATTATTTAAACCATTATACAGGAGCTTCGGACACGAACAAAGCAAATCGTACCTAAGGTAAGGGAAATATCACAATCTCATTTTTATCCGAGATTGTTTATTCGTAAGTATTTACTGGGGTGTATTTTATCATCCACATCCATGTTCCCTAAATATGTAATATTCTTTCCATCCACTTGAAATAGTTTAAATCCAATTTTACCCTTAGGTGAGTTTTTAGTAAAGAATATGAAAGGAATCTTTTGTCGTTTTTCCGTACGAGGTACTTTTTGACTTTTCCGACAAAAGTACGAAGAATGTTTTTTTTAACTTATACGGCATGAATGGATTTTTAAAACATTAATTCAAAGAAGCTTCCTTTACAAGTTTTCAAGTTTATTTTTAATCAACTTCTTTTATTTTAAAGTTGTATGACATGTTATGAAAGGAAAAATGTTTTTGAAGAAGAAAGGATATTTTCCTCAAGAATTCAATTCAAGTGTTTTATCAAAATTATTTTCCATCTAAGATAATAAAGGGTTCTGTTTCTATCCATATTTTTACATTGGTTTGACTATGTTGTGATGGAATTATGTTTATGAATTCCTTTATCATATATGAATTGATTTATGATGTCACGATGTTTCAAGAATCCCATTTTTGTTATATGTGTTATGCGATGATGTATGTTTTATGATTATGTGGCACACATAAGAAAGGATTAATTATAAGATGGGTGGGACCTATATCTCCCTCCAATGCATTGGGTAATGATTTTATATCTCATGAGATAGACATGGCTGGAACGGAAGGTTATTTCGGTTCAGTGATACAGGACTGAAACGAGGAGTGAACTCGGTTCAGAAAGGGACTTTGTCCACTAAGATAGTCTTGGCAATGAGTCATGACTAACAAGAAATGATTTTCCATGATTATGTGTGCATGCCACAAAGATTCAAGTTTTATGTTATGATTATGGGGATCTCATTTTCACTTCTATGATTTATTCCATGTTAAGATATTATGATCTCTTTTGCAGGTTTTAATTTTCAAAAAGATATGATATGATTTTTATTTCCTTTATTTGCCCTTGCTGAGCATTTGAGCTCACCCTTTTATGTTTTCTTTTCCCCAGGACAGGAAGATGGATATTAAGTAGAATATGCAAAAAGGGACCCTAGATATGATGAAATAAATGGGAGACACTGTAGAAGATTTATGAACCAGTTGTTTATGTTTCCCAGTTTCTAAAGACACTATACCTATACGGTCCTTTGTAGTTTTATCATATGTTGTAATAAGTGTGCTTCAATTTTGAAGTATTAACAATGTATGTAAAGTATGGGTCGTTATAGTTGGTATCAGAGGAAAGGTATAGTCAACCTTTGGAAACTAGGATGTGAAAGCCTTAGTAAGAAACCTAAGGATAAGTCTAAGCATAGAACACAATCTTAGTGTTTTAGAAATGGCCTTGAATAACCTAGGATAAGACCTTAAGCATGAAAATTTTATTCTTGAATTATGTGGTTTCCTATTATAATTAGTGTTGCTCACACTATTCTTCTTGGTTTTAGTCAATGGCTGGAACCCGAAGGAACCGTGTTAATGCGGAATGCGATGGGCAATGCAATGATTGTCCCCCTGAGCAAACAAACGATATGGGATCTGGAATGCAAAATCTTGTAGCCATGCTCACACAACTTTCTCAAGCTATGAATCATGCAGGATTTCCAAACGAACAAAGGAGGGAGCAACATTCTGTTGAATCCTTCATGAGGCAGCGTCCACCATCTTTCAGCGGGTCTACTGATCCATTAGTTTCTGAACAATGGATTAGTACTACTGAAAAGATATTTTCAGTTCTTCAATGTTCTGAGCATGATAAAGTCATCCTAGCAGTGTATCGTTTGGAAGGAGATGCTGATCAATGGTGGAATCTTGTTAAGAATACAAGGCAAAGGGATGAAATTGAGTCTATGGAATGGGACGAGTTCAAGAACTTATTTTTCAATAAGTACTTCCCTCGTATTCTCCAAACAAAGATGGAGAAAGAGTTCCTTGAACTGAAGCAAAGGGATGATGAATCTGTTGGTACCTATGAAGCAAATTTTACCAGACTTGCAAGGTACGCTTCTGGTATTATTATCCAACCTGAGAGTAAGATCGATCGATTCTTTAGTGGCTTAAAACCAAGTCTTCGAAGGGCGTTAGCCATAAGGGACTTCAATAGCTACGAGGAAATCGTTCGATGTGCTCTCAAAGTCGAGATGGAGATTGGAGTAACCCATCAGTCACATGGGTTTGATAAGAAGAGGAAGATGGAATTCAATGAAAAATCTAAAGAGCACACAGAAAAGAAGATGAGCTTTTCCTTATGCTCAAAGTGTGGAAAGAAACATGGAGGGAGTTGTCTTAAAGGGACAAGTAAATGTTTTAAATGTGGAAAAGAAGGTCATCGGGCATTTGAATGCCGTGATAATGGGAAGAAGATGTCTAATGATGAAAAGAAAGGAAGGGATACACAGAATGAACCTGCTACACTTCAATGTTTCAAGTGCAAGGAGATGGGGCATTATGCCAATCAATGCCCAAATCCAAGGGTTGATGATGATGGTCGACGTCAACAAACTCTTAAGGCTAAAGAAAAAGGAAAGTCACATGCAATTTCTATCAGCGATGTGGAGTAAGATAACGATGTGGTGAAAGGTACACTTACCATCCACTCTAAAGTAGCAAATGTTTTATTTGATTCTAGATCCACCCACTCTTTTATTTCTGAAAAATTTTCTAAGGGTATCACTGTATTACCTCAACAATTAGATGTTGAGTTAGCTGTGACAACACCTAATGGCACATCAGTCGCATCAGAAGTTTATAATTTTTCTCCGATCGAAGTTTGTGGGAAAGTGCTTCCTGCAAATCTTGTGATCCTTCCTTTAGTGGAATTTGATGTGATTCTTGGCATGGATTGGCTTTCTCTACATGGAGCTCATATCAATTGCCAAAGAAGGGAAGTCACATTTCATATTCCAGATCAACCTACGATCGTCTATCAATGCAAGGATGAACATAACCTTCCAGTGGAAATTTCTTCCATCTTATGGGTATTGATTCCACTAAATGAAGGTTATTTATCTCAAATAGTTGGTGAGAAACTCACGATTAAGAATATGCCCATTGTACGGGAGTTTGATGATGTCTTTCCGGAGGAATTACCGGGTCTTCCACCAAATCGTGAAGTTGAGTTTTCAATAGAACTCGTACCGGGTGCTTTGCCTATTTCAAATACACCTTATAGAATGGCCCCAATTGAGTTGCAGGAATTGAAGAAGCAACTCCAAGAGAATCTTGATAAGGGATTCATACGCCCTAGTGCGTCACCTTGGGGAGCACCTGTTCTATTTGTTAAGAAGAAAGATGGACCAATGAGACTCTGCATTGATTATCGAGAACTTAACAAGATCACTATCAAGAACAAATATCCTCTCCCACGCATTGATGACTTATTTGACCAACTACGCGGAGCTCAATACTTTTCCAAGATTGATCTTCGTTCAGGGTATCATAAATTAAGGGTCAAAAGGGAGGATATACCAAAGACGGCTTTCCGTACAAGGTATGGACACTATGAATTTATAGTGATGCCATTTGGTCTTACTAATGCCCCTGCTATCTTCATGGATCTAATGAATAGAGTCTTTAGAGACTATCTTGATCAATTTGTGGTAGTCTTTATAGACGATATTCTTGTCTATTCAAAGAGCAAGGAAGAGCATGAAGATCACTTGAGAATTATATTGAAGACCCTGAGAAAAGAGAAGCTTTATGCCAAATTTACCAAGTGTGAATTTTGGCTTCAAAAAGTTGCATTTTTGGGTCATATAATCTCAAAAGAGGGGATATCTGTGGATCCAGCAAAAACAGAGGTTATCGAAAGATGGTCAAGACCAACAACAGTAACTGAGATCCGAAGTTTTCTTGGTTTGTCTGGTTATTATCGACGTTTTGTAAAAGATTTTTCACGATTATCTAATCCACTCACCAAGTTGACTCGGAAAGGAGTTAAGTTTGTCTGGACAGAGGAATGTGAAGAGAATTTCAAGGAGTTGAAAAGAAGGTTATCCAGTGCACCTGTGCTCACACTGCCTTGTAGTGGAGAAAGGTTTGTGATCTACAGTGATGCATCCAAGAAGGGATTGAGGTGTGTTCTTATGAAAAATGATATGGTGATAGCTTATGCCTCACGACAGTTGAAAATCCATGAGCAAAATTACCCAACACATGATTTGGAGTTGGCTGCGGTAATCTTTGCATTAAAGATTTGGAGGCATTACCTTTATGGTGAAAGGTGTGATATTTATACTGATCATAAAAGTTTAAAGTATATTTTCACACAAAAGGAGCTGAATATGCGCCAAAGAAGATGGTTGGAGCTGATTAAGGATTATGACTGCTCAATCCATTACCACCCTGGGAAAGCAAACAAGGTGGCAGATGCATTAAGTCGACAAGACCATGCTAGTTTATCCATGATGAGGATCACAAAAGATCAAATATTTATGGATTTACAAAGGATGGATCTTGGAATTATAATGGAAGGGGAAAAATCTTATCTTTCTCAAATGAATGTTCAACCATCTATACATGTGAAGATTAAAGAGGCACAGAAAGAAGATGTCGAGTTACAAAAGAAGGTGAGAAATGTTCCTGAATTCAACCTTGATTGTGATGGGATAATAAAGTTCAGAAATCGGGTTTGTGTTCCTCCCATCCCCGAATTAAAGAAAGAGCTGCTGGATGAGGCTCATAGTTCTTCATTCTCTATTCATCCTGGAAGCACGAAGATGTATAGGGACCTGAAAGAGTACTTTTGGTGGGATGGCATGAAAAGAGATGTTGCTGAATATGTCTCTCGATGCTTGGTTTGTCAACAAGTTAAAGCTGAGAGACAGAAGTCTAAGGGGATGTTACAACCATTACCCATACCCGAATGGAAATGGGAAAACATCACTATGGACTTTGTCACAGGACTTCCTAAAACATCCAAAGGCAATAATGCTATCTGGGTCATAGTTGATCGTCTTACAAAGTCTGCACACTTCATTGCTATTAGAGAGGATTTCTCTCTAGATCAGCTTGCCAGGATATATGTAAAGGAAGTGGTAAGATTGCATGGAGTACCACTTTCTATTATATCTGATCGAGATCCGAGATTTACCTCGAAGTTCTGGCGAAGTCTTCAGCATACTCTGGATACAGAGTTGAGTTTCAGCACTGCTTATCATCCCCAGACAGACGGTCAGTCTGAGAGAACAATTCAAACCCTAGAAGATATGTTGAGAGCTTGCTCTATGGATTTCAAAGGAGGTTGGGATCAACACCTACCTTTGGTGGAATTTTCTTATAATAATAGCTTTCACTCCAGTATTCAGATGGATCCTTATGAAGCTCTCTATGGAATGAAATGCAGGACTCCAACTTGCTGGGATGAAGTTGGAGAAAGAAAGCTATTAGGACCTGATCTCGTTGATGAAATGGCAGAAAAGGTCAGATCTATTCAACAACACATAAGAGCAGCTCAGAGTCGACAGAAAAGTTATGCCGACAACCGAAGAAAAGACCTAGAGTTTGAAGTGGGTGATAAAGTGTTCTTACGAATATCTCCCTGGAAGAGGGTTATGAGATTTGGAAAGAAGGGGAAGTTGAGCCCTAGATATATCGGTCCTTTTGAAATACTGGATCGTGTTGGGAAGGTAGCTTACCGATTGGCGCTTCCACCGAATCTTTCTCAAGTTCACGATGTGTTCCATGTATCTCTCCTGAGAAAGTACATACCAGATCCTTCACATGTACTCAGCTCAGAAGTTGTACCGCTGGAGCAAGATCTTTCTTATGAAGAACAGCCGATAGAGATTCTGGATCGTAGCGAAAAAGTCCTACGAAACAAGACCACTCGCTTGGTGAAAGTTTTATGGAGAAACCACCAACTTGAAGAAGCTACATGGGAGCTTGAGGATATGATGAGGGAGAAGCATCCTCATTTGTTTGTTGCAAAGTGACGAATTTCGAGGGCGAAATTCTTTTTAAGGGGGGTAGAATGTAACACCCGAGACTTTTATGTTATATAAATCATCAAAGGAATCTTTTTCTACACAACACTTGCTTGGCTTGCTTTACACGCAATCGCGACCTTCCTCGATAGCTTGCGTCGTACGCAATACCGAGTTTCACTAAACAACAATATGCTATTAAAACTAGCCGTTATGAATATTAATAACCACTTTTTGAAATTTTATAAATTTTATTTTTCAAAATGGACTTCATTTTTGGACTCAGAATATCGAAATTAGCCTAGGGTGAAATTTTGGTATTTTTCTGAAAACTTTCAATTTTTGATGAATAGTGAAACCACTAAGTGGTAGGTTAAAAACTGAATTTTGCATAAAACTTAATTTTACCGCTTCTGTGAATGGAATTTCGAAAATCCTAGAGACACGGTTAATATCAAGGACTAAAATGTGGTTCAATGAGATGAAAATAATTTTTTGGTGAATAGTAACTTTTTACTATTTTTACCGCGGTTAATAGTAAATAGGGTAACTAAGGGTAAATATGATATCAATATTACCCTAACACATGTCCTAATTCTATTGGATAAGTGTAATTCGACCAAAAACAAACTTAGGAATAAAATATGACCATTTAGGCCCCCTTGGATTAGATTAGGACATTTATTATTAATTTATTTAAAGAAGGGTTAAAATAGTTAAATTTAAAGTTTAATAAGTAAATCATTTTTAATATGGGGTTATACATAAGATAAATTCGATTGTAAATATTCATTAGAAAGCTAAAACGATTTCCTACATGATGGTATTTTATTTGTAATTTTTAGACATCAAATAATTTAATTTATTTATGACACAAAGATGATGCAGTAATTATCTTATTAATGAAAATTGATAATATAAATACCAAAATAAATATAATTTGAGACTTTTTATGAATTACACTAATTTTCTAGGTTACTATGATATATTAATGTTGATTTAATCAACTTGGTTCGAACATATAATTCTGTTATGACTTTCACAAAAATCATATATCAAATAGTGTCAAAATTGACACAAAATAGTTTTTAAATCAAATATTATATTATTAATTGTTATTTTAATCCTAAAAATCTAAGGTTCGGCCAAATGACTTAGATAAGGATATATATATTAATAATAAACAATTTGGGGTTCTTTTGGCATGTTATAGTAAGTTTTTTAACCATATAGTGAAAGAAAACAAAAAGACATGGTAAAAGTTAAATTATTTAACTTAGAGTTAAATCTAATTGATAAGGTTAAAATAATACCCTAAACTTGTCTAAATCCTATTGGTTGATAGGATTTCGGCCCATCCCCACCTTATCTTCGAAATAAGACCCTTTGGAGCCATTATAAACCGATTTTG
The DNA here is from genome assembly GCA_963277665.1 of Viscum album. Taxonomy (NCBI): domain Eukaryota; kingdom Viridiplantae; phylum Streptophyta; class Magnoliopsida; order Santalales; family Viscaceae; genus Viscum; species Viscum album. The sequence continues at coordinate 1,252,565,549 of OY728138.1, forward strand.
ACTTTAATATAAAATAATATTTTGAGATATTCCTAAGGTGCCCCTCTCCTCCCTTATAAAAGGGCACCTCCTCCCCCTCCTCCTCACACCAATTTGAGCACTCAAGCTCGGCCAACCCCTGCCATTTTCCCTTCTCCACTTCCCTGGAATAATCCTAGAGGTCCTGGTCTTCTCCAAAGACCAATCTTAGTTCCTTAAGTGGAGGATTCAAAAAGGCGTTCCAAAGAAGAGGTAATATCCATTACCGATCTTTTCAATTTCTTTCTTCTTCAACTTCTTCTTCTTTAGTTGTTTCATGATAAAGTAATAACATCAGTATTACTTACATACTGATATGTTATTATAAATATGAAACAACCCTAATTCACCTTCTATCCATCCTACGGAAAAATGAAATCACCGCGCGTGCGTACGTACGGAATACCGTCTCCACGCCGTGGTGTAATCTATTTTCCACCATCACCTTACAAGGATGGGTATAATGGTGTAATCAGTAACTATATATGATTATTATTAAGTAATATTGATACTGAAATAATATATATATACTCCAATACAATTCCACGATCATAGGAACGATATCATCACTCGTGCGTACGTACGGAATACCGTCTCCACGATGTGATGCGACTCGTTCTACATGATCTTCATTTCATAATGATTATATAAATGAATTGAATGAATGAATATGGTATATACTACACTAATACCATTCTGGAAATGAATTATCTATAACCTAAAGATAAGAATAAGAATTTATTCGACAAAACACGCATAAGAACAAAAAGTTATAAAGACCCGAGTAACAAGTAACAATGAAATATTACTAACAAGAAGCTAATAATATGACCATATATGATCTCATATCAATATGTATGATTCTGGAATAAGTCAATAACATTATTTAAACCATTATACAGGAGCTTCGGACACGAACAAAGCAAATCGGACCTCAGGTAAGGGAAATATCACAATCTCATTTTTATCCGAGATTGTTTATTCGTAATTATTTACTGGGGTGTATTTTATCATCCACATCCATGTTCCCTCAATATGTAATATTGTTTCCATCCACTTGAAATAGTTTAAATCCAATTTTACCCTTAGGTGAGTTTTTAGTAAAGAATATGAAAGGAATCTTTTGTCGTTTTTCCGTACGAGGTACTTTTTGACTTTTCCGACAAAAGTACGAAGAATGTTTTTTTTAACTTATACGGCATGAATGGATTTTTAAAACATTACTTCAAAGAAGCTTCCTTTACAAGTTTTCAAGTTTATTTTTAATCAACTTCTTTTATTTTAAAGTTGTATGACATGTTATGAAAGGAAAAATGTTTTTGAAGAAGAAAGGATATTTTCCTCAAGAATTCAATTCAAGTGTTTTATCAAAATTATTTTCCATCTAAGATAATAAAGGGTTCTGTTTCTATACATATTTTTACATTGGTTTGACTATGTTGTGATGGAATTATGTTTATGAATTCCTTTATCATATATGAATTGATTTATGATGTCATGATGTTTCAAGAATCCCATTTTTGTTATATGTGTTATGCGATGATGTATGTTTTATGATTATGTGGCACACATAAGAAAGGATTCATTATAAGATGGGTGGGACCTATATCTCCCTCCAATGCATTGGGTAATGATTTTATATCTCATGAGATAGACATGGCTGGAACGGAAGGTTATTTCGGTTCAGTGATACAGGACTGAAACGAGGAGTGAACTCGGTTCAGAAAGGGACTTTGTCCACTAAGATAGTCTTGGCAATGAGTCATGACTAACAAGAAATGATTTTCCATGATTATGTGTGCATGCCACAAAGATTCAAGTTTTATGTTATGATTATGGGGATCTCATTTTCACTTCTATGATTTATTCCATGTTAAGATATTATGATCTCTTTTGCAGGTTTTAATTTTCAAAAAGATATGATATGATTTTTATTTCCTTTATTTGCCCTTGCTGAGCATTTGAGCTCACCCTTTTATGTTTTCTTTTCCCCAGGCCAGGAAGATGGATATTAAGTAGAATATGCAAAAAGGGACCCTAGATATGATGAAATAAATGGGAGACACTGTAGAAGATTTATGAACCAGTTGTTTATGTTTCCCAGTTTCTAAAGACACTATACCTATACGGTCCTTTGTAGTTTTATCATATGTTGTAATAAGTGTGCTTCAATTTTGAAGTATTAACAATGTATGTAAAGTATGGGACGTTATATGAACCTTACTCAAGGAGTGAAGAACTACAATGAAAGCTCTTCATGCAGTCAATCTGTTCAAACTGAACTTGTAGAAAACGACCCTCTGTTTTGAGAAAAAAACTAGAGAAGGACTCATAGATTTATTTACATCAATCCAAGGAGTCCATATCTTCACTCACAACACATATAGAACTCTAAACACGTCTCTATCTATTTAGATCTATTGTGTTTACTCATTTAATTCTTAAGCAGTGTATTTACATACTGACTCCTATACTAAACTGGAGGACACTAAATCCTCACTCAAAACTTATTACACATTACTATATCCCATTGTGAATTGTGGAAGAGGTCATGTGTGACCTGGGAAGCCTATGTGTGTTGTTGTTTTCATTTTTTTCGCACTTATAACTGTGGTAGAGGTTGTAGGACCTTGATAGTATCTTGTACTATTTTTTACCCCGATCTAGGGTGTGGATCAAATTTTTATAAATTGTTTGAGAGGACTAGGTCTCGGTATGAGACTGAACCTCTTGGTTATATCTGCTATGCATACTTGATTATTTTTAATGTATACTATATATGTTTTATATTTTGCTGCTAATTACTTTGAAATAAAATTTGTTTTAAAGTTACTTTGATAGTTAAATTAGCAAGTGTTTATAATTATTGTGAACTAGTAAGTTAGTTTCAAAAGGAAATTTAATCTCTTGATTAAATTAAGTGAGACCTAATCAATGTTTGAGAAACTAATTTAACCATTACAATCTGTATAATTTCACTACACTTTAATGTAGTTTTTAAATTGGGGGATTTTAAATAGAAATATTTTTTAACATAAAGTTTAATTGGAACTCAATTCACCCCTCCCCCTCTTGAGTGTCCAATCCAACCAACACCAAAATTGTAGATAAACCACAACCTTTTTGGCTAATATAGTCAATCTGTGTATGGAATGTGGTTTCCCAGTCCATACCCAAACTAACGTCGTAAGGCCTCGACGCTGCCTCCAAGAGGTTTGAACTGAAACTCTATCCTCAAGGTTAATATCAAACCATCGATGTAAGTGTGATTATCGAGATTCCTCCCAATGGTATCTATAGATGTGAGGGTCATGTCAACATCTTAACTAGAAACTATAGGTCTCGGACAAGATTTGTGGAAGGAAGGAATTATTGGTACCTATGTCTATTTTTACGACAGCTGGTAGTAGACACAGATCGTACCCCAAATCATTCCTAGAGCCCTTGGGTCACACTCCTTGACCGCATGAAGCTACTCTCTTCCCCTTCCCTCCAGCTCCCGGAGCCTAGTAGGTACTACAAAGGCGGGTGGTTGTAACATGTCTAAATGTTCACCACCTCATGTTTCTCTCTTATCTCTTATTTCAGATCTGCTGCTCTACAGATTCATCTGTCCTTATCACTTCCTCTTCCTAAAACATCTCACACACCCAAGTCTCTGAGACTAATGCCAGTTTCATGTTTTCCAACTATAAACATTCACTGGTTGTATTCGCTCAGTCAATGAAAATTTAGCCACAAAGGTTCTCTCTAGAACCCTAACATAAGTAGGAATGAATATATGAAAAATTGAAGGCTCGAATATCCTTAAACACACCTCGCTTAGAGTTCCAAGCTCTAAAGAACTGATTGAATCATATTCATCGAGTACCAGGAAGGATCGGTATGCGTCGATGAATACTCAGCTACCGACACATTGTCCTTCCGAAACTGTATAAGCTCTAGAAAACTCTCAGCCACCTCCTCAAGCCAGTCCTCAGCTGCCTATGGGTCAGGCTCACCTTAGAACTTGAGGGATATCTGGTGTTGAAACACAAGTAGGGCACTAAGGCTAAAAGTGTCCTCTACTTGTACCGATGGTAGTGTATGCTGGCCAATGGACAATGATATAGTTGGCACACTACCAGAGGGAACCTTCTAGGAAAACTGTCTAAGTAACGAAACTTCATCATTATGTGGACCATCCTCATGTTCACTCACTAAAATAGATTAGTAGGTAAGATCAAAATATGCTCTACTAGTGTCTAAACTATGTGGAAAACACCAATAATCGCCTCAATCCAGTCCGCTGCTGCTTTGGAATCTGTCTCGCCTAGAAACCTTAGAGGCCTCTACCGCTGGAACTCGTGTAACATGCTCAGTCAGCATGCTCCATCCACCAGTGTGGCTCGTGGAATATACTGCCCAATTTCTGGTGGTGCTCCCGGTACACCACCCGAAGGTGCCAACATAGTTAGAGGGCCCTGCACCGGAGCCTCTTCACTCAGTGGGCCATCATCGTGTACTCTCACTAGGGAACCCTAGCTGGATGTCTTTATAGTGTCCTTCCAATAAGGAATAGGTGCACCACGGTCAAAAAATTATACCTGCTAAGATTACTCAAATAGACCACAACGGAAACTCGTGAAACACACACACAATCAGTGTTTCTGTGCACTAAGTCGGAAATCAGAGGTCAGGGTCCTGGTGTATGGATATGTTGGCCACCGCACCAACACTAGACTCCCTGGACTAAAAACCATACTCAATACTCTTAACACTATTTCTTCAAAGAAAAGAAAGATCATAGTCCAATGTTCTATGGTAGAACTAACTCCTCTGATACCAATTTTTCATGACCCATCCTTGGGACCCGTTCCGTGACTACCCCAAGCTCTCCTTCCATAGGCCAGGGGCTGGCGACTAGCACCAAAGGCGTAAATCCCGAAAAAATGGAAGGCATTGCATTTGATAAATAAGAAAAAACAACAGAGTATGTAGATGAAAGTAAACACTAAGTGAATACTGTATAAAAAAAAGTAGTATTGAAAGTAAAAGGGGCCCAAAATATAAGCACAACCGTAAAGTACAAGTACAACAGAAAATGAGTACAACTGAAAAAGGAACAACAGCTGAAAGGGAAGCTCCAGGAAAGTCTACCGAGTATCCTACCTGAAGGGTAGGTACAGATGTCAACCTCATAACTCCATTTCTATCGGTCTGCTCTATGTACTATCTCGCCATGTGGTCCACCTATAGGTATCGTCCAGTCCTGGCTCACTCTTGGCCTCCGTCAACACTGTCTGTCATCTTCATCCAACACAACGAGGTGTGGGCATAGCCCGTGAAGGGGTGAGTATAATGATACTCAGTAGGGACCCTGAGACCCACAAAGGTCTCCAAGAATCCATGAATGACAAACCACTGAAGAAAGATACAACCAAGAAGTATCAACCAACCCTACTTAGGTATATTCCCATACATATCCCTAATTTATCCTTCTCTGTTCGGCTCCAACTCTCGAGCCCAAGCACAAACCAGTCCACACAGGAAGTAAAGTCAATCACATCGATGGTAATGATTGAAATTCAAGACTCAGATCACACAACTATACATCTTTTATTTAGCGATAGAGATGATCAGATGTAGTCACTGATTCATCTAAACTGTCGGACCCACACATGATAAAATACTAGCTACTCTGTCGGACCCACACAGGATACAAGTATAGAGGTCGAAACTATCGGACCCACACAGGATACAAGAATAGATACTCTGTCAAACCAATACAGGATACAAGTATAGAGGTCAAAACTGTCGGACCCACACATGATACAAGAACAGTAGTCATCGTTGTCGAACCCATGGAGGATTCGGGTACAATTTTCATCATTGTCGAACCCAAGGAGGACCCCAGTATGGTAGTCATCATAGTCACTACCAGCTCTAGGGTTCCCGCACACAGCACACTCGATTCTTGGAGGGTCCTCTCCTCGATCAAAGGGGTAAATACATAAATTATCATGAATTCTAGAGTTGATGTATCCTGAAGTTCTGTCTCATCAAAAGAAACCCAACGCGACTGATGGCACGTCAATCGGATGTTTGGTCTGAGAGTTATTGGCTTTTCCGTTCTAGGGGCCCGTTTGGAATTACACTTGTTCCAAACCCGGCCATTTTCCAAAGTTTCCCCAAAAAAACTTAGAGTATCACAAAAGGACCGCCCTTTCACAAGGATCCCAGTGCTACAGACGGCATGTCAATCGGACGCACGGTCTAGAAATTTTTTGCGTTTAAGCGAAACGGGTCCGGCCCGTCAAGCCCAGTGGCTGGCGCGTCGGCCCATCCTAGATCGGTGGGTCCGACCTGGCTGGGGAGTTGGCCCGGCCTGGTTGGACACATCCCGGCCGGACGCTGTGGTCCGGCCCGCACGAGGGTTGTTCGGCCCACGTGAGGGCTGCCCGGCCCGCACGGCAGGCGGCCCGACCCGCGGCTGGCCAAGAGGAGTGGGGGGGGGGGTTCATTGTAACGGGGGCGTCGAGTGGCGCTGACACTCTTGTTCGATTGTCTTAAGTTGGACAGATTTTCTAGCATGATTGGCCCATTATACGGTCTGCAGATACTCCGCACGCGGTGCCCTAAAGTGCTGCGGTTTCTTCCACCTGGCCGGCAGGCGGCCGGTTCACCCATCGAAGCGGCCCGCCCAGCGCGGGCCATGGTCCCTCCGTAGCGTGGAACCTCATGGGGCCACAGTCTTCTACTCGGATTGCCATAGACGTCCAGTTCGTCCGGAAAACGGCCCGCACAGTAGGCCCCTGTCTTCCCGCAGTGCGACTCCAAGGGGGCGCCGCGGTCCTCCAGCCCGGCTGGCCGGTTCACTTCGTCTGAGCAGCCCACGGATGCGGGCAATGGTTCTTCTCTACTCGACTGGTGCATGACTGCCGCTTCTTCCATTTTTCGTGGCCCACGTGGCCGCGACCCCTAACTTCCTCCAGGGCGGTGTGACAGCACCGCGCCCTACCGGTTCTGCCACCGTCATCAACTCAAGAAAAACAATTAAGGGTCGTCGGCCCGTGTTTGTTCAGCCCACGCCCTCCGCCTAATGTGGTAAGAAGAAGCCAATGTCAAACCATATAAAAATGAGGAACGAAGATTTAATTTAAACAAGACAAATACCTTCCTTGTATTTGACATTGCACTTCGACGAGCTGCGGAAGGCGAGCATCACGGTAGTCGGGAGTTATTCTGTCAACATCGTGGAAAGTAGTTGTCGTAGGTGGTGTCCTTTGCAGGCATCATCTTCTCCCTAGTCTCAGAGGAAGAGGAAGAAAGACACGTCATTGTTCTTCTGTGGAATCTGTGTTCTTCATCAAAGAGGACATCGTTCTTCGTGTTCTTCGATGTAGAGGGTGAATCCTCCCAACAACTTTCCACCGAATATTTTCCATGGACTATGAAATAATAGGCTCCCAATATTATAATAATATTTCCATGCCTTTCAAAATATTTCAAACACACAAACAATTAATTAAGTGATTCACTTAATTAATTTCCATGGGTTCTTAATAATATCAAAGGTCTCATAAAATTAAAGCATGGGTGAGTTGGCACTTTAATGGGAAGTCCAAAAGAGTAAGGGGTTAAAAGGGGGTTGGGTGCTTTTGTGGGCCCCAGCCCCCATTATCCTACCATGGGACGTTATGTGGGGTGTGGGACCCACCTCCAACCTCCCTTTGGTGGATTTAACAACCACCTTTATAAAATTTATATAACACATAAATTTTATTTAATTTATCAAGAATCCCAAAAAAAATAACTTCTCCTCCTGACCAAACACAGCTACGGTAAAGGTTACCTTACGCGAATACTAATGTTACAAGTTCATCGATGCCCTTGGATTTCAATTCCAAGCACCTATTCAAAAGATCGAAAAACCCGCATGTACGTTTACTAAACGTACCCGAAAAAACTCCAGAAATTGATTCTGGGCATACCGGGCTTCAGAATCAGGCGCCGTCAAAAACTATGAACTCGTAAGATTCCAATGAATTTTAGAAAAAAATTTCCTTGAAATTTCCTGATCTTTAAAAAAATATTTCCATATAACTATTTAAAATATTATAACTTACCAATTAAATTCCAATGATCTATTAGGATTAACCTAATTGGTTAACGACATCTGTTTACCCAATACATTGGATAGCTATATCAGGCTCACCCAAAATCATGAGTTATGTTAGTATCACCAATAAATATGAGTTATATTAGGATCCTTCATCATCATAAATAAATTAACAAGAACTATAATATATTATAATACAAACAATCTTTCATATTCATTATCATAAAAAAATTCCTTTATAACCACAAGAAAACATTTCCAAATATAAAATTATCAATTCCATTTGAAAGGCTTATTAAAAATACTCTTAACAAAGGGAATCATTTTTTTCTTTGGAGACTATAATAAATCATGTAATTTTTGTCAAAAATAAAATAAAATTTATTATGGAATTAATAGATATTAATTCTGTATACATTAAAATTTAACAATAATTTTAACCTTTCATCAAAATATTATGTATAAAATATAAAAAAGATTCATTTTAGAACCATATAATAAAATTATAAAGTGACATAAAATATTCTTAATAATTATTTTCTACCATATAAATTAAAATATTAAATAATTTTTTGAATTTCGATATGTATGAAAATGATTTACATGGTAAATTAATAAAAAAATTTAAATAATGTTTTAAGGAAATGTGTTTGTTACCTAGAGTATGACACATCAAGTACTTTTGTTATCTACTTGATTAATAAACAAAATTTAATTATTTTATTACTTAATAACATCATACTATTTTATAATAAATTTTATTTTTGTATTACCATGTCATACAAAATTACTTAATTAATCATGTTCACGTCTTATTTTTTTTTACGATATTCAATTCATATGTGGAATTTCACTTTGGTAAGTTTACTATAGTCAAAGATTTAATTATTAAATCTTATAAAGATTAATATTACTGGAATAACATTAATTTTTATAGATAAATTAAAAATTTAAAAAAATAATGAATTTTTTTTGAAAATTGTATTACGTTACAACCATATAGATAATAAGTCGTATGTGCACATTAGTTAATTTTTTATTTTTCAATGTTTATGATGGAAGGAGGGTAAATATAATTTAATATTTATATTATTATTATTATATTATAAATATAATTAAAAATATTTAAATACACCTATATATATCTTTTAAAAGGATCGTGCCAAACTTCATTTATTATTAAATCAAAGAAAATAAATATTTAACTAGGTATAGGGAGACCCATTACATCTCCTAAAGACCTAGTGGGAATTTAGCCCATTACATGGACCGTAATACTATTTTTTTGACCCGAGGCCAATTCTGTGAATAGTACAACTATGTGTTCTTTAGAAAATAATCTCATCACTTTGTGGAGGTTGTAATCCACATGTATGCATGAATGATGTTATCATTTTTCAGTGGATGGAAAGGTAAGAAATTATATGATATATTATATTTCCAAAATATAAAATATGTCATTAATACAAAATATATATGTTAAATACATCATTATAAGCATCCATGAGAGGTAATGATGGAAAACAAATTACATCAGTTTTCATAGTGGTAGTCTACCGTACACACAAACAATGGATTCTTTTTCTATTTAATATAAGATTGAGATGGTTTTGGTATTAAAATTAACATAAAAAATATAATTATATAAAAAATAATTTTTTTATTATTTTAATGTTTTTGAAAAATATTTTAAGGATGTAGAAGAATAAATAAAACAAAAAAAACTCGATCAAGAATTATGTCTCTTCTTCAGACAACATCTTTACATTTATATGTAATGCATTGCAAGTATTTTTTTCTGATATAATAATTTCATTTAGTATGTAGTGATTTATTTAATTTAAGTAGTTGGGTAGGTCATGTCTAATACAAAAGTCTCATGAGGTGTGAATATGGGATGAGAGGTGTGCCCATTTAAAAATGGGGGGCACACTTGGAATATTTGAAAAAATATATATATTAATTTATTAATAATGAAATGTAGATCCAACATGTGATATTTACAATTATTAGATGATACAGGGACTGAATATGTCTATAAAATATAATGTATATATGTTTCTATGTTATTTTAACAACAATCAGATAAGTTTAACCCCTGGAAAACTTGATTTATCCTAATATGTGGTAAAAGAGTTTTATTGTTTTTATGATTTCTTATGAGAAAAAATTTATTTGAATGTATTATCAAATATTTATTATAATGATTTAATATACATAATAAATTTTATTAAATTCAATTCATATAATTGGTTTAAAAAAATTAAAATTAAACCCAAAAATCAAGATGAAAAGTATTTTCTTTTCTTCAGAAAAACAATGGTATTATAAGAAAAAAAATGTTTTTATACAATATTAATTTATAAAATTAATAATAAAATAAGTAGTGTTATTTTTAATTATATATTTTTAATTATTTTTCTTTAAGCCCATTTTAAAATAAAAATAAACATGTTAAATTCTTTAATGGAAAGGACAATTTTTTATAAAAATTGGTATTTTTTACAATTCATTAAAAAATAAAACATTTTAAAAAAATCATAAATTCATTCTAATATTTTTTTAACATAAAAAATAAAAAATTGATGTTAATTTTTTAAAATTTAATTTCTATTATTTTAAAATTAACCATTTAAATAAACCCATATAATTCACGAAAACCCAATTTTGTAAGAAATAATGGTTTTTATTTTTGATTGAAAAAAAAATTAATATTATATTAATGAATATAACTCAATAAAATATAATTAATGATTATTAAAAAAACATTAAAATTGTTTTTCTTAATATTACATGGTTTTTTATAAAAAATCTAGATTTTATGACACATTTTATATTAATAAAATATGTTTCTATCTTTTATAAAAATCATTTTATACTGTTTTTAAATAATTGAACTTGATATAAATGAATATAAAATAATAAATGAATAAATATTAAAATATTTTACTTACTCATTATAAATAATATCAAAAAAATTACATGGAACTATGTATTACACTCTATACATGATTACATACCATAAAATGAATAAATATAAATGGGAATATAAAAATAAATGAATAATTTTTTTATATCTAACAAATCACACTGACCATCATTATCATTGTGAATAGTCATTTGTAGAACTAAACCTATAATGAAAGAAAATATGATAGGAGAAACCGTGTTAAAATTTTCAAAATAAAAACAATAGGATTGAAAAATGTGCTCTTTGAAGTTAAAATTGAATGAATTTATAGGAAGCAATATGAGTATTGTAGTATTTATATGAAAATTGTAAATGGTATATAACTAATTTTTAAAATTTAAGTAATTATATTAAACATTTATAAATTATAAGAAATGGATAATATACATAATAGTCATTTAGATGATGAAATATATTAATTTTTTTTAAAAATATTTTTCTAATTAAATAATTGAGATCAAATTAGATAAAATTGATACATATACTTTTTTGAAAATAATTTTATCCTGAAAGAACAATTTTTATTAAATATTTATTTTTTTTATGATTATTACTTTTACTGTAATGACCCCCGACTCTAGGGAACCATAGCTAGTGTATATATTATTACATTAGAACTAGATACCATTGGTGATATCCTAAAAGGCTAAATATTTTAATAGTATTGAACAGAAAAATAGATAAATAACACCTACTATACAATGGTAATAAAAAATATTATATATTAAATGAAATTATTTTTCATCCTTTTACTCATTCAAATAAATATTATTCATAACCATGGAAATGGAAAAAAAATTAATGGTGTCCTAAAATGTGCATTAAAGGTTACATACAGAGGAAGATTTTAGGATTCAATAAGATATAATATGGAAAAGTAAATTACTAAACAAATATTCCATATTATCAATAATTTAACAATAATGGTTAATAAATATTGAAAGATAAATAATTGAACTTACTTGTATTTTTATTAATATACTGAGAATGAAATTCATCAAAAGATAATATCAATGGAAAAATATAATGGATATTAATAACAAGTAAATTTTAAATAAAGTAAATTCCAAATTAGTTTACATCATTATCTCATGAATTGCGATACATATATTATCAATACCTCTCACCAAAAAATTTAAAACTATGAGTAAACCCGCTTCTAATTTGGCCAATTGATTATTTCATGATACTCCTAAATGTACCAAGGGTATATCTATAACCAGGCCCCATAAATAATGTAATTTCTAAATAATTCCTCATATATTGAATAATAAATTAAATTTATGGATCAATATTCTATATCAATAAATACATGCCTTGAGTAAAGGATATATATTTATAAATATATCCCTAGTAAATAAAATAACAATCAAATTAAAAAAATTATCTTCAAATGGATTTCCATTTATTAAATAATCATATCCATCATAAAATAATATATATATTTATGATAAATTTAATTTCTAATTAAATAAATGAACACAATTGATTCCCTCAAAATAAAGAAAACAATCAAAAAAATAAAGTGAGATTGTTCAATGATATTTACCTCTTTGGAAACATTTAAATTGTAACATCGTGAAGAATAAACACAAAATAAAATTAATCAATATGGACAATTTTTTATTCATGTTCAGTTCATCCAATTTGTAGTATATAGACCATATAAAATGTTTTTATGTATATTAAAAAGACGACTAAATTAAATTGAAATTGAGATAAAATCCATTACGTCATTATTCCATTTAGTTGAATACACATCAGAATGATTTATAATGGATTAAACCTGTTATTAAGTTATTAATTGACCATATTAATATTTATAATATAATATATTATTTTTTTATTATATTTTACAATTCATTAGTAAATGATATTTAATTATTTTTATTATTTCTGATAATAATTTCCTTGTTTTCTCTTATCATTTTTATAATGAATGTTATGGTTATTGTTCATAAGATGTAATTACATCATATCCAAAATGATAATAATTTTATAAATACCATATTTTTTCATTATACAAATTATTATAACCATTAATTGAAATTAGACATAAAAATAAATAACATTGCCCAATGGATACGATAAGCCATACATACACCTGAGGAACGATATCATTTCTTAATGGTTGAAAGGGTAATGGAATGGGTGATTTAATTATTATTAAAAAATAAATATCATGTCATAAAAATCAAATATATGCATGAAAATAATATTTATTACCTTAAATGAAAATCTTAAGTGAAATAAAAATCACATCACTTCATGAGGTGGTTGTCTGCCTTACACATGAGCAGCAATATCATATTTTAAAGGGAATGGAATTATAAAAATATATGTGATATTATAATTAAAAAATTATAAAAATATCATAAATATTATATATATATCTTAAATCTATAATTATATACAATTTTGACATGAGTTTATGGAAAAATAGTTACATTAGTTTTTTAGGTGTAAGTTGGTCGTAAACACGATCAATGATTTTTTCCCACTAAAAGGAGGGAGAGATAGATAAAGATTATTACATATAAAAAACCATATAATTATATGGTAGATGTTTTTTATTATAATTTAAATTTTAAGGTAAAATTTATTGTGGGAAAATAATAAAGAAACAGAAAGATATTTGTTAAGAAGAATACCCTGTCATTGTGAAACCTCTTTTAGATATCCTCTAAAAGACAATAGGGTTGGTCTTTTAGGAATGCTAGTAATTTAATAATGTGTCCACATATGTTTTGAATATATTTTTTTGTTTTTTATATATTTGTATAAGTGATATTAGGGAGTTCCATTTCACATATGTGGAGGAAAACATAGAATATTGGAAACCAAAAGGAGATACCCATGCTTTTCACATGACATGAGGATCCAAAATGGAACACTATTGGAACATGGATGATATAACATCAATATATGGCCATAAAATAATAATTGGACATGTTTATGGTCATTTTATACCCTTATCTTCTTATTTTATCTCCCAGTAAACTCATTTTCATCAAAAGTGTGATAATTAATTTTAACTATTTTAACTTTTCAATATGGTCCAAAAATATGTAAAACTTATTATTCAAATTAATTATTCTGATTAAAAATTCAGAATACATTGTCTCAAATTCCATTCAACTAAGTTCAACTGTAACACCCCAAACTTCTATGGTACGCTTCTCTTTGAATAATGTGATAGCGTGTGTTGTACGCAACACCGAGTTCTAACACACCATAACCAATCAAACTAGCCGTTATGAATAGTAATACCTAATTTTTGAAATTATATATATTTTATATTTCAAAATGGACTTCATTTTTGGATTCATAATATCGAATTTAGCCTAAGGTTAGATATTGGTACTTTTCGGATAACTTTAATATTTTGATGAATAGTGAAAATTACTAAATTTTAATTAAAAACAACTTTTTTAATCAAAATAATTAATAGTGATAAATTATGAATTTGAGTGGTTTTAAAGTATATTTAGAATATATATTATTACTATTTTATACAAAGTTGGTCATTGGACATAATTTTACAATTAAACCAGACATAAACAAGTGACAATCTTTTGATAGTTATTATCTCTTAAAAACACGTTTTTTGTTTTAACAACGGGAATTAATTTTAAATTAATTTCTGCCACTTTTGTGTTTTGAATTTGGAAAAATGGATTCCATATTTGGAATCAGGATGTTCAAATTGTGTAAATTGGTAACTTTTATTTTTAGACATTTTGAATAATTACTTCGGTAAATATTTTATTTACCATGGTTAAGGGTAAATCCGGTAAATAAGGGTTAAAAAATAATATTATAATAATACTAAATTACCCTAAAACGTGTCCTAGCCTTATTTTCTGATACATTTTAGACCATAGGCATCTTTGGGTCGATTTTGGGACCCCATGGATCCACTTGTAGGTGATAGGGACACTTAATTTTAATTAAGTTATAATGAATACAAAAATGACACAAGCATATATCTTTTAGAAAAATAATTTTTACATAGGTTTATATATGTTGGAGTTTCTACTATAAATATTCATTAGAAATATGAAAATATTTCCTACATAATGATATTTTATTGATAATTTTTAGAGATTACATAAGTTAATTTATTTATGACACAATGATGATAAATTAATTACCATAATAGTGAAAATTTAAAATAATTGATATTATAAATACCCAAATAAATATAATTTGAGACTTTTAATGAATTAAAATAAATTTATAGGATAATATGACATATGTTTTATTGATTTAATTAACTTTGTTCGAAGTAATAATTCTGTTATGAGTTTTACAAAAATCAACTATTGAATAGTGTCAAAATTGACATAAAAGAGTTTTTAAAACAAATATTATATTATTAATTGATATTAAATTATTAAAAATCTAAGGTTCGGTCAAAGGACTTATCTCATAATAGTTGTATCATTAATGGACCACTTGGGGGTCTCTTGGATGTATATAGTATGTTTATTAACCATATAATATAAAAATAGAAAGAGACATTGTAAAAGTGAAACTAATTAACTTAGAGTTAATACTTATAGATAAGGTTTATATAAGTACCCAAACCTGTCTAAATTCTATTGGTTGAGTGGTTTTAGACAAAACCCACCATAATATTTAAATAATCCACTTTGGATCCATTAGAAACCGAATACGAATTTAGTATAAATTAATATTTCTAGCTTTTCCAAAGGTGCCCCCCACCCCTCTTATAAAAGGGCACTCCTCCATCTCATTTCTTCACACCTTCAAAGCCTTTTGGTTCGTCCAAAATCTGCCCAAATACTCTCCCAACATCCCTCACTAAAACCTAGAGGTCTTAGTTTGATCAGAAATCCAACTTAAGGTTCCCTTTTCATCAAATCAAAAGGAAGAACCCGAAGAAGAGGTAATGATTTCACCACCCTTTTCCAAGTTCATTTATTCTTCCACTTCTTATTCATTTTTTGTTACCATTCTAAAATAATAAATCCAGTATCATATATATACTGTGATGTTATTATAAATATGGTACAACCATATTCACTATTCTATCCACCCTTTGAATAACATGTCACCATACGTGCGTACGTACAGCTTACCGTCTCCACGTCGTGGTGTAATTGTTATTCAATATATTATTATTTGGATGGGTATAATAATGATGTGTAACTCATCTAAATAATAAATATAACATGTTAATGATTCTTTATATATGATATACCATCCATTTATATATTATTTTAATATCAAAAGAATGATATTGTCGCTCGTGCGTACGTACGGACTATCAGCTCCACGAACGCGATGAGATTCCTTCTCCATCGTATCCATTCAAGTATAATTATCATTTAATGATTTAAAAATTATGTTTAAGTACTTTATATCATTCTGTATAAGAATCATATACAACCTATCCATTAAAAACATGGCTTACGTAACTAAACATATAAAAGAAAACAAGTAAGTTAACACCCGAAACAACGATAATACTAAGATATTATTAACAAATCAATGATAAAAGATCATATATGATATCATATTAATGTATATGATTCTTTTATAGTTTAATAATAATTATTTCACCATTATATAGAAGGTTATCCTACCCCAACCAAGGAAAAGTACAAGGTAAGGGTTTATTTCACAATCTCTTCATTATCTGAGGTTGTTTATACGTAATAATCTACTGGGATCTCTTTATCATCCACATCCATGTTTCTTAAAAATGAATTTCAAATTTTTTTTAATATTTACTATAATATGGGTTAAAGTCATTAATACCCTTTTTTGACTTTTTATAAGAGGTTTATAATGGAATCTTTCCGTCATTTTCCAAACAAGGTGTTTTTTTAACCTTTTCAACAGAATTATGGTAAGAATGTTTTTTTTACTTATACGGTGGGTGCGGCTATTTTCCACCGTTATAAAATCGTCGAAACTTCCCTTACAAGATTATAAGAATATTTTCAAAGAAAATGTTTTATTTCATAAATATAAGACTCTTAAATGATTTCAAAATATAAAGAGATATTTCTCTATAAAGTGTTTTGATTTCATCTATGTCAACATCCTTTGATGGATTTCACGCTTATTTGAAGTTGATTTATTACGATACAAAACTTCTATATTGTATTGAAGGTTTTGTGATATGTTTGACAGTGGATGTGCTATTTTTAAACCATTCATAGTTTATGGTGAAAGTATTGACATTTCGTATGCTAGTTTTAATACGAATGTTTATGTTATGTTTAAACCTTTTCATATGGGAATGCATTGGACTTAACATGTGATGGGTGGAGCCCACTATAGCTCCTCGATGCATCGGTAGGTCTCATGAGACAAACTAGTGTCTTGGAACAAGGCCTTGGAAAAACCTTATTTGTAGTCTTGGTAGGAGGCCTTGGCTATGTGGTTATGATAGTCTGGCAATATGCATTCCATCATTAAGAAAGTGGTTGTTGATATTGCATGTGATTATTCGATTAGTAGAATATCCATGTGAATAAGTTAATGGAATTATTTCATCTTATTTTTGCCATACTATGTTGAAGTTCAAGTTTAAAAGGCTTTTCTTTTAGTTATACATTGCCTTAAATGTTTATTCTTATTTATGAAAGTTTCCCCTATATTGTTATCCTTACTGGGCATTTGAGCTCACCCCTTTTCTATGTTTTATTTTTCCCAAGAAGTGATGAAGTAAATTATGAATTACCTGTAGGGATATTATGAGTGGATAATAGTGTGGATTATGGAGACAATATGTTGTTGTAGTAGTTTTTCACTTCATGATGTAATGTAAAACTTTATGAATATATCTATTGTTTCCAAGGATACTAAACCAATCAGTCTTTCGAGATTTGATATTTCTTGTGATCATGCCAATGTTATGTAATAATGCACTGACTCTGGGTAATTGGGGTCGGGGCGTTACAGTTGGTATTAGAGGTAGTTTAGTACAAACCTTGGAAGCTAGATTTAGATAAACTCTGATTAGAGCACGTAGACCTAAGATGAACTTTGAGGATTAGTATAGAAGAACTTCCTAGAATTTTGGTATTGTAGAGATTTTGTGAGTATTTCTAGTAATACATCCATGTTTGGATACGAGCAGGTAGAGGCAGCTCTGGCACAGATGTACCTAGGGGTAAAACCTGAAAACACCGCTTTGAGCTAGACTCGAACGAGATCTGGTGCACAACAACAGGCCTTGCTGCACTCTTGGTTACGACACTCCCGAGGGATATGCTTAGGATAACTGTCATTCTATTTACAAATCACTATAAAGGGTTTATGAGTATATACTTCCTCAAAGAAAACATTCTTATGATTATGGATTATATCCATAAATAGTACAATTTATCTTAAGTGTTTTATAAGTATGAGATTATGTATTTTGATTCACAAACTGATCTAGTTTATGCCATTATTTAGAAATGGCGGCTAGTGGGAGAAATGGAAACCGTATCAATGCACGCACTCCATGAAGAGATTGTCGTCCTGTTCAAGATAATTATAATGGAGATGGTGATGCAACTGGTGCCGATCAACAAATCACCATAATGGGATAACTCACTTAGGTTATGAATAATAACCTTACCCGTATGGAGAACCCTGATCCGCAGTGTGGAGGATAAATGTTAGATCGATTCATGAGGCAAAAACCACCAATGTTCAATGGGAGTACAAATCCCTTAGTAGCTGAGTAATGGATATTTTCCCTAGAGAAAATATTTCAGGATTTAGGGAGTAGTGAAAGGGAAAAAGTTATCATGGCAGTTTACTGCCTCACAGGAGATGCTGATCAATGGTGGTCATTGATTCAAAATACGAAGGAAGATGATGAAGTATCAAATATGGAATGGAGGGAGTTCAAAGATCTGTTTTTAGAAAAATACTTTCCTCGCGACCACCGAGCAGATATGGAAAGGATGTTTCTGAGTCTGAGACAAAACGAGGATGAGAATGTCGCAAAGTATGAGGCTAACATTACAAGGTTAGAAAGGTATGTTGGAGATTATATACGTAACCCTAGAAGTAAGATTGATCGTTTCTTTGATGGCTTAAAACCATTTCTTCTTCGAGCATTAGTCTCACAATCCTTTTCATCATACGAAGACATTGGCTCATGTGCTATCATGTCCGAAAAGGAATTCTCTAAGTCTTATGACTTTAAATAAAAGAAAGAGAAGAAGATACCTGCTAATCAATCTTCTAATGGAAATAAGGGGAAGAAGGGAAAAGTTGAATATCCATCCTGTGGTAAATGTGGGAAGAAACACCCTGGTACTTTCTTGAAGGGAATGGGAGTCTGTTACAAGTGTGGTGAAAAAGGCCACCAAGATCGTGATTGCAAGAGGAAGAAGGAAGCTACAAATGTTCAGTGCTACAATTGCATGGAGATGGGGCATTATGCAAATTAATGTCCGAAGTGTCAGGAGAACTTACCTTAGAAAAGGCCAAGGGGTCAAGGAAAATCTTATGCTATCACTACTACTGAGGTAGAAGCTCCGAAAGACGTGGTGGTAGGTAATTTAATGGTTTTCTCAAGTTTAGAAAATGCATTATTTGATTCTAGATCATTGCATTGTTTCATATCTTCCTAGTTTGCTAAGAAAATTACATATTTCCAATTTTATTTAACAAGGGAGTTGTTAGTTAAAACTCCTAAGGGAAGTATCATAGCAACAAAGTTTTGTGAATCATTCCCCATTAGAGCACATAAATGTTCTTTATCGACTGATCTCGTCGTCATACCTATGATTGAGTTTGATATAATCCTTAGTATGGACTAGAATTCGGACTATGATGCGAAGATTTATTGTAAGAAGAAATAGGTTACGATTCTTGATGATGATGATAAGGAACACCTTATCTTTAGAGAAGAATCGTCACCACCGAATTCTTATTTAGATCCACCCCCAGTAGCTCAACTAAATTAAATTATTTGGGAGGAAGAGAATGAAATAACCGTGGGTGAGGAAAGGAATGTTCAAATAGAGGATGTACCTACTGTGAAAGAATTTATAGATGTATTTCTGAAAGATTTACCTGGACATCCTCCAGAACGAGAAGTTGAGTTTTCCATTGATTTAATTCCTGGATCAAGGCCTATATCAAATACCCCTTATAGAATGGCCACTGTAGAATTAGTAGAACTAAAGAAACAACTAGAGGAATTGAGTTATAAGGGATTTATTCACCCTAGTGTTTCTCCATGGGGAGCCCCTGTTCTTTTTGTTAAAAAGAAAGACGGATCTATGAGGTTATGTATCGACTACAGGGAGATCAATGCTATAATAATAAAGAACAAGTATCCCCTACCACACATTGATGATTTATTTGACCAACTGCATAGAGCTGAATACTTTTCAAAGATTGACCTTCGATCTGGATACCATCAGTTGTGTGTGAAGAAGGAACACATTCCGAAGACAGCATTTCGAACCAGGTACGGGCATTACGAGTTTACTGTAATGCCTTTTGGATTGACTAATTCACCCTCTGTATTCATGGATCCGATGAATAGAGTTTTCAAGGAGTATCTCGATGAATTTGTGGTGGTATTTATTGATGATATCTTATTATACTCAAAAAGCTATGAAGATCATGAAAATCACTTGCACATTATCTTGAAGACTCTGAGAAGGCATGAATTATATGGGAAGTTTAGCAAGCGTGAATTCTGGCTTCAGGAGATTTCTTTTCATGGACATATTGTCTCTAAAGATGGAATCTCTGTTGATCCTTCTAAGACCAAGGCAATCCAAGAATGGCCAACACCTATGAGTATAACTGAGGTACTTATTTTTATTGGTTTGGTAGGTTATTATTGACGTTTCGTCCAAAAATTTTCCCGATTGGCTAACCCATTAACGAAGCTCACACGTAAAGGGGTTAAATTTGTTTGGACGAAAGAGTGTGAAGAATGTTTCGAAGAACTGAAGAGAATATTAGTCAATGCTCCTATGTTGACTCTACCATTGCGGAATGATGGGTTCGTTATTTATAGTGATGCATCGAAGAAAGGAATTGGTTGTGTCTTTATGCAGAATGATAGAGTTATTGCATATGAATCACGACAGTTGAAAATTCATGAACAAAACTATCCTACTCATGATCTTGAGTTAGCAGCTATGATCGTTTCTTTGAAGATATGGAGGCACTACCTCTATAGTGAAAAATGTGAGATTTATACTGATCACAAGAGTTTGAAGTATATTTTCTCACAATAAGAACTCAACATGAGGCAAAGGAGATGGCTTGAATTGCTCAAGGATTATGATTGTACGATACACTACCACCCGGGGAAGGCAAACAAGGTGGCAGATGCTTTGATCAGAAAAGATCATGGAGTTTTGAACAATATGAGAATTGAAAGGGATCCAATTTTCATGGATCTAGTGAAGATGGACATGGGAATAACCAGGGAAAGAGAAACATCAATGATTTTTTCAAATGGTTGCCAAACCATCTTTACTAGAAAGGATTAAGAGTTCTAAGACCGATGATGAATAATTTCAAAAGAAGATTAATGCTCTGAATGATGGGAGACTGAGAGACTTTGTGTATGAAGATGAAATTTTGAAATTCGGGAAGAGACTTGGTGTTCCCGATATACCTGATCTAAAAAGGGAATTACTGGATGATTCTCATAGTTCCAATTTCTCTATAAACCATGGGAGCACCAAAATGTATAGAGATTTGAAGGAACATTTTTGGTGGGACAATATGAAGAGGGAGATTGCTGATTTTGTGTCAATATGTATTCTTTGTCAACAAGTGAAAGCTGGAAGGCAACACCCTGGAGGAGTCATGCAACCTTTCCCATACCGGAGTGGAAATGGGACAATATTACGACGGACTTTTTCATGGGGCTACCAAAGACTCCTAGAAGGAATGATGAAATATGGGCTATTGTTGATCATCTTACCAAGTGAGCACATTTTCTTGCTATAAGAGAAGATCTACCACTGGAATGTCTAGAAAAACTATATATTAATGAAGTTGTGAGACTTCATGGAGTACCCCTATTGATTGTTTCTGATTGTGATCCTTGTTTTACTTCATGATTTTGGAAGAGTCTTCAGAAATCCCTGGATACTGAACTTCATTTGAGCACTGCCTACCACCCTCAGACAGACGGACAATCAGAATGGACTATTCAAACCTTAGAAGACATGTTGAGATCCTGCTCACTTGACTTTCAGGGTATGTGGGATCAGTATTTACATATGGTAGAATTTTCCTATAACAATAGCTTCCATTCGAGTATTCAGATGGCACCATATGAAGCGTTATACGGAAAGAGATTTCACACACCAACCTGTTGGGATGATGTTGGTGAAAGGAAACTTGTAGGTCTAGAACTGGTGGAGGAAACGATGAAAAGGTGAAGGTAATCCAAAATCACATCAAAGCAGCTCAAAGTAGGCAGAAGAGCTATGCTGATAATCGAAGGAAGGATTTGGAATTTCAATTCGGTGACCATGTTTTCCTAAAGGTATTTCCATGGAAGGGAGTCATACGTTTTGGTAAGAAAGGTAAATTGAGTCCCAGGTACATCATACCTTTCAAAATTCTAAAACGAATTGGGGTTGTAGCTTACCGATTGGCAATGCCGCCAAGTCTCTCCAAAGTTCATGATGTGTTCCACGTATCTCTGTTGAGGAAATACATGCCTGACCCAAAACATGTACTCACCTATGAGGAGTTAGAACTGGAACCTGATCTATCTTATTGCGAAGAGACTGTCAGGATTCTTGATACGAGAGAACAAGTACTGAGAATCCGGACGACGCATCTGGTAAAAGTTTTGTGGAGAAACCATAAGATGGAAGAGGCAACGTGGGAACCCGAGGAACTTATAATGAAGAACCGCCCGAGTATTTTCATGTGATAAGTATTCTAGAAATTTTGGGTATGAAATTATTTGAAGGATGTGAGAATGCAACACTTCAAGCTTCTATGGTACGCTTCTCTTTTAATAATGTGATAGCGTGTGTTGTACGCAACACCGAGTTCTGACACACCATAACCAATCAAACTATCCGTTATGAATAGTAATACCTACTTTTTTAAATTATATATATTATATATTTCAAAATGGACTTCATTTTTGGATTTTTAATATCGAATTTAGCCTAAGGTGATATTTTGGTACTTTTCGGATAACTTTAATATTTTGATGAATAGTGAAAATTACTAAATTTTAATTAAAAACAACTTTTTTAATCAAAATAATTAATAGTGATAAATTATGAATTTGAGTGGTTTTAAGGTATATTTAGAATATATTTTTACCATTTAATACAATTTTGGTCATTGGACATAATTTTACAATTAAACCATACATAAACAAGTGACAATCTTTTGATAGTTATTATCTCTTAAAAACACGCTTTTTGTTTTAACAACGGGAATTAATTTTAAATTAATTTCTGCCACTTCTGTGTTTTGAATTTGGAAAAATGGATTCCATATTTGGAATCATTATGTTCAAATTGTATAAATAGGTAACCTTTATTTTTAAACTTTTTGAATAATTACATCGGTAAATATTTTATTTACCGTGGTTAAGGGTAAATCCGGTAAATAAGGGTTAAGAGATAATATTATAATAATACTAAATTACCCTAAAACGTGTCCTAGACTTATTTTGTGATACATTTTCGACCATAGGAATCTTTGGGTCGATTTTGGGACCCCATGGAGCCACTTGTAGGTGATAGGGGTACTTAATTTTAATTAAGTTAAAATTAATACAAAAATGACACAAGCATATATCTTTTAGAAAAACAATTTTTACATAGGGTTATATATGTTATATTTTCTACTATAAATATTAATTAGAAAGATAAAAAGATTTCCTACATAATTATTGTTTATTTATAATTTTTAAATATTACATAAGTTAATATATTTATGACACAATGATGATGCAGTAATTACCATAATAGTGAAAATTTAAAATAATTGATATTATAAATACCCAAATAAATATAATATGAGACTTTTAATGAATTAAAATGTTTTCATAGGATAATATGACATATTATTATTGATTTAAGTAACTTTTTTCGAAGTAATAATTCTGTTATGAGTTTCACAAAAATCAACTATTTAATAGTGTCAAAATTGACATAAAATATTTTTTAAAACAAATATTTTATTATTAATTGATATTAAATTCCTAAAAATATAAGGTTAGGACAAGAGACTTATATCATAATAGTTGTATCATTAATGGACCAATTGGGGGTCTCTTGGATGCATATTGTAAGTTAATTAACCATATAATTTAAAAATACAAAGAGACATTGTAAAAGTGAAACAAATTAACTTAGAGTTAATACTTAAAGATAAGGTTTATATAAGTACCCAAACCTATCTAAATTCTATTGGTTGAGTGGTTTTCGACCCATCCCCATCATCAAAATTAAATAATCCACTTCGGAGTCATTAGAAACCGAATATGAATTTATTATAAATTAATATTTCCAGCTTTTCCAAAGGTGCCCCTCACCCCTCTTATAAAAGGGCACTCCTCCTTCTCATTTCTTCTCACCTTCAAAGACTTTTGGTTCAGGCAAAATCTGACCAAATACTCTCCCGAAATACCTCACTACAACCTAGAGGCCTTAGTTTGATCATAAATCCAACTTAAGGTTCCCTTTTGATCAAATCAAAAGAAGAACCCGAATAAGAGGTAATGATTTCACCACCCTTTTCATGTTCCTTTCTTCTTCCACTTCTTCTTCCTTTCTTGTTACCATTATAAACTAATAACTCCAGTATCATATATATACTGTGATATTATTATAAATATGGTACAACCATATTCAGTATTCTATCCACCCTTTTAATAACATGTCACCATACGTGCTTACGTACGGCTTACCGTCTCCACGCCGTGGTGTAATTGTTATTCAATATATTATTATTTGGATGGGTATAATAATGATGTGTAACTCATGTAAATAATAAATATAACATGTTAATGATTCTGTATATATGATATACAATCCATTTATATATTATTTTAATATCAAAAGAATGATATTGTCGCTCGTGCGTACGTACGGACTACCGTCTCCACGAACGTGATGAGATTCATTCTCCATCGTATCCATTCAAGTATAATTATAATTTGATAATTTAAAAATGATGATTAAGAACTTTATATCATTCTGGATATGAATAATATACAACCTATCCATTACAAACATGGCTTACGTAACAAAACATATAAAATAAAACTAGTAAGTTTACACCCGAAACAACGATAATACTAAGATATTATTAACAAATCAATGTTAAAAGATCATATATGATATCATATTAATGTATATGATTCCTGTATAATTTAATAACAATTATTTCACCATTATAAAGGAGGTTAACCTACCCTAACCAAGGAAAAGTACAAGGTAAGGGTTTATTTCACAATCTCTTCATTATCCGAGGTTGTTTATACGTAATAATCTACTGGGATCTCTTTATCATCCACATCCATGTTTCTAAAAATTGAATTTCAAAACATTTTGACTATTTACTAGAATATGGGTTAATGTAATTTATACCCTTGTTTGACTTTTTATAAGAGGTTTATAAAGGAATCTTCCTGTCGTTTTCCAAACAAGATGTTTTTTAACCTTTTCGACAGACTTAAGGTAAGAATGTTTTTTTAACTTATACGGCGGGTGCGGCTATTTTCCACTATTATAAAATTGTTGAAGCTTCCCTTACAAGATTATAAGAATATTTTCAAAGAAAATGTTTTATTTCATAAATATAAGACTCTTAAATGATTTCAAAATAGAAAGAGATATTTCTCTAAAAAGAGTTTTGATTTCATCTATGTCAATATCCTTTGATGGATTTTACGCTTATTTGAAGTTGATTTGTTAGGATACAAACCTTCTATATTGTATTGAAGATTTTGTGATATGTTTGATATGGATGTTCTATTTGTATACCATTCATAGATTATGGTGAAAGTATTGACATTTCGTATGCTAGTTTTAATACGAATGTTTATGTTATGTTTAAACATTTTCATATGGGAATGCATTGGACTTAATATGTGACGGGTGGAGCCCGTTATAGCTCCTCGATGAATCGGTAGGTCTCATGAGACAAATTAGTGTCTTGGCACAAGACCTTGGAAAAATATTATTTGTAGTCTTGGCACGAGTCCTTGGATATGTGGTTATGATAGTCTGGCATTATGCATTCCATCATTATGAAAGTGGTTATTGATATTGCATGTGATTATTCGATTAGTAGAATATCCATGTGAATAAGTAAATGGAATTATTTCATTTTATTTTTTCCATACTATGTTGAAGTTCAAGTTTAAAAGGCTTTTTTTAGTTATACATTGCCTTAAATGTTTATTCTTATTTATGAATGTTTCTGCTATATTGTTATCCTTATTGGGCATTTGAGCTCACCCCTTTTCTATGTTTTATTTTTCCCAGGAAGTGAAGAAGTTAATTATGAATGACCTACAGGGATATTATGAGGGGATCATAGTGTGGATTATGGAGACAATATGTTGTTGTAGTAGTTTTTCACTTCATGATGTAATGTAAAACTTTATGAATATATCTAGTGTTTCCAAGGCTACTAAAGCAATCGGTCTTTCGAGATTTGATCTTTCTTATGATCATTCCAATGTTATGTAATAATGCACCGACTCTAGGTAACTGGGGTTGGGGCGTTACATCAATAATTCAATTTAAAATTAAACCTGTAGATGTGATGGAAAGTGGTTTTCCATTGTGAAAAACAGTCAAAGGTTTAAACAATTTTTATGGAAAATTTAATATCAAATTTATTCAAATGAAATTATTTAGATAAATAAATATATTATTTAAATAATTTTACATTTAAACCTATATTAAAATATAAATTTTCATTCAAATTATTTAAACTAAAAGGTAGTTTTTAATAAAAATCATTGTTTTTTAATATTCATTTATAAATAGAATTTTCAAAAATATCACAAAAATCCACCCAAATATATTTTTTAAGTGTTGATTTCAAAAATGAATATAATTTTTTAAAATAAAATATCTAAAATTATGAAAAAATAATTTTAATATAAGTGATCAATACATGATTAAACCAGTTTTTTTCAAAAATAATGTGTCCCAAAAAAAATATCTTTTATTTTCAAATGATTGTTATTTTTATGTATATTCAATATATCTCT
Source organism: Viscum album (assembly GCA_963277665.1). NCBI lineage: Eukaryota > Viridiplantae > Streptophyta > Magnoliopsida > Santalales > Viscaceae > Viscum > Viscum album. Next base: position 1,252,592,861 of record OY728138.1, read on the forward strand.
AATGAAAATGTTTAAAAAATATATTTTTAATAATTGAATTATTTTTATTAATACCCTTAAACTTAATGATATGTTATAATGTTCATATTTAAATAATAATAATATTTTAATAGATTATCGTGTTTAGTTTAAACTCCATGTTGCATACATAACTAGATTTTATGGAAATTAAATTTATTTCAAAAGAAAAATATCATATGTATTAGGGTTTTAAATTATTTTCTCCTACAAAAACTCAATCTTCAAATTTTCAATGTTAAAAACTTCTAAAAAACTGAGGTAATTTCTTCTAACTTACATCCAAAGTTCTAATTGTACTTCCTCTATTTTGTGACTTCTCCAATGTACCTTAACCAGTCGATTCATCCCATAACTAAATACTTTTTCTCTACTGAAATGAATTTTTATGAACTCATAATAGTAATATAGATCATGTTCCAATTCTATATCATTATTTCTAATCACATGTGTTGTGTATGAAATGTACTTATTTAACAATGATATATTGATCACAACATGTAATTTCAAGGGACTTGGTGGAATTTACAAATAGTAAGAAAAAATGTAATTATTTCAAGGATTTAAGTGGGTATGATATACTTGGGGATTAATTTACTTTTTTTTACCAAACCATATTAAACCATTCCATATATACACTCTCAAGAAAAGATGATCTTCTACTTTTAATTTAAATCTTTTATCTGGTTTTTAAACTAAATCATGTGTTTACTTTGACCTACATTAATATACAAGTTGAATAGTGTTAACCATTATTATTGTATCTGCAACATGTTTTGGGCCTAAATTTCTTCTATCAACCAAATAATCCCAATATGTTAGAGTATGGAATCACTTGTCATATAAATTTTTATATGGTGAAATTTGAATACTTTAATAGAAAAAATTATTTTTAGAAAACATTACCGGAGTTAAATATAGATTACAAATACCCTGAAATTTAAGTGATAATGTCTTGAATATGTATTAAACTATTTTAATAGTCTATTCATATTTCCCATAAGTTTTAGGATGGATGGAAGTGCTCAAATGAATCTTAGTATTAACATACCACTGAATACACTTCCATAATTTTGATTTTATTTGGGGATTATGATCATACATGAACAAAAGAGTGGTCCCATGATGTTTTAAAACATCATTAATTTACAACATTGTAAAGTTATAAAGAGTTAAATATTCTATTATACTGATGAAATATGTTTATTTTTTAATAGATAAATAACAACCCATATTCTATCATTATTTCTAAGAGTCATTCATAGTTTTATGACAATGACCACAATAATTTTTATAGGAAAACATTTTAAAAAAAGAACACTATATTTGATAGAATATAAGAAATGAAACACTAACATTACAACAGAATATAACTCCCATATAATTTAAAATATAATTATTTAAAATAAATTTTATATCTTTGATATCTTGAAATGTATAAAACACTATGTCTGGATAAAATGTGATACATTATTAAAATATAATTATTGTAATATGACCATCATAACCTAGAAATTTGGTGGGTACGAATATTAATATCTATATAATTAAATTAATATGGTTTATACATGTATAAAAAAATTCAATGGTAATCTATTTATTATAAATAAAATAAGAATCATTTCAATGAAAAAGAAATATTTACTAAAAAACTGTATTGTTCTAAAAGGTAGCATATTATTGCTTGTCACACATAATACAAAATTAATTTTTAAAAATTTTAGAAATTTTATTTTTTAAAAAATAAAAACATTTTTTGAAATATTGATTTGAAAATTATCTTTTTGTGAATTATAGATATTTTTCTGAGAATATTAACATTTTGGTGAATATTATAAAATACTTATTTTTTTGATAACTTCCCTTTATGTTAAATTATATAGAATATTAAATTATGTATTAATTCATTTTTAAATAAATATTAGTTAAATTATAATAAAATATAACTAATTTTTTTCATTTTAATTTATTTCATATTGATTTTTGATTTTAAAACATTCTACACTTATGTGAATTTTTTCTTTTGAAAACCCCTTATTTATCACATGTGCAGTTTAATTTTAAATTAAATTTTTAAAATTATATGAATTGAATTTTGAAAAATAGATTCAATAGTTATAATAATAGAAATTTATATTATCTAATATGTTCAACTTGATTGGTTACCATAATGAATAGTGAAAATAGTAAAAAGTATTACCACAATCCAAGTAGAAATGGATTTACTTATTGTTAAACAAAGAGGATAATAGTCAAAAATGATCTAAACCATCTCAAAAACTAATTTTATAGACCTATTGGGACTCTATAATATATATTATTTGATAAGGACCCATTTATTAGCATAGATTTATTACAAAAATGTTTATATTACATTTTATCCTCAAAAATTCCCTGTGTGTCCTCTCCCAAACTTATAAAATGCAACACACTATCCTCCCCTATTCACACATCCAAAACACAATGGTTCATTAAATGATTTACAAAATACCATAATTATATCCCTCCAAATAAAATAGTGGAATTTTCTAGATCATTAAACCAATCTAGAATTGCATTAGGTTAAACTAGAAGACGTTTCCCGATGAAGTGGTAATGTTTTTAACAATGTGTTTTTAGTTAACGTCTTCTTGTCAGTCCTTATAATATTTTTTTAACATGATAATATTATAAAAAATTTATCCCCAATATATTTATATGTTTTTATTATATTTTTATTATCCATATACATCCCCACTTTTATGAAATGGAAAATAAAATTGTTGATCATGTGTACAGTGAACTACCGCTTCACGAACTGATATAATTCACCTTCCATCATAAAAACTCAAGGATGGATATAATGATATATTCAAAATATTTATATGAAATTTATGTTATTATTATACATTCTGAATTATAAAATCATATAAACCTTCTTACTTTACATTATTTGTGGGATATGATAACGTCTCTTGTGTGTATGATAAACTACAGCCTCATGAAGCGCTGTAATTTGTTTTTTCACTTATACTCTACATGGAAGGTAGTAAGGTTAAAACTGAAAAATTTATGTGATATTTATGAGATAAAAATAATTTTATAATTATAATATCACATTTATACTCTTACCTTTCAATTAATTGGAAATCAATAATGTTTCTCGTGCATATGTTTTGACTACCGCCTATAGGTAATGATGTGAAATGATTTTCATTTTTTATTTACATAGATGGTTATAAGGATTTATTTGATTAATATAAATAATATATATTTAATAATTATTATTATATGAAGATTAATTAACATTTAGTTACCTTTAATTACATCCATCTAATAAAATGGAAACAACAATCATCTGTACGTACTGCCTACCATCTCCACGAATGATGTAGTCCATTTTCTATCTCTAACTTCAATAAATTAATATAACTACATATGGAATTAATATATTGGATATTTATATCATGTAAAACATTCTACATATTATTTGACCATTATAAAATTAAAATTACCAAATTACTAAACTAAAACATAAATGAAAAATGAATAAATTTTCACTAGAAATAGTAATTTAAAAACAGAATAGTTAATAAAAGAGTGATAAAATGCAATATATAAATCTTATAACTTGTTAAATATATTTTTTTGTTATTTAATATATTTATAATAAGCTTATATTTATTATACATGATTTTCAAACACATTAAATGGAATTAAATCTTAATTTAGGGATTTCAAGTCTCAATTTTACTTCACTAAGGCATACACCATATTCAAAATTTATTCTTATTTGGTTTATCTATTGAAAAATTAGATATATTGTATCATAAATATATTTAAATTCAATTAATTTATCATAAAAACAATTTATTTCCTTATAATATGATTATTCATGAAAATTCAATGTAATAGTACAATTTTCCCAAATATTAGTAATTAAAATTATTGAGAAATTTTTTTCAAGAAAAACCATATTTGTTTCTATCTTAGGTCGAAAATCATTTGTCATAAAAATCCATGCTTTCAAAAATTAATTTCATAATTTTATTTAAAAATTAATATATAATTTATTAAAAAACTATTTAACTATTTTTCACATTTTATAAAATATTTTAAATAGAATATTCATTTCATTTTCCAAATATGGTCTCTTTGAATTTTAAAAAAAAATTGAAAGTAATTTTTTATTTAATGTTTATGGTGTGAAATAAAATTCTCACAATCATAACCACATGTTATTTTTAAGATTATTTTATATGTTTCAAAAGTTATTTTTGAGGAAAGTTTTTTTCAAAATGGGTTTTAAAATTTTAGTTTAAATTTTTAGTTTCAAATTGTAATGATTATTTTCCTCAGTATTTTTTAAAATGATCTTTTCAGGGAAATTTATTAACATCATAAAAAACACCCCTTATTCATCTTATTATACATTGGGGATATGTTAGATTGGTATCATCTTTAATATATCGATAATTGTTTTATGATATGTTTGACTTGGGATGTAAAATTGTATTTTTATTCCCCATTTATATCTAGATATCTTATGGATATGTTTATTTTATTTTGGTAGGTATTATCATGTCATATGTTTGTAGTTGAATATAAATGTTTATATTGATTATTATTCTCCCCTTTAACAAGAGTAATGCATTGTAATTATTATGTGAATAGTGGAGTTAGGTTAGAGAATGTCTTTTGATTCATCATTATGTCAAATAAAATAAATTAGTTTCCCAAAATTAAATGTGTTCCAATCCATATATATAAATTTTCTTATGAATTCAATTAACTGCATATTTTAGTAGTTTGGTATTATTCATTCCCTCATTATGGGATATGTTATTTCCATGTGATTATTATATTACATAGAATACCCATTTATATGCTTCAAAATTATGTGGTTATTTTTATAGATTTATTTGAACATAATATATTTATGTCATATAATATTAATCTTATTAATTAAATGGAAACAATTTTGGTTTTTTACTTTGCTATATTGATTATTGTTATTAATCCTCATATATTTTGATGAATGGTAACCTTTACTGGCCATTTCATCTAACCCCTTCATTATGTTTTATTTTCCATGGGATACAAGGAAGGGTTTTTTTATTTATATGTAGGGATATTATATAAGGTATATTGGTGTGCTCAAGTAAAACACTTTTTATACATTTTGTTTTTAATTGTGATGTGAATTTTTATGTCAATTTCTACTTAAACAAGTCTACAAAACTATTTAGTTGTTTACGATTCAAGTCATTATATATTTTTATTGGATAAATTAATATACATCGACTCCGTTTTATAGGATTTCAGGTCGTTACAGTTGGTATCAATTGAAGTTTAATAGAAACCTTGGTAAAAATATTCAACAAAACCTCAATTATAGACCATAAACCTATAATATAAATTTGAGATAAGTATAGAAGACCATCATAATGTTTTAATAAGATATATATTCTGTGTTTTTTTTTTGAAATACATTCATGTAGGGATACATTAAGTGGATGTTGTTCTAGTAAAGATGTACATGGGGGTTATAACTCCAAAAGGTGTGTTATATTGACTCAATAATTTCTTGGTATATGAAAATGAGACTTAATAAAATCTTGGTTTGACACACCTAGTGGATAGTCTAGGGATAATTCAAATTTTATTTAAAAACCATTATGATTTATTTGAATATATTTTTATGATTTGAAATCATTTATAATGAAACAATGTTTATTATTATAAGATTATCCATGAATTGATTTTTAAGTTTATGTTTAGTATTTCACCATTTTTAGGATTATCCATTATGAAAACTAATTTAATGATCCGATATAATGTTTTATATTGTTTATAAATGAAACATTTCATAAGGAATGAGAATTATATTAATAAACATAATCTAATGAGTAAGATTAATCATTTACATTATCATCCTATGACAATATCTTGAAGAGGACTAATCCCCAAACATTATCATCATATGTTTACATAGTATCATGTGATATAAAAATAAAGAAATAATTATATAAGTATTATGGATTTGAATGGAAGAATGGGAATAATAGGATGACTGAGAGGAAAATGGATAATGGGAAGAAGGGAATAAAGGGGTTTCCCACATATAATACCCATAGAATGAGTCACCCGAGTACATGCTTGAAGGGAATGATAGTTTTCCCCAAGGGTGGAGATAAATTCCATCATGATCATAATTTAAATAAAAATAAATAAATTGAAAATTTTTAATGATTCAATTGTAATAATATTGATCTCTATGCAAACACATGCCCTATGTATCAAGGGAATACACCTAAAAACAATCTAATGGATATGGTAAACCTTATTCTATTACCAAAGATTGTGTGTAGAGACAAAGGTTATTGTATTTGGATAAAATAATTATCATCTTCTAGTTAACAAAATATTGAAATGTTTTAGGATGTTACAAAAATACCATTTCTCAAATAATTTGAGAAAATATGTTGGTTGGTATCGATAAACATGAAAATTAATTCAATGATAAGTGGAACCTCTTGTAATGAACATGATTTAAGAGGATTACCCTTAATACGCCCTTGTTGATGATATAATAATGTCATGTTTATGGGATAGTGTTGGTGACCTTGAAATGTTTTAGAGTATTTATGATTTATATCACTTTTACTAGAGTTTTAAATAAGTATAGATTTATTGAATATATTTGACAATCTGAGATTTTAATCTTGGAAGCATTGCTGTTTTCAATATGTTTATTTTGTGATTAAGGTATTAACATATTTTTAATTTGACATTAATATACCAATTATATTATCCAATGAATATAATATTGATTTATATACCACCCTTAAAAAAATTGACTTTGAATTTGGACAAAAATATTCTGTATGGGTCATAAGGTAAACTATATATTAAATGGATCAAGATGATTTTTTTATTCTATATTTTTTAAAAAAAATGTGTTTTTTAAAATAATAATTGATTGGAGGGATGAATTTTCATTATATAGATATATTAAGTGTCCTATGCTTATAAAAATTCATTTTGGATATTCATTTCTTGGAGTAAAAAGTGAAGTGGAAATTTATCAAAGGAAAACCAAATAATGTGATTGTTCCTATTAAATATAAAGAAATAAAGTAAGTATATTTTTAAATGATCTTAGTCTATATGCTAAAGGAATTCCTCGTCACATATAAAAGGATCTTGAAACAAAAATGTAATCGCATGAACTTCATTTCTTATTAATCAAATCATCCGACAACTCATTGAAATTTTTTAGATTTGTGTACTTCTAAATTATATTATCATTAAATTTCTTGTGATAAATATCCTATTTCTCCACCCATCATTATTTTTATATTACACTTTTCTAATATGTCTATATATTCACATCCCCCCAATATTCCCCTACTTAGAAAAATATTTACATGATTATTCCAGATGACCTTTATAATTCTCTTCCTCACTTATCAAGAAGTTTTTTTAATCCTTTTCACATTATGGGATTTCATGAATAATATTTTCAGATGTCAACCCCTTGATTGTTGATTACAAGATTAAATTATGAGGAAACCATTTATTTAATAGGGTAAAATCTGACACCCAATGATTTTAAAAGTCGAATGTCACATTTTATAGCATATGTGACAAACAACACCAATATTATAATAGAAATTTACAACCCTATTATTTAAAATATATTTATTTTGAAAAAAATTAAATCTCTTCAATTTCATTCAATGCACGTAACACATGGTTTGAATGAAACATGATAATCTATTAAAATGTTATTATTTAAATATGTCCATTATAACCTAGCCATTAGGATGGAGGGTATAAATAATAATAAATGAATTAATAAATATATATGTTTTACACATGTATAAAATAATATCATTGGGTATCTATTAATTATAAATAAAATAATAATCAATTGAAAGAAAATGAAAGATTTTCTAAAAAACAATTTTTTTGCAAATGTAATTTATTCATGCTTTGTGAACATAATTTAGAATTAAAATTTTCTAATTCATATGAAAAATTAAAATTCATTTTCAAAATATAAACATCATTATTATATTTGGGTAACGTTTTTGTACTTTTAAGAAAATGTTAATTTCCTGGTTAATTGTGAAGACTATTGGTTTCAATTGAAAAAAATAGGTTAAATTATTTATAAAGATGATTTATATTTTAATTGGTTTTAAAGTTAAAGTATTTAAATTATATTAAAATTTAATTAATTTAGGACATTAGAATCAATTTCATGTTAATGATTAATATTCAGTCGTTATATAGCAATAAGAATTTTATCTTTGGGAAATTGTTGTTTTCACACATATGCAGGTTAACATTAAATTGAATTATTCAAATTCCCAGAATTGATTAAAGAAAAATGGATTATATATTTTTAATAAGTATAATTTATATTATCCAATAAGTTAAAAAAAAAATTTTCCCTAATGAATAGGGATTACAGTAATAATTAATTACTGAAATTATGGTTAAAATGAGTTTATTAGGATTTAAACTATAATGATATGGTTTTAAATCACCTAAAACTGGTCCAAAAGAAATTTTACTGAGATATTTTTACCTTATAATCACTAATTATTAATAATGTACATTTTAGTGTATTTTTTAATATAAAATAGTGGGTATCACTTTTACATTTCAAAACATCCATTTGGTCATCTTTCCATCTTATAAAAGGAATCCCACTCTCCTCCCTACGTCGCACTTCCAAAACCATTTGGATTAGTAAATAACTAAAAAAATACCTTTAATAAATCAATTCAAACATCCTAGTGTAATTGTTTAGATAAAAAATTAAATTTAGAAATTATTTATGCAAAACTTAAAAGGGGTTTATCGAAGAAGAGGTAAAAATTTTAACTATGAATTTTAATTTTACTTCTTCTCAAAACTCCTTATAATATTACTAAACTATTATAATAGGATAAAAAATATAAAACCTATATAATTAGATGCTTTTATGATCATGTAATAATAAAAAACTATCTTCACTTCCATCAAATATTAAACTAACCCGTCAATCATGTGTATGGTGGAATACGCCCTCACAAACCTTGAAAACTTGTTTTCCATCACCACATTTTAAAGCTTGACACAATTATGGATAATATATATATATATATAATATGATATTTTTTAAATTATTAAATGTTGAAGTTATTATATCTCATATACCTTCTAAATTACCATTCCATTGGGATGCGATAATGTCACTTGTCTGTACGGTAGACTAACTCCCCACGAAGTGGTGTGATTTTTTTTCTTCTTATTATTATCATGGAGGGTATTGAAGAAACAATTAATGAATATATGTGATTTTAATGGCTTAAAAATATTACAGAGGTATAATATCACATCTAACTTATTACATTCCAATATTTTGGAAAACAATAATGCTGCTTGTGAGTATGTTTGCACTACCTCATCTACTTAGTTAGGTGAAATGTTTTTGATTTTATTTTTATGTAGATTTTATTAAAATTTTATTTGGTTAATATAAATTCAGAATTTTATAAAATAATTTTTATGTAATGATTAATTAATATATATTTTATGTTCATTCCATCCATCGTGAAAAGAGGAAGCAATGTTCCTGCATACATATGGCCTACCATCTACATGAACGGTATAATAAATTATGTATATCTAACATTAATAGATTAATATAAAGAAATATATAATTATTATATGTGATATTTATATATTGGTTAAAATTATTTTTCTTATTTTACCATGATCATATTAAGAATAAAAAAATTACAAAAATAAAACATTCACGAAAAACGAAGAAAGTTTCAGCTGAAATAAAAATTATACAAAGACTTGTTGATAAAATGAAGATAATAGACTAGAAGTGAATCATTTAAGGTATAAAATATATGATTATTGTTATTATATAGATTTTTAATAAACCTCTAATTATTATACTAGAGGTTCTCATATATGAAAAGGAAGTCAAAACTGAGATAAATGTCTCTCATCACAATTTTAATTCTGTGAAAAATAAGAAATATTCACTAATTATTCTTTTTTTGGTTTATATACTACCAATTTTGATAATTTATTACTTGAAAATATTTATAATAATTGTATATAATGTTAAATTTCATGTTTTCTATTTCATGTTTATTTTGATTCAAATGCTTCTAATGTGGTAAGGGTTTATTTAACAATCTGATCTTTACTCATGATTGTTTTCAATCACGTTTCCCTTCGGGGAATTATTTTTCATTTCTATAATAAAACTAATATATTTCCTTATAATATATTTATTCATGAAATGTTAATGTAATAGTTTTTTTGTTCTCTTTGTTACTTTCATAAATTATTGTTAATATAATATTACTTAATTTCTATCTTTGGTAGAAAATAATTTTTCATCAGAATCCTTGATTTCTAAAAAATAAAAAATGTCTTATGTAACACCCAATAGTTTTACAAATAAATTTAATATAGAATTCATGAAACATGGATACCCTGTGAAAGCAACACATTTTTAAAGGAGATAGTTATAACTTAGCTGCTAAGCATAAATTTTTATACTTCTATAATTTGATTTAAAAAAATGTCATACACGGTATTGATCAGTATGATATTTAGAGTGATAGGATCAACTTATGTTTTTTATGAATATAAATGTACCCTTATGAATAGTAACATACCCCTGTGAATATTAACGTAGCCTTATGAATAATAGTTTTCCCATATGAATATAGACCTCACCCATGTATGTATGAATAATAATTAGGCACTATATAAATGAGAGTGAATATTTTAAATGTTAATAAATAAGTGTTGATACTTTTTTGAGAAATAAATATTTAATTACAATTTTAAAACAATTACTTTATTTTAATAAAATTCATTTTCAAAAATAAATTTCTAAATATATATTTTTTTGTCCTATGACTATAGGATAATTTTATTAAACCCCTGTTAATTTATAAAAGTGTTATAAAATAAGGTTAAAATATATATTTTTCATGTAAATAATTATTATATTTAAAAATTAAATTTCACATATATTATAAAGATCTTTTTGAATAAATGGAGTCCATTTTTTATTTATATTCATTGAAAAATTTATATGGTGAATTTTTGGGATTTTTCTGAAATATTTGAATATTTGGTTAATAGTAAAATACATTAATTTACAATATTATTAAATTATAAGATGAATAATATATTCATTGAGTCAAATATGATGTAAGAACCCTTGTATCTGACTCACATGAATTTAATATTATTCACAGTCATAAAAATCAACAATATTGGTTTTCTTCAAAGAAATAATAGAATAATGATTAAGATATTAAAAAATCACTTCCCTCCTCCACTATAAAAGCCACCCTCACTTCTTACTATCTTCACTACTATAAGCCATTAATCAAATAAAATTTTACCAAAAATAATCTTATCTAGTACCTCACCACATCCAAGAGCTATTGGTCATTCCCAAAGTCCAAAACACCTTCAATATCGGAGGATCTCAAGGAGGACATTTCATGAGGTAAACACTTTTCCTTTTCCTTTTAATTTCATTTTCAATTTTTTTCTTCTCTTATCTTAAAATAAACTATAAAATTGATAATTATAACTCTAGTATCATATATATATACTAAAATTATATCATATTATAAGAATATCCTTTCACAAACTACAATCCCTCATCTTTTATTTTATAAATGAAATACCGTTTGGGAGGTGCAGATTTTCAACCTTCACGGATGACAACCCTTTGTTCCTCACTTTCTCCTTCATGTATAGTCATGAAACCATGTTTATGGTTGAAAAAGACTATAATATATTTATTATAACCTATTAAAATTTATATAACCATTATATATATATATAATAATAATAATTTACACAATAAACTAGTTTCTAACAATAGAAGTATCGCTAAAATAATCAGAATGGTTATCACTAATCTTATATCTAATAACTCATCCTCATACCATGTAACAAAATGATATTATAACCATTTAAAAAAATTAATTTTATTTATTAATATATATATTTTCAATAATAGATAATTATATCCATTCCACATAAACTCCATTGCATATAATCTAGCGAACCGATCATGAAATCAAGGAAACGAACACTCCAGAATGACAGAATTCAATATCATAACATAACAATAAGAACATAAATAAGATTTATAAAACTATAATGAATCAAATATATGTAAATAAGGTTTATAAATAGTTAATTAATGGATTTTATTTGATTATCTCAGGCATTAATGTAATTTGAAAAATACATTTAGACATAAGCTAAGGATTTTCTACCCAAACCTCCATTTTCATTTGGGATACTCTTATTCTCTACTTACCATAATGAAATTATTATTTATTATAATTTAATAATTAAATATTATGTTTCAATCTTCTATATATGTGTACCTACCATAATCCTTCTTTATTTTCTGAGTAGTTCCATTTTTTAAAAAGATCTTCTAAAATTTATTCCTGAAATACACACCTGATTCAAGGGATCTTATCAAATTCTTACATATGTTAAAGTAAACTCTATAATATATTTTTAGCACCCATTATTTCATTATATGAATTTATTGTAATCATGATAATATAATTAAATAAGGTATCGACTCTGGGAAACTAGGGTTGAGTGTTTACAGTTGGTTTTAAATGAAGTTAATTAGAAACCTTGGAAACTAGATTTAGAAAGAATATATTAGAAAATAAAACTCTAAAATGTAATTTTAGGATAAACATACAAGAATTCCCTTGAATAATGGTAAGTAATATATAGGTAGATATTCCGAATGAATACATCCATGTCTGAATAATACATGTGGGTGTGGTTTTGGCATAGATGTACCTAGGAATAAAAACTCTAACAAGGTGTTTCTGTTTTAACCCAGGGTAACCTAGTACACAATGACCAGACTTACTGCTCACCTGGTTTGAAACACCTAGAGTATATTCTTAGGATAATTGAAATATCCTTTACAATCTATTATGAAGGGTTTAATAGTAAAATTCCCTCAAAGAAACCATCTTTATGAATATGGGATTTTCTATGCATATGATTTCAATTAATGTTAATTATTATGCTAGTTGAGATTATGAAATATGATTCATAAAATATTCTATTGTATTCCATCATTTAGAAATATAATCTTATGTAATTAATGAAAAATAGATTAATGTGTCTATCCTATGTAGGGATTTTTCCCCTATGCAAGATAATGATGTTGGTTCTAGAGCTGCGACTGGTGCTAAGAAACTTTTAAATATACTTCATTTGATGACTCGGGTTATGAACAATAACCAAACCCGTATAGAGTAACCTGAACCAAAACATATAGGATCAAGGTTATACCTATTTATGAAACAATAACAGCCATCATTTAATGGGACGACAAACATATTCATAGAATATCAGGGGATAAGTTCTTTAGAGATGATGTTTCTCTCTTTGGGAATTAATGAAAGGAAGAACATGGTCATGGTAGTTTATCATTCATTAGGATATTCATATAAATGGTGGGCACTAATTATACACACAAATAAGGAGGAGGAGATTAATAATATGTAATGGAAGGATTTTATGGAAATGTTATAGAAAAATACTTTCCTTGTGAACAATGAGAAAATATGGAAAGGCAGTTTTCGAATCTAAGGTAAAAAGATGATGAGAATGTTGTAAAGTATGAATCTAACTTTATAGGTTTATCAAGTAATGACACATAATACATATGTAATTTAAGGATAAATATTTATAGAATAATTGATGGTTTAAAACCATTCCTATGAAGGAATCTAGTCTCCCAACGATTCTCATCATACACAGATATTTTCTCATGGGAAATCAACAGAGGGAATGAATTATCTATCTCTTATGAATTTAATGAAAAAAAAATATTTAAAGTGAGTGGTGGATTATATAATGGATAAAAGGAATAAAAATAATGTAATTGTACAACATGCAGTACTTGTGGAAGGAAACACCCTATTGTCTGCTTAAAAATAAAAGGATTGTGCTACATGAGTAGAGAGAAAGGCCATTGTACTAGGGATTTAAAGGGAATAAAGTAGCTATAAATATTCAATGATATAATTTCACAGATATGGGACACTATATTAATGATTATATTAATCTTAAATTAAATATACCTTATAAATGGACATGGGAGAAAGACTAATCTTATGTGATCACAACTTCTGAAGTTGAAGTTCCTAACAATGTGGTGGGAGGTACTGTAAGAATTTCCTTAATCTTGGGGAATACCTTATTTGATTCTAGATCAACATATTCCTTTATATATTCCTAGTATTATTTGAAAATTATATATTTCAAATTTTCATTAACAACAGAATTCTCAGTCAAAACCCTAAAAAAAGTCTCATTGAAAAAAAGATGTGTCCGAAAGTCCCCATTATGGAACATAAATATGATTTGTCCTCTTATTTTATCATTATAACTATGGTAATCTTTGACATAATCATTGAAATGAATCGGATTTCAAAATATAATGAGAAAGTTTGTTACAAGAAGAAGGGAATTATGATTTATGGGGAAGGTGTATAATCCATAATCTATAGAGGAGAAACATCACCATATAATTCTTATCTAGATCCACCCCTAGTAGCTCTTCAGAATGCAATTATTATGAAGGATTAGAACTCAATATCTATGAGTGAGGAATGAAATATTAAAACTGAGGATGTTCCTATTTTTAATGAATACATAAATGTTTTTATAGAGGATTTACATGGACATCATCCAGAGTAGGAAATTGAGTTTTCTATTTATTTAATTGTGATGGAAGTCCTATATCAAAGACTTATTATACAATTTCCATAGTGGAATTTGTAGAACAGAAGAAAAAATGAGAGGAATTGAGTGATAAAAGATTTAAGTACCCTAGTTTTTCTCAATGGAGAGCCCATATTCACTTTGTCTAAAAGAAGGATGGATCTATGAGGCTTTGCATTGATGGTAGATAAATCAAAGACATTATAATAAAGGACAAGTATCACCTACCACAGGTTGATGATTTATTTGATCACCTTCATGGAGTGAGATATTTTTCTAAGAGTAAACTTCGAACTGGATATCATCAGTTGTGTTTTAGGAAGGAATATATTCCAAAGGCATCATTTCGAACCAGGTATGGGCATTACGTGTTTACAGTAGTGGATGTTTGACTAACTAATACACCCTCTGTTTTCATGGATCTAATGAATATATTTCTAAGGAATATCTTAATGACATTGTTATGGTATTTATCAATGATATATCGGTATACACCAAAAAATATAAAGAGCATGGAAATCATATGGGAATTATTCTGAACACTCCTAGAAAAAATTAATTATATAAAACGCTTAGAAAGTGAATTTTGGCTCCAATCCATTTTTTTCTTATCCATATTGACTCTAAGGTTGTAATTCCCATTGATCATGTGAAGAAAAAGGCTATTCAAGAATGTCCTTCAATAGTGAACCTAACTGAGGTATGTGCAGTTATTGTTTTAGTACGTTACTATTGGTTTTTTTTAGTAATTTTCGTAATTAACCAACCTGTTAGCTAAGTTTACTCGTAAAGGGGTAAGGATTGTGTGGACCAAAGAATATGCAGAATGTTTTGAAAAATTGAAGATGATATTAGGGTATTATCCAATCGTAACTCTACCATCAGAGAGTTATTTATTTGCGTTCTATAGTGATGCATCAAAGAAAGGACTTGGATGTGTCCTTATGCAGAATGATAGAGCAATTGACTATGAATCAATGAAATTAAAAATTCATGTATAGAACTATCCATCACATGATCTTGAATTAGAAACTGTAATAATTTCTCTGAAGATATGGAGACATTATCTCTATGGTGAAATATGTAAGATATATACGGATTATAAGATCTTGAAATATATATTATCACCAAATGAAATCAACATGAGGAAAACATGATGGCTCTAACTGGTCAATGATTATGACTTTTCTACACACTACCACCCATGAAAGATAAATAATGTAGCTGATTCATTAAGAATAAAGGATCGTGGAGTCCAAACCCGATTTAGGATAAAAAAGGATCTTATGCATATAGATCTAGGGTGGAAGGATATGAGAATTATCAATGAAGTTGAAGCATCATTACTTTTTCAATTGGTTTCCCAACTATATTTACTAGAGATGTTTAAAAATTATTTGTTTGAGAATGATAATCTTTAAAAGAATATTAAAGTTTTGAATGATGGAAACTTGACTGACTTCATGTGTGAGGATGAAATTTTGAAATATGGGAATAAGATATGTTTTCCCTCTATACCTAAGCTGAAAAGGGAGTTAATGGATGATGCACATAGCTCTAATTTCTCTATACATCCATGTATCATGAAAATGTATAGATATATGAAATAAAATTTCTATTAGGACAACATGAAGAAGGAAATTGTTGATTATGTATTATGATGTTCTATCTATAAACAAGTGAAGGCCTAAAACAACATCATAGAGGATTCATGAATCTTATACATATTCCTACATGGAAATGGATGACATAACAGTGGATTTTGTCACTACAATACCCAAAATTACTTAAAGGAATGACGCAATATGGGTAATTATTGTTCAGCTTAACAAATCTTCACATTTCTTCACTATATGGGAAGATTTTACATTTGAGCGCCCTGCACAACTCAATATTATTGAAGTTGTAAGAATTAATGAAGAACGACTTTTAATAGTGTATGATCATGATCCATGTTTTATATCAAAATTATGGAAAGTTCATCAGAATTATTTGGATACTGATCTTTGTTTTACTACTGCGTATCACTCTCAAAAAGATGGGAACTCCGAAAGGGAAATCTATGATTTAGAGGACATTTTGAGATCGTGCTCACTTGATTTTCAGGGTATTTGATATTAGTATTTATCTTGGGTTCAGTTTTTACTACAATAATAGTTTCTATTCTAGAATTTAAATGGAACCATACAAAGCATTATATGGAAGGAGATGTTGTATACCAACTTATTGGGATGAAGTTGGTGAAAGGAAGCTTCTGGTTCTATATCTTGTGGAGGAAACTACATCATTGGTATAGACTATTCAAACCAATATCAAAGCATCTCAACAAAGGAAAAAACTTATGATGATATTTGAATGAAGGATTTATAATTTCTTATGGGAGATCATTTTTTCATAAAATTATATCCATGGAAGGGTGTTATAATATTTGGGAAGAAAGGTAAATTGAGTCCCATGTACATTGTTCCTTTTAAAATTCTAGAGAGAATTGGAGTTTTGGATAATAGTTTGGAAATTCTGCCTATAATTTCTAAGGAACACAATTTTTTCCATGTATCATTGTTGATAAAGTACATTCCAGAACCAAAAAATGTACTCACATCTCAAGTTCTATAATTGGAACCTAACTTATCATATTTTGGAGAACATATATTTATTCTAGACACTAATTAATAGTTTCTGAGGAATTACACGACCTAGTTGGTAAAGTTTCTTTGAAAAAACCATAAAATTTAAGAGGTAATTTGGGATCCTAAGTAAGTTATGTCGACTCCCTACCCAAGTATTTTTATGAGGTAACATTATGTTAATTTTTGGGATGAATTTTTTGTAATGGGGAAGTAATGTAACACCCAAAGGTTTTACAAATAAATTTAATATAGAATGCATGCAACACCGATCCCCTATGAAACAAACAATTTTTCCTAGGATGTAGTTATAAATTAGTCACAAAACATTATTTTGTTGCTAATATTATATGAATTTTTAATAACTAACATTCATGATTTCAATCAATAATATATTTGGAGTCTGATAGGATCAACTTACATTTTTAGTGAATAGTAACATACCCTTATGAATAGTAACTTACCCTTATGAATATTAGTGTACCCTTATGAATAGAAACATCACCCATGTATGCATAAATAAAATTTAGGCACCTTATAAATGAGAGTGACTATTTTATAAATTAATAATTATGTGTTCCAATTTTTATAAGTAATAAATATTTAATTATAATTTTAAAATAATAAAATTATTTAAAATAAAAATAATTTTCATTAAAATAATTCTATAAAATTTATTTTTTTCACTATGATTTTGGGATAAAATTATGATACCATAGTTAATTATTGAATGTATTATAACATCTGTTTAAAATATGTATTTTTCATTTAAATTATAATTTAATTTAAAAATTACATTTAAAATATATTAGAAATTTATTTTGAAAAAATGGAGTTCATTTTTTAATTATATGCATCTAAAAATTAGTATGGTGAACATTTGGGATTTTTCTAAAATACTTGATTTTTTTTATGAATAGTAAAATATAGTAATTTACAGTATGAATACATTATTAGATAAATACAATATCCATGATTCATAACTAATGTAAGAACACTCGATTGAAAATCACATAAATGTTTTACTATTTTTGGTCAAAAAATCAACACTATTGGTTGTCTTGAGAAAAATAATAAAATAATGATTAAGATATTCAAAAATCACCCCTCTCATCCACTATAAAAGCCACCCTCACTCCCTCTTCTACTCACTCCTTTATGCCTTGAAGCTTATAAAATTTACTCAAAAATAGTCTTACCTAGTCCTTCCCCGCATATAATAGATCTTGGTCATTCCAAAATCCCAAATCCCCTTCCCATAAACAGGTTCTCAAGGAGGTCATTTCAAGAGGTAAACCCTCTTCCTTTATCTTTTCATTTCTTTTTCAATTTATTTTATTTTCCTTTATTCTACTCCCCTAGTTTGTCCAAATGATCATGATAAATACATTGTCATATATATACTATAATTATATTATATTAATTTATAATCCTTTCTCAATGTATTTTCTCTCCCACTTTTATTTTATAAATGAAATCATTGTCTGGGAGGTGGAGATTTACAAAATTCACTGATGATTAACATTCATTCCTCATTTTCTCCATCAAGACTAGTCATGAATCCATTTTTATGGTTTAACCAGACTATAATATGTGTATTATTACATATTCAATGTTATGTAAGTAGTATATATACATAGTAATAATTCATATGACAAACTAGTTTGTTACAACCGAAATATTGGAAAAATAATCTAAATGGTTATCAAATATTATTGATCTAATAAATCACCCTCATACCATGTAAAAAATGATATATATATCCATTTACACTTATTTATATTAATTAAAAATATATAAGTTCAATTATGGATAATTATATCTTTTTCACGTGTACTCCATTAATTTTAATTCGGAAACCTTATCATGAAATCAAGGAAACAAACAATCCGTAATAACAGAATTCAATATTATTATTTATCAATAAAGACATAAATGAACATAAAAACTATAATTAATCAATTATATATAAATATATTAGGTTCTAAATTAGTTAATTAATGGACTTTATTTCATAATCCATGACATTAAGGTCATGTGCAGAATACATTTGAAAATAAGGTAATGATTATCTACCCAAACTTCCATTTTCATTTAGGATAATATTATTCTATACATAGCTCAATGAAAATATTATTTATTCTTATTTAATCATCATAAATTCTATTTTTATGTTCAATAAATTTTTACCAAACCATAATCGTTCTTTCATTTTTGGGGAGTTACATTTTTTAAAAGGATATTCCAAAAATTATCCAAAATACAAGCCCGATTCAAGGTAATTTCTCAAAAATATTACCTATGTTCTAGTACACTCTATGCTCTATTTTTATCCACCATTATTTTTATAAAATAAATAATTTTATTAATAAAAAACTATATTAGTTTACTTCCATTTTTATAAAAATAGTTTTCCAAAACAACTCTTCGTTTCAAAATAAAAGAGTATTTATTTTCAAGAATTAGTCAATGATTTAATAAGAGTATTTTCATTTGTTTCAACACAATTGTTGATTGTTGTGAATAATTGGGACTATTATTTAATAATAACATCTACCATATATGTAACAGCCCGAGATTTTATGAAAAATATTATTTTTTATTTCACTAATGTCTTGTGTTGTACGCTACACCAAAAGGAGCTTGCACAACACGCATCCTTGACTTGCCTTGCATTACACGCAATCACAACCTTCCTCGATAGCGTGTGTGGTGCGTAATACTGAGTTTCACGAAACAATGATATGCTATTAAAATATTATTAAAACTAGCCGTTATGAATAGTAATAACCACTTTTTAAAATTCTGTAAATCTTATTTTTCAAAATGAACTTCATTCTTGGATTCGGAGTATCGAATTTAGCCTAAGGTGAAATTTTGGTACTTTTCGGATAACTTTCACATTCTGATGAATAGTGAAAACTACTAAATTATAATTAAAAACAACTTTTTTAATCGAAATAATTAATAGTGATAAATTATTAATTTGAGTGGTTTTAAATTATATTTAGAATATATTTTTACAATTTAATACAACGTTGGTCATTGGTTGTAATTTCACATTTAAACCAGACATAATCAAGTGTCAATCTTTTGATATATATTGTTTCCTAAAAACACGCTATTTATTTTAACAGCGGGATTTAATTATAAAATTAATTAATGCAACTTCTATGTTATGAATTTGGTAAAATAGATTTCATTTTTGAATTCGGAATATGAAATATAGCTTAGGATGAAATTTTCGCATTGTTCAGAAAAACATCAATTTTTGATGAATAGTGAAACTACTAAGTGGTAGGTTAAAAAACTGAATTTTGTATAAAACATAATTTTACCGTTTCTGTGAATGGAATTTTAAAAATCCGACAGACACGGTTAATATCAAGGACTAAAATGTGGTTCAATGAGATGAAAATAATTTTTGGTGAATAGTAACTTTTTACTTTTTTTTACCGCGGTTAATAGTAAATAGGGTAACTAAGGGTAAATATGATATTAATATTACCCTAACACATGTCCTAATTCTATTGGACAAGTGTAATTCGACCAAAAACAAACTTAGTAATAAAATATGACCATTTAGGCCCACTTGGATTAGATTAGGACATTTATTATTAATTTATTTAAAGAAGGGTTAAAAGAGTTAAAATCAATGTTTATTTACTAAACCATTTTTAATATGGGGTTATACATAAGATAAATTCGATTGTAAATATTCATTAGAAAGATAAAACGATTTCCTACATGATGGTATTTTATTTATAATTTTTATACATCAAATAATTTAATTTATTTATGACACAAAGATGATGCAGTAATTATCTTGTTAACGAAATATTGACATAATTGATGTTATAAACACCAAAATAAATGTAATTTGAGACTTTTTATGAATTCCACTAATTTTCTAGGATACTATGATATATTAATGTTGATTTAATCAACTTGGTTCGAACATTTAATTCTGTTATGACTTTCACAAAAATCATATATCAAATAGTGTCAAAATTGACACAAAATAGTTTTTAAATCAAATATTATATTATTAATTGTTATTTTATTCCTAAAAATCTAAGGTTCGGCCAAATGACTTAGATAAGGATATATATATTAATAATAAACAATTTGGGGTTCGTTTGGCATGTTATAGTAAGTGTATTAACCATATAGTGAAAGAAAACAAAAAGACATGGTGAAAGTTAAATTATTTAACTTAGAGTTAAATCTAATTGATACGGTTACAATAATATCCTAAACTTGTCTAAATTCTATTGGTTGATAGGATTTCGACCCATCCCCACTTTAGCTTCGAAATAATACCCTTTGGAACCATTATAAACCGATTTTGACTTTAATATAAAATAATATTTTGAGATATTCCTAAGGTGCCCCTCTCCTCCCCTATAAAAGGACACCTCCTCCCCCTCCTCCTCACACCAATTTGAGCACTAAAGCTCGGCCAACCCCTACCAAAATCTCTTCTACACTTCCCTAGCAACATCCTAGTGGTTCTGGTCTTCCTCAAAGACCAATTCTAGTGCCCTAAGAGGAGGTCTCAAAGAGGCGCTTCAAAGAAGAGGTAATTACCGTTACCAATTCTTTCATCTTTATTTCTTCTTCCACTTCTTCTTCTTAGGTTGCTTCATTATGAAGTAATAACATCAGTATCACTCATATACTGATATGTTATTATAAGTATGAAACAACCCTATTTCACCATCTATCCATCCTACGGAAAAAGAAATCACCGCGCGTGCGTACGTACGGAATACCGTCTCCACGCCGTGGTGTAATCTATTTTCCACCACCACCTTACATGGATGGGTATAATGGTGTAAAGAATAACTATACATAGTTATTACAACATCATATTGATTCTGATATATTGTATAATCCACTCCAATTCAATTCAATATTTATAGAAATGATATCATCGCTCGTGCGTACGTACGGACTACCGTCTCCACGACGCGATGAGATTCATTATCCATGTTAACCATTTAAGAATGATTATAATGTATATATAAGAAATAATAATGAAATATATGACATTATAAAGCTAATGGATTTATGTATATATATACATATGTATGTCATCTACGTACTTCCATTTCAAGACAATAAGGAAAGAAAAACAGCGTTCATGCGTACGTACGGACTACCGTCTCCATGAACGGTGTTTTTCATTTTATTTATCTATCTATTATATATATATATATACTGAATATATATGATATATAAATCATATTTTATATTCTGGAAGTAAGTAAATATTGATATAAGTAATAATGATGTCAAGAACAACAAGTCAAAACACCTACGATAAATGAAACGATTTTACCCAAAACGCTTCTTTAACATGGAATTTACAAAAGAACGGGTAATATAATGTCATAAGTGAACCATATATGATATCATAACAATGAATATGATTCTGTAATAAGTCAATGACATTATTTAAATCATTATACAGGAGGTTCGGACACATACAAAGCAAATTGGACCTAAGGTAAGGGAAATATCACAATCTCATTTTTATCCGAGATTGTTTATTCGTAAGTATTTACTGGGGTGTATTTTATCATCCACATCCATGTTTCATCAATATGTAATATTATTTTAATCCACCTACAATTGTTTAAATCCATTTTTACCCTTCGGTGAGTTTTTAGTAAAAGAAATAAAAGGAATTTTTTGTCGTTTTTTCGTACGAGGTACTTTTTGACTTTTCCGACAAAAGTACGAAGAATGTTTTTTTTAACTTATACAGCATGAATGGATTTTTAAAACATTATTTCCAAGAAGCTTCCTTTACAAGTTTTTTCAAGTTTATTTTTAATCAACTTCTTTTAGTTTATAATTGTATGACATGTTAAGAAAAGAAAAGTGTTTTTGAAGAAGAAAGGATATTTTCCTCAAGAATGAAGTTCAAGTATTTTATCAAAATTATTTTCCATCTAAGATAATAAAAGGGTTCTGTTTTTATCCCTATTATTACATGGATTTGATTATGTTTTGATGGAAACATTTTTATGAATTCCTTTATCTTATATGAATTGTTTTATGATGTCATGTTGTTTAAGAATCCCATTTTTATTAAATGGGTTATGCTATGATGTATGTTTTATGATTATGTGGCACACATAAGAAAGGATTCATTATAAGATGGGTGGGACCTATATCTCCCTCCAGTGCATTGGGTAAAGATTTTATATCTCATGAGATAGACATGGCTGAAATGGTAGGTTATACCGGTTCAGTGAAACAGGACTGAAACGAGGGTTACTCGATTGAGAAAGGGACTTTGTCCACTAAGATAGTCTTGGCATTGAGTCTTGACTAACAAGAAATGATTATCTATGATTATGTGTGTATGCCACAAAGTTTCATGTTTTAAGTTATGATTATTGGGATTACATTTCACTTCTATGATTTATCCCATGTTATGATATTATGAGCTTTTTTGCAGGTTAAGATTTCCAAAAGCTATGTTCATATATATATGATGTGATTGATATTTCTTTTGTTTACCCTTACTGAGCATTTGAGCTCACCCTTTTATGTTTTCTTTTCCCCAGGATATAAAGAAAGGTTTTAGGTAAAAAAAGGGATGACCTTTATGGGAGATATTGAAGAACTTTCACCACGATTAGAAGATTACGTTCCGAGTTTCCAAAGACACTAAACTATTACGATCCTTTAGTGTGTGTTTTTGTTATGTACTAAGTATTCCGCAAAAGTAATGTAATGTCAATGTACGATAAGCTTCGGGTCTCTACAATTGGTATCAGAGGAAAGGTTTAGTCAACCTTTGGAAACTAGGATGCGAAAACGTTAGTAAGATCCCTAGAGATATTTCTAACGTATGTCTAGGGATGTCCCTAAGGATAAGTATACGTATAAGATATAGTCCTAGAACTACGGTAACGATCATAGAATTTAACCTAAGATATTAGATATTGAGGATACTCCCCCTTTATTATGTTGTTTTCCCTAGCATGATTTTTTCCTCTCACACTATTCTTTTTGGGTTTTAGAAAATGGATGGAAACAAGGTGATTCATGATAATGGAGGATATGCTGGACAATGGAATGATATTTTTTATGAGAAACCAAATGAAATGGGATTTGGAAGTCCAAACATCATTATTATGCCGAATCAGCAATCTCATAATATGATTAATAAAGTAAAATTTGGTAAGTTTCCTGACTCGGCTAATAAGAGAAAGATGGAGTTTCATGATGATCATAGAGGAAAGAAAGTTCAATTTCCCCTATGTAAATCATGTGGGAAGAGGCATCAAGGAGAATGTTTCAAAGGAACTGGAAGATGCTTTGGGTGTGGAAAAGAAGGACACAAAGCAAGTAAATGAAAAGGAAAAGGTTCAGTTAACAACATGGATGATGATAATGGTATTGCTACGACATCAACAATGGTTAAATGTTTTAAATGTGGAATGTGCGGGAATTATGCAAACCAATGCCCTAAGGGAAAGTCTCATGAAGATAATCAGTATGGTCGTATGGGAAGTATTTATATTGATGATGATGAAGAAACTACAAATGATATCTGAGATGAAAGAAATTTTGAAGCTCGGTCAATGGTCTAAGAATGTAGTGGAATGATTACATGTTTATCATGTGTAATGTTGTATAAGTAATCTCGTGGAATAAGGAGACATCTAAGGATTGTTACACTATTGTCTTTCCTTAAGTTTTGATAGTGTATGATGAATGGTACCAGTAACCATGAATTGTTATTTTGGAAAGTAGATTATAAGTGCATAATTAAAGGATAAGAAGATAATGAGATGTTTGATTATATTCATGAGCTCATGATTGATATAAGGACTAAGTGATATCATGGTTTGAGTATATAGAATTTTGAGGATTTTGGTTTATGGAAGGTGTTATGTTTTAACTGCATTCATGTTTTCACTAAGGTATTCAAGAGAATACATGATTAAGGACTTTGAATGTTTGGAATGTGACCAACAAGACATATCTTATGGGGATCAACGATGGTATTAAATCTCTTGTAATCATTTTCACTATTTTATGAGAGTGGACTGCAGTATTATGGATAAGCCTAAAGATTAGAATGGATTATGTTGGACATAAGTTAGTATTGTTTAAGGATAGATGTTTTTTCGATATTATTTATGGGATGTTATAGTAATATAGTTTTATAAAAAGGACAACCTGCAGGACGGACGACAGCCCATCGCTTCGGACAAGGCTGTAGGAATCGAACCCACAACCGAAGTGCGACTGGCCTTTATCGCCTACCACTGACCTACAGGAAGTCCCTGTTTAGTAGAAACTAGTTTTATTATATTAAGCAGTATGATATATGAAGTATAAGTCCATTTTAGGAACCATATATGATTAATCTCACTATAGATCGATTTATGCTAACCTTTTGTTTGAGACAGATGGAATGACCCGTCATTCTATCACATGATCTGCTAACACTTCACGAATAACAAATTCAACTTCATTTATTTAAGAGATGAAGTGGAAATTGTTCAAGGCACGAACAACAGTGAGATTGTACCAAAATAAAGTAAGTATTTATTCTAATTCAAATTTTCAACTTTAGGGGAAATGATCTTGAAAACCAAAAATTTTGTCCTAGTGATCTTATACCTGATGAATCAGATGGTACCTTATATCGTCACAAATTTATGGATTTGTGATTACTGGCTTTTCCATAGCCATGTTCTCTACCACTCTCCATCAGAACATGATGGTTAGATTTCTCTTCCATATCCATATTTTCACCTATGTGGAAACCCAGTGATTAGTTTATTTGGGTAATCGTTACATTTCATACTTTAGTTATTAAAGCTAAGTTTTGGTATTCCTTTTTACGATGTGGGTTTCTATTAAAGAAACTTTCGAATAGTAAACCATTTATAACCCCGACGAATTTCGAGGGCGAAATTCATTTTAAGGGGGGTAGAATGTAACAGCCCGAGATTTTATGAAAAATATTATTTTTTATTTCACTAATGTCTTGTGTTGTACGCTACACCAAAAGGAGCTTGCACAACACGCATCCTTGACTTGCCTTGCATTACACGCAATCGCAACCTTCCTCGATAGCGTGTGTGGTGCGTAATACTGAGTTTCACGAAACAATGATATGCTATTAAAATGTTATTAAAACTAGCCGTTATGAATAGTAATAACCACTTTTTAAAATTCTGTAAATCTTATTTTTCAAAATGAACTTCATTCTTGGATTCGGAGTATCGAATTTAGCCTAAGGTGAAATTTTGGTACTTTTCGGATAACTTTCACATTCTGATGAATAGTGAAAACTACTAAATTATAATTAAAAACAACTTTTTTAATCGAAATAATTAATAGTGATAAATTATTAATTTGAGTGGTTTTCAAGTATATTTAGAATATATTTTTACAATTTAATACAATGTTGGTCATTGGTTGTAATTTCACATTTAAACCAGACATAATCAAGTGTCAATCTTTTGATATATATTGTTTCCTAAAAACACGCTATTTATTTTAACAGCGGGATTTAATTATAAAATTAATTAATGCAACTTCTATGTTATGAATTTGGTAAAATAGATTTCATTTTTGAATTCGGAATATGAAATATAGCTTAGGATGAAATTTTGGCATTGTTCTGAAAAACATCAATTTTTGATGAATAGTGAAACTACTAAGTGGTAGGTTAAAAAACTGAATTTTGTATAAAACATAATTTTACCGCTTCTGTGAATGGAATTTTAAAAATCCGACAGACACGGTTAATATCAAGGACTAAAATGTGGTTTAATGAGATGAAAATAATTTTTGGTGAATAGTAACTTTTTACTTTTTTTTACCGCGGTTAATAGTAAATAGGGTAACTAAGGGTAAATATGATATTAATATTACCCTAACACATGTCCTAATTCTATTGGACAAGTGTAATTCGACCAAAAACAAACTTAGGAATAAAATATGACCATTTAGGCCCACTTGGATTAGATTAGGACATTTATTATTAATTTATTTAAAGAAGGGTTAAAAGAGTTAAAATCAAAGTTTATTTACTAAACCATTTTTAATATGGGGTTATACATAAGATAAATTCGATTGTAAATATTCATTAGAAAGATAAAAATATTTCCTACATGATGGTATTTTATTTATAATTTTTATACATCAAATAATTTAATTTATTTATGACACAAAGATGATGCAGTAATTATCTTGTTAACAAAATATTGACATAATTGATGTTATAAACACCAAAATAAATGTAATTTGAGACTTTTTATGAATTCCACTAATTTTCTAGGATACTATGATATATTAATGTTGATTTAATCAACTTGGTTAGAACATTTAATTCTTTTATGACTTTCACAAAAATCATATATCAAATAGTGTCAAAATTGACACAAAATAGTTTTTAAATCAAATATTATATTATTAATTGTTATTTTATTCCTAAAAATCTAAGGTTCGGCCAAATGACTTAGATAAGGATATATATATTAATAATAAACAATTTGGGGTTAGTTTGGCATGTTATAGTAAGTGTATTAACCATATAGTGAAAGAAAACAAAAAGACATGGTAAAAGTTAAATTATTTAACTTAGAGTTAAATCTAATTGATAAGGTTAAAATAATATCCTAAACTTGTCTAAATTCTATTGGTTGATAGGATTTCTACCCATCCCCACTTTAGCTTCGAAATAATACCCTTTGGAACCATTATAAACCGATTTTGACTTTAATATAAAATAATATTTTGAGATATTCCTAAGGTGCCCCTCTCCTCCCCTATAAAAGGACACCTCCTCCCCCTCCTCCTCACACCAATTTGAGCACTCAAGCTCGGCCAACCCCTGACAAAATCTCTTCTCCACTTCCCTAGCAACATCCTAGTGGTTCTGGTCTTCCTCAAAGACCAATTCTAGTGCCCTAAGAGGAGGTCTCAAAGAGGCGCTTCAAAGAAGAGGTAATTACCGTTACCAATTCTTTCATCTTTATTTCTTCTTCCACTTCTTCTTCTTAGGTTGTTTCATTATGAAGTAATAACATCAGTATCACTCATATACTGATATGTTATTATAAGTATGAAACAACCCTATTTCACCATCTATCCATCCTACGGAAAAAGAAATCACCGCGCGTGCGTACGTACGGAATACCGTCTCCACGCCGTGGTGTAATCTATTTTCCACCACCACCTTACATGGATGGGTATAATGGTGTAAAGAATAACTATACATAGTTATTACAACATCATATTGATTCTGATATATTATATAATCCACTCCAATTCAATTAAATATTTATAGAAATGATATCATCGCTCGTGCGTACGTACGGACTACCGTCTCCACGACGCGATGAGATTCATTATCCATGTTAACCATTTAAGAATGATTATAATGTATATATAAGAAATAATAATGAAATATATGACATTATAAAGCTACTGTATTTATGTATATATATACATATGTATTTCATCTACTTACTTCCATTTCAAGACAATAAGGAAAGAAAAACAGCGTTCATGCGTACGTACGGACTACCGTCTCCATGAACGGTGTTTTTCATTTTATTTATCTATCTATTATATATATATATACTGAATATATATGATATATAAATCATATTTTATATTCTGGAAGTAAGTAAATCATGATATAAGTAATAATGATGTCAAGAACAACAAGTCAAAACACCTACGATAAATGAAACGATTTTACCCAAAACGCTTCTTTAACATGGAATTTACAAAGGAACGGGTAATACAATGTCATAAGTGAACCATATATGATATCATAACAATGAATATGATTCTGTAATAAGTCAATGACATTATTTAAATCATTATACAGGAGGTTCGGACACATACGAAGCAAATTGGACCTAAGGTAAGGGAAATATCACAATCTCATTTTTATCCGAGATTGTTTATTCATAAGTATTTACTGGGGTGTATTTTATCATCCACATCCATGTTTCATCAATATGTAATATTATTTTCATCCACCTACAATTGTTTAAATCCATTTTTACCCTTCGGTGAGTTTTTAGTAAAAGAAATAAAAGGAATCTTTTGTCGTTTTTTCGTACGAGGTACTTTTTGACTTTTCCGACAAAAGTACGAAGAATGTTTTTTTTAACTTATACAGCATGAATGGATTTTTAAAACATTATTTCCAAGAAGCTTCCTTTACAATTTTTTTCAAGTTTATTTTTAATCAACTTCTTTTAGTTTATAATTGTATGACATGTTAAGAAAAGAAAAGTGTTTTTGAAGAAGAAAGGATATTTTCCTCAAGAATGAAGTTCAAGTATTTTATCAAAATTATTTTCCATCTAAGATAATAAAAGGGTTCTGTTTTTATCCCTATTATTACATGGATTTGATTATGTTTTGATGGAAACATTTTTATGAATTCCTTTATCTTATATGAATTGTTTTATGATGTCATGTTGTTTAAGAATCCCATTTTTATTACATGGGTTTTGCTATGATGTATGTTTTATGATTATGTGGCACACATAAGAAAGGATTCATTATAAGATGGGTGGGACCTATATCTCCCTCCAATGCATTGGGTAAAGATTTTATATCTCATGAGATATACATGGCTGAAATGGTAGGTTATACCGGTTCAGTGAAACAGGACTGAAACGAGGGTTACTCGATTGAGAAAGGGACTTTGTCCACTAAGATAGTCTTGGCATTGAGTCTTGACTAACAAGAAATGATTATCTATGATTATGTGTGTATGCCACAAAGTTTCATGTTTTATGTTATGATTATTGGGATTACATTTCACTTCTATGATTTATCCCATGTTATGATATTATGAGCTTTTTTGCAGGTTAAGATTTCCAAAAGCTATGTTCTTATATATATGATGTGATTGATATTTCTTTTGTTTACCCTTACTGAGCATTTGAGCTCACCCTTTTATGTTTTCTTTTCCCCAAGATATAAAGAAAGGTTTTAGGTAAAAAAAGGGATGACCTTTATGGGAGATATTGAAGAACTTTCACCACGATTATAAGATTACGTTCCGAGTTTCCAAAGACACTAAACTATTACGATCCTTTAGTGTGTGTTTTTGTTATGTACTAAGTATTTCGCAAAAGTAATGTAATGTCAATGTACGATAAGCTTCGCGTCTCTACAATATATAATTTAATGTTTTATTATTAGTTTTAATTTGAATGTTATGTGTTGAAACCATTCACCATATTACTCTTAATGGTTTGGGTGTATATTTAGGGAATTCTATTTACATTTCACATGTTAGTTTCAATATTAATTTATATTTTGTTTATTTTTATTCCCATTAGTTTCATGATCTAATTGGAATTACTATGTTATGGGTGGGGCCCACTATAGCCCCTCGATTCATTGGTAGTGATCATGAGACAAAACAGATATAGACTTGGACGAGTCCTTCGACATTTTCAGATATGGTTTTTGTTGAGGCCTTGATGTCTAATTTTGGAATGTATAAAATTATGCATTTCCCTAATTAAGAAAAATGATAGTTCATGATATTATTAAACTAGTATAACACCCATGATTATGATTTTTTATGGAATTATCTATCCATCCTTTATTCCTTCCATATTATGTTCATGTTCACTTTTAAAGGCATGTATTTTTATTTATTCACCATGCCAAATGTTTATGTTTATAATATCTTACACTATATTTCTTACCCTTATTGGGCATCTAACATCATCAATTTCATGAGTTTTATTTTTCAAAGATGTGAAGATGTAAATTATGAATTACCTATGGGGATAACTTAGGAGTTATGAATGTTTTCAAACAAATTTCTATATAGTATTTCATTTCATGTAGTAATTTCAAACTTATGTTTGTATCTAGATTTCCATAACTAATAAACTAATTCATTACTTCAGGTTACAACTTTCTTTTAATCATGCGAATGTAATGAAATAATGCATTGGATCTGGGAAAATGGGGTTGGTTTTTTATATCTTTAACCGTTTAAAATTTAGTAATTGAATAAATTTGATAATTTTTTGAAATTTAAAAAATAAATTAAAATGAATATTCATTTAATTTTCCAAATAATTATCATTTATATTTTACTAAAAATTGAATTGAATATTTGTTTTAGCATGCAATACATGAACAGATTTCCCCACCATTATGACTAATAAATACTTTAAATCATATTTTCTAGGATTCAAAAGTAATTTTTAAATAAATGTTTTTTAAAAATTTTTTGTGAATTGTTAGATTAATATATTAAATTCAAAGTAAAAATGTTATATTCCTCAAGAATAATTGGAAGTATCCTTTAAAAGAATTTTTATTCACAAAAAAACCATTTCTCAAATAATGCGCCTCTGTGAATTTTTTAATGATGCCATAATTATTATTTATTTTGATAGTTTTTGAAAAAATTTACTTACAATGTTCAATTTTACTACCATTCACCATTTTACTCTAGATGGTTTACAATTAGATTTATTTTATTGGGGTAAGTATTAACATTTCATATGTTATCACATCAATATGAATGATTATTTTTGTTATCTTTCACCTTGTTCATATGAGGATTTAATTGGGATTAGTAAATAATGGGTGGGTCCAAGTTAATGATATCCCATAGATGAATTGACAGGTCTCATGAGAGAAATTAATATGCCCAATGAGGCATTTTTATACCCACATATTTAAAATATTTTATGAATGGTGTTAACATTAGGTTTTAGATGTCTGGTATTGTGACACCCCAGGTAAATAAAGAATATTACATTTTTATATTTATCCATATTTTTGAATAAAAAATTAATATTACTTTAAAGGGGATGCTATGCTCGATGGCGTACCCAACACGCAACAATGAGTTTCTTGGGAACCTTACGTTGCACTCTAATAATAAAATAATATTATTTTAAATGGTAGTTAACTCCTAGCCATTGTAATGGAGGGAATGAACAGAACTAACTAAAAAATGATTATATATGTT
Organism: Viscum album; assembly: GCA_963277665.1. NCBI lineage: Eukaryota > Viridiplantae > Streptophyta > Magnoliopsida > Santalales > Viscaceae > Viscum > Viscum album. The sequence continues at coordinate 1,252,625,327 of OY728138.1, forward strand.
TTTCAAATATTTTTACTCTTTACAATAAATGTTATAGGATTAAAAATGTGAATGAATCCAATTTTAAAGCATAAACATTTCAATATTCTTTAAAAGGTCGATTAACCACCTTTTGATGGAGAACCTCTTTTAAATCAAATTTTTGACAATTTTATTTGTTATATTTGACAAAATAAAATTATTCTTTAGAATCGGGACATCAAAATTTACTTTGTGTAAATTTTTGGTATTTTTCCGAAAAAGTTCAATTTTTAATGAATAGTGAAAAATGTTGTATTTTAATTCAAAACCTCTTTTTATTCTAATTTATTTAAATGATTAGACTATCTTTTGAATTTTTTTAATGTGAAATTAGAATATATTTTTACCATTTAATCCAATAGTGGTCGTTGGAATTAATTTCACTTTGAAATCGGACTTAAACTAGTGTCAATATTTTGATACATTTTGTTTCATTAAAACACGATATTTGTTTTGACAGCGGGAATTAATTATTAAATTAATTAATGCAACCTATATGTTTTGAATTTTGAAAAATAAACATCATTTTTTAATTCAGAATATCAAATATAGCTTAGGGTGAATTTTTGGTAATTTTCTGAAAAACTTCAATTTTTGATGAATAGTGAAACCACTAAGTTGTACTTTTAAAAACTGATTTTCCGTTTAAATGAAATTTTTCCATCTTTGTGTTTTTAATTTCAAAAATCCGAAATAAATGATTGTCATTAAGAAGTAAAATGTGGTTCAATGGGATTAAAATAATTTTTTGCTGAATAGTAACTTATTAAGTTTTTAATCGCGATTAGAGGTAATTAGTGTAGTTTAAGGTAAGAATAATGTTTTAATAAAATGAAATGACCTCGACACATGTCCTACCCTCTTTGGATGTTTCATGGCAGACCAAGAAAATCCATGGGTCAACTTGGGGACCCCATGGAGCCACTTTGGTTGGAAAATGACATAAATAACTTTTTATTTAATGTTAAAGTAAAAAATGACACAAACATGATATTTTTACTAAAACAATTTTACATGGGGTTATACAAGTCCAATTTTTGACTATAAATAATAAATGGAAATCTAAAAAGATTTCATATATTATAGTTGTTTTTTTATACTTTTTAGACATTAAATATATTAAATTATTTATGACATCATGATGATGCAGCGATGACCTCATTATTTAACGATTTAAATAAAATGGAAAGATAATGTAATATCTAAGACCTACACATGTCCAAAACCTATCTGATGGGTTTATTTAGAAACCTTATCACCTTATCCTCAAATTATATCAATTTGGGACCTTTTAAATCTGAAACTCATTTTCAAATAAGGTAACATTTCTTTACTTTCCAAAAGTGCCCCTCCTCTCCTCTTATAAAAGGCCCCCACCTCTACCTCCTTACCCACACTCCCAAAGCCTTTGGCTCGGCCAACCCCTACCCATATTGTCTCTCCACATCCCTCTCATACTCCTTGAAGCCTCAATTTGGTCAGAAGTCTTCCCAAAAAAGCCTTTGATCTCAAACCAAAGGGAGTTACCTGATTTTTAAGGTAATGTCTTCACTTGAGTCCTTTTGTTTTATTTTGCTTCTCCATCCCCCTAAACTCTTTTTATTAATTTCTTTTGTAACAACTCCAGTATCTTAAATATACTAGGATTTTGTTATAATAATTATTTGAGCTACACTTACACACACCTACATCTAATGGTTAAAGGACATATTGTTTCTGTGGATGGTGAATTTATGCCTCCCGAAACGATGATTGTTCAACATTATTTTAACACCTTCAAAGGTGGCCATTAAGATGTCACTATATTTATATATGATATATAATATTTTTATGTTTTCCTTAATCTTATGTATATTTCATTTTGGTCATACCTTTATGGTTTCCATTATGGGTAAACGTGATATCTTCATTTAAGGAAGTGCGGACTATCGCCCCCTCAAAGTGATTTGATTCGTTAAATACCATATGTGGGATGTATAAAGGATGGAACTATTATATTATATATGATATTATAATGGAATTATAATATACCTTTATATCATTATGATTCCATTCTATAAAATACGAAATATAAATGAAAGTAGCGTTCATGCGTACGTACAGCTTACCGTCTCCATGAACGGTGCATTTCATTTATTATCTCAAAATGAATATGTAATATTATAAATGCATGTATATACTGGATATATATGATATATACATCATTATTATAATTCTGGATATAATGGATACATGAACGACTTGTAATTATAAAGGTTTTATTTTTTACTCAAGTACCAATGATCATTAAAACGACCGTTATTAACTTAAATAATTACATAGTGTTCATGACATGGAAATAAGTGATATAAAAGGAATAATGAACTTGAAAAGGTTCTTAAGCAAGTATAAATTAACTCAAGTTTATTATTCAGGACATTAAATAACGATCGAGTCAAGTCAGACCCGAGGTATGGGACTTCGTCTCAATCTCCTTTCATTGAGGCATATTTTGTTTTATACACAACCTTCTTTTATACGGTGTATAAACCCCTTTGACATTTATGTTTATCCAAAAGGAATATTTTTTATACGAAGCGTTTTACTAAACAAAAAAAAGGGAATGTTTTTGTCATACGAATGCGGCGACAACGACTTCTCCGCCGCCGTGACCATTATTTGAGTTTCGGCTTCCTCTACAAGCCATACCTTTTTTAGAGAAAAATAAATACCATGTTTTACTTTTCGTTTGTTTTGGTATTGAAAATGGTTTTCATAATATTTTTATATCAATCTGTTGTATTGATATCTTTTGATTGAAAGGTGGAAATGTTATGTTTCCTTTATGCATGTTTTATGTGATACGATTATGTTGTGGTTCTTAGTCATTATTATGAAGATGGGTGGTTCTGTGATAAACTAAGGGCGGGTGAGCCCGATATAGCTCTCCAATGCATTGGGTAATGCTAAGGAGTGAAATGTTAAGGTTTCTCTGAAGAGATTTAGGGAATATACTGTGATGGGTATTCCAAACATAACTAAGAGGGTTACTCTCTACGTAAGAATGTTATGAATGCCTCAAGTTACCTTTATGTCTTATGATTTCTATGATTTATTCATGATTTGATGAGTTCTGTTAAAGTTATTATGTTTTATGGGTAAATTATGATTTCATTCTTATGTATATATGAACTCATGTTTCCTTTCCATATTTTTTATAACCCTTACTGAGCTCTTTATTCTCATCCCATGTTTTTTTGAAATGTTTTTCACAGGTCAAGGGAAAGGTACATGATATGATGATAGTGTCAAGGAAGTGTCAAGAAAGAATCCATGCTTTATTTTTAAATATGTTTCCATTGATGGGAAAAAATAGATACTATCTTTCGTGTAACCACTTTGTTTAAATGTGGAATGTAATGCAAGTTTTATGATCTAATTATCTAAAACTCTAAACCTGAAAAGATCCCCAATGTGTAATCTTGTAATAACCCAATATTAAGTAAGGATTAAGGCTAGGACCTTATAGGTATTATATATTCCCTCATTATGAAATAAGATATTTCCATATGATTATTTTATGAGTTAGAATATCAATTGATAATTTTAAATATTATGTTATTATTTAAATGGATTTATTTGACCATCATTTATTTCTACACTACTATTATTAGTTTATTAATTTAATGGAACATGTTTCAGTTATCTACTATTCCATATTGATTATTATTATTTATTTATAAATTGCTTCGGATGTGCACTTACCCTTACTGAGTATCTAAGATCACTCCCATATTATGTTTTATTTTCCACAGGACACTAAGATTTTTTTGATTTGTATATAGGGATATGTTTTGAGGATTATTTGAATTCTAAAATAAACCCATTGCATATTTTATATTCCTAGTGGCAATGTGAATTAAATCTTTTTATCTAGTTTACCAAGACTATAAAACTATTTGGTCCTTTGAGATGTTATTCCTTGTATCTTATAAAATATGACAAATTAAACCCCATCACTGGGTAACTAAACTCTGATTCATTACTGTAACACCCCAGGATTTCAGAGTGTGTTATTTCTTAAAAATAATTCAATAACTTGCACTACACGCAACACCGAGTTCAATCACACCATTAAAAGAGTTCATGAATAGTATTAACTACATTTTGAACTTTATATAATCCTTATAATTTTAGAATCCCTATTATGAGTTTCTTAGTCATATTGCAAGAACAGATTCATTTTCAGTATTATCAACTTCTAATAGTGAAACCTTTTTAAATATAATATTTTAATCTTTTTGACTAAATTGGGACATCAAAAATTTAAAATGAAACATCCCAAGCTTCCACGGTACGCTTTCTTTGAGTAATACAGTAGCGTGTGTTGTACGCAACCTTGAGTTTTAACACACACCACAACCAATCAAACTAGCCGTTATGAATAGTGATACCTAATTTTTGAAATTATATATATTTTATATTTAAAAATGGACTTCATTTTTGGATTCGGAATATCGAAATTAGCCTAGGGTGAAATTTTGGTACATTTCGGATAACTTTTATATTTTGATGAATAGTGAAAATTACTAAATTTTAATTAAAAACAACTTTTTTAATCAAAATAATTAATATTGATAAATTATGAATTTGAGTGGTTTTAAAGTATATTTAGAATATATTTTTACCATTTAATATAATGTTGGTCATTGGACATAATTTTACAATTAAACCGAACATAAACAAGTGTCAATCTTTTGGTTGTTATTATCTCTTAAAAACACGCTTTTTGTTTTGACAGCGGGAATTAATTTTAAATTAATTTCTGCCACTTCTGTGTTTTGAATTTAGAAAAATGGATTCCATATTTGGAATCAGGATGTTCAAATTGTGTAAATAGGTAACTTTTATTTTTAGACATTTTGAATAATTACTGCGGTAAATATTTTATTTACCATGGTTAAGGGTAAATCCGGTAAATAAGGATTAAAACAATAATATTATAATAATACTAAATTACCCTAAAACGTGTCTTAACCCTATTGGTTGATACATAGTCGACCATGGGCATCTTTGGGTCTATTTTGGGACCCCATGGATCCACTTGTAAGTGATAATGACACTTTATTTTAATTAAGTCAAAATGAATACAAAAATGACACAAGCATATATCTTTTAGAACAACAATTTTTACATAGGGTTATACATGTTGGATTTTCGATTATAAATATTCATTAGAAAGATAAAAAGATTTCCTACATAATGATATTTTATTTATAATTTTTAGACATTAAATAATTTATTTTATTTATGACACAATGATGATGCAGTAATTACTAAAATAGTAAACAATTAACATAATTGATATTATAAATACCCAAATAAATATAATATGAAACTTTTAATGAATTAAACTAATTTTCTAGGATAATATGATATATTAGGATTGATTTAATTGACTTTGTTCGAATTAATCAATCTGTTATGAGTTTCACAAAAATCAACTATTGAATAGTGTCAAAATTGACATAAAAGAGTTCTTAAAACAAATATTATATTATTAATTGATATTAAATTCCTAAAAATCTAAGGTTCGGCAAAGAGACTTATATTATGATAGGTTAATCATTAATGGACCACTTGGGGGTCGATTGGATGTATATAGTAAGTTTATTAACCATAATATATAAAAATACAAAGAGACATTGTAAAAGTGAAACTAATTAACTTAGAGTTAATACTTAAAGATAAGGTTAATATAAGTACCCAAACCTGTCTAAATTCTATTGGATGAGTTGTTTTCGATCTATCCCCACCTCATACTTTGAATAGTCAACTTTGGAGCCTTTAGAAACCGATTATGAATTTATTATAAATTAATATTTCTAGCTTTTCCAAAGGTGCCCCTCACCCCTCTTATAAAAGGGCACTCCTCCTTCCCATTTCTTCACACCTTCAAAGCCTTTTGGTTCGGCCAAACTCTGCCCAAATACTCTCCCAACATCCCTCACTACAACCTAGAGGCATTAGTTTGATCAGAAAGACAACCTAAGGAGCCCTTTTGATCAAATCAAAAGGAAGAACCCGAAGAAGAGGTAATGATTTCACCACCCTTTTCTAAGTTCATTTCTTCTTCCACTTCTTATTCCTTTGTTCTTACCATTCTGAAATAATAAATCCAGTATCTCACATATACTGTGATGTTATTATAAATATGGTACAATCATATTCAGTATTCTATCCACCCTTTGAATAACATGTCACCATACGTGCGTACGTACGGCTTACCGTCTCCACGTCGTGGTGTAATTGTTATTCAATATAATATTATTTGGATGGGTATAATAATGATGTGTAACTCATGTAAATAATAAATATAACATGTTAATGATTCTGTATATATGATATACCATCCATTTATATATTATTTTAATATCAAAAGAATGATATTGTCGCTCGTGCGTACGTACGGACTACCGTCTCCACGAACGCGATGAGATTCATTCTCCATCGTATCCATTCAAGTATAATTATCATTTGATGATTTAAAAATGATGTTTAAGGACTGTATATCATTCTGGATATTAATAAGATACAACAACCATGGCTTATGTAACAAAACATATAAAAGAAAATGAGTAAGTTAACTCCCGAAACGACGATAATTCTAAGATATTATTAACAAATCAATGTTAAAAGATCATATATGATATCATATTAATATATATGATTCTTGTATAATTTAATAACAACTATTTCACCATTATACAGGAGGTTAACCTACCCCAACCAAGGAAAAGTACAAGGTAAGGGTTATTTCACAATCTCTTCATTATCCGAGGTTGTTTATACGTAATAATCTACTGGGATCTCGTTATCATCCACATCCATGTTTCTTCGAAATGTATTTCAAAACATTTTTACTATTTACAAGAATATGGGTTAAAGTCATTTATACCCTTGTTTGACTTTTTATAAGAGGTTTATAAAGGAATCTTTCCATCGTTTTCAAAACAATGTTCTTTTTAACCTTTTCGACAGAATTGAGGTAAGAATGTTTTTTTTACTTATACGGCGGGTGCGGTTATTTTCCGCCGTTATAAAATCGTCGAAGCTTTACATACAAGCTTATAAGAATATTTTCAAAGAAAATGTTTTATTTTATATGGATCTTAAATGATTTCAAAATAAAAGGAGATACTTCTTTAAAAAGAATTTTGATTTCATCTATGTCAACATCCTTTGATGGATTTTAAGATTATTTGAAGTTGATTTATTATGATACAAAAATTATATATTGAATTGAAGGTTTTGTGATATGTTTGACTGTGGATGTGCTATTTTTATACCATTCATAGTTTATGGTGAAATTATTGACATTTCGTATGCTAGTTTTAATCCGAATGTTTATGTTATATTTCAAACTTTTTTTCAGATGAATGTGCTAAACAAGTATGTTCCGGGTTGGGGACCGGTAAAAGTAAGCCCTCCAGGTTGGGGACTGGTAAAAGTAAGCCCTCCAGGTTGGGGACTGGTTAAAGTAAGCCCTCCAGGTTGGGGACTGGTAAAAGTATGCCCTCCGGGTTGGTGTCCGGTTATTAGAGGCACTCCGGGTTGGTGTCCGGTTATTAGAGGCACTCCGGGTTGGTGTCCGGTTATTAGAGGAACTCCGGGTTGGGTTCCGGTTAGAAGTAACCCCTAGGTCTTGGGATGAGGCCTAGACAAAAAATTAACGTTTAGCATTATGCATTCCAACATTATGAAAGTGGTTATTTATTTTTGCATGTGATTATTCGATTAGTGGAATATCCATGTCAATAAGTAAATGGCATTATTTCATTTTATTTATGCCATACCATGTTGAAAGTTCATGTTTAAAAGGCTTTTGTTTTAGTTATACATTGCCTTAAATGTTTATTCTTATTGATGAAAGTTTCCGCTATATTGTTATCCTTACTGGGCATTTGAGCTCACCCCTTTTCTATGTTTTATTTTTCCCAGGAAGTGAAGATGTAAGTTATGAATGACCTGCAGGGATATTATGAGGGGATTGTAGTGTGGACTGTGGAAACATTATGTTGTTGTAGTAGTTTTTGATTTTATGATGTAATGTAAAACTTATGAATATATCTAGTGTTTCCAAGGCTACTAAACCAATCGGTCTTTCGAGATTTGATCTTTCTTGTGATCATGCCAATGTTATGAAGTAATGCACCGACTCTAGGTAATTAGGGTCGGGGCGTTACAGTTGGTATCAGAGGAAGTTTAGTACAAACCATGGAAGCTAGATTTAGATAAACTCTGATTAGAGCACGTAGACCTAAGATGAACGTTGAGGATTAGTATAGAAGAACTTCCTAGAATTTTGGTATTGTAGAGATTTTGTGAGTTTTCCGAGCAATACATCCCTGTCTGGATACGAGCAGGTAGAGGCGGCTCTGGCACAGATGTACCTAGGGGTAAAACCCGAAAACACCGCTTTGAGCTAGACTCGAACGGGAACTGGTGCACGACAACGGGCCTTGCTGCACTCTTGGTTACGACACTCCCGGGGGATATGCTTAGGATAACTCACATTTTCTTTACAAATCATTATGAAGGGTTTATGAGTATATACTTCCTCAAAGAAAACATTTTTATGATTATGGATTATATCCATAAATAGTTCAATTTATGTTAAGTGTTTTATAAGTATGGGATTATGTATTTTGATTCATAAACTGATCTAGTTTATGCCATTGTTTAGAAATGGCGCCCAGTAGAAGGAATGAGAACTCCAGAAATACACATGATTCAAAGAGAAGGAAGGATCATATCTTTCATGGTCTTAAGCTAGAATTTATAAGAGAAATAGTCTCCCATGTATTATCATCATATGAAGAAATAATATCATGTGTTGATAAGATAAGTAAAGAGTTTACTGAGTCCTATGGCTTTGAAGGGAATCAAGAGAAGAAAAGGATGGAAGAGAGAAAGATGGATAAAGGGAAAAGGGAAAAGAAGAATTTTCCCATATGTGGTAACTGTGGAAAGAAACACCCTGGAACTTGCCTGAAAGGAATGGGAGTTTGTTATAAGTGTGGAGGAAAAGGGCACAAGGTACGTGACTGCAAGGGTAAGAAAATGGTTTTAAATGTACAATGCTTCATTTGCAAGGAGTTTGGACACTACGCGAACCTATGTCCCAGTCATCAGACTATGCCGAAAATGATGTTATTGGATAATAATCAAGTTATGATACTACCACAGATGAAGAGGAATGATTAGAGTTCTTATGTTGATTGTGTCAATTGAGTGTTGTATCAACAATGTACTTGTTACAATAATTATGGAGTATATAAGGATTGTACTGCAGTACTATTTCATTAAGGACTTGAGATTGTGTGGAACAAAGAAAATTGACTCAATAGCAGGATAAATTTTTGGAAAATATATGGTTGAGAGAATGATAAATCATAACATAGTTCTGATACTGAGGTAGTGATTTTGGAATAATATGTGATTGTTTTGGATAAATTATATTGGATATTCCTGACTACCCTGGAACTGATTAATGATTTGTATATTCCATCATTGTTGGGGTTTAAAACATTTTTGGATTAATGAAGTATATCCAGCTTTCTATATGGAATAAGGGAGCATGAAGGTAATCAATAAGGAATATGGTAATTCAGGATGTTTCGGTGTATTAAAAGAATACATGATGAAGGTATTCATATGCTATTACGGGGTAAAAAGGTTCTACATTATGTCTACCTTACTTATAAATGTTGGACTGTGAGTTTGGATAGAAGTATTTTGGATAGTTCTAGTTTGGATTATTTTGGATTGCCATAAAGGGACAACCCGGAGGTCGGGCGGCAACCCGTCGCGTCCGGCAAGGCTGCGAGACTTGGACCCGAAACCGAAGGGCGACAAGGGTGTATCACCTACCACTGGCCCACGAGATGTCCTGGATTAAATAATGTAGTTTTTATTAAAAGATCTTGTAGATGAATTATAAATTCATTTATTTTGGAACCCTATACGAATAGTGTAAATAGAATTTTTCTTACATTCTATTATCTTTTAGAGTGAAAGATGAGTTTGTGGTAGAAATTTATTAATGGATAAAACTATAATTATAAAGTAAGTATATCTCCTTATGATCTTAGTCAATCTCATAAATAGATTCCTCAATATTAAGAAAAGCAACTTAGAACAAAAATGTTTTCCTAAATGGTACCTTAAATCATCACTAATTTATGGCTTTGGGATTGTTGGCCTTTTCATAGCCATGTTCTCTACCACTCTCCATCAGATAATTGATGGTTAGATTTCTCTTCCATATCCATATTTTCCTAAATGGAACCCTAGTATGTGTTATTTTCGGTAATCTTCATACTTTCCACTCTTTATTTTAAATAGAGGCCTCATTAATTCATTTTTCGATGTGGGATTTCAACTAAGATATTTTGAAATGTCAAAAATGTGTTGTCCCAATACCCTATATTTTGTTGAACCGATGGTACTTCAAATCATCATAGATTGATGAGTTTAAGGACCTCAATTTTATACTTGTTTGTGATTGATGACCTCAATCACTACCTATAAATATTTACGTTTTTCCTCCAATTATATGTCTCTAATTGCCACCAATGTTCTCCTAATCGAGATCATAATTTGGTGGTGACCCTTTCATTTATCTTTTCCTCATATTAAGACTAAATTTTAGTGACCCAATTTCCGATGTGGGTTTTCCCACAAATATATTTTCTACTTTCAACCTTTTATTTTCGAAGAACAATTTCAAATTGCGAGGACGCAATTTATTGAAGGAGGGGAGAATGTAACACCCCAGGATTTCAGAGTGTGTTATTTCTTAAAAATAATTCAATAACTTGCACTACACGCAACACCGAGTTCAATCACACCATTAAAAGAGTTCATGAATAGTATTAACTACATTTGGAACTTTATATAATCCTTATAATTTTAGAATCCCTATTATGAGTTTCTTAGTCATATTGCAAGAACAGATTCATTTTCAGTATTATCAACTTCTAATAGTGAAACCTTTTTAAATATAATATTTTAATCTTTTTGACTAAATTGGGACATCAAAAATTTAAAATGAAACATCCCAAGCTTCCACGGTACGCTTTCTTTGAGTAATACAGTAGCGTGTGTTGTACGCAACCTTGAGTTTTAACACACACCACAACCAATCAAACTAGCCGTTATGAATAGTAATACCTAATTTTTGAAATTATATATATTTTATATTTAAAAATGGACTTCATTTTTGGATTCGGAATATCGAAATTAGCCTAGGGTGAAATTTTGGTACATTTCGGATAACTTTTATATTTTGATGAATAGTGAAAATTACTAAATTTTAATTAAAAACAACTTTTTTAATCAAAATAATTAATATTGATAAATTATGAATTTGAGTGGTTTTAAAGTATATTTAGAATATATTTTTACCATTTAATATAATGTTGGTCATTGGACATAATTTTACAATTAAACCGAACATAAACAAGTGTCAATCTTTTGGTAGTTATTATCTCTTAAAAACACGCTTTTTGTTTTGACAGCGGGAATTAATTTTAAATTAATTTCTGCCACTTCTGTGTTTTGAATTTAGAAAAATGGATTCCATATTTGGAATCAGGATGTTCAAATTGTGTAAATAGGTAACTTTTATTTTTAGACATTTTGAATAATTACCGCGGTAAATATTTTATTTACCATGGTTAAGGGTAAATCCGGTAAATAAGGATTAAAAAAATAATATTATAATAATACTAAATTACCCTAAAACGTGTCTTAACCCTATTGGTTGATACATAGTCGACCATGGGCATCTTTGGGTCTATTTGGGGACCCCATGGATCCACTTGTAAGTGATAATGACACTTTATTTTAATTAAGTCAAAATGAATACAAAAATGACACAAGCATATATCTTTTAGAACAACAATTTTTACATAGGGTTATACATGTTGGATTTTCGATTATAAATATTCATTAGAAAGATAAAAAGATTTCCTACATAATGATATTTTATTTATAATTTTTAGACATTAAATAATTTATTTTATTTATGACACAATGATGATGTAGTAATTACTAAAATAGTAAAAAATTAACATAATTGATATTATAAATACCCAAATAAATATAATATTAAACTTTTAATGAATTAAACTAATTTTCTAGGATAATATGATATATTAGGATTGATTTAATTGACTTTGTTCGAAGTAATAAATCTGTTATGAGTTTCACAAAAATCAACTATTGAATAGTGTCAAAATTGACATAAAAGAGTTCTTAAAACAAATATTATATTATTAATTGATATTAAATTCCTAAAAATCTAAGGTTCGGCCAAGAGACTTATATTATGATAGTTGAATCATTAATGGACCACTTTGGGGTCGCTTGGATGTATATAGTAAGTTTATTAACCATAATATATAAAAATACAAAGAGACATTGTAAAAGTGAAACTAATTAACTTAGAGTTAATACTTAAAGATAAGGTTAATATAAGTACCCAAACCTGTCTAAATTCTATTGGATGAGTTGTTTTCGACATATCCCCACCTCATCCTTTGAATAGTCAACTTTGGAGCCTTTAGAAACCGATTATGAATTTATTATAAATTAATATTTCTAGCTTTTCCAAAGGTGCCCCTCACCCCTCTTATAAAAGGGCACTCCTCCTTCCCATTTCTTCACACCTTCAAAGTCTTTTGGTTCGGCCAAACTCTGCCCAAATACTCTCCCAACATCCCTCACTACAACCTAGAGGCCTTAGTTTGATCAGAAATCCAACCTAAGGAGCCCTTTTGATCAAATCAAAAGGAAGAACCCGAAGAAGAGGTAATGATTTCACCACCCTTTTCTAAGTTCATTTCTTCTTCCACTTCTTCTTCCTTTGTTCTTACCATTATGAAATAATAACTCCAGTATCTCACATATACTGTGATGTTATTATAAATATGGTACAATCATATTCAGTATTCTATCCACCCTTTGAATAACATGTCACCATACGTGCGTACGTACGGCTTACCGTCTCCACGTCGTGGTGTAATTGTTATTCAATATAATATTATTTGGATGGGTATAATAATGATGTGTAACTCATGTAAATAATAAATATAACATGTTAATGATTCTGTATATATGATATACCATCCATTTATATATTATTTTAATATCAAAAGAATGATATTGTCGCTCGTGCGTACGTACGGACTACCGTCTCCACGAACGCGATGAGATTCATTCTCCATCGTATCCATTCAAGTATAATTATCATTTGATGATTTAAAAATGATGTTTAAGGACTGTATATCATTCTGGATATTAATAAGATACAACAACCATGGCTTATGTAACAAAACATATAAAAGAAAATGAGTAAGTTAACTCCCGAAACGACGATAATTCTAAGATATTATTAACAAATCAATGTTAAAAGATCATATATGATATCATATTAATATATATGATTCTTGTATAATTTAATAACAACTATTTCACCATTATACAGGAGGTTAACCTACCCCAACCAAGGAAAAGTACAAGGTAAGGGTTATTTCACAATCTCTTCATTATCCGAGGTTGTTTATACGTAATAATCTACTGGGATCTCGTTATCATCCACATCCATGTTTCTTCGAAATGTATTTCAAAACATTTTTACTATTTACAAGAATATGGGTTAAAGTCATTTATACCCTTGTTTGACTTTTTATAAGAGGTTTATAAAGGAATCTTTCCGTCGTTTTCAAAACAATGTTCTTTTTAACCTTTTCGACAGAATTGAGGTAAGAATGTTTTTTTTACTTATACGGCGGGTGCGGTTATTTTCCGCCGTTATAAAATCGTCGAAGCTTTACATACAAGCTTATAAGAATATTTTCAAAGAAAATGTTTTATTTTATATGGATCTTAAATGATTTCAAAATAAAAGGAGATACTTCTTTAAAAAGAATTTTGATTTCATCTATGTCAACATCCTTTGATGGATTTTAAGATTATTTGAAGTTGATTTATTATGATACAAAAATTATATATTGAATTGAAGGTTTTGTGATATGTTTGACTGTGGATGTGCTATTTTTATACCATTCATAGTTTATGGTGAAATTATTGACATTTCGTATGCTAGTTTTAATCCGAATGTTTATGTTATATTTCAAACTTTTTTTCAGATGAATGTGCTAAACAAGTATGTTCCGGGTTGGGGACCGGTAAAAGTAAGCCCTCCAGGTTGGGGACTGGTAAAAGTAAGCCCTCCAGGTTGGGGACTGGTTAAAGTAAGCCCTCCAGGTTAGGGACTGGTAAAAGTATGCCCTCCGGGTTGGTGTCCGGTTATTAGAGGCACTCCGGGTTGGTGTCCGGTTATTAGAGGCACTCCGGGTTGGTGTCCGGTTATTAGAGGCACTCCGGGTTGGGTTCCGGTTAGAAGTAACCCCTAGGTCTTGGGATGAGGCCTAGACAAAGAAATTAACGTTTAGCATTATGCATTCCAACATTATGAAAGTGGTTATTTATTTTTGCATGTGATTATTCGATTAGTGGAATATCCATGTGAATAAGTAAATGGCATTATTTCATTTTATTTATGCCATACCATGTTGAAAGTTCATGTTTAAAAGGATTTTGTTTTATTTATACATTGCCTTAAATGTTTATTCTTATTGATGAAAGTTTCCGCTATATTGTTATCCTTACTGGGCATTTGAGCTCACCCCTTTTCTATGTTTTATTTTTCCCAGGAAGTGAAGATGTAAGTTATGAATGACCTGCAGGGATATTATGAGGGGATTGTAGTGTGGACTGTGGAAACATTATGTTGTTGTAGTAGTTTTTGATTTTATGATGTAATGTAAAACTTATGAATATATCTAGTGTTTCCAAGGCTACTAAACCAATCGGTCTTTCGAGATTTGATCTTTCTTGTGATCATGCCAATGTTATGAAGTAATGCACCGACTCTAGGTAATTAGGGTCGGGGCGTTACAATTACAACAATTTTATCCAATTTTTATATTAGAATAGGTATAGGGTTCATGAATCCTTAATGTATTTGTCCCTCAATATTGACTTTTTTAGAAACCAAACACCTAGAATATTAATTATGAATTTCCCAATTCATGTTTTCTAACCAAAAAGTTTTCCTAAATTACCAATACATCTAGGTTCTACCATGATTTAAACATAAATTTGAGCTACGAGCATCATTAAATAATTACACTTTTATCAAAAGCATAGATAGAACACATAATCTCCTTCAAAATTTCATAATTTCATTTTCTGAAAGAATGTTTTCTAATTTCCCATAATTCCCATCTTGATTTTTCTTTTGAAAATATCATCATCAAATTGATAATGTTTTATATTTTGTAATAAATAAGTTTATGAAATCATTTGAAAATGAGAGATGTATCCCCATCCGTAATAATTACTATATCCATTTTTATTATATCCCTGAACATAAGATCCCTCTAAATCCTCATTTTCCTCGGAACACCATCATTATTCCTGCTCAATGCGTCTAATACCTTAGTTTCCTTCCCTATGAGGTGGTTTGTTGGTAAATCATAATCCTTGAGTAGTTAAAGAAATTACCTTTGAATTATATTGATCTATTTTAGTGAAGAGAAGTATTTTTGGAACATATGAAATTTGTATATCTCACATATCTCACCCCAGTGATAATGAATCTATGTATTCAAATGAAATATTCCAATTATAATCTTAAGTTCAGGGTTTAGTAAGTTCTATTAATTTTTCATCAATTACCTTAATTCATATGAAATAGATTTACCTATTTTCATTAGGACGCAACGAAGTCCATTATTTTGATAAATCATTATATATCAAAAACCTATCATTTCTTAATGGTAGAGTCAAAATCCAAGAATTGGCTATTCTAGTCTCCAATTCATCAAACCCTTCATCAGATTCCTTTTTTTCAACAGAACATGACCACATTATATATAATCATGGTTAATGGGTTATCCAATAAGTCAAAAATATAAATGAATCACTGATAGTAACCTTCTATTCCAATGAAACTATATACCTTAATTTTGATCATTGGTGTTATAAATTTTATGACTTCCTCTGTCTTTAAAAGATCAAATGAATTTCATCCATGGAAAAAATATAGATGTGAATAGTAACTTCTTGAAGACAGAAATCAAAATTTATAAACATCTCATATAACACAATTCTTATATGATTATATGGAATGATATGAAAGTTATTATCATGGACCTCATAGATTTTAGAATAAACCAAGATATAATAAATTAAAACAAAAAAATAATCAATATATCCCTTTATTAATTTGTTCATTAGATCTTTGAAAATAGAGAGCACATTATTCAGTTCAAATGACTTGACTATAAACATGTAATGTTTATACCTTATGCTAGAGAGGTCCACTGAGCGGCGGCTTCTTCCCCCTACTCGCGCGCCTAGGGTTTCCCTCCTTGTTGTCTCCTTCCCTCATCTAGCCGGTCTGGCTCGGCCTTAGCGATGACTGTCTCACCTTGGATCGGTGAAAATAGATGACATATCCACATGGTCTAGCTTTATTCACATCCCGACAGTGACTTCATTTCACCTTACGGCTACGAGCTATCACCTCAGCTTTGTTACGATCAGTGATGGCCTCAGAGTTCCTAGCTTCAGGATTTCAGCTCGGTGTTAGCGTGCATAATCTTTGGGTGGCCTGCTTTTGGGATCTTGGCTCGGTGACGTCAGATATGGTGCTTTAGGTGATGATTTGGCTTGGTTCTGGCTTCGGGATCTAGTCATGGCATCGATGTACTCATCGTTGGCGGCTCCGGTGTGCTCATTTATGGATTTGGCGTGATTTTGGACTCCGAGATCTCCACTCGGATTTTTCATGGCTTGTCATCATATCTGGAATTTCTAGTGTGCTTGGGGTCAGTTCCACTGGCTTTGAGGGGGGACACTTTTTGATTTGGTGCTTTTTTAAGTTGATTCTAGGTTTTGATTTAGAATTTGATTTGGTGAAGTTGGGACTTGGTTTTTCGGGATGTGATTTTGGTAATGTTGTGAATATACTGGTCATAGTTGTGTCTACTTGAAATCTGTCGGTTGATTGTAGCTGGTAGATCGTAGCTGGAGGTGTAATTGGTCTTTTGGGGAACCCAGATAATCGACAAGTTTTTTCTTCAGATAATTATAGATGTGGTCGTCTCCCCCATGCATAAATTTTCAGATTTGTTTGATTGGGAGGGTACTGCGTAGCCATCGGTAATGAGCTCATGAATTCTTGCACGAGATAGTTTGCTAAAATGTTATGCTTTGGTAGAGTCATGTCTTAATTTTTTTGATGGTGGGTTGATTTACTTCTTTGTATTTTTTTTCCTGGGTTGCAACCTTTTGTTTCATCAAATTTTGTTAATGTATTGCTGTCATTTAAGTCTTGGTCTCCCCCCCCCCCTTAACCTTAAAAGGGGGCCTGTAACTCCCTGAGCCTAGAATCCCAGAGTCGGTGCATTATTACATATCATTTTCATGATCCTAAAATATCAAGTCACGAAAGACCGATTAGTTCAGTAGCCTCGGAAGTACTAGGTACATTCATAATGTTTACATTTCATCATAAAATGGAAGACTACAACAAAATTGTTTCCATAGCCAACACTGAGATCCCATAGACTATCCCTAGAGGTAAGTCATAATATACTTCTTTGCATCCAAGGAAAAATAGAACATATAAAGGGGTGAGCTCAGATTCCCAGTAAGGATAACATTATAGCAGAAACTTTCATAAATAAGCATCAACATTTATGAAAATGAATAACTAAAAAAAAGAATTTTAAACATGAAATTCAGCATAATATGGAAAAAATGATATGAAATAATTCCATTTACTTATTCACATAGATATTATACTAGTCGAATCATCACTTGAAATATCAGTAGCCACATTCATAATGATGGTACACATAATTCCAGACTATCATAACCACATAGTCAAGGCCTTGTGACAAGACTACAAATAAGATTTTGTCAAGGCCTTGTGCCAAGATGCTAGTTTGTCTCATGAGACCTACCAATGCCTAGAGGAGCTATAGAGGGCCCCACCTATCACTTACAAAGTCCAATTAATTCCTCACATGAAAAGGTTTAAACATAACAAAAACATTCGGATTAAAACTAGCATATGAAATGTCAATACTTTATCTATAAAACATGAATGCTATAAAAATAACACATCCACAGTCAAACATAAGACATTCAATTTAATATTTAAGATTGTATTATAATAAATCAACCTCAACTGAGAATAATGAATGATATTGACATAGATGAAGTTAATCATCAAACTATTTGAGAGAAATATCTCCCTTTTTCTTTAAAACCATTAAAAGTCTCAATGTTTATCAAAAAGATGTTTAAAATATATTTTTGAATAAAAGTGTCCCATATCACTTTGAATCTTTTAAAAGGAATTCTAATTTTAAAACTTTAATGTTCATATAAAAGAAATATTTAAAACCATTTTTCAAACATGGGCATTAATGATAATGATTTAGAATAACAAATCTTTAAAAAAAATTCAAATGATATTTTAGTTATAATTCCTAACCAAAAGAGAGACACTTGAATAAAAATAATTTAGGTAATAAAAACTATATAATATCATGATCATAAAGGGATTCATGATATACTATGTCAAAGTACATTATATACACCATATAAAAGTGATTTGGTGTATAACAACAAATAAGTCTCAATGGAATGTAAATTGAGATGAAAACTCTTATAAAGACTATATCCTTAAGTTAAGGATAAATTAACGACATAATTATATGTGAAAAATATAAATACACTTAATATCATTGGATATTTAGTGTAAATTATTCAGACTAAATTCACACATCTTCTTGTAAAAACAACTCCTGTGAATTGGATATTTAACTCAAAAAATGGAGATTGAGTTAAAATTACTCTTATCAAGTTCATATCGATGACTTGAGAATTTATCAATGGAGTGATTATGTGTATCAAAATTATATCCACATAAAAGGGAGTGGAAATTATGACATAAGAAAATGAATAGTGATTCCAAACATAATCTTGGAGTAAAATAATCAATGAAGTATGCGTAAAACCAAATGAGTGGAAATTGAAATGTCAAATTCCATTATAGATTTGGTAACATAATAAACATAAAAACATGTAAGTAGGATTATAAAATGATTAAGTATAGATCCATAAATTAAATTATATTACACAGTGAATACAATCATGGGTAGTACACACACCACATGCAATAAATAAGTAGTGAAGAATGGAAATCTCACAGAATTAAAAGTGAGATAAGAAACCCCTTACTATGTAATTTTTCCATGGTCAAGGGTAGGTTAACCTGCTGTATAATTGTGAAAGAATTTTTATTGAATTATACAATATTCATATACATTGATATGATATCATATAAGATCTTTCAACATTGATTTGTTAATAATATCTTAGTATTATCATCATTTCAGGAGTTAACAGATTCGTTTTCCTTTATATTCTTTGTTATGTGAGCCATATTAGTTATGGATGGGATGTATATTATTCATATCCAAAATGATATAATGTCTCTAAAAATTACTTCCAATCATTAAAGGGAATTTAGTCTTGAATGGATACGATGTGGAATGAATCTCATTGTGTTCGTGGAGACGACAATCTGTACGTACGCATGAGTGACAATATCATTCTTTTATATTAAAATAATATATAATTGGATGGTATATAATATATACAGAATCATTATCATGTTATATTTTATTATTTACCTGAATTACACATCATTATTATACCCATCCAAATAATAATGTATTGAATAATAATTAAACCACAACGTGGAGACGGTAATCCATATGTACGCACGTATGGTGACATGTTATTCAAAGGATTGGTAGAATAATGAATATGGTTGTACCATATTTATAATAACCTCAAAATATATGTAATATAGTGGAGTTATTATTTTATAATGTAAATAACAAATAAAGAAGAAGTGGGAGAAGAAAAGAACTTGAAAGTGGGTGGTGAAAGTATTACCTCTTCTTCGGGTTCTTCCTTTTGATTTGATCAAAAGAGCTTTATAAGTTGTCATTATGACCAAAGGAGGGCCTCTAGGATTTTGTGATAAAATTTTAGAGGTTATTTGGGTAGGTTTTGGATGAGAAAAATGGCTTTGAAGGTGTGAATTTGAGATAAGGGGAAGTTCCATTTTATAAGAGTGGTGAGGGGCACCTTAGGAAAAACTTAAAATATTATTTTATAATAAAATCATTTTCGGTTTAAAATGGCTCCAAAGTGGATATTTTATAGGATAAGGAAGGTATGGGTAGAAAAATACACAACCGATAGGTTTTAGATAGGTTTGGGACATTATATTAACCTTAACGTTTAGATATTACTCTTAGTTAAATAGTTTGACATTTACCATGTCTCTTTGTATTTTTATATTATATGGTAAATAAACATAATATATATATCCAAGCGAACCAAAAGTGGTTCATTAATGATACATATATCATTATATAAGTCCTTTGGCTGAACCTTAGATTTTTAAGAATATAATATCAATTAAAAATATAATATTTTATTTAAAAACTTTTTTATGTCGATTTTGACACTATTTGTTATTTTGTTTTTTCTAAATTCATAACAGCATTATTACTTAAAAAAATTCATATAACCAACCCTAATATTTCATATTAACTAATTAAATTATTTTAATTCATAAAAGTATAAAATTACATTTATTTGGATATTTATAATATCAATTATTTGAATATTTTATTAATTAGGTAATTACTGCATTATCATTACGTCCTTAATAAATTAAATTATTTAATGTATAAAAAACATAAATAAAATACCATTATTTAAGAAATATTTTTATATTTATAATTTATATTTATAGTCTAATTTATCTTATTTTTATCCCTATATTAAAAATGTTTTAGTTATTAAACTCTGTTTTTTACTCTTTTAACACTTCTTTGAATTAAATAATAATAAATTTCCTAATCTAATCCTAGTGGACGAAATAGGTTCATATTTTATTCCTAAGGTTGTTTTTGGTTGAATTATACTTATCCAATAGAATTAGGACATGTCTTAGGGTAATAATAATATCATTTTTACCCTTAATTACCCTATTTACTTTTAACCGTGGTAAATAAAAGTAGAAAGTTACTATTGACCAAAAATTATTTTTATCCTATTGAACCACATTTTACTTCTTGATATTAACCGTATCTCTCATATTTTCTAAACTCAACTTACAAAATCTTTAAAATTAAGTTTTATGTGAATTTACAAATTCACTTAGGAGGTGGGTAAAAGACAGTAAAATGTTCGGTTTTAAACTATAACTCAGTGTCCTTCACTATTCATCAAAAATTAAAAGTTTTCAGAAACATACCAAAATTTCACGATAAGCTAATTTGGATATTATGAATTCAAAACTGAAGTCTATTTTAATAAAATTCATAACATAGAAATTTCATTTATTAGTTTAAAATTAATTCTCGTTGTCACAACCAAAAAAGCGTATTTTTATAAAATAATAACTACCAAAAGATTGAAATTTGTTTACATCCAATTTCAAAGTGAAATTACTTAAAATGGACAACATTAGATTAAATGGTAAAATTATAATCAAATTATAAATCCAAAACATTCACATATGTAGTTGAACACTATAAATTATTTTGATTAAAAAAGTTTTTTTTAGTTAAAATATATTATTTTTTACTGTTCACCCAAATATGAAAGTTATCTACAAAAACACCAAAAAATTCTAGAAACTAAATTCTTATATCCTGATCCCAAATAATAAGTTTATTTTGTCCAATTTAATATATAAAAGTTTCAAATATTCGATTTAAAATGAGTTCACCATTAAAAGGCGATAAAATTTCATTTTTTGAAAAATACTTATTTTATCTGAAAAAAATTAATTTGTCCTTACATTATATCTAAGAAACTCATAATGTGGATTCTAAAATTATAAGGGTTATATATAGTTCAAAATTATGTTAATACTATTCATAACCACTTTTGAACGACTATTTTGGTAAGTCATGGTGCGCTGGAACTCGATGTTGCATGTAGTGTATGTTATTGAATTATTTTGAAGAACTAAGTTACTATAAAATCTTGGGGTGTTACATTCTTCCCTCCATCAATAAATTGCATCCTCGCAATTTTTAAAATTTGGTTTTGGAATATAATGGAAAGTCCCACATCAGAAAAAGAGTCAATAAAACTATCACTTTAAAAGAAATAGAGATAAGTACAAAGGTCACCCATGATAACCCTTACTAGGATTCCAAATAGGGAAACATGGATATGGAAGACAAACTATGTGTCAAGTTCTAATGGAGAGGGATAGAAAACATGATCATGAGAAAGTTAACAACAATAAAACCAAAAACTTGTGATGGGACAAACAGTCATTAGTTTCCAATTAGGAAAAGTAAAAGGACAACATTTCTTTTTTATTTTAAGTTACATTTCAGAAATAGGAGGAATTTATTAAGGATATTGACTAAGAACATACATAGATATACTTAATTTTTAATTACAGTTTCATTGTTTAATAAATTTCTACCGCTAATTCATTTTTTTTAAATGATGAGTAATCAAGAAGACTTGGTCACACTGGAAGATCTAGAATAAACTTATAAATAATCACATAATCCATAAAGGAAAAACTATATATTTACCTTGTATTTAGAGATTAAACAAAACCAAAATAGTTAGTACAAGATCTGATGATCCCTCAAAAGGATATTCCTTTAGATAAAGAAACACTAATCTTAATTTCTAAAATTAAACCAACAATACCCCAAAGTTAAATAAATACCATTCAATAAACAATTGTCCTTAAAATCATTCAATATAATCCACACAAATACGGAATCCCAAAACATAGAAGAATTTGGTTATGTATTCTTCCAGGTTAAATTATATCTCCAAATGTCACCAACTACTCTTAAAGTCACATACATAAATGTAATTATCCTAATGACATATTCTCTATTATAGGTTAATAATTTATATAAATAACCCAAATCACTATAAATACATAATAAAAACATAGATAAAAATACACCATTACTCCTTAAATGAAATCCCATAGTATTATATTTTCCTTGGGAATATAGTGTTCCCAAAAAAGCAAACGTCTTCCAAAATAACATTTATCCCTTATTTACCGAATGATTTTCCTATACTAAGGGTATTCATTTGATAATACATAAGATCCCAAATCAACTTATTATTGATCAATAAAATCATTTAACTAAAAATAATTAGTCACACTAACCAGTGATTTCACATAGTCTAGTGGTAGGTGATAAATACCAATCACACTCTGGTTGTGGGTTCAATTCCACAGCTTTGTCCTACATGACAGGTTGTCACACGGTCTGTGTGTTGTACTTTTTCAAAAACTATATTTTATAACATTCCCAAAATGAGAGAAATTCCACAAAATACCCATAACATAATTTAACCACAAATTTTATCTCATACCATGCATTTTTATCCCAATATATAATAACTTGTAATTCCCTCAAACCCTATGATCATATAAAAACAAATGGTTATTTATAACTATATCCACAAGAAAAAATATAATTCTTCCTTAAATATCATTTTCAGATGACAACTACAGGGTTACAAATACAAGAGAATATTATTCCAGAGTAATCCCATCAACAAGGAGCACTAATACATTTAAACATTTCTCCAACCATTTTTTCTACATAGTTTCTTCTTTGACCTAGAAAAAATCTTATAGAATAGGGAATTAACTCAGGTAATGTCCAGGTCCCATACATTTATAGAAAATAACTGTAAATGGATTCTTTGGACCATTTTTAATTTCTTCCATAGTACACTTCATTTTTCCATGGAAATTCTTCACTTTATGTCCTTATTTCCCACACATAAAGCATTTCTTTGTTCCATTGAGACACTTTCCTGGGTGTCTCCTTAAACATTTCCTACATCATGGAAATTGAGGATTCATTTCTCCATGGTATCCACTGCTGGAGCTCTTATCATTCATCATCTTTCTCGTATTTTTTGAGTACATGATTTAGTTAATATATATGATGATGATCATATTTTTGGAAAACTGATTTGGTATGAACACGATATCTTTTATACCTATCAACATTCCATTTTATTCTCACTTCTTCCACTGTTCCCACATTGTACATCATGCTCAAAGTTACTATGAATTCCCCAAAATCTATCCATTGAAAAAAACTAGAAAGCATTATGTGAGTAACAATAGTCATAAAATCATTTAGATAATATATTAACACTATATTTTGAATTTTGAAATTCCATAGGATTAACCAAGGTCATTTATTTTCATCTTATATTAAAATACTTCAAATCGGTTTTTAAAGTAAATGTAAATTATCCTAAGAATATCCCCTGAGAGTTTCATAACCACGAGTGCAGCAAGGTCCTTTGTCATCCACCAGTTCTCGTTTGAGTCTAGCTCAAAGCTGTTTTTTTTTTGGGTTTTACCCCTAGGTACATCGGTGTCAGAGCAACCTCTACATGATCGTATCCAGAGAGGGATGTATTACTTAGAAAACTCACAAAATATCTACAATACCAAAATTGTACGATGTTCTTCTATACTAATCATCAAATTCTATCTTAGGTCTATGTGCTATAATTAGAGTTTATCTAAATCTAGATTCTAAGGTTTGTACCAAACTTCCTCGGATACCAACTGTAACGCCCTGAGCCCCGAAGCCCAGAGTCGGTGCATTATTATGTATCATTCGCATGATCATAAAAGACCAAGTCACGAAATACTGATTCGTTTAGTATCCTTGGATGTACTAGATACATTCATAATGTTTACGTTACATCATAAAATGGAAAACTACAACAACATTGTTTCCATAGACAACACTGAGATACCATAGACTATCCATGGAGGTTAGTCATAATATACCTCTTTGCATCCTGGGAAAAATAAAACATTGAAAGGGGTGAGCTCAGAGGCTCAGTAAGGATAACATTATAGTATAAACTTTCATAAATAAGCATAAACATTGAAGGAAATGAATAACTAAAACAAAAGCCCTTTAAAAATTAAACTTCAGCATAATATGCAAAAATGAAATGAAATAATTCCATTTACTTATTCACATGGATATTCTAGTAGTTGAATAATCACATGCAATATCAATATCAACTTTCATAATGATGGTATGCATAATTATAGTCTATCATAACCACATATTCAAGGACTTGTGCCAAGAATAAAAATAATATTTTTTCAAGGCCTTGTGCCAAGACACTACTTTGTCTCATGAGACCTACTGATTCATTGACAAGCTATATAGGGCTCCACTCATTACTTACTAAGTCCAATCATTCCACATATAAATAGGTTTAAACATAACATAAACATTCATATTACAACTAGAATACAAAATGTCAATACTTTATCCATAAACCATGAATGGTATAAAAATAAAACATCCATAGTCAAACATAACACATTCAATACAATATGGAAGATTTATTATAATAAATCAACCTCAATAGATAATAATGAAGGATATTGACAGAGATGAAGTTAATCATCAAAACTATTTGAGAGAAATATCCCCCTTTTTCTTTAAAACATTTAAAAGTACCACTATTTCTCAAAAAGCATTATAAATAGATTTTTGAATAAAAGTGTCCCATAACAATTTGAAACAATTAAAATGAATTTTAGTTTCAAAACTTTAAGTTCTATATAAATAAATCCTTAAAACCATTTTTAAAACATGGACATTAATGAGAAATATTTAGAAAAATAAATCTTTTACTCATTTTAAAATGATATTTTAGTTATAGTTCCTAACCAAAAGAGAGACACTTGAATACAAATAATTGAGGTAATAAAAAAATTGTGATATCATTATAATAAAGGAATTCGTGATATACTATTTCAAAGTACATTATATACACCATAAAAAGTGATTTTGTGTATAATAACAAAGAAGTCTCAATGGAATGTAAATTGAGATGAAAGCTCTTATAAATACCATATCATTAGTTTAAGGATAAATCAACGACCTAATTATGTGTGAAAAATATAAATACACTCAAAATGATTGGATATTTATTGTAAATCAGTCAGAGGACATTCACACATATTCTAGAAAAGACAACACCAATGAATTGGATATTTAACTCAAAAAATGGAGATTGAGTAAAAATTACTCTTATCAAGTTCATATCAAAGACTTGAGAATTTATCAATGGAGTGATTATTTGTATCAAAATTATATCCAGAGAAACAGGAGTGGAAATTATGACATAATAAAATGAATAGTGATTATACACATAATCTTGGTGTAAAATAATCAATTAAGTATGCGTAAAGCCGAATGAGTGGGAATTGAAATTTCAAATTCCCTTATTGATTTGGTAACTTACAAAACATACACCCAAGAAAAAAGGATCATAAAATGATGATGTAGAGATCTATAAAATAAATTATATTACACAATGAATAGAATCATGGGTAGTACACACACCACATGCAATAAATAAGTGGTGAAGAATTGAAATCTCATGAAATTAAAAGTGAGATAAGAAACCCCTTACTTTAAAAATTTTACTTGGTCAAGGGTAGGTTAACCTCCTGTATAATGGTTAAATAATTGTTATTTAATTATAAAAGAATTATATTCATTGATATGATATCATATATGATCTTTTAACATTGATTTGTTAATAATATCTTAGTATTATAGTCATTTTGCATGTTAATAGATTCGTTTTCCTTTATATTCCTTATTATATGATCCATATTTGTTATGGATGGGATGTATATTATTCATATCCAGAATTATATAATATCTCTAAACATTACTTTTCATCATTAAAATAAATTTATTCTTGAATGGATACGATGGGGAATGAATCTCGTCCCGTTAGTGGAGGCGGTAATTTGTACGTACGCACGAGCGACAATATCATTCTTTTGATATTAAAATAATATATAATTGGATGATATATAATATATATAGAATAATTATATTGTTATATTTTATTATCTACATGAATTCAACATCATTATTAAACCCATCTAAGCAATAATGTATTTAATAACAATTACACCACGACATGGAGACAATAATTCGTACGTACGCACGTATGGTGACATGTTATTCAAAGGATGGGTAGAATAATTAATATGGCTATACCATATTTATAATAAAATCATATAATATAGAAGATAATGGAGTTATTATTTTATAATGTAAATAACAAAGAAAGAAGAAGTGGAAGAAGAAACGAACTTGAAAGAGGGTGGAGAAAATATTACCTCTTCTTTGGGTTCTTCCTTTTGATTTGATCAAACGGGCTCCTTAAGTTGGCTTTCTGACCAAAGGATGGACTCTAGTATTAAGTGGGGGAAGTTGAGAGGATATTTGGGCTGGGTTTGGCCGAGCCAAAAGGATTTTAAATTGTGAATTTGAGAGAAGTGGAAGTGCCCTTTTATAAGAGGGGTGAGGGCACCTTAGGAAAAACATAAAATATTATTTTATAATAAAATCATTTTCGGTTTCAAATGGATAAAAAGTGGATTATTTAAAGGATAAGGTGGGTATGGATAGAAAACCACTCATAAAATAGGTTTTATATAGGTTTGGGTCACTATATTAACCTTAACATTTATATTTAGCTCTTAGTTAAATAGTTTGACACTTACCATGTCTCTTTATATTTTTATATTATATGGTAAATAAAAATACTATATTCATCCAATAGAACCAAAAGTGGTTCATTATTGATACACCTATAATTATATATTTCCTTTGGCCAAACCTTATATTTTTAGGAATAGAATATCAATTAACAATATAATATTTGATTTAAAAACTCTTTTAGGTCAATTTTGACACTATTTGGTATTTTTGTTTTTTATAAATTCATAACAGTATTATTACTTAAATATTTCATATAACCAACTCTAATATGTCATATTATACTATAAAATTATTTTAATTCATAAAAATTCTCAAATTACATTTATTTGTATTTTTATATTATCAATTATTTTAATATTTCATTATTTAGGTAATTACTGCATCATCATTGTGTCATTTATAAATTAAATTATTTAATGTCTAAAAAATACAAATAAAATACCATTATTTAGGAAATATTTTTATATTTCTAATTAATATTTATAGCTTATTTTATCTTATGTGTAATACTATATTAAATTTTTTTATTTATTAATCTGTGATTTTAACTCTTTTAACTCTTCTATGATTTAAATAATAATAAATATCCTTATCTAATACAAGTGGACCAAAGAGGTTCATATTTTATTCCTAAGGTTGTTTTTGGTCGAATTATACCTATCCAATAGAATTAGGACTTGTGTTAGGGTAATAATAATATCATTTTTACCCTTAATTACCCTATTTACTTTTAACTGTGGTAAACAAAAGTAAAAAGTTACTATTGACCAAAAATTATTTTTATCTTATTGAACCACATTTTATTTCTTGATATTAACTATGTCTCTCGAATTTTCGACTTTCAACTCATAGAAGCTGTAAAATAATGTTTTATGTGAATTTACAAATTCTCCTAGGAGGTGGGTAAAAGTATGTGATAAGTTAAATAAAATTTTATATATCTAATATTATTAAAAAATGACTACAATGAATTACATTGAACTTATACGGGTATTATTTATCTATTTTTACCTAATATAAATTTAAATAAAATGAATAATTATTTAAATAAAAATTCGGTTATAAACTATAACTTAGTGTTTTTCACTATTCATTAAAAATTAAAAGTTTTCAGAAACATACCAAAAATTCACCCTAAGATAATTTCGATGTTCTGAATTCAAAAATGAATTCTATTTTACCAAATTCAAAACATATAAATTTCATTTATTATTTTAAAATTAATTCACGTTGTCAAAACCAAAAAGCGTATTTTTAGGAAATAATAACTACCAAAAGATTGACATATGTTTTTGTCCAATTTCAAAGTAAAATTACATCTAATGACCAACATTGGATTAAATGGTAAAAATATAATATAATTATACATCCAAACCATTCATATGTATAGTTTAACACTATAAATTATTTTTATTTAAAAAGTTTTTTTCAGTTAAAATATATTATTTTTCACTATTCATCTAAAAATGAAAGTTATAAGAAAAACACCAAATATTTATTTAAACTAAATTATTATGTCTTGATCCCAAAGAAAAATATTATTTTGTAAAATTGAATATATAAAGGTTTTAAATATTGGATTTAAAAAAAATTCTCCATTAAAAGGCGGTAAAATTGATTTTTTTAAAAAATACCTCTTTTATCTGAAAAAAATAATAATTTGTCCTTACATTATGTTTAAGAAACTCATAATATGAATTCTAATATTATAAGGGTTATATAAATTCAAAATTCTATTGATACTATTTATAACATCTTTTGAACGGCTAGTTTGGTAAGTCATGATGCGCTTGAACTTGATGTTGTGTGTAGTGTAAGTTATTGAATTACATTGAAGAACTAACGTACTATAAAATCTTAGGGTGTTACAAAGATTATCCAAAATCAATAAAAATTGTGGGCTTCGGGCCATTTAGTCAGTAATGTTCTTTCCTTATTCAAAATGTTGTATTTGAAATGTATCCCTTCATTATTCATAATTTATGTTACCCAGAATGATGTTAATGCTTTTTGAAATATTTATCTTCATCAAATAGATCAAATAATTCATCAATGAACGGGAAAGGATACATTTTATTTATTATTATGGAATTTATTACCCAATAACAAATGTACAAACTCAAAGATATATATTTCTTATTAAAGAAGAAAATAGGGGATTCCCATGGTGAAACATTAGGGTGAATAGATCCATTACCACAAAACTCCTATAATTGCTTACTTAACAACACTAATTTAATTGTGCCTATTCTATAAGGAGTATTTGATTTTGGTCTCTAATACGAGATTAAATCAATAGAAAACTAAAATTTATGCTCTAGGGGATGTCCTAGAAATTCCATAGTAAATGCATCAATATGTTCTTATACTATAGGTATATCCTCAATTTGAAGATAACAATCTTCATCCATATATTGTTTTTTCCTTCTCCCATATGAAATTCATTTGTAATTGAAAATTTGGG
This sequence comes from Viscum album, assembly GCA_963277665.1. Taxonomy (NCBI): domain Eukaryota; kingdom Viridiplantae; phylum Streptophyta; class Magnoliopsida; order Santalales; family Viscaceae; genus Viscum; species Viscum album. Next base: position 1,252,655,606 of record OY728138.1, read on the forward strand.
AGATCTCGCAATCACTTAGATGATGAAGTCTTTTATTTAAAATATGGAATTTCATATCTTTATCCTGAATCATAATTTCCATCATATTGCAATAAATCATTTCACATATTTTGATGTCTAGTTCATATTATGTATTATATATAATTCAACCATATGCATGATAATAAATATCTCAAATAGTGGACATTTATTTTTCACATCGGGCATGTATAGACACAATGTTATTCCAGTGAAACTTACACAATGACTTTTGACTAAAAAATACCTAATAAAGGTTCAATAAGATGTATATATTTTTCTTTGAAAACATGGTTTATTTAAAACTATTCAATGATATAGAATCAAATAAATAAATTTCAAAAAAAACCTATGATTAAATCACCAACCACCACTACATTGGGTGCATCCTCCTTAGATGTAGTTATCATATGATCTTGGTTATCTCAACTTGGCCTCTTCTATTCAATATTATATTGAATATTGAATCATTGGATTGAATAATTCCCCATTTTTTGGATGTTGATTCACTAAAAATAATTGTTTTCTTTCTTCCCCTTTTATTCATGATCTAGACATCCCTTATATCCATACATAAAACAAACACCCATTCCCTTGACCCATTCCCTGAGACGATGCCTTCCACGGTTTTCATAAGAAGCAAATTACATCATTCACTTATTATTTTTTGATGCATTATATTGTTTTGTTCCTATTTTACCTCTTGTTTTCATTATTTCCATTGAATATATATAATACATAAGACTCTTTCTAAATTTTTGTGGTGCATAAAAATATTTCATTATATGATGAAAATGATACCTAGAAAAGCACCCTTTTATAAATAGTTATAGTACATTTTAATTAAAATTTGAACATGTATTATTTTTTGTTAATTTATCAATATTATACCTTTCTATCGCTATTAATTAAGCCTCAAAATTATGAAAACTTTATTCATTATTTTGTTAATTCATATAACTTTCTATTCATTTGAGATCATTTCTAATGATGGAAATATTTATCAAAGAATTTCTCCTTAAAATATTTCCATTCCATGTTTTTTTTCCACTTCCTCCCATGAATTCTAGATTAATGACCCCCACTGACCAGCACCACATTTTAGAGAATACACTAATTTTAACCTTTTCATTTTCATTGCACCCTAATACTATAAATATATTATCAGTGTACTAAATTCATTACTTATATACCACTGGATCATTAGTCCCAAAAAATGATGATTGATTTTATCTTATGAAGTGATCCAGTGTAAGAGAATCGCATTTTGGACCAAAATGTTTCTCTATTTGATCATTGATATTTTTCATAACGTAATTATACTTTCTTAATTTACCAATTATCTTCTAAGTTCCAGTAACATCTTTATTGGATTTCTACATTGGAAAATATCTTCTTTGGCTATAAGTATTGATACTCTTCTTTCTTCTAGGACCCATTTACAAACAATGGTATATAATGGGTTAGATTATAATTGTGAATTTGAAATCATAATTTTAGTACCTAAATATAGTGAAAAACGTAACATAAATTAAAAAGTTGGGAATTTTTTATCTCATAATATCAAACATGGTTTCTTTGGAGATAACGTTTTTTTTAAATCCTTCTTAATGGTTTGTAAATAAAATGTATATTATATAAAGCATGTCCCCTGGGAGTTTCAATAAAAATGCATAGTAATGCTCATTATCATATACTAGTAAATTCTGGAGTCAATTCTCATAATAATTTTTTGAATTAATTACCCTTAGATACCTATATTTCAGAACCACGTCCACATGTAGTAAGTAAAGAGGGATTTATATTAAAAACCACATAATCATTGTCATGAAAAAGCATTATGACATTCTTTTATACATATCAAAAAAATTTATCAAAGGGCTATGTTCCCTAATCTATGTTTTCCTTATTATTATTCCCAGTGTATCTACTAATCTTGATCTAATACAAACTATAATGTCCCCAACTCCCATAACCTAAATCCAATGCCTATTTTATTTCATTGGAACAAAACACAACAAATTATATCCCAAATGACCGAATATTTTATTATTCCTGAAGAACCAAATACATACAATATACCTATTTTACATTTTTAATTAAAAAATAAAAAATATTAATGGAAAACATTTGGTATTTTTGACCTCATTCAATGAAATATTCATTATATCAAGGGTAATGTAACCAAAATAAGGGTGATATTGAATTCTTATTAAGGGTTACATATAGCGGAAGCTATCATGAATCAATAACGAATAAAATGGAAATGTAAATTAATAAACACAAATTTAATTTAATCAATTAATAAACTTTCATGATTATATTTGTAATAATCAATATATAAAGGCAAATAACCAAACACACATGGAATTTAATTCATAATATGAGAATAAAATAAATCAAGGGATAATATCAATAAAAAATTTCATGGATTATAATAATAAATGATGTAAATCTTAATTATTGGACATAATGATCTCATGAATCATGATACCCCTATTTTTAAGACCTTTCCAAAGATAATCTAATACTATGGGTAAAAACTATTCTGATTTCGCCAACTAATTTTTCTCGAGAGAAATATCGATGCATCGATGGGATATCTATAACTAGTCCCCACCAATAAATAAATTTCAAAAATAATTATTCATATATAAAATAATTTATTCAATTAATGATTCATTATGCTTTATCAACAAATAACTATATTGAGTAAAGGATATCGATTTATCAGTAATTACCAAGTTGGTCAAAAAAATTGAATTTAAACAATATTTATATAAATGGTATATTTTATAGGAAATTATCATATACCTCATAAAATAATATGAATATTAAAGATATATGTAATGTACACTAAAATATTTCCACATGAAATTTATTGTTTCAAGAGAAGTTAAATAATCACAATGGGAAGTGGTAAATTTATTATAAACCTTTGAATAATATAATTTTAATGGAACAATAGTCATTATGAATACATATTTATTTATGTAGAATACATAAAATTGGTATTATATATAAAAATTAAATTAAATTGGTTCATACTAACATACATGTCTCAATGAAATAGAAACTAAGATGAAATACATTAACACACACTTCCCTTTAGTTGAAAAAAACATATCCTCATGTATAATAATTTATAAACTATTTATAAGTTTTAATAAAACCATATTAATATTTCTAATTTCATATATTATTATATATTATAACATTCTAGCAATTATTTTTAATGATATTTTCTTATTTTCTTTATTATGAGTGTTAATTGTCATGTTTTTTCATGTGTTTGTTTTCAATGTTTTTCATATTATTTTACATAAGATAAAAATAAATCATATAAATATAGATATAATATATATATATATATAATATTTACACATTATATACATTATTATGATCATTTATTAAAATTGGATGTAATAATTGAATCATATCACTTCGTGGAGATAATAAATTGTATGTACGCACGTGCAACAATATTATTTCATAATTTGTGAAAGGGTTAGGATGTGGATGATATGTTAATTTTTGAGAATTAATATAATGTAATATATATCAGATATATTTATTAATGTATCCTTATTAACTTCCTCTTATTTTGTAATCGAAAAACAAATCATATCGCTTCACGAGGTGGTAGTCCATCGTACACACGAGTGACGTGATCAAAATTTAAATGGAATGGAATATATGATGGTATATAATATATAATAATTATATAAGGACAATAATAACATAAATAATATATATATTTATTAAATCAATAATTATTTACAATCATGAGATCTGATTTAGGAAAATGAGTTACATCATTTTTTGAGTCGGTAGTTTATCATACACACGATGGATGATTGTGCTGCCCATTTGATGGAGGATGAGAAAGATAAATATTATTTCATCAAAATAACATTATCTATTTATATTTTAAAAATTAGTTTTATTATATTAAATGTGTTAATACCTAAATAATTTTGTAAAAAATATTAAATAATGTGAAAGAGCATCGTTAAGACTATTACCTTCCCTTAAAAAATCCTCATTTGGATCACCACTTAAGGAGAAAAGGGTTGGGTTTTTGGATGACCAGAATCTCCATAATATGGGTACTTATTTTTAGAATATCTTTTGGTCAAGATAAATTGAAATATAGGTGTGAATAAGTAATGGTATGGATTTCCCTTTATAATTGAGGAATATGACACACATGGATGTTTTTAAAATAAATATTTATAACCACATTTTTCACAATCCACAACGATTAAAAATGTCCCACTATAGAACCATGTAATGTATTGGGTCCAAAAGAATCTATAAAATAATAATGGGATAATTTTTAATTCATTATTAACCTTGTATTATTAATTTGACCCCTGACAAACTCATTTTCATAATAACCACAATAACTAATTTTTAATTTTTTCACTATTAATTATGGTCAAGAATTAATTTAAAATTAATAAATAATATAAATTATTATTATTCCAAATATGGAATCCATTTTCCTATATTCAATTCAAATATGTGGTTGAATTAAATTTAAAATTAAACCTCTAGGTGTAATGAAAAGAACATTTTCCAAAGTAAAATAACATTCAAAAGTTTAAAACTTTTTTATATAAAAGTTAAAATTAAATTGATCCTGATGAACTAAAATTGTTTAAAAAATATATAATTGAACTAATTTTATTTTTAAAACCATATTATAATAATATTGGGCTTTTAAAGTCTCTAAATTAAACGTATGTTTTTAATAAAAATCATTATTTGTTACTATTCATATAAAAATGAAACTTTTCTGAAAAATATAAATAATTCACACTATGGTAATTCTTATATTATGAGGTAAAAAATGAAGTTAATTTTTTTAATTTAATTTTAATAAATTGATAAAAATTAATTTTAATATAATATCACATAACACCATGAATCCATTTTCTTTAAAAAATAAATATGTTCCGAAAACATTTATTTTACACATAATGATTCTTATTTTTATCTATAATAAATAGAAAACAAATAAAAATGACTATAAAATATATTATTAATTATATAATTATTAATTCTCATACACCCTATCTAAATGGATAGTTTATAAGGATCATGTTAAAACAATATTATTTAATAGACTATTATCTTTCATTTAAAAAGGGTGTTGTGTATATCACAAGATATCAAAGTAATTAAATTTATTTAAAAGGAAATATATCAAAAAGTATCTCAATGTTACATTTAACAAATGAAATAAACAAAAATTATCAATAAAAATCATTGAATGATCATAAAATCATATTGAAAATATCTATGTACTAAATAAAAATTTACAAGAAAAAAATTAAAAAAATTATGTCTTGACAAAAATATTTTTTAAAAAACTTTTATATATTTTCATATTATTTGTTTTTATATAAAATCAAAATTTAACATATATTTGTAATTAATGTTGATTAAAATTTTAAGACATACTTATTAATATATTAATAATCATTCATATATTGATTATCAATTTCTTAAAAATTTAGATAATATCTTTTAATGTTAAAAATATATATTCTTCAAAGAATTTTTTCTATCAATTTATTATTAAATTAATAAATTAAATTTACCACTATTGGGACCCTTGAATTTCAAACATAAAAATTAAATAACTTTTCTAGAATACATAAACATTATAAAAACAGACGTCCAAAGACCTTAATTAGTCTAGTTCCTTTGGAAATGTAGTAATATAGAAACTATTACATAAATGAGATACATCATCTAAAACAAGGTTATTTTTTTACTATAACCCTTCTTAAACACCTAAATTATAATAAATATAATAATAACCTAGGGGAAAGGAAATAAAAAAATAAGTGAGCTCAGATTCTTATTAAGGGTAAACAAGAGAGACATATTAGCATAAACTTGAGCATATGGGTATGAGAACATTATCATGAAAATAAAATATCATACCTTTTATATCAAAGATCATAACATGAATCATAACATAAATATTTGAAGTTCATAAGACATGAATAATAATGAAATAAATTGAATAATCCATGAAATAATATCATAGGAATAAAACATGGAATTGTGACAGACACATAAGCACGTATTATGATCTACATAGTACCCAAGGCATCACTACTGAGACCATATTAGTATTATAGGTTCACTCCTAATACCATCTTGGTAGTCATGGTTCACTCCCATGTCCACATAGGTAGCATGAGTTAACTCCTCACACCATCTTGGCAGTCATGTTTCACTCCCATGACAATCTTATTAGTAAAGGTTCCTTCCCAACACCAGATTATATTGTCTCATGAGATATAAATATTTACACAATGTAGTGGAGGTAGATATTTGTACCACCCATCTCATGCTGAAATCATTAAAACATATTACACAATATCATAAATATTCATATCATAAACCATTAAATAAAATGGTTTTTATTAACATTTAATAACATCATAACCTACAGAAAGATACATTCTTCTTAATCATTTCATCATAAATATATCCCATGAAAAGAAGCTTGACTCAAAAGCATAAAACCCTAGAAATTGAAATATGTTTTATCCACATCATTACATGAAAAGAAAATCCATTTTGAGAAATAATATGAATGGAATCATTGAATAATTTCCCATAAATTCATGAGTAAAACCAATATATGTTATCATATATAGGAAATAATTATGAAATATCCTTGAAAACATTTCTAGAGTAAAATATCCCTTCATCATCGAAAAAAAATTATAACATTAAACCTTTGGAAATATTTTTTTTTCAAATATATCTCAAAACACATAAATGAATAATTGGAAATAATAATAAAAATTTAAAAACCTTTTTCCTTGAAAATAATCTTCAAGGATATTTTGAAAAAAATTTCGAAGACATTGGTTTTTTAATACAATATAATTCCGACCGAAGAGAGAGAGATTGATAGATTTTACTTAAAAACATTATCTTACGTACCAAAAAGTTTAAAAGTGGTATAAAAAATCTTAATATCATGAATAAATATAGGATATGTCAACTAATGATTATTCTTGAGCGATGGATCAAAATATTTCATCAAAGGAAGAAAAAATTTAAACAATCTCGAATAACGATAAGATTGTCTCAATAAACTCTTTTAACAAGGTAGATTTGGATCATACTCTCCATTTAAAAAAAGTTGATTACATGAAGATTAAATTATAAGAAAAAAAAATTTATTAATGGTATTAAATGTTAATTGGGAGTATGTACACCTTAAAAAAGTGTTTTTGTGAAAAACAAAACATGAGTATTAAAGAAGAAAAATTGAGACAAAACATTTTTACGAATTTGGAATTTTTTTAAAATTAAACCACCTAGATGGACATTAAAGAATTTCATATATTAATACCCATAAATTTAGTTATAATATACATATAATACAATCATGGGAAATATATACACCAAAAGAATGGAAATATTGATGAACAAAACATGTATCTCACTGGATAAAAAGTGAGATCAAATCCACGTACCTTGTGTCTTGATTCTCTTCATACTCATCCAAGATTATTATATAATAAATATAAGTTTATGGTAATAATTAAAATCATTATATTCTTATACATAAAACCATATATGGTTCGATTATGAAATTATATTACCCACTTGTTAACAATCATATATTAAGGTTTCACGTCATGTAATATTCTATTATTCTTCACATATTTCTTCTTTTGATATTTCATTTTCCATTATACATATATAATTATTAAATAATGTATATAATTATATAAAAATCATTAAAATATATTATATTTATATTATTAAATTCTATATCATAATGAAGAGTTAAATGGAATACACCATTCATGGAGACAGAAAGCCGTACGTACGCATAAACATTGTTTCCATTTTAATTACCATTTTAAAACAAAGATAATAAAATGACGTAAAATTTTATATGTATATAGTATCATTACATTATAATTATAATTTTATATATATCATATAATTTTACTAAACCCATCCTTAATACATTCCATGTAGTGTGTGAACGAATCACATCACTTTGAGGGGGTGGTAGTCCACATTTCCTCAAACAAAATTATCATAACTACAGTAAATGGAAAGTAAAAATAGGTGTTTGTTGTAAAATGAATAAATAAGGTTAAATAAAAAATAAATATATTATATTAAATATTTAAAAATAGTTTCCATTATTATTTTCACCATGATATGCGGTAAAGGAGAAATGAACAATCGTCATTTTATGAGGTGGTAGTTCGCCGTACACGTCAAGAGTCTGTTCGATATCCATTAGATGGAGGTGTGTGTAAGTGTAGGTTGAAAAAATATAATAAAACATACTATTATATTTAGGAAAATGTTTTTTTATACAATAACAGAATAAATATAGTGTAGGGGTTGAGAAGAAAAATAAAGGAATGGAGTTTGAGAGAATATGTTATTTCTTAATCAGGTAACTCCTTTTAGATTATGCCAAAAGGCTTACATGAGTTTCCTTATTCAGAATGTAAGGATTATAGGGGGAAGGGAGGTATTTTTGGAGCTATATTTATCAGTTTTTTGGTGATAAAATGTGCTTGAGAGGTTAAGGTAAGTGGGTAGAGGTGGTGGCCTTTTTTAGGGATGTGAAATAACACACTAGCGATTTTTGAAAACAAGCTATGTGTACCAACATTTTTACCTAAATAAAGTCATAAAAACAATAATTAAATAATAATTTAAGTTTAATTTCCATATAATGGCCATAAAATGGGTGTTATAGATGTGTCTAGGTCTTTTTTGGTTTTATATTTATGGTTTACTACTTTATGAGTGTAATTTTTCTCTTAACCAGTGTAATTAATTTTCATCACTTTCACTAATATTTTTTGTAAAGAACAAAGTTGGAATTATTATAAATTATAAATTATTATAATTAAAAATATGGAATACATTTTCTTATATTCTAGTTACAGAAGTGGTAGAAATTAATTTAATGTTAATCCCACAGTTGGGTCAACAATACGAGTTTTTAAAGTAATAATAATCCAAAGTTTGCTAGTTTTTTTATATCTAATTTCACTATGAAATTTGGTCCAATGAAATAAATTTGATTAATTGTAAAAAATATTATATAATTAAAAATTTAAATCTAATTAAAATATAATTTATCCTTATAAATAAATTAAATTAAAATGATGCGTTGAATTAAATTCTGGTATTTTTTACTATTCATCCAAAAATGAAGTTGTTCAAACAAATAAAAAAAATTCACTATAAGATAATTTCAGAATACTAAATGAAAAAATACATTTTTATTCAATCAAATAAAATTTATGAATTTATTTAAAATTAAAATTATTATTTTTCATATAAGTACATTAAAAGTGGTTCATTCGAGAAAACTACATTTTTAAAAATAGAAGGACTTTACCAAAAACTATATCTTTTATTACCAATATGTTTCATTTAAATAAAAAATTTATAAAATATATTTTAAATGTAGTCATTACTATTAATATAACTATGTTTAAATTCTTGGTTATAATTATATCATTTAAATAACTATAACTATAAAACGATGTTTTATTGAAACATTGTTGTTGCATGTAACATACACCAAGTCGGTGTTTCATGTATAATATTCCAAGTTGGTGTTGCATGTATTGTAAGCTGATTTTTTTCTATGTTAAATGAATGTTTTACTTAGTTTATTACAAGATATAATTGAAAATTATAATTTATTCTAAGAAACGGTCCACAAAAACATGGGGTATTACAGTCTACCCCCCTTAAAATGAATTGCACCCTTCAAATTCATCACTCTGGTAAACAAAATAATGATAATTATACTTCAAAATATCTTCAAGATACCATATAGATTATTCTAACTAGTGATATCTCAAAAAAAACTTTTACCAAGTGAGTCGTCTTGTTTCGTATAATTTTATCTGATCGGTCCAAAATTTCAACACCTCATTCCACATAAGAAAGATCATGCTCCAGATGTATAACTTTTGAGTTTTGTACATGTGAAGGGTTAGGTATTTACTTCCTCAATAGAGATATATGGAACACATCATAGACTTGGGAGAGATTTGGAGGAACTTCCATGTGATTGGCCATTTTCCCAATAACATCAAAAATCTCAAAGATGTTAATATACCTAGGGCTTACTTTAACTTTCTTCCTGAATCTCATATCATTCTTCCAGGGTATGCTTCCCAGAAACACCTTTTTATATAATTAAATTCTTGATCACATTTATGGTTATCAACATAACGTTTCAACCAATATTGAGCTGCCTTGATATGCTACTGAATAGTTCTAAGATTGTCGACCATTTCTTCACTGATCTCATGTCCCAATAGCTTTCTTTCTCCCATATCATCCCAACATGTTTTAACTCAAACTTTCTTCCCATATAGGGCTTCATAAGTTTTAATATGAATTATTGATTTAGTTTTATTATTGAATGAAAACTCAACTAGATGAATGTGTTGATCCCTACCACCTTTTAAATCTAACGAACCAGATCTTAAAATTTCCTCTATTTTTTGAATTGGTCTTTCAGACTGACCATCTGTCTGAGGATGATAGGTAGTCCTAAAACTCAATTCTGTAAAAAGTTATTGATTAATACTTCACCAAAAAATTGAGGAAGAATTCAGTTCCTAATATGAAACAATATAATTTTGTACTCCATGCAACCGTACCACTTCCTTAAAATATATCTTGGATATATGATCAAGATATAAATATTCTTCGATAACAATGAAGTGTGATGAATTAGTAATGTGATCGATTTCCACCCATATAGAATTAATCCCTTTAGAGTTATTGGGAAGTCCAATGAAAACATTCATAATTATTTTGTCACAATTCCATTCTGGTATGGGTAATGGATGCAAAATCCCATTATACTTTTGTCTTTCATTCTGAACTTTCTAGCATATCAAACACCGAGATATAAACTTTGTGATATCATTCTTTATTCCATCCCCCTAGAACTATTCAATAATGTCCCTATATATATTTATAATTATAGGTAAATAGATAACAAAGAACAATGACCATTATCTAATAGCTCCATCTTCAAATCTGGAATAGAAGAAACACATACACAATTTATAAACCTTATCATTCCATTATAATCAAGGTTAAACTCTGGAACATTTCTAATATTTTTTTCATCCCTTTATCATCCTTCTGTTCCTCTTTAATCATTACAAGGATACAGGGTTGAACCTTCATTTTAGAATAATCAGAATTCCAATTCCTTCAGGATTTCTAGATCTATTCATTGCAAAGCCATAAATATTGGATCTTTTTTTATCGTCCCCATGGATAAGTTAGCATGATCCTCCCAAGTCAAATCATAAACCACCTTATTCATTTTCAATGTTTGGAAATTTATTGATCATTCATTATACTGTATCAACTCCATCCATATTACCTAGTGAATTTTCAACTCCATATGTGTGAATATATATTTTATACTTTTATGATTATTATATATATAACACTTCTCTCAATAATGATATTCCCCCAAATCATTAATTTCAAAAATATTGTCTCTAACTCCAAATCTTGAGTTAGTTAATTTTTCTCATGAATATTTGACTATAATAAGGCATAAGCTATAACTATGTAATTCTTCATAAGTACACTTCCCAATACCTTCATGGATGCATCACTATAGATTAAAAACCCTTCTCCAATATAGCGTAACGTAACCACAAGTTCACTAACCAACCTTTTCTTCAGTTTCTTGAAATTTTCCTCACATTAATCCATCTAGAGAAACATCACACCCTTCAGAGTAAACATTATTAGAGGATTATATAGTCATGAGAAATTATCTGCAAAACATCGATAATATCGAGCTAAACCAAGAAGCCTACAGATCTCAGTCACCTTGGGATTTCTAGGATAGTATCCAATAGCCTTTATCTATGAGGGATCTACTGTTATGCAATATTTTGACATTATTTGACCCAATAAATGAAAGCTTTTGAAACCAAAATTAAAAATTTATCAAATTTTAATATAGATTAATTTTTTTTGGGTCCTCAGTACAATTCTCAAGTGACCTTAATGCTATTGTTTCCTCTATGAATAAATAATAATATCATCTGTAAAGACTGTGACAAACATATAAAGGTAATCTCTAAAGACTCTAATAATTAAATACATGTAGGTAGTAGGGTGATTAGTTATAGAAAAAAGGAAACACTATATATTAATATTGACCATATCTTGTATGGAATTACATATTGGGTATATCATCCTTCATGACCCATAATTTATGACATCCAGAATATAGTTCAATCATTTAAAATTATTGAGCTCTGCACAGTTGATCAATCAAATCAACAAAATGGTCTAAATGATACTTATTCATGATTTTGATCATATTCCACTCTCGATAATCAATGCATATTCACATTGATCAATATTTCTTTTTCTAAAAAATAATTAGTGTATCCCAAGGTGAGACACTTGGACTAATAAACCCCCTAGCCTGGTTTTCATGGAGTTACTTCTTCATTTCTTGAAACTCAATCAGGGACATTCTATAATGAGTCCTTTGAAAAAGTGTGGAACCAGTTATAAGAACTATCAATAAATCAACATCAAATTTTTGTGTAAGACTAGGATACTCTTCTAGAAATACAACCACAAAATCCTGAACAATAGGAATATCATCGATATCAATCTTCTCCCCAACCATTTTAGGTAAACATTTCTTTTAATTGAAATTAAAACCCATACACTGGATGCAATATCCATAGGAAGTTCATTATTATCATCACATTAATGGATTATCACAATAATGTTTGAAATATCAAACACAACATTCCTTCCTTGATTATTTATGTGAGATTTATTTAAAGAAATCCAATTCATGCCTAATATGACATGAAATTAAACCAAATAATTAATGAATTATTTTAATGAAGAACATTAACACACACTTTAACGAGAGATGAATCATATACTTTAGATGAAATCATCATACCATTATGCTTTTTAACTTTAAATTCTACATTGAATTGTATGGGTAAAATATTGACACCCTTAAAAAATATTTATATATGAAATAGTGGGTAGATATAGAATCAAATATGACATTAGTAGTTCGAGATTGGATTGAATGTATACCTTTCCTCACATAGTAATTTTACCCCTCAATAAAAATACTGATTTCATGAGATTTCACCTTTTACCTTGGCTTAAGAGGTTCCTGGAATCAATCATCATCACTGGACCTTGAGATTGGGTAGTGGTTTTTAAAATTCCCATTCTCCTTACATTTTTAGCAGTGAATTGTGGGAGGTGCATCATGTGTGTCTTTTTCCTCATTCACAATGTTAGAAAACTTATTCCCACCACTTTGACAATAAATTGACTGATGGCCTTCTCTTCCACACTTAAAACATTTATTAGACCAATTAAATATATTTCCTCTATGATTATTACAACACTTAGAGAATAAAGGAAATCTAATATTCTTTTCATAAATATTTTAGATTTTAAAATAAACTCCATATTATTTTTCATGTCAAAACCTTGAGATTGATACTTGATTCCAACATATATTTAAACTTTCATTTCACAATATACAATATCTTTGTAGCTACTAAATTCTTGTATAGAAAACAACCTTCTAAGACTTAGTTGTATGACACTAAATAACAGATCTACTTTACATTCAGTATTAATGACAATTTCCTATAGTGTACCTCATATGTATTGTGAAATTAGTCACATATGTACCAATAGAATCATCATACCTTTTCTTCAACTCATGGTACCATTTCACAATATTGGTCTGAAGAATTATTGGAAAATACTTATTGAAAAATAAGTTCTTGAACTCATCCCAATCTATGGATTCAATATCATCTTGTTTACTCATATTCTTGATTAGTGTCTACCACTGATTTGCTTTACCTTATAACTGATAAACATCCAAAATGAATTTCTCATGCTCTGAACACTGATGAATTTATAATATCTTTTTATTGGTACTGATCCAATGTTTAGAAATAAGTGGATCAATTGACCCTTTAAAAGAATGGGGATGTTGCTTCATGAATGACTAAAAAGAATTTTGTTCCCTTATTTTCACATTTGGAATTCCTCCACAATTAATAACGTGAGAAATATATTTGATCATGGCTATTATGTTGTTCATTTATGATCCTATGGTATCCATTTTCTCAAGAATAAAATCATTACATTTCCATCACAATCACCATTAACGTGGACCCATTGGGTTCCATCCGTTGGAAAAAACCAAAGGCAGAGAGTGATAAAAAACTATCACAATCATGAAAAATCACTTATAAGATGTCTAACGTATGAAACCTTCCTTAATATATAACACCATAATTTATCCTAGTTTGTTCATATCCAAATTATATTAACATAATTCATAATGGTTCATGAAGAGTTTGTGAATTCCCAAATAAAATACCCAAGGAGTGTCAAAGTAGGTGTATAATAAGGCTCATTATCATGTACTAGATTACCGAATGTTAAGCTGGGAATATATTGTCAGAGTTGTTACCACTAGGTACATTTTTTTAGATCCACATAAAAATGTAGTATCCAGACAGGTATTTATGGCTAGGAAACCACTCACTCTATACTTATCCAAACTTCTAGGAAATTTTCCTATACATTTCCTTATCCTTATACTTATTCCTAGACATATCATTAAGGTTCTAACAATGGTTTTTTCATTCTATCTTGAATTGGTTAATTATACCATTACTCTGGTACTAACTATAACAACCCTCACTTTTCAAAAATAATCATTACAAAACATTTTTTTGGAATACTTAAAAATTATACATATAGACTCCCAAAGACCGTAATTGGTCTAGTGACATTGCAAACATTGAAACATAAAAACTGGTACATAAATGAGCTACGTCATACCCTACTATGTTATTCTTGACTAGAACACTTCTTAAACACCAGAAACATAATACATATCATCATAACCTGGTGGAAAGGAAATATATAAAGTGGTGAGATCAGATGCTCAGTAAGGGTAAAAAATGGTGTCATTTAAGAATAAACATGATCATAAGGGTATGATAATGTGATCATTAAAATATAGGATCATACCCTATATATCAAATATCATAATAGGAATCATGGAATAAATATTGGTAGTTCATAAGACATGAATCGTAATGAATTAAATAGCATAATCCACAAAATCATAACATAGGAATAAAACATGGAATTAGGGAATACACATAATCATGTTGTAAGATTTCCATAGTATCCAATGAGTCACTACCAAAACGATATTATAAGTATAGGTTCACTCCCCATACCATCTTGGAAGTCATGGTTCGCTCCCATGACCATCTTGGTAGCATGAGTTCACTCTTAATACCATCTTGGTAGTCAGGGTTCACTCCCACGACCATCATAGTAGTCAAGGTTCATTATCAAGACCATATTATTATATCTCATGTGATATAAATCATTAACCAATGTATTGGGGTGAGATATTGGTCTCAATCATCTCTTTATGAAATCATTCATACAAGAACCACATGATCATAGATAGTCATATAATGACCCATGAAAGGAAATGGTTATAAAAAAAATTAATCATATATTATCCTTTAAAAATAGATATGTTTCATATTCATTTTTTGATAAACATAAGATGTGAGAAGAAGTGATTTACAAAATCATATCACCCGTAAAAGAGAACTGGGTTTCATAAATGTAATTCCATCAAAACCAAATCCATTCAAAGAATGAATATGAATGTAAACAATGAATAATTTCCCCATAAAGTCGCGAGTAACACTAATATATGTTTTCTTAGATGGAAAATAATTTTTAAATATCTTTAAAATACATTGTTGTGTTTTTTTCATTGAAAATAAATTTTTATAACATAAAATATTTCAAAAAGTTTCTTTGAAATTTTTTTTAAAAAATATAAATGAATCAAAGAAAAAAATAAAAAAAATTAAGATTATTTTTTTTTAAGTATCAAAAAAAAATTTAATCTCTTTAAAAACATTGGGTTTTGAATATAATATAACTCTGACTGAATGGAGAGAGACATTCGTATTTTACTCAAAAGAAATTATCTTAATTTCCAAAGAGTTCAAAAATTGGTACTAACAAATGAGTATATATTTAGTATACAATGAAGATGTAATCTTTTGAGTGTTATTTATATATGGATCAAAATATTCCATCATTGGTATCATAAACATAAACAATCTCAAAAAGCGATGCGATAATCTTACTAAACTATTATAACATTGGAATATTGAATCATATTATCCATATAAGAAATTAAAATTACATGAATCCTAAAATAACATTAAAATAATTATATTCCTTATATAAAAAGTTATATTTATTTATATACACCTCTAAAATTATTTTTGGTGCATAATAAAACATGAGTCACAAAGAAGAAAAATTGAGACAAAACATTTTTACCGATTTGGTAACTTTTGAAACATGAAACCCATGAGAGAATGTTCATAAAATAGATATTTTAAAACCAATATAAGTATGTATATTATAAATAGAATACAATATTGTGTAGTAAATACACTATAGAATTTTAAATAGTGGTTCACATAGCTTGTACCTCACGTGAATAAAAAGTGATATGAAATCCCCTTACATTGTGTCTTGAATCTCTTCGTACTCCTACAAGATTCTTATATAATAAATATAATTCTATTATAATTTTTTTAGAACTATATAAATATAAATAATACCTTATATGGTTTGACTATGACTGTATATTACCCTCTCATTAACAATCATATGTTAAGGTTTCACTTCGGATAATATTCACATTGTTCTTCACATGTGTCAAAATTTGTTATATCATATATCCTTATAATTATATCATGGTTCCATAATTTAAATCATGATATAAATATCATTAATATCCATTATATTTATATTATAATAATATATATAATAAATTAGTTTAAAATGTAATACAGCGATCATGGATTCAGTAAACTGTATGTACGCATGAATGTCATTTCTGTTTCAATTGTCTTATTGAAAGAAAAGAAAAAAATGAAATAAAAGTTTATATGTATATAATATCATGATATTAGAATTATAATTATATATATCATATAATTTTACTAATTTTATCCTTAATTAATTCATGTAGTGTGTGAACGAATCACATCCCTTTGAGGGGGTGGTAGTCCACATTTCCCCAAGCGAAATTATAGCAATTACACTAAATGTAAATTAAAAAAGATTTGTGATTTAAAAGGAATAAATAAGATTAAATAAATAATAAACATAATATATGAAATATATAAACATATTTTTTATCAATATTTCTACCACTATTGGTGGTAAAGGAGAAATAGACAATCATCCTTTAGTGAGGCAGTAGTTCACTGTACACATAAATAGTATGTTTGATATCTATTAGATGAAGATGGGTATAAGTGTTGGTAAAAACATTAGAATATAATATTATTATTATATTTCTGATACTAGTTTTTCATAAAATAGTGGAAAAAAATATATTAGAGTGGGTGTAGATGGAAAATAAAGAAAATGAGCCTGAGAGAAGATGTTATTCTTAATCGGGTAAATCATTTTTTTGTACTAGAAAGCTTCCTTGAGTTGCCTTATGCACAAGGTAAGTATGATTGGAGGATTATATAGAATTTGGGAGCTTATTTGAACTAATTTTTGGTGGGCTAAATGGATTTAAAGGAGTGAGTAAGTGGTCAGAGGTGGTGGCCTTTTATAGGGAAGGGAAAAGTCACACTTGGCATTTTTTAAACCAAGTTAGGTGTACTAACATTTCTACCTAAAAAAGTCATACCAAACCAATATAGCTAAATATTTTAATGTTTATGGATGAATAATGGATAGAAAATAGTTTTTGGAAAAGTGTATAGGTTTTTTTGGGTGTTATATATATATATGGTTTAGTAATTTATTAGCCCAATTTCTATCTTAATTGATATAATTAATTTTAAACACTTTCACTAATGATTTTTTGTCAAAAACAATGTTGACCTTATAAGAAGTTATTAATTATTATGATTAAAAATATGTAATGTATTTTTCCAAATTCTAACCCCATAAGTAGAATAAATCAATTTAAAAATAATCCCACAGTCTGGTAAAAAATGTGGGTTCTTAATGTAAAAATAATCAAAAAAATCTATATTGTAATATCAAATTTTAATGTGAAATTGGTTCGAATGACAAAAATTTGATTAATTTTTAAAAATATTAAATAATTAAACTTTTAAACCCATTTAAAATATAATTTATATTTATTAATAAAATAAATTAAAAATTAATTTTGAATTAAAATCTAATATTTTTCACTATTAATAAATAAATGTGTTCTTTTAGAAAAATCCCAAACATTCAACCAAAATTAATTTTGACATTATATATTCAAAAAAAAATTATTTCATAAAATTAATTTTGGAAATGTATATAAACATTATTTTATTATTTTTCACAAAAAAACAATAAAAGCGGTTTATTCGAGAGAACGACATTTTTAAACATAGATGTACTTTACCAAAAATTATATCTTTTATTATCAATATGTTTTTTTTAAAATAAAAAATTTATAAACTATATTTTAATATTAATCAATAATATTCATATAACTACATTCAACGGTGATGTTATAATTATCTAATTTAAATAATTATAACAATACAATGATGTTTTGTAGAAACATAGTTGTTGTGTGTAACATATTCCATGTTGGAGTTGCATGAAACTTATGCCAAGTAGGTGTTGTGTGTATTGTATGAAAAATTTTTCCATGTTAAAGGAATGTTTGACTTAGTGTATTGTAAGATATAATTTATAATTTAATTCATTTGGAAAAAAATTCCAATAAAACTTACGTTGTTATAATCTCCATTGATGAATTATTTTTATAAAATGTAGCATTTTTATATATAATAAAGTTAAATAACATTCATATACATATTATTAAAACACCAAGAATAAGAATAAATTAAACATTTCATAAATTTTTTACGATTTTTTCCATGTTATGTTGTATTTAATTAAGTTACTTTTTCAATTTTAGAAACTATATACAATACAATTGAGCAAATAATTGGAATTAAAATTTCTAAATTTTGTAAAAATTTAAATTTTATTTTTATTCAAAAAATTATGTTAATTAGGTAAAAATTAATTTACCACTGGGACAATAAATTAAGGTTAACGGGTATCAAAATGGGGTAATGCCTAAAAATTTAATAAATAATTATCTCTAAATTTGCAGATTACAGAATGATCATCCTCACACTATATTATCTATTATCACTGTTCACATATCATCAAATTTAGATCGTAAATTAAAAAACTTATGCCTTAAGGAGTGGTCAATTACAAAAATAATACTCATTCTCACCTATAAAAGTACCACTCCACTACCCACCTCAATCCACACCTTTCTTTCCCGTTCATATAAAAAATAAACCCATTTTTTTCTAGTTGATTATTTCCCCTCATATTTGTTAACTGAATGTAACAAGTAAGAGTCTCAAAAATTTAATTTCCCTGAGGTTCTCTAAGAATGATCCAAGTCATCAACATCATTTTTATCTTATCCTATATAATGTCTTCTATATTACCCAAATCTATTTCAATGTGATTTATCATAATAATAACATGTTTCATCAATCATTACTTTTATAAAAAATTAATATTTTTTCATCTGGTAACATGTTTTTAATCAATAATTCAATATAAAACATTAATGTTTTGGTTAATTCCATAGATTCATGAATTATTATGTATTGGTTGTTTCATAAATAATTATGAAAAATAAAATACGTGTAATGTGATATAATAATTATTAATTGATTGTTTTCTCATAATTAGGGAATAAAATTATTATCAGTATATACATTAATAAAATAAATTAATTTTAATCAATAAAAACAAAAAAAAAATATTTTAACTATTCTCAATGAACAATCTCTATATATTTAATAAAATAAAAATTTGACAATGAAACAACGTCAAAAACAATTGTAAACTCTTTTGAATTTTTGAAGGTGATATAAACCTATTTATGAACCACTACTGGAAATTTCATCTCTATCAATGGTTTAAAACCATTGGTAAAGCCTGGAAAACTCTTGGTAGAAACAATACTAAACGGTAGTCTGAATGAGGCATGTACCTCTTATGTGGCGCCCTCCTGGAACTACGTTTGACTCCTGCCCCGACCGATGGGCCACTGCGTCGTAGGACTACCGAGTGGAATAGGCGTTGCCACCCCTCTATGTGGTGCCAGGTGGGTGTCGCGTCCTCCCACGTGCCATCGCGGCTGAAATCAATGACCTTTTGTTCAACGTGGCCCACCGGTGTCGGTCGTCCCCTCTACGTAGCCATCGAGGCTGGCCACCGCAGCTGGTGTCGGTTCTAGCACACTGAAATAATCTTCGATGGGACACCGGATATGATCCAGTGGTCCATTCCTTTCACCACTTGTTCCAACGGTCTCTGGGAAAGGATTAATTTATCACAAATCTTGAAAACCGGCCATTCCATCCCATTGATAATGCATCCACCAAGAACAGAGGAACAGAGGTGCTTGGGCCTTGTTTTTGTTAGCTCAAGCCCTCCGTGTTAGAGGTTTTAACAAGGTCGATGCTCAAGGAGGTATGTGTTCAATCATTCAAGCCATTTATTAATCCTAAATAATCTCCCCAAAAGAAAATTTACTCTCCCATTATAATGAATGATCCACGGATTAACCAATTCGTGGGTTCATCCGCATTTGTCATTTTTTCAAAAAATAATTGGTAAGAAGTATTAAAATTTATAAACCCCAACATCTCTGAATTTTTTTGCCGCATGTTCATCTTCGAGGGGTTTAAGATGTGGACATCGCTTCCCAGAATCGATATTCGAAAGTCATTGAAGAAGAAGAAGTTATGTAGGCGTTCTTCTTTAATCGTTGGGGTGGATGTCCGTCAGAAGTTCACCAGAGAATCCTTCATTTTCTTTAATCTATATTTTCTTAGCACATCAAATTATAAATAGGATCACATCACAAAATTCCCATTTGGATTTGACATTGTCTTGTTACACTGTTTTATATAAGAAATAGTGTTGATATTACGTGTCATTAAAGCGTCATTGCACTACGAGTTTACCAATCCATTAATGAGCCTCATTGATGTGCATAGTCACATCCCTATAGTGCCCCATAGCATCACCTTCTACCACTCCATATTGAGAAGGTCAATAAATAAATTAATTTAAATTATTTTATTATTTTTCTCAAAATGTCCAAAAAATAACATTTTCTCTCAGCCATTGCAAGATGAAGTTAATTCATTTCTAGGTGAATCATGTTGTTATAAATTCAATGGTTTCCTCTTATTTTTTATATGAGTGACTGGTAAAAAGATAGAAAATCATGTTCCATGTGCTGAATGCACCAATGGTCTCTAGGTGGGGATGTATTTACAGCGAAGTGTGCAAACAGGCCTTATCGTTGTTTTGAGAATGCGGCCACCATGAACAGACAAGCAGAGGTTATTGGGCCTTGTTCGTGTCATCCCTGGCCCTCCACGTTAGAGGTTATAACAAGGGGGAGGCTTGGGGAGGTATGCGTTAAATCATTCAAGCCAATGTTTAATCCCGAATAATCACTTCAAAAGAAATTTCACCCTCACGTTATGATGTGACGTCACTTCCCGACTCCAGTACTCAAAAGGCATCGAAGAAGAATAAGTTCTGCCAACATTCTTTATTCTTCACTGGGGTAGAAGTCCAACAGAGGTTTCCCATAGAATCTTTTAATTTCTTTAATCTATATTTTCTCAGCGCATCAGATTATTAATAGGAGCACGTCACAACATTCCTATTATGATGTGACATCGTGTTGTTACATAGTTTTATGTAAGAAACACCGTCAATGTTACGCGTCATTAATGTGCTGATACACTATGAGTTAAATGAGACATTATTGAGTCTCTTTGATTCACATCATTACCGGTCTTTCGCTGCCCTACAGTGTTGACATCCGCCACTCTAATGTGAGAAGGAAATTCAAATAATTCATTTAAATTATTTTATAATTTTTTTCAAAAAGTCCAAAAAGTTTTTTTTCTCGACCCTTGCTAGCTGAAGTTAAGTCATTTCTAGGTGAATCCTAGTATTCTGAATTCAAGGATTCCCTCAGATTCTTGATCTGGTCGATGGATCAAATGATATAAATCCCAACTATCATGTTTACTAAACGTACCGTAAAAAGTTCAAAATTCCATTTCAGGATCCCCGGACATCAGAATTACGTGCCGTCAAATTTTATAGACTTGAAATAATTATATATAAATAAAACAATTTCCACAAAAATTCTTAGATGTTACAGGGATTTATTTAAATAAACAATATATTAATTCATTTATATTTTACATACACCTTCATTTATTTTCATTAGTGAGATATAATTTTAAAAAAATATGATGTAATTTAATTAATGGGGTAAAAATATAACACTTTAGGTTTTATGAATTAATTTCTCTTAATAAAATATATGTCTATAATTCATAAATAGATTTTCTCTTCTTTATCATGACTTAAACAAAAATAATAATTAATTCATACGAATTATTAATCCAACTAAAAACTTTTTATTCATTCATAATTAAGAATTAGAACAACATTAAATGAAACTATTGATAAGATATCCTAGATGACTATATCCCAAATAAGTTAATAAATAAATTTTTTAAAATATATGTCTATGAATAATATTTTTTGTACTAGGAAATCCCTTATATCATCTTCATCCTCATGAATCGCCATTAATAGAACTAAATGAATAATGAAGAAAACATCCTGAATGAAGAAATTATATTGTAAATTCAAATATTTAAAACTAGAAGGATGCAAAATTTGTATCGCAAAGATAAAACGGAATGAAGTTATTGGATTAAATGTGGTAAATATTTATGTTATATGACTTTTATAATGGGTAAATTATTATTTTTTATAATTCTAGTAAACATATAAATGATTTAGAATTATCAATTGGTAGTTAATGTACTAAATGATTATTTATATGTAAAAAATCATAATTTTCAAGATAAATAATTTATTTCAATTAATATTACACAATTTTTAAAGGAAATATAATATACTAATCAATTTTTTTTGAATTAAATTTCATTACGAATGAAATATTAATTATTTCAAATTTATCACTTTTAAAGAATGATATAAATAAAATGTATTTATAAATTTTGGGTCAATATTATAAAAATATTTTAAAGGAATATATGAAATAGATATATAAAATCATTGAATATTATATTCTAAATAATAGAAATATATATTTTGATTAAGAAAATAATTAATTAAACATTATGTGTTTTGATTTAGAAGATAAATTTGTCAAAAATTTATTATTAAATTTAGTGATATTTATTTTTAAAATAAATATAAAAATTAAAAAAATATATTATAACACCCTGAGGTTTTTAAAATGTACATTATGTTTCATTTTGTGAGCGACATGCAACCATAATCTTAAATGAATGAAAAAAATATTATTTTTTAAATATGAGTTTTATAACCAAGCTATTGAATAAGTGGGTATGAATAAGATTAAATTCACTGTAAATTATATTTCAAAAGTTCCTAATCAATAAAAATTTATTCATAAATTTATTTTAAATAAGAAATCAATTTTGATAAAAGTTTTTCTGTGCTTCAAAAATATAATTTCATAAAATTTGGTTTTTATTGATTTCTGTTGGAAAATATTACAATTAATTTCATGAACATTTAAAAAATTTATTTTAAAAATTGAAAATAGTTTTATTTAATTTTCTTGTCAACATTTTCTTATAGTTAAATTTTGATAATTCTCTAAAGAGTTGTATTTTTTAGTGAATAATGAAAAATAATGATTTTTATTTAAAACCGCATTTTATATTTGAGTATTTATAAAGTAAAATATAATTTTGAAAAATTATAAAATTTGATTATTTACTATTTATTTAAAAAAATCCAGTTACGTTTTAATTTTATGCTTGATTTATGAATAAAAAAATTATACTTCAAAAAAAGTATTTTTTAAGCATTTTTTTCACCATGTTTTCTCAATTTGTGTATAGTTTAAATTTTACACATATTTGTTTTTAATTATAAAAATGGATTATATGTTTTAAATAAGGATTTATTTTTTACATAGTTACCTTTTATTTTTCGAGATTTCGAATAGCTACTGTAGTTATTTTTGTTACCACGGAAAAGGGTAAATCTGGTAATTAAGGTATAAACTGATAAGGACTAAAAAAAGACCCTAAATATTGAATTAAGGATACTAATTGAGTATATATATTCCATTATAATCTAAAAGTTGAATATATTTCCTTTACCATTTGGTTATTATTCTAAACATTATATTACTTTATTTAAATAAAAGTAAAAAATGCCATTCTATTTGTTTTATTATCTCTATATTCTTGTCACAAAAATAAAAAATTGATATGTTAGTTATAAATATAATTTTAAATATAATTTTTTTCAACATGGTAATTTATATGTAATTTTTAGGGATGATATATTTAACATAAATTCTTATTAAACATTGACATAGTACTTCTGTAAGTATTGAAAAATAAATAAATAGATTTTTGAAACTCTAAAAAGATTATTATTTTAGTGACTTATAAATTCCGTATAAATTTTTAGTTATTTATCAATTATTTAGGGCGTTTTAAAATTTTATATTCCAATTGAATATTCTTCATGATGTTTTTAAAATAAAATTAAATAAATCATGTCAGAATGACATTAATGGTATTTTATGTAAAATAATGGTTTATTAGATGATTTAAAATTAATAAAAACCTTATATTTGACAATGTCTGTTGGGAGAAAATCCCTCAAGGCATCATTGAAGTATTTTTGAGGTGATTGTGTTTGTTGACAAAGTGAACATCTGTGTTGTCATTGTTGAAAAAGAAAACCATTACATACAATTTTGTTGACAAAGAGGATTTCATGATGGAATGTCGAGTTCAAGAGCTGAGGTCAACATTACATGTTTGATTCAAGAACATAGAAAAAAGGAATGGATGATCTGGAGGCAGTGCAAAAGAATAGATACAAGGTGGCACTGGTTTTTGGAAAAGGGACTTGTGCGTCGTGTATATGAACGCATGGAAACTTGTGCGCCATATGTTTTTCAAGATCAGATCATCAAAATATGGAAAATGGATAAGGGTCGCGCAAGTTTTGGTGAGGTTGCATAGGTGACTTGCGCGCCATGAAGAGACCTACGCACTGATGCCTTGGAAGCTTGAGAACTTGAGCGCCTATGGTTTCTCAAGATCATAAGATCAAAATATGTCAAAGGAAAGAGGTTCGCGCAAGTTTGTAAGTGGGTAGCGCAAGTGAATTGCAGGGGAAGAGACTTGTGCACTGAGGCTTGATTTGCACGCTGTCGCGCAGGGTGGTCAAATTGCCTATAAATACTGGACCACCCCTCCTCATTCTTCACTGGAGTCCAACACTTTGAGAAATCAGATCTCCCGTCGTGCAGGTGTGGAAGTCGCGCAAGTGGTGGTGTGTCACGCAAGTGGGACTTGCGCACCAGAGTAGAAAGTTGTGCGCCAAGGGTGAGTTGTGTGCCTGAGGTGGTTTAGGTGAGGAAGGAAGTGAGTCGCGCAGGTTTTGAGTTGAAGAAGCTTGAGTCGCGCAAGTAGTTGAGGAAGACTTGTGCGCCAGTTGTGACTTGCGCGCCTATACTTGCATGCTATGATTGACTTGCGCTTCAAGTAAGGTTTATTTCCAGCAGTGATTTTTGGGTTGAGTGGAAGTTGGAAGTTTTCCCAATACCTTCGGTGCAAATAGATATTCATCTATGGGTGAAAGTTGTACTTCAACAGAGCATCTACATACAGAGGAAGATGAATTCATTCATGAAAATGAAGAGACCTATAAGTCTATAAACTGTGGGTGGATCCTTTCCAGAGCAGTGAGTGAAGGAAGAGGAAGAAAGTGATCCTCTCCATTGGCAGTGATCCAGAGAGAGAGAAACAGGGAGTAACCCTTGGGAAAGCAGTGAGATAAACCTAAACATTGTAAAGGCAGTGAGCCTAGGATAGAGTGACTATGCCCAAACCTTGTAATCCACAACTAATGAAGTTTAGTGGAATTTGGTACGACCGAAAACCTGTCAGCGTATACTCCTTGGACGTAGCCCTTAGCGGTGAACCAAGTAAAATTTTCGTGTCTTGTGCTTGCTTTACATTCTATTTATATCGTGCAACAGGAGAGAGATAGAAGAGTGCTTTTCTTAACAGCGAAACAAGATCAAAACATGCTTTAATTTTAAATTAGTCATACCCTGATTCACCCCCCTCTCAGGGTATTCATCCTTGAGGACCTAACAATTGGTATCAGAGGGAAGGGTTGATAATTTTTTTTCTCTCAATGGAGGTCACTAATCATAGAGGGATTCCAATATTTGACGGATGTAATTTTCAGATATGGAAGAATCGAATGCAACACTATTTTCGATCTTTGGGAATGGATGTGTTTTCAGCAGCTATGCATGGTATCACAGCTAATATTACTAGTGGTGAATTATCAGAAGTTGAGAATAAAGAGTTGGATGCTGATTCCAAATCAATCAAAGGATTAGGGGGAGCCCTTTCCAATCCCATCGAAACAAAGGTGATGTCATGAAAAACGTCACATGACATGTGGGAAAAGCTTTTGAATATTTATGAAGGGGATAGAAAAGTCAGAGAAGTAAAGATGCATGTGTTATGGAACAAGTATGAAGATATGAGAATAAACCCGAATGAGTCTGTTGAGGCATTCTTTGACAGGGTAAATGTTGTGGAAGAAGACATGCGAGGTCTTGGTGATATTATCGAAGACATTAAAATTGTAAAGCACATCTTAAGAAAACATCCACCTCAGTTAAATCCGAATGTTTCTGTTTTGGAATATAAAGATCTGAAAGAGCTGACATTGGATAACTTGCACAACACTCTTGTTGCGTATGAAATTAGAAATGATGATAACGACGTTGTGGAAAAGGTGAAATCCAAAGAGGTGGAATTTAAGGCCATGAAGAAGCTCACTATTGAAGATTCTCAAGAGGAAGAAGAGATAGATGAGGTGATGTCATTCCTTTCTTCAACTCTGCAAAGATGAAAAGGAAAGTTTAAAGGGAAACTTCCAATAGCATGCTTTCGATGTAGAAAGGTTGGTCATTTTGCTGCAAGATGCCCCAAAACTTTTCGAGAAGAAAATGATGAAGTTGAAGTTGAAAATCCCTAGAAAAAATCTTCAGCCTATGTGAAAGGGAAGAAGTAGTTCAAGAGAGATTTCTTCAAGAAGTAGAATCTTCTTTCACAAGAAATATATAGTTCAGATGATTCTGGGGATGAAGAGGTTGAGGAGTTTGAAAATTGTAAAGATCATAGACAAAATGCTATGGTAGTGGTCGTCGGTAGTTCTTAGGAAAAGGAAGAAACTGCTGTTGGAAAAGAGGAAGAAGAAGTTGAAGGAACAGTTGATATAGAAGCCGAATTGGAAGCAGCTCTTGAGGAGATAGATGATTGGAGAGAAAAAACAAAGAAAGCCAATAAAGTTGTTCATGATTCCAAACTCTATATGGAGAAGCAGAAAGATGAGAAGTCTGAGTTGATGGAAGATATTGAAAAACTCAATTTATCAACACCAGAGAACTCAAAATCAGTTAGTGAGTATAAGCTCAAGATTAAAGAACAGAAAAGGGAGACTGATGGCTTAAACAGAAAATTGAAAGATCACGTCAAGAATATAAAAGAGCTTGAAGAAGAAGTTGTCAGTATACGGAGAAAATTTAAAGACTGGGAAAATCCTTTGATTCCCAATACATTCTTGTAAAATAATATCATTTCGAAGAGTGAAAAGATGAAAGAAGATCCCAGTAGTTCAGCAGGAAAGAAGCAGCAATTGAGATCAACTTTTAAGGTTGATTCATGGCTTGATCATAAAGAAAAATCTGTGGCAATTGAAGTCAGAATGCAAGCAACCATCCCAATATTGAAGATTGATTTGGGAACAAAGAAAAATCAGAATATTTAGAGATCCCAAGGGGAAACATGGAGTGCTGAAGTGTCACGAAGGAATGCACCATATATCAGGTGTTATTGTTGTGGGAAGATGGGACATTCACAGTATGTGTGTTCCAAAGCCAAGATATATAGAAGGGAACAGAAACAGAGGTGGCATCCAAACAGAGAACAGTTTTCCAGAACATATTTTGAAGGAAACTGTTTTTGGTGCGGAGGATTTGGGTACATGTCTTGGTACTGCACTTTGATCATTCAGAGAAATGTGCCAAAGCAGAATCAAAATGTTCGCAAGTAGCAGATCAATAAACCGACATGTGAGTTAAAAGTTCAGAACAGATTTGCAGCTTTGCAAGATGAAGCTAGTCCATCATACTCTGAGAATGATCATGAGTCCCAATATATACCGAGTATGGAGACAAAAATATGGACCAAGAAGAAGAAAGCATAGAAGGCAGTAGTTGCTAAAATTTCCCTTAAAGCATCAGATTGTTCTGGTGTGTGGATTCATGATAGTGGTTGTACGTCTCACATGAAAGGAAACAAGGATCTGGTTACAGGCATAAAATATGATAAAAAAAGAGTTTTCAAGTTTTTAAATGATGAAGGCCTGAAGATAATTGGATCAGGAAAGGCTAGGTTTGGGGGCAAAGAAATCAGATGTGCTGATGTCTTGGTTGTAGAAGGTCTCAGTCACAATTTCCTCAGTATCAGTCAATTGTGTGACTCAGGATATTCTATACGGTTTACCAAGAAGACAAGTATTATCATGGGAAAAGATGTGGCAGTTGTTCTGCAAGGAAAAAGGAAAAAGGTAAATCTTTACCTTGTAAGTGGGGAAGAAGATGTATGTCTTTTATCCAGAGAGGAAGAAAACCAGTTCTGGCATAAGCGACTTGGTCATCTATGCTAACCATCTATGGAAGATCTGGTAAAGTGTGATATTGCTAGAGACCTTCCCAAACTATCACGTGATCATGCTCATACATGCGACACTTGACAGTAAGGGAATATCATCAGGAAAACATATAGGCCAAAGGAACAGAAATCATCCTGAGTGATCGAATTGGTACATGCTGATGTATTTGGACCAATTTAACCATGAGCTATAAATGGGAAAAGGTACTATGCCCTTTTCGCTGATTATTATAGCAGAATGGTCTGGGTATTCATCATTACCCATAATACTGAGGTGTTCAGTTGCTTAAAGCAGTATAGGAAGGAATCAGAAAAGATTCTTGGGCAGAAAATTCTGATGTTTCGTACTGATAACGGTACAGAATTCACAAACAGTCAAGTTGAAAACTATCTCGAGATACATGGGATAACACATCAAGTTTCATCAGTAAGAACTCTCTAACATAATGTAGTGGTTTAAAGGAGAAATCGGATCATCAACAATATGGTCAGAATAATGCTTATTGATAAAGACCTACCAGAGAAATTTTGGAAGGAAGCAGTTTTGACATAGGTCTATGTTTCGAAAAGGTCTGTTGTGTCTGAAGCAAGGGAAGACTCCGTATGAACTGAGGTATGGGCAGAATCCAACATTGAAATACATTCGAATCTTTGGATGTAAGTGTTTCATTTTTAATAAAGAATATCATAGGAAGTTTGAGGCATGAGGAGATGAGGGGATATTCCTTGGCTACGTAGGGAAAAGCAAAGCATATAAATGTTTCAACAAAAGGCTAGGAAAAATCATTGATAGAAATGATGTCACTATAGTTGAAAATGAACATAATACTCAACGACCCAGTGAACAGTTCTTGGATGAAAGTGATGATGAGGTAAGCAACACAAGGGGAGCAGAATTGGCAGAGGTTGACTCAGAAGAAGATAATGATGATGAACAAGAAAGTGTCATGTGTGTGTCTGCAAGGAAGCCAAAGAGTCGAGCTGAAATTGATAGGCAGAATATCATTGGTGATCAGACAACTCCAGTTCAGAATCGAAGAATGAAATCATTACAGCAAACATCGTTTTTGTCTCAGGTGGAGCCAAAAAAAAATTCCGATGCAACTGAAGATGAAAACTAGGTTCAGGCTATGAATGAAGATCTTGATCAGATTGAGAAGAACCAGACATGGGAGATTGTTTCGAGGCCAGTAGACAAGAATGTCATTGGGACTAAATGGGTCTATCGCAACAAGATGAATGAATATGGCATAGTGATTCGGAACAAATCACAACTAGTGTGCAAGGGATACTCCCAGATAGAGGGAATAGATGTTGATGAGACATTTGCACCGGTTGCAAGGCTAGAAACGATCAGAGCATTTTTGTCCATAGCAGTTCCAAGAAAGTTCAAAGTGTTCCAGATGGATGTCAAATCTGCATTCTTAAATGGATTTCTGGAAGAGGAGGTGTATATTGAGCAGCCAGATGGTTTTCTCATTCATGAGGATGAGAACAATGTTTTTAGGCTGAAGAAGTTGTTGTATGGGGTGAAACAAGAACTAACAACATGGTAATCAAGGATTGATCAGTACTTGAAGAAGCTTTAATTCCAGCGTGGTGAAGTTGATTACAATCTCTATTTCAACAACAATAGTAATCAAAGGATGATGGTTTTGGTCTATGTCGATGACATAATATTTGGTGGATCAGATGAAGCTCAGTGTAGACAGTTTTCCGAATTTATGAAACATGAGTTTGAAATGTCAATGATTGGAGAGCTAACGTTTTTCCTTTGTCTGTAGGTGACACATAGAAGGAATGGAACATTCATTTCTTAATACAAATATTCCAAGGAGGTGTTAAAAAGGTTTGGCATGGAAAATTCCAAGGAGATGAAAACTCTGGTTGTTACCTGGATGAAATTATCAATAGATGAGGATGGAAAGGAAGTTAATATCACAGAATACAGGAAAATTATTGGAAGTTTGTTGTACGTGACCGTGAAAAGGCCTCGTATTGTTTTCGCCACATGCCAAGCAGCGAGATATCAGAGTAATCCCAAGGAAAGTCACATGCTCGCAGTGAAAATAATACTTCGGTATATCAAGGGCATGGTGGACTTCGGCTTGACATATAATGACAAATATCAGACAGAGTGACAGGGATATACTGATGCAGATTGGGCCGGTTCAGCCGATGAAAGGAAATCAACATCTGGAGGTGCATTCTATCTTGGTGGATTGTGTATTTCTTGGCTATGCAGGAAGCAAGATTTCATTTCGTTGAGCAATGCAGAAGCTGAGTATATTGCGGACACTCAAGCATGCACACAGTTATTGTGGATGAAGAAACAGCTTGAAGAGATGGGAGTTTAAGTGAAGTCACTGATCGGAATTCAGTGTGATAAATCAAGTGCTATAAATCTCAGCAAAAATATCATCCATCACTCAAGGACAAAGCACATTGAGATAAAGTATCATTTTATCAAGGAGAAGGTTGAGCATGGAATCGTGAAGTTGGAGTATGTGCCTACAAAACTATAGGTTACAAACATTCTAACAAAGCCCATTCCAAAGGAAGCTTTTGAGAGGCATTGACTGGCTCTGGGAGTTAAGTTGATTCCCCACACTTGAAATAGCGTGGATGTGGAAAACCCCCTCTTCCCAAGTTATTATGTGTTTTTTCCCTAATGTGCTAATATGTGCTCTCTACTCTGTTACAGACTAAAAAGGAGTGACCTTTGGGTTCGTTGACAAAGGGGCAGAAAATAGTGATTGTTCAAGGGGGAGACAGCAGTGTGGAAATTTGATAAATCATGAATGATATAAAGAGAATATGATAGGTGGAGAATCCAGATAGGGGGAGTTGAAGCTAGTTTAACGTGATTAGCTAGAGCTTAGATTAGACAACACATGAAATAGGGCATAAGAGGTATTGATGCTGACAAGAGTTGAAGCTGTGAGAAGAAAGGGGGAGAGTATTAAATCTGACGATGCTAGAAGTGATCGATCAAAGAATAGATATCACGACAGCTGCAGATCGTGATAAAAGAATAAGAGTAGTGTTTGAATGTGATAAAAATATTTCCAAACAAAAATTGGTCTTCCAACAACTCCTTCAACAATTGGTATCAGTTTAGTACAAATTGGTATCAATTTTCTTTCAACAGTGGATGTCAGAGATGAAGTGATTCATTGATGAAATTTTCATTTACTATTATTTCTCATGCCGAGCATTACTCATGTGGGCTTAGAGTATGTATTGAGTAAATCCTTGATCCCTATCAGAATCACAAAAGGAGAATGGTGGCTGAAGAATCAACAATGTCTCTTTTTATGGAAGAGTTGTCAAAAACCCCAAAGGGGGAGATTATTGGGCAAAAATCCCTCAAGGAATCATTGAAGTATTTTTGAGGCGATTGTGTTTGTTGAAAAAGTGAACATATGTGTTGTGATTGTTGACAATGAAAACTATGACATAAAAATTTGTTGACAAAGAGGATTTCATGATGGAATGTCGAGTTCAAGAGCGGTGTTAAATGATCCATGTTTGATTCAAGAACATCGAAAAAAGGAATTGATGATCAAGAGGTGTTGCAAACGAATATAGCTCCCGTCGCGCCGGTATGGAAGTTGCGCAAGTGGTGGTGTGTCGTGTAAGTGGTACTTGCATGCTAGAGTTGGAAGTTGTGCGCCAATGGTGAGTTGCGTGCCTGAGGTGGTTTAAGAGAGGAAGCGAGTCGTGCAGGTTTTGAGTTAAAGAAGCTTGAGTCACGCTAGTAGTTGAGGAAGACTTGCACACCAATTGTGACTTGCGTGCCTATACTTGTGCACCGAGATTGACTTGTGCGCCAAGTAAGTTTTATTTCCAGCAGTGATTTTTGGGCTGCGTGGAAGCTGGACGTTTCCCGATACATTCGTTGCAAAGAGATATTCATCTACGGGTGAAAATTTTATTTCAACAGAGCATCTACATATAGAGGAAGATGCATTCTTTCATGCAAATGATGATACCTACAGGTCTATAAACTGTGGGTGGATCCTTTCCAGAGCAGTGAGCGAAGGAAGAGGAAGTAAGTAATCCTCTCCACCGGTAGTGATCCAGAGAGAGAGGAAAAGGGAGTGACCCTTGGGAAAGCAGTGAGCTAACCCTAAACATTGTAATGGTAGTGAGCCTGGGACATAGTGACTATGCCCAAACCTTGTAATCCATATCTAGTGAAGTTTAGTGGAATTTGGTACAACTGAAAACCTGTCGGCGTTTGCTCCTTGGACGTAGCCATTAGCGGTGAACCAAGTAAAATTGTTGTGTCCTGTGCTTTCTTTGCTTTCTGTTTATATCGTGCAACAGGAGAGAGAGAGAAGAGTGTTTTTCTTAACAGCAAAACAATATCAGAACGAGCTTTAATTTTAAAATATTCATACCCTAATTCACCCCCCCCCCTCTCAGGGTATTCAGCCTTGTGGACCTAACAATGTGAATGAGTTATTATTCATGGAATCAAACATGGTCCATTTATGGGAATTTCTTGTATTATAATAACTATTTTGTCTCCTAAAGTGTAATAAACATTATTGTTGTAGCAATCGTCATAAGGGTTAACAAGGGGTTAAACCAAAATGATAAAGGTGAATCTATAACCTAAACATTTATAGAATATTTATGATAGTATTTGGACCCATATCTATTATATATTATAAATAAGTAAATTTGGGTCCATTTTTACATGTCAAATAATTTATATTTATTTAATACTCTAAGTAATTCCAAGAGTTCTGTCTCCTCACTTATAAATGAGATTCTACGATCCTATTTTATTCAATACTAAAATTAATTTTTTCCACCAATTACTACCCAATTACTTTACTATAATCTAATACCTCATTATATAGGTCTGGTTTTTGGAATAATACAACCCGATAGGACAAAAGTTGTAAAGGAAATGAGATTTTCCAAATAAAAGATATGGTTTTTAACTAAATGTTTTGTATTTATTTCTTATTCTATCTATTTAAAATATTCTTCCACAATGATAAAAATTATAACACCCATATAATAAATATACGTGCATTTTATTATGTTATTAGCAAAACCTATATACATCTTATTTTCCTTCAAATAAAAAACCAATCCATTGATCGTTTGTACAACAGAAAACCAGTAAGTCAACCAATGAAATTTTTTTTCCATCACCATCTATCATGGATGGTTAAAATGAGGGTAATAATTTATATATATAATATCCAAAACATATTAATTATTCATAAAAAATTTATATATCATATAAAGTATTACCATTTCCTCTATTGAATAATTATAATTTCATTTATCCGTATGTGTGGATCACTACCTCCATAAAGAGATGTGATGTATTTTTCATCACCATGTTAGAATTATAGTATATGTAATTTTATTTATATCAATAATAATTTATTTATGATGTAATTTAAATTTTATAATGATAATATATTTATTACCTTATTCTCATAATTATATTTCAAAAAAATAAATGTTAGACGTGTGTATATACAAACTACCATTTCAATGATTATAGCATAATTTATTTTTTATAACCATAATTTATGGTTCTTTTGAAAATTATAATTGATGTATTGACATGATAATTATTTCATGAATATTAACCTGGATATATAGCAATAATTTCCTATTTTAACAATGTCAATCTATTGAATCCATTTTGGACGTTTGAGCCAAGTATCGTCAAAATGACTGGCCAAAAATTTATTTACTGGGAAATTGATTATAACAAGGTAAAAATGAATAATTAACATATAATAGGTTCATAATAAATTAAAAAATAAAAAAAATTATTATTCACGAAGATAGATAGAGTAAATGATTATTCTTTCGCAAGGTAATAAATATAAAATAATTTTAAAAGAAATATTATTATTCTTTTTTCACTTTAATTTTTTTAATGGTATATTTTAGTATATTTTATATAGAATGTTTGTCATTTCATTACAAAAGATAAAAAGAATGTTCTATTTTAACAAATACAGCTACAATGAAATTTCATGCTGCCACACCCGTTATTAAAAATTTGGATTCATTTATAATCTTATATTGTTTCTTAAAAGAAAATGTGTATTCATTATCTTCAATTAGTTTCAATTTTTTAAAATATAGTAGATATTTAAATATCCAGAGTTTTTTTATTATGGGTGAAAAAAATATATTTAGGAGTGTAATGTTGGAAATTGAAAGATTTTATATGTTAGGATTATTTTATGGTTATTAATAATTGGTAATGATGATGGGAAGTTCCCTTATAAAAAACATATGGGTAGTTATTTTATAATTCATGGATGGGTGGTTCTGCGATAGCCCTCCAATGCATTAAGTATAAAAGTCAAACGTATTGGTAATTCTATTTTTATGAGTGATATGGAAAATGATGTCATGCATTACCAACATGTTTTATATATGGTTTATATTGATTTTGTTGAAATATTATGATTTCTAATGAGAATATAATTATATTTTTTAAAATTAAACTATATAATATTTATTATGTGTGTAATGTATAACATTGTGAAAAAAGGTTTCATATAATTTTCCTGATTATAGAGAAACCATTATGTGTTTTATTTTTCCTTTTATGTTCTAATAAAATTTTATTTGCATACATTTAGTCATATACATATTTTCCATATGTAATAAAAAGCTTATTTCAATCCCAACCTTTATTTTGAAAAAAAATTTATGTTTACTTGGACTAACGATTTTGTTCTTTATAACACGTGCTGGGATTTTTGTGATTATATCCCATTTTGAAATGTTTTTCACTGGGTTTTAATGCTTATTAAGGATAAATATGAGGTTAATATATAAATTTTTAAGATATTTCATGAATATACAACTTGTTATATCTTAAAATTTATGTTTTTATGGAAAACATGGATTTTAAATATGAGTGCCAAAATTTAAATATAAATGTATGTTATGTAAGGGTTATTACCTAAATATCTAAAACTCTAAAAAGTAATGTTTTTTGGGAATTTAATAAGGTAAATTATAGTCTAAAGAAAATAAAATATGTAATTTTTAAGGTTGGTTCCTTATAGTTGGTATCAGAGTATGGTTGAGAAATCATTGAAGATTGTGATTTTTTCATGATAAATTATCTTAATAGTTAAGGAAACCATCATATATTTTTCAGTTTTTGTTTGATCATAAGGTCAAATTTTTATACATCCATTTTTATATTTTAATTGATATCATTTGAAGGTTATTAGTGAGATTTTTTTAGATTTATTATTGGGTTTATGTATAATTGACACTTAGGTTTTTCGCGAAGTATTGTTTCAAAAATATTATGCTACATTTTTTGGAGAAGTAAGAAGAAAGGTATAATATGAACTATTAGGATAAAAAATAATTTTTTTAGAAGTTATTACAACTATTTTTTAATTTTATGTTCAATGTAATATAGAATTTAAATGGGTATTGTCCTTATAATGACCGTTTTCATTTAAACCTAGAGTAAATCATTTCACATTTTAATGAAATCGATAATTATATATTAAATATAATTTATGAAGATGGATATGAAAGGATACAACACAACCTTCACATCCATTCTAGATTATATAATCAACGTTATTATGTAAAAATCATTGTAAAATGATTTTGAAATCATTGTGATCATCCAACCCATCTCTTAAAAACAAATTTATCTATCAAAAAAGATTTCATATCATCGAAATTTATATGGATCATGGAATTTATTTTATTTTATTGTAAAATTACAACTCATCCATCTCATTCAGAAATAGAAGTACCATCATGTGGATTAAGAATTTTTTCTTAAGATATGAACTTCATGTTTGAATACAAAAGGGATTTCAACAACAAAAATGTAAGACTTAATGTCTCCATTTAAGATATTAATTATTTTCTTATGTTTTCAATATAAATAATGAATCTTAAGAAAATGTTTCATATGATTTTATAACATGATAAAATGTTTAAAGGTTTATTAAATAAATTGAATGAAGCATGTTTTTATCAATAATATTATGATTTATTCTATACAAATTTAGAATAATGAAACATTATACTATAGATTATGTTTTTAAATTTTCAAAATATATGTTAGTTGAAATAAATACGTTTGAAATGTTATATAATGAGAAGGTGATGATTTTTAGAGACACTTATTTAAGGAAATATTATAAAGGGATAAATAAACCACTGGGTAAATATGTGCATTATTAGAGTCAATTATGATTATCTGTTTTTTTTTTTGAAAAATGATATGTATAGAAAACCATTTTGGTGAAAAAGTATTTCTTGATTAAAGATATTTTATATAATTTTCTTCATATTTCTTGTAATTTTATAAGAATTATGTCAATAGAGGTTTTGTAAAAGGATAACCTACTAGATAGGAGTACACTCATCACCTAAAGATTGTTCTTGGGGATTAAACCCAAAACTAAATGGAGATAAGGGTGAACCGTCTATCAATACCCTTAGTAATGTCTTGGTTAGTATGACATTAAAAAATAAAGAGTGAATTGATTTTTGGAACATATGTTTTATCAATATAGATAACCATGGGACTGAAAATTGATTTGTTGATTAAGAGAATTTAAGAATAAGATATTAATATCATGATATTTTGAATGTAAATACTTTTATCAATAGCATATTTGATTTTAAACATCGATCTTAAACAAACAACAACATATTATTATTTAAATTTGATCGTTATAACCTTTCTGTTAAATTAGTGGTTATGAATATTTATAACTACTTTATGAAAACAAATAATGGTCATATTAAATATAAATTGATTGGTAAATTCTTATAAAGTAATTACTTAAATTTTTATACAGTAATTTTATTCCTCAAAAATATGTTTTCATTAAAAATAGATTTTTCTCCTTCAAATGAGGGGCTATTATAATTAATTTATAAAAGTTTTCAAATAATTAATTAGAAATATGATTTTAATTTTTAATTCATTTCATTAAAATTATCCATGGTTGGTTTTTTGAGAATTTTCTGAAAATATTTTTTAGTGAATAGTTAAAAATACTGATTTTTATTGAAAAAATTATTTTAATTTCATGTAATTATAAAATAAAATACTATTTTGTATTAATTTAAATTTCATTAGTTTATTTTTATTATAAAATTAAATTAAAATATATTTTTTGAAATTATTTTTTACTTGAATTCAGTATATAACCTTTTATACTTTAAAGAGAATTTTCCAGATAAAATGTTATTCCTTGTGTTTTACTGATTTAATTTTAAATTATATTCTTCCACTTAATTATTTTTAACTTTGAAAAATTGACTCCATATTTATTGTAAGGAGGTCAAAATTTATTACATTTCTTCCTTTTTTTAATCAATAAGAAAACTAACCTTAGTAATTTTTGTTACTATGGAAAAGGGTAAATCAGTTAAATAAGGGTAACAATTTTTACGACAAAGAATATAAAATAACTTTAACAATTGGATAATTTTTTTGGGATGATTATATCTCATTAATAATTATCCAAAGGTATAATATATTTTTTATCCATTTGGACGATATTATTCCCTTTATAATATTTTGTTTCGTGAACAGGAAAAACTTTCACACTCATATCTTTAATAACCAATATATGTTTAACATAATAATTAATATATGATTTGTTCAGTGATAAACAGTATATTTAAATATAATATATTTATAATAATCATGGTAATTTAATTATTATTTTTAGTGAATAAATAAATACCTTAATGGCATAACCACAATGATGTGGTAATTATTCAATTAATAGAAGAAATCAAATAAATGCTATTAAAAATATTTAAAGTATTATAATTTGATATCGTTAATATATTACAAAAAAAATATAAATTTTAATGAAATTTTAGTGATATTTTTTTTTTAACATTTTACTTATTTTATTGATGTAATTAAAACGGATGTAATAAATAGTTTTAAAAATTTACATTAATGATATAATATAATATAAATTATTTCATTGAATGATATAAAATTCCTAAAAATATTAGATTAATCCATGTGACTATTATAGATTTTTAAATATCATTAATGGTCTATTTATGGGCCTTTTGTGTATTTATATTAAATATATGTTCCCTTGATTTATAAAATCCTTGTTGTCGCGGTATGTTTAAAAAGGGTTAAATGATGGGATAAAACCAAACGGTAAGAATGAAGAAGTAAAAATTAGTCTAAATTTTATTTTACTATAATATTGTGACCCATAATCATCCAATATTTTATATAAATTAGGTTTGACCCATTTATAAATAAAAATTAATTTATATTAATTTAATATTCTTAGGAATTCCAAGAGTTTTACACCCCTCTCTTATAAAAGACACGCTCTTCTTCTCAGTCCTTCAAAATTTCAAAACCAATTAGTTTCAAAAATACTTGAAAAAATAACTTAATATAATCCATAAAATAATTATATAGCAATTTTTTTATATATAACATTAACCTTAGAGGTCTTATGGTGTTAATCAAATGAAGTCTTCCAAATAAGTGGCATAGTTTTGTCCATGAGTTTTAGTAATGTTCCTCCTCGAATATCTTTCAAAATTTATTAAACCATGATAAAATAATAACAATAGTATTATCAATATACTATTATTTTATTAGGTTAATGGAAAACCTATTTCTATATCCTTTCTTTATCCTATGGGAAATTTATTCATCATTCGTGTGTAAGGTTGACTACCACCTCATGAACCAATGTAATTTGTTTTCTATGACCATATCTCAAGACTAGTTATAATGAGAAATTTATGTTATATATATGATATTCATGAAATTTTTATAATTATTTAATTATAATATTACACATCTTTTATTAACTTTCTATTCACTAGAAGATGATAATATCATTTGTGCGTATGTGTAGCCTTCCACCTTCACAAAGCGATGTGATTCATTTTTCATCACCACATAACATAGATGAGATATAAAAGTATAATTAAAGAAATAATATGATATATATTTTATGATCATAAATCTAGAATGCTAAAATAAGAGATAATTTTTTTCTAAATTAGTCATTGAAAAATGGAAATTTTTATCATGAATACATACACCCTACCTTGTCCACAATTGTAACATTATTCACTTTTAGTTGAAATATTTTATGATTGGTTTTAAAAGGATTATTGAGAAAAAAATAATTAATATTTAATTAACAGTGTTTTACAAATTATAGAATATTGACCATAGTCAACTTACAAAAGTAATTTTTGAAATATGAATAGAATTTCATCAATGTATTTGAAGTGAACGTAATTAATGGATTTATTGTATATGACACGATATTAAAAAATAATTAATAATTAATATAAAAATGCTTCATAATAAATAATATATTACATAATTTTTACTATTAAATTTTATAAAAAATGTATGCATTGATTCTGACTCTAGGTCTTGGATTTTATTTTAAAAATAATATTTTAATGTTTCCATTAAAATTATATTTGTATTCCATATCAATATTTTATACAATTATTTTAAATAAGTTTTTACATTTCTTGACTGATTTTTAAGTTCATCTTTAACAATGTTTTTTTTAATAATTTTTTTTCCCTTTACCAAATGAGGTACATTGCAATTTTTCGAGAAAAGGTGACAAATATATGTTTTTTTGACTTATATGATATTATAAACATTTCCCTCCATTATGAAAAATATTTTATTTGATGCTGCCTTTAAAATGTTGCATGTTTATTTTTGTAAGAAATTATTTTCTTTTAGTATAACATAGGTTTTTAAAAATATGTTTTATTCAAAATTGAAGGGATATGTTCCACAAAAAAAATTTCCATGTGGTCATTAGAAATAATATTCCATAGAATATGAAATCAATTTATGTTACATAAAGTGAAATGGTAATTTTCATCAAGAATTTTTTCAATTGTCTTTTCTACAAGTAAAACACCTCTTTACCTTTTTATGGGTAATATGATATTGAATGTGGGTTTTTAAATAAAAAGAGTATTTTGATATCCATATTTTTTATATGTGTTTAAAAGAGGTTTAAAAGGTTTATTTGATAAAAAGTTGAAAGTGTAATTTAATTTTTTTTTGTAATTGAGCATTATTTGTGGAACTGGTGAGACAGATATAGCTTATACAACAGGTTGAGCCTTATAATAGATCATAGGTAATCTACATATAGCATATATATTTGGTTCTTCTAGTATCACTAAGTGATCTTCATATAAAATATATTATTGGTGTTCCATGATAACACCACAATGAATTGGTAAATGATCCATATCATACTATACCAGAAATTTGTATTTACAGAGGAGGTTTCCCATTTGGATTTAACAAGACTAAAATTATTTCTAACATAGGGGATGAACGTATTTCTCTACATTTCCCAAAAGGAATTTCGTTTGATCACATTGAGTAATAAAGGGTTTCTTTATGAAATGGTTTTATTATTATTTATGTGAAATTGAGTTATTTCATTTGCCCAAATAACATAGAGATAATGGAAGATATTTCACTAGATTTCATGTTTCTAACTAGACAAATTATTTTATTCATTTTATGTCCCTTACAAATCATTATGTGCTCATACCAAGTGTTTAAATTGTTTTTCCAATGGTTTAAGGATAGGTGAAGTAATAAAATAAATCAATATGAATATTTGTTAATATTATCCATAATATGAAATGATGTTTTATTATTAAATATTTAATATGGTGGGAAAATTTCATACCAAATAGAAGTTTCCACTTTGTAAAATATAGTTTTTTAGGTACGGATTATGACCTAAATCAATAAAACACTAAATCTAGAATACATTTAGAAAAATGAAGTTAATTATAGTATAATTAAAATAGATTATATTATTTTTCAGGCCAAATACTTATATTTGGTACCATAGTGGGGTTTAGATAATTTTTGTAGTTAGAATGTTATTTAATAATAAGTTATAAGTCTTATATAATCACAATAGATAGTATTTAAGGTATAATCCTAGTACTTTTGGAAAAATAAAAACAGTTTTAGATACAAAAAATAATAATCTCTTTGGTTTTATCCTCCTCATAATATAGTATATTATTATTTTATTAAAATTATCACACATAACCTTTTGGTTTTAATAAATGGATTAATACTATAGTAACTAAAGCAAAACATGATGTGAATGATTATTTGGTGGTTGTCTAAATGAGAAACTACATTGAATGGGTGCTATAGTGGG
Organism: Viscum album; assembly: GCA_963277665.1. NCBI lineage: Eukaryota > Viridiplantae > Streptophyta > Magnoliopsida > Santalales > Viscaceae > Viscum > Viscum album. Next base: position 1,252,697,892 of record OY728138.1, read on the forward strand.
AAATTTTATAGATATTACTAAGCATACCTTAGGATTAATGATAACAACATAAACCAATGTTAGTTTCCTAATGCAAATAATACAACATAAATGAATCCCCATAGAAGTTCATGAGTAAATAATAAAGAAGTTTTATTTAATCAATAACCTATTTGTCAAGAATTAGGAAATAAGAACCTAATAAAATGTCTTAAAATAATGGGAAAATGTTTTATATGTGGTAATGGAAGACATAAATAAATAATATTCCAAGTAATAAAGGAATCATTTAGTTACCACCATGAAATGTTGATAAGAGATTCCCAATTTATCAGTTGAATGTTTTAAATTATTAGAGAATGGTAACTTTTAAAATCGATTTACTTTGTTGAAGTCTCGTGAAGGGGATAAAAAAGAATGTAAACATAACTATTTAGTTATATCTAATGTCATTATAGTAAAATATGAGGAAACTGTTAATGATATATGAATTGTATGAATTATTTATTGGATTAGGTTTTAACATTGTTTAATATTAGAAAATGATTCATAATTTTGTTTTTAGGAAATAATATTATTGAATAAGATAAAATGACAAGGTTAAGGGATTTTGAATAATATTTAATGATTACGGTGTCTATATTCAAGAGTTATGGTGTAGTGGTAGATTTAAGTATAATAATATGTTTAAAATAATCAATATTATTTGGATGATGGGAATACTTTTGCCTACATTTATTGAGTTTTGATATATGTTTGAGGTATATTTTACCCTTAAATATATCATTTGAAATAGATATTTGTGGAAGAATTATCTTTTCATTTTGTGGACATGTTTGTTAATAGTAAGGGTAAACATTAGGATTCTTAAGATCATTTATTTTGATGTAATTATGAGTATTTACATTTTTTATATGAAAAATTAATGTTAAGATGTTATGGTTAACATTTCGGTTTTATATGGTCTTCTATATTGAGGTAATTATGGGTTATTACATTTTTAGTTGAAAAATTAAAGGTAAGAGATAAATATTTAGGTTAAAACTTATCTTTAATATTAAATATAAGAAGATAGTTTTTTATTATTTTACTCACATATATAGGGATTTTATTAGGATTATAGTTTTCTAAAAAAAATCAACCTGCAGGTTGAGGGACAACTTGTAACATTTGCAAAGCCCGGAAGGTTTTAACCCACACCCAAAGTAAAACAAAGATGCATCCCCTACTATAGTCCTACATGATTCCCTATTTACTATGATTTTTTTATTTAAACGATCTAATAGGTAAAGGCTATGTTAATTAATGGAACATTTGTTTATTATTTAGATAACCATGGGATTAGAAATTGGTTTGGAGATTAAGTGATTAACTTTATTTCATAAAATTCACTATAATTTTAGGGATCATTATAGGATTAAGGTAAAAATAATAATATGAGATTTTATGTAATAAATAATTGTGGAATTATTTTTTTGAATCATATATGGGTTTAATGGGTATTTATAGTGAATCAGATTATTTATAGAAATGAATAGAATATCATCAAGAATATATGATTCGAACATATAATTTATGGAATGTACATTAAGAGTGGGTGGGGTTATTTAATGATAAAAGTTAAATTAATCTTGGAAGAATATATGATCATATCCTTATGATATTTTTTATTTTAATCTTAGTTTATATTATTTTTAGTTATTTTATGGATAGTTATTTATTCAAACATCTATGTTGAAAACTATGTGTTACTGTTGAATTTTTGAAATTACTAGTTTATTATTGATATGATGGTTTATAAATTTTGGTATTATTCTTATATTTTCTAAAACCTTTGGTTTTTGTAAATTTTTTGATATAATAAAAATATATTTTAAACCTTTTATGGATTATTTTATCCATTAAAAGTTGATTATATTGATTTATTCATTAAAATTATTCTTGAATACACATTGTGTGGAGCAAAGAGATATGTTTGTTGTGTAAATTGACTAAAAGAAGAATATATTCTTAAAAATAATGTATATTTCCTTATATTAATTGTATAGTATGTAAAAAAATTCCCCAAATTTATCTAATTTACTTTGAAAAAATTAATTATATGTTTAATTTTCTTAGCAAGAAATTATTTTTCTATTAACAAATCATAGTTATGTTATTTTTTTAATGGTTAGCAATCCCATGACTACGTTCTCTATCACTATCACTAAACACTTAAGATATTGTTTTCCCTAAAATATCTATGCATTTACATCCCGGTTCATTCCTATACTTATAAGCCTACTATTTTTTATTCAAAATTACATCCATATTTGACATCCACTCCTTTCAAGAATATGTTTAATTGAATCTTTTTTTTATGTTGGTTTTCAAAAAATGAATTTTGAGAAGCCAAACCCCAGTTACAGAGCATGAATTGAAATTTTGAGGATTAAAATTCTAAAAAGGGTTAAGAATTTAATATCCTAATATTTTTAAATGAAATAATATATTAGATAGTATATAATATATGAAACAACTATCTTAAATGAATAATTAAATATTATTTTTTGAATATGGATGTTATAACCAAGCCATTATATTGGAAGTTATAAATAAGAATAAATGATTAAATAAATTAATATAGATTTATTGTTAAATATAAATTCATTGGAAAATTATTATAAAGTAGTCAATTAAATATTATTAATGTCATTTTATTCCATAAAAATATATTTTCTTCAAAAATGGTTTTAAATTATTTTTATGATTGAATATTATAATTATTTTCAAGAAAAATTAGAAATTTATTTGATGAAATCAGTTTCATTTTTAATTTGGAATTTACAATTAATAAGTGGATAAAATTTTTAGAATTTTATAAAAACATTGATTTTTCAATGAATCGTTAAAAATATTTATTTTTATTGAAAAGTGTATTTTTATAAAATATTTATAAAATAAAATTATAATTTGGATTAGTTATAAAATTTAATAAGTTTATTTATAATAAAAATAATTTAATTATGGTTTATTAATACATTTTAGACTCCAATTCAGTATTAAAACATTTTTTACTTAAAAAGGGCATTATTCTGGTAAAAAAGTTTTCATTGCGTTTTCAAGTTTAATTTTAAATTCAATTATAAAAATTATGTGTTATTAATTTTGAAAATTTTATTCCATATTTTTAGTTATGATATAAAAATTTATTAAATAGTGTTGTTTTATTTTTGGAAAATATTAATCGTAACCTTAGTAATTTTTATTACCACGGTAAATGGTAAATTGCGTAATTAAGGTTTAAAATTTATAAGATTTGAATGATAAAATAGCACTAAAACATTAATAAATTTTATTAGATGATTATTTCTCATCTATAATCATCCAGGGGTCCAATATATGGTCTTTTTGAAACATTGATGAGATTTTGACCATTATAAAATTTTATTTCAGGAAACATAAAAATTAACACAATCATGTTTTTGAAAACAATAATATTTTAAACAAAATGATAACTACAGGATATGTAAGGACATGAACCTAGAATCCTATAACTGGTGAATTATTTTATTAAATTATCACGATTACAAAGAATCAAATTCCAAAGGACTTATCAATTTGTTAGTCCTAGAAAGCCAAATTACAAATGTGATATCCATAAGACATTGGGAAATAGAAAATAAAAACAGGATACGTAATAAAAAGAAATAAAATACATCCTTGAATATATATTCAAAGATTTATTCTCTATAACTTGGGGAGATAAAACACAATAAGGGTGAGATCAAATACTCAGTTATGGTAAGTAAAGGGGAAAAAATAACTGATGAGAATAAAAAACCTATAAAGGAAAATAACTAATAAAATAATCCACCCAAATAACTATATAATGGAAAATAAATAAGGAAGTGTCATTAATTTAAACACATTAAATTTAATCAATGAAATAATAATGGAATGCCTCCATAGTTATGTCAATGTAAACTCTCATGGATAAAAAATGATAACTGAAATGAAGGCAATGATTTAATATTTGACATCATGTATCTCAGACTTGAACCAATATACCATTACGATGTATTCTCAAGAATGTATAAACTATTATTATTTGTCTAACTGACTCATCTCATGAGACTACTATTGAATCGAGGCGCTATCTATAACCATATACTTCCAATATCTTATAGTCCAAAGCATTCCTCATATATCGAATAACCAGTTTAATTAATAAATAGTGTTCCTTATCAGAAAATATCTATATTTAATATGTGATTAAAATTTAAAATAATATTACTAGGGGAAGATAAGTAAAAATAAGGTTTTTTATGTTGATTAACAAAAATAACATAGAAATATCATTAAAATATTCTTATGTAAAATAATCTTTAATCATTCTAAAGTGTCTCACAGCACATTAAAACATTTGAATCATAATCCCAATGAAAGAATAAAATTAAATAAATCATATAATATCCTGAAAATAAATAGATTCATTATATAACATGTAAAAGGGAAAAATATATACCATACAAAAATGAATTGGTGAATAATAAAAAATAAGTATCAATGGAATGTAAATTTAGATGAAATTAAATACATTGAGTTTAACTTGTAACATTTGTATTTATTTTCCTGAAAAATAAAATTATGTTAATTAATTACTTAATTGTGAACATTTTTTTGGGATTATTATTATTTTTAATTTACATATTAAAATTTTATAAAAAACTAAATTTACATTATGTTTTTTTGACCATATTCAGTTTATGTGTCAAAATCAACATTGGTAGATCGACTATGGTAAAATGAGTAATTATACAAACATATAAAGAATACTAATCATGAAAAAATTATCATATTTATACATAAATTATTTAGTTAAAAAAATTATGAATTGTGTTTATGATAAATTAACCAACGATATTATAGTGGAAACGGTAGGTCGTACATATGCAGGAGTAACTTCAAAATTTTTCTATGATTTTTATGAAAAGAAGACATGTAACATAAATTTTCCACAATTATCATTATATCATAAATACCATGTTATTACTCATATATAATTATATTTATGTTAAATGAATCTAATTGGGTCAAGGAGGCATTAGTCTGGAAAAAATACCAAAAATTCTAGAAAAGGAGAAGATGCCCTTTTATAGTGGAGGAGGAGTGACACTCTTGTAAATTTTGGAAAAGGAATTCAACCCAAATTTTTTCAATTGAAAGTGGATACAATAATGGTAAAAATTTAATCAAAGTTATTATAGGGTAAAAATAATTCCATCCAATAGATTTTTGAAAAGTTTCTAGGTCATTTGGGATCTTAAGATTACGATTTTTTCCCTTCTTAAGATTAATTTCACATTTATCATTGTAATTATTTTTAATTACTTTTATTAATATTTTGGGTCAAAAAATATTTCAACAGTATTAGAAATTATAAATTATTAATATTCCAAATATGGAATTAATTTTTATAAATTACAATCACATAATTGGGAGAAGCTAATTTAAAATTAATCCCATAGACAGGATGACAATGTGGGGTTTTTAAGTATAACTGTTCAAAAGGTTGTTAAGTTTTTATTTTAAATTTCAGACTGAAATAGATTCCAATGATTTAAATTATATTAATTGATATAAATTTATTCAAATTAATCTTTAAAACCATTTAAAAATATTATTTATCATTATAAATAAATTAGTTGAAAAAACTATATTGAATTAAAATTCATTATTTTCCATTATTCATTAAAAATGAAACATCACAAAAAAATACCAAAAATTCACATTAAGATAATTTTTATGATTATATTTCAATTATTTTTATTTATTAAATAAATAGTATATTATTTTTTGAAAATTCTTATTTCAAATGGTTTTTCAATTAAATGGCGGTAAAATATCTTTCATAAGAATATTAGTTCTTATGCATAAAATTTGGGTTATTCAAATATTATGCCTATAAAATATAATGGATGAATATTAAAAATATAATATTGAATATAAACTATATATATTAAATTAAAATCATACACTAGTAGATAAGAATTTAATTTATCATTGTAAAACACCTTTGGTGAATAAAAATATGGTTTTATAAAAAAACATTTCAATTATATTCATTTTTTTATATTAATTTCAAATTAATTAGTAACTAGTGAATTCAACGATATATTTTTCATAAGTTATATAATCCTATTTTAATATAAGGTTCTTACTTTAGAATTTTCTGGTTTTATATTCTCCACACCATAAATCAATTATATCACCACAAATTAAATTTGATCTCAGTAATAGAGGGATTAAAAATAATCATTTTTTGAAATACCAATGTCATGACCCACTCCCTCTAAAGATACCCATCATGATATGGAATTGAAGAAAGGAAGCTGGTGACCCCTGATTCCTACGTCCAGTGGGACCTGAGGTGGTTACTAGAACCAAGGGAATACAATCAGAATAATGGGAGGCATTTCCATTTTTAGGAAAACAAGATCGGAATAAAATATGGTTCATCAAAAAAACCTCATGATATATATATATATATATATATTAGAAAACTCAAAATCCATCCCACATGAATTTTTAAAATAAAACTATTACAAGCGAAACAAAAACTCCAAATAAATACCAAATTTAATGCTAACCAGTGACACAACAACTGTTAAGATCTGATATAGTACGGACCAGCATGGTCCATGAATACCAACTATAAAACTAAAAGTAATTTTATAAATGTATGGTGAGTATACAAATATACTCAGTAAAAAAAAAACTCTCTTATGCATGATTTAAAAAGAAAATACTAATTTCCCTATGGGAAAACATCGTAACCAAGATCCAACTAAAAAGGTAAAATGGAAATCACATTCTCACCATGGCATGCTCACCAAGTAAAAAAATTCATCTTAATAAATATAATAATAAATCTATGATTTTGGTACCCTTCACCACATCCCACTGGATTATTTTCTCTTTCCTAAAATAAAATATCATCACATTCCTACCAATTTAGAAAGAACCATGTCACAACTTGCCCACAAACACCTGGCCCTAAAAACCACACATTGTCCCATCAGTTGGGTCTTGATCCACATCACATACTTCATAAAGACACCGGGAACACATACCACAAAACATCCCACCTACAGACACTAGTCCCACATACCACATCACTTCCCACCCTGAAGACACATGGTCCACATACCATGTCACGTCCCACTCGCATACACTTGGGCCCTATACCAAATCACATACCATCCTAAAGGAACCTAGGAAATCCAATATCTTCTGATCCCAAATTCAACTAGGAAAAATAAACATATCTCATCTTGAAGAAAACATGGAATGTACAACTCGCTCGCACACACCTAGACCTCACAAACCACAACCTTCTAGAAACAATCATGGGTTTTCACCACTTGGAAGTGGGGGAATGGAAGATTAGGTGCACACTCATCTAACCTCACCCTATGATGTTTTGTAATGACACTCTCCCCTTGTGACGATGGGGGTGTTCGACATTTAGTTATCGAATAGGGGTGGGGTGAATATATAAATCATAAGGGAAAAGTAGAACTACATACATATATGATTCCAAAAACTCAATCTCAGTCTAGAGGATCTCATCAAAAAAACTAGCTCACAACACTACCAAATTTACTACTACCTCTAAATGTACAACACTACACATCCAGCCCCAACCTCCTTTCAATTTCCAACCAACATAATTTACCAATACCATTATCTATTCACAAATACTTTATTCATTCTATTAAATTAACCTACCCAATCTAGTTCCAATATTTATTAACCAATTATTTTTTCATTTATTCCACTACTATCAAGGAAAATACCAAGCACATCACACAATAGAGAAAAAAATAACACATCACCACATAGCCTGATTGCACCCGCAATATGCAAAACTTCATATCCATTACACGCTCAATCAAACTCTCAACCTTGGATTACATTACATCTCCAGGTTGATGTGTCGTCTACAAGTTCATCCACCACACCACCCAAACCAACCAACATCACACCCATGTGCTTAAAAAACCTACAATAGCACAAAACAGAGCGTATCCACACAAGACCACATGACCAGTTTATAATCAATCTATCTTCACACACAAACATAGCAATCCTACATAATACATCACCCCACATACCATAGCTTAACACAATACCAGATTTTATGGGGCATCCCTTACATAATTAAACTTGTTAATTCAGGGGTTTTCATGGAAAATAATAAATTATAGGGAATCTATTTATTATCACAGTGTATCTAATTTACAAATTCTATATATATTGTTCAATAGGAATCATAAAACATAAAAAAATTTAGTGTGAAACCAAGGACCACTAAAAAACATGATTTTAAATGTGGATTTTAGCCCAAATAGTTCAAAACATCACAATAACATCAAGGCAAGAAAACGTAGCACATCAAATATCTCTACCCCATTTAATTTATACTAATAAGTTTCTATCTTTGACTAGTGTAGAAAAAATATTATCCACAAGAAAAAAATTATATTCTACCCACATAACGAACAATAAAATAAAATAAATGAAAAACATACTTGAATAAGATTTTCAACTATCTGGTGCACCTCAAGGAGAAGAATAACGCCCACAAGAAAAAACCATACTTCTACAAACATAGATCAACCTATTGGAAACCATAAGATTATAGAAACACTTAAACAAATCCTACTGAAGACAAATCATAATAGGATATTGAATTTTGGGTAAATTATAAGAGGAAATGGGTGAGAAAGAGGGGAAAACTCACCACATATCACCAATAAACAACCACTAGGATGGATAGATCAAGGAGGGTGGAGTTGGACTAGAAGGACTCCTTAGGGAACCTCGAGTTCATCTATAATTATAGATATATAAAACCAGAGTTGAATGAATAATGGTTTGGCCAAAAATATTTAATAAAGCTGCACAGGACAAGGGTATAACATGATATGTAATACTAGGGGTTTGGTTTCTACTAAAAAATGAGTCACCACCAGATTTAATTTTCTTTTTCAAACCCCAAAATTCTAGATGCTATAAAAATGTTAAGAAAATATAAGAAACATACTTTCATAATGATCAATATAGTTACAAGGCATTAAATCCATGTTTTTCCATCCTTAAGAAATTGAACCTCTCCAAACACATTTTGAGCCTCCAATGAACAATTCCAACCACCAAAACCCACAACATAATTGATTGGGAGAACACATAATGTTATTTTAGATACCTATCAAATTATTATTTCCCTCAAGAATCCAAAATCGAGACTATTAGAAAGTGGTGTCTGAAAAACATCCATGCGAGATACCTCTCGAGGATATTGCTATGTTTGAAATGCCACTAACAACAAATCACATTAACATTAAATGATAAACCACACTATGTTGTTCAAATGATCAAGTAGACCCCCCCCCCCAACTACATCTAAGAACCCATCCTTAAACAAATTCTACTCAATGATAACAGGGAACACTACACAAGGACAAAAACTACACTATACGAACATCCAAATTAGGGAATTTCATCATCCATGTCATTATAGTATCCACTCTAGGTGGAACTAACACACCTGCATAGGTTTAATCAAATAAACATTAACACATATTGATTATGATTCTGGTCTTCCACTTTTAACATGTTAGGAATTTATCACACATTTCACCACACACATCTCAACCCAAAAAAAATAACTCATTTAATAAATCATGGTTCAAGATTATATTTAAAAAAATAGATCAATCCAAAATTCAAAAAATATTTTGCTAATAAGAATGAATATAAATTTCCAACTCCCATGTACTCTCCTCTAGACCATTATGCCTCCAAAACAAACGAACCAAAGGAATATTTCTCCTACACAACACCTTCTCCTAATGATATTTGTTCTCCACTAGCTCTCCATGAATGTTGCCTCATCCCAAATTTCCAAATCTCCCAAGTCAATGTCATGGGATTCATCATGTTGACATTGACAGAACTATGAGACATGTAAGTCATTTTTTATCCTCCCTAACTATGGTGGTAACAAAAAACGATATGCCACCTCGCCAAATCACTCCAACACATTAAAGGTTCCCACGTTCTTGGGAAAAGAATTACTCTCTTTACCAAACCTCCACTACCCACGTCGAGGGGAATCCTTTAAGAGCGCATGCTCCCTAACCTCAAACTCTAAGGGCCTCCTTTTGAGATCGATAGACGACTTCCTCCAGTCTTGCACTGCTTTTATCCTCTCACAAATGTGTTGTACATTCCCTTTTTTGCTCTGCACTAATATAGGATGAAGAACAATTGTCTTCCCAAAATCTATCCAGCATAAGGGAAAACAACACAATCTTCCATACAAAGATTCAAATTGAGCCATGCCAATGGAAGAGTGAAATCTGTTATTGAAAAAAAACTCTACCAATGGAAGGTGTAACACCAAAGATCCTCCAAATTCCATGACAGATGATCACAACATATCTTGTTATGTCTAGATAGACCATTCTATATATCCATCTGTTTGACGGTGGAAGGTTATTCTAAGTCATAACTAGGTTTCAAAAGTATGATGCAATCCCCTCTAGGCTAATGAGGTAAAATGTGGTTTCTGATATGAGAAAATTAATCTAAGAACTCCTTGAAAAAATACCATCTCATCCATATACCTCTTTGTTAAATCATCCACAAGCCTGACTACTTAACCACTAATAATTTGGATGATTTCATCAACCGATCCACCAATAACAAGATAGCATCATAGCCACCTAGTGCACTGGGTAAGTTTGTGAAAAAATTGATTGGGATATCTTCCCACTTCCACTCTAGGATATCCAAGGTTTGCAACAAACCACTAGGAACATGGTGGTCTGCCTTTAAATTCTAAAAAACAAACAACCTTTTCTCAAACTCTACTACTTCACATTTCATATTGGGCTACCAAAACTATGTCCTCAAGTGACAGTACATCTTAGAAACTTTTCGGTGTGCCTCTAAAGCTGAGATATGAAACTAATAAAGGACCCAATCACGTAGCACTACCGGAAAAAACATGATATAGAACAACATATGGTTTCTAACATCCTCGTACCATCCCTTCAGAGCATCACCATGGCTAACATGATTTCACAACACATATTCCTCTAAGTCTCCCCATTAAGACTCTTACACCAACTGCATTAGATAAGAATACATTTTCCCCTAAAAAACATCAACCACCTCCCAATCATGCATCTATGTAAAAGGCTGACAACTCCTACACCCCCTCCAAGGATTTTAAGATTCCTTAATAACCTCTATATGTGACTTTTGGATTAAAGACTCATCCACATCATTCCCCTTTCTTAAGGTGTAAGAGATCTCAAAATCATATTCATGATGAAACGCCATCCACCATCATTATCACTAGTTAAAATCTCATTGGGAAAAGATATACCTCAATCTCTTGTGATATTTAAAGACTAATAAGTGCTCCCTATTGATGTAATGATGCCACTAATTTAGTGCAAACAAAACTGTAGTCAACTCCAGATTGTGGGTTGTATAGTTACATTCACGGGGACATAACTACCTAGACCCATAGGATACCAATACTCATTGCTACATCTATATTCATCCCAATCCCATATAAGAAGAATGAAAAACACCTCAAACATCAACACTTATTCTAGAAACCATAGAACTAAAGCACTAACCAAAATCACCTTTATATAGTCAAACACTACCTAGAACTGCTCACTCTGCATAGAATTTTGGACTTTTCATGTTAATGATATCAATTGGGTGAAACTTGAGAGAATTATGGTAAAAAATTCCCAAAATAACCCTTTAAACCAAAAAAACTACGAACTTTTGTGACATTATTGGGTGATTCCCAAGAAATAACTTCTTTGACTTTGGATGGGTCTACTGCCACACCCTACTAAGACACCACATGACCATGTATATAAACCTCTCATGTACAGAACATACAAGTGGAAATATTTCCATCGAGCTAGTGCTGTCGATGAACCTATAAAATAGTTCTGATGTGTTTGGTGTGCTCCTCCTCTATCTTTGAGTAGATGAAGATTTCATTGATGAAAACGATGACGAACTGCTATAAGAAATCATAAAAACAGATTTTATAATCCCCATGAACATGGTTAGTGTGTTTATAATTCTGAAAGACATGACTACAAACTCAACGTTCACATACCTTCACTTGAAAATAGTCTTCAGGATATCACCCTCCTTCACTCTGAATCGATTTTATCTAGACCAAAGATTAATTTTAGAGAAGAAATCATCCCCTCTTAGGTATTCTGAAATATCATATATCCTTATAAGAGGGTAATTTTTCTAGAACCTCACGCGATTCAACTTCTGGTAGTATATGAATAACCTCATACCACCATCTACCTTGTTTTCAAAAAACATTGGACCACCCCACAATGACACACTAGGGAAAATTTATCCCTTCTTAATCAAATAATATATCTAAATACTAAACTATCATAACTCAGTAGTATCAATCCTATAAGGATTGATCGAAATTGGAGAATCACCGTGTTGCAAGTATATCTCAAACTCAACATCATGTCGAGGGGGTAGTATCACAACCTCCTTAGAATAAACATCTAGGATCTTCCCCAATAACATTGACAACCTACATCATCCCAACGTCTGCTGATTCCACTGAAAACTCAGCCAATAAGGAAAGAAGAGGCTCTATAACACAACTACCCATCTAAAAACTCGTCATACCAATGAAAACCACACATTTTCCAACAATATATGAAAACATGACTCTCCTTTAGAAGTATTAGATAACTACATTCATAGAATACAACCAAAAAATGATGATAATGAAATTATTTGTCTACAACTATAGTAAGAAAATAATCCACATGGTGCTGATCTAATCCCATCATTATTTTATATCCTCAAAACACATCAAACATGTTGGTCTAACCTTTGACCAGAATATTCAACACTAGGAGAATGTGAATACTCTCTAAGTGTATCCCCAGATCGTGGGCTAGAATGGGTGCATCAAATGAGTTAGAAGATCCTGAATCAAACAGAGTAAGCAAAGGTACTAAACAAACTGATTGTACTTATAATGATCTGTAGTCCTGTTGTAGTCGGTGCCTCTACTCATTGTAACTGACCATGCGTAGACCATCTTCCCCTTAACTGATGACCACCTCTATGACCACCCCAGGTTCTGGTCCCTAAAGGACACCCTATGGTCATCCCCTACTTCCTCTATCCCACCTTAGTGGAGCATGATCCTATTTCCCATGATGCTAAAATAGCCTAACATGAAACTTCTGTAGAGGCTGGCACTAAACATATCCACCTCCACCATACTGAGCTCAAACCGCTACTAGAAACTAATTATGAAGTTCTCCATGAACTATATATCAGATAAACCTTGGCTCCAAACCCACATAAAAATCACGACGACTACTTGGTTGAAAAGGAAGTTACTTGGGTTGACTCCCTACTAGTTGAAACCATAAAGGTCCTAGAGACAGAGACCTGCCACTAGTAACCCTACCTCTCAAAGAACCCTAATTTCTCACCTTTCATGATAAAAAAACTCATGAGTATATATTTTCAATCACTTTTTAATTTTATATGGACCTCTATTTATGTTGGAAACATAAAGGTAGTAAAAAAATGAATCGAAGGATATTATACCTCCTCTAGAAGTCTTGCACCAAAGTCCTCATTCAAAAAGTGATCTGGCAGAAAATAGAGGATATATTTACATTGATTCCCAGATCTCATACTGATATACTCCCCTACTATAGGGTGTGTAACTACTACCTCTTCTATTTCTTTATGGTAAATAAAAAAAATTCTACTCAGAAATCTTTCTCGAAACCGAACAATATAACATTATCCTCTTTCATTTACCTTTGGTATATTATCCAACATTGAAACGTGGATCCTCAAAAATAACTAACCACTTTTAGAACCCGATAATCCCTTAAGGCCTAGATCAAGCTAAATGTGATATGAAGTTCTTTGAGCCATGAATCTATCTCCATGTTCAAAACACTACTCCCGTAATTTCTGAAATCATGCTGCAAAATGTAACATAATGTTATCTACCACTATTCATCATCCTCTACTGAATCAACCCTCCCTCGATCAACTAGATCATCCAAATGATCCTAAACCACAAGAGTCACATACAATAAATGATAAGGTTCCATGTATGAAATGTGAACAAGAAATTACTAAGCCTAAATAGTATGTAATTTTATTTAAGATTCGTTTTCAATCATTAGAACACATTTCTAGTAATTCCTTCCAAATTTGCCAAAACACTCAATTAAGACAAGAAAAAAAGTCATCATTATGCATGTACCATTACTAGGGTCTCTACCCAGTAACTAGGGTAACCTCACTTGGTCATTTGGTAGGCTTAGAGTCCTTACATCAGATCGCGGGAGGGGAGTGGCTAAAATCTTGTGTCATGGCCAGTTTTCTCTGGTCTATGTCATGCACCAAGATCCCCTGACACTTTTTCCATGCCAACCAATGAAATCCTCACTATGACTAACTCCAAAAAAAAATCTAATATCTCAACCATTAGCTATGATACCATTACATCATGACCCATTCCTACAATGGTACCCCTCTTGGGATGGCAATAAAGAAAGGGATATAATGAACCTGAGTTCTGCCTCCAGTAGGCCTGATGGTGGTGACTAGAACTAAGGGTGTACATTCTCACAAAATGGGAGGCATTTCTATTTTTTGGGAAATAGGATCGAGGGATAAGATGATTTATCAAAAAAAATACAAGATATATATATAAATATAATAAAAATAAAAATCCATCCCACATTCATGTTTAACATAAAACTATTACAGGTGAAACAAAAACTCCACATAAATACAAAACGTTAATCTAAGAGGTAACAGATCAACTGTCATGATTTGAGCTATTATGGTCCATCATGGTCCATGAATTCCTCTAAGAAAAATGAAATCATATTTATATACATAGGGTGAGTATACATATATAATCAGACACATGAAAGGGAATATACTAATGCACCTGTGAGAAAATAACAGAACCAACCAGCACTTAACAATGTATACTAGCCATCCCATCTTTACCAAGGAATTATCACCAAGTAATTAAAGTCAAGTAAAGTAATATAGTAAGTATATTGATGATTTGGGTACCATGAACCACTTCCCACTAGTTTATTCTCTCTTCTTTAATAGAAAAAGTCATAATGCCCCCACCCCTTTCGAAATAACAACATAACAACTTCACCACACACACCTAGGCCCCAAAAAAACGCCATGTGCAACCACCTGCCCCACAAGACATATCAAATCCAGCTCATAGAAACTTGGGACACATAATACATAACATCTCACACATAAACACCTGGGTCGTATACCACATCACATCCCATCCATAAGACACCTGGGAAATAACAACTCCTCTCATCCTAAATAAACATGAAAAACACAACTCATATCATCTCAAAGACACAAGGGAAAGAACAAGACGGCCACACACACCTGGGCCTCACAAAATAAAATTTTCCTAAATAATCTAATTATATATATTCCTGGAAGAGGGAACAAGGAACAACAGGTGGAAAACCATCCATCATCCCATATGGATGTTTGGGAAATACCCCATCCCATGTGAATATTGGGGTGTTTATCACATAGTTCTAAACTACGGAGGGGAGTGTATAGAAATATTAATGAAAAAATACGTGTATATACATATCTGTTACAAAACACTCAAGCCCAAACTGTGGGTTCCCAATAAACAACCAGCTCAAAATATTTCCAACTTTGATGTTATCTTTAAATTGACAACCCAAGACTTATATCTATAACCTCTTTGCAATTTCCAAACAACATAATTAACCAATTCTATTCCATATTGTCAACAAATTTATTCATTCCATTAACCATACCAAACAAATCCACTTACAAAATTCATTAAACAATTATTTATTCATTTACTGAACTACTATCCAGGAAACTCCCAAGCACAACAATCAAAAACAAACACAACAACATATCACCACAGAGGCTGGTTATAGACGCACTATGAAACACTTCTCACTCATTCCAAAATCAATTAAAATACTAACCTAGGATTCCATTACATCTTTAGGTTGATGTATCATCTATAGGTTCATCCACCATTCCACCCAAACTAGCCCACAACACACACTTGATTGTCGCAAACATAGCACAACAAAAACCAGAGTGTATTCGCACATCAAATAATGGACACATTATATTCCATATATCCCACACACACAAACTCATCTATCCCACACAACATATCATCCCACATACCAAAGAATAAAAAAAATATGGATTTAAAATGGAATCCCTTTTTTTATTCCACTTTTTAATTTTGGGGTTTTCACAAAAACTGGGTAATTCTAGGGAATCTATTTATTATCCAAGTGTAGATGAATTATAAATTCTCATATGAATTTTCAAAAAGGAATCAACCAACATGTAACTTTTTTAGTGTGAAACCAAGTACCACCAATGACTAGAATTTTCAGTGGGTCATTTTTCTTGTATAGTTTTAAAAATCACAATAACATGAATCCAAATAAACATGTCCATGAGATCCCTCACCACCTTTCAATTAATTTTTCACATTTATTATATTTTATTAGTGTGGAATAACTATAATCCTAATGAAAATAAAATTAGATCCATCATAGATGATGTATTATCAAATTCAAATGATAGGAAAACTTACCTTGACAAATCTTGTAAACTCATCCACATACCGTTGGGAAAAGAGGAAAGACCAAAAGTGAAAACCGCACCACTAGAAATGTGGATCAACTTATTCAACAACATAATATTATCAAAACACTTAACAACACCTTAATCATCTCAAAACATACTACAAAAAATGAATATATAGTAAAGAACAATAGGAAATGAATTTAAAATATAATCAAACTGACCATCGACCTATCATGGATCACCAACAGACAAACCCTATAATTGATAGATCAAGGAGGGAGGTGTATGGCAAGAAGTAATAATAAGATTTTCAATGGTTTATCTATAATGATAGAAAAAGAAAACCCTGGACCATCTAGAAATGGTTTAATTTAAAAAAGTAATAAAACTACACATTGTCGAGGTATTACATGACATGCAATGCCCTTTCACATCATGTAATACTTGGGGTTCGGTTTACACCAAAAAGGATATCACCTCCTGATTTTATTATATTTTTCTAACCTCGAAATATTATATTCCAAGAAAATTCAATGAAAATCAATGAATCAATGTTTCATATCCTGAAATACAATTACACAATATGAAATCCCCATTTTTTCTGCACTACACCTCTCCAAACTCCTTCAAATCCACCTTTAAACCCTTCCAACCACCAAAACCAAAAATGTAATAGACCAGGAGGACACAAACCATTACAAACCACATCATAAATAGGGTTAATTACACATATTTTTATAAAAATTGGAAGTAAAAAATGTGATGTTTAAAACCAAAAAAGGATTTCAAATAGGAGAACATTAGTGGAAACATAAACATTGAAGTGAAATATAACTATTAAGTTATGATATAGAGTGATATGGATCATGGTTATGAGATATTCAATAATAAAAAAGGCATAAATCCAAAATTATCTAAGATGAAATCTGATTCATCATAATAGAAACTGCTAGAACCACAATTTAGTTTTCAATATCATTTTCCTTAAAGTTGAGGAATTCATTCACCCTATAAAAATATATGTAAATATAATTACTCTGTACATTTATATAAAAACAATATTATTATTTTGTCATGCCTTCAACTATTTATACTTACTTTAACAACACAAGTTTCATCATAGGGTTATATAATAAATTAACATCTATAACCTTATACAAAGTTCAATATATACCATTTCATAAATGGTTAAATTTTTTAAAAGATTATGATGCAATGCATTGGAACAAATGTCACTATATTTCCAAAAGGAACCTATCTTTAGCCTTCAGTGAACATGATGTAGAAATTTAATTAAAACATATCAGACATGTGAACACCTTTATCATGTATTCTCTTGAAATATACTAAAAATATTAATTACCATAATGTTTTTGGGAATATGAATT
The DNA here is from genome assembly GCA_963277665.1 of Viscum album. Taxonomy (NCBI): domain Eukaryota; kingdom Viridiplantae; phylum Streptophyta; class Magnoliopsida; order Santalales; family Viscaceae; genus Viscum; species Viscum album. The sequence continues at coordinate 1,252,716,020 of OY728138.1, forward strand.
ATTCCTTATTTTTTAAGTAAAACGCATTTTATTTGATATATTTAAAAAACAAGATTCTTTTAAATTCCATGAATGATAGCATAAACCACTATTTCAAAAAACAATCAATTTGTTCAAGGTTTTCGGAATTACCCAATTTACTTTATCCAAAACATTCATTTATTTATTCCAACATCATTATCATAGTATTAAGAACATATTAAGGTTTATATTTCCCTAAAACATGTGTTTTCAAAAACGATTATATTTCTTCCAAATATTTTTTCTTGGTTCCATTCAATATATTTTCTTAAATCCCTAAAGAAAAGGTATTGTAGTTCCTTCCTCAAATATTCTATAATTATTATAACAAGTAAATCATTGATAAAATACTCAAATGACATAATTCTGGAATGAAAATATAATCACGTTAATCATTCCACTTCTGTTATGTCAATAAAATATTCTTGAAATTTATCTATTAGTTTATTCTACATTATGATACCTTGATTCATTGCGTATTCATTTAAATAGTTACCTATCTCTTTGCAATTGTAATACTCAATAGTACCCTTTTTATTTTTCCCAATGAATTCTTTAGCATGGTGACCCTTATCTGAAAACATATTACAAACAATCATTCCATTTAAACATTTACATGAGTGATTCATTCTATAGTTAAGAAATGAATGAAAATCCTTCTTCGACTTCTTCTTTGACCCATTCAGTTTCTCATAGTGCTTAGATGGCCACTTATTGTCTTGGATTCCATTTAATATATTGATTCAAGAAAATTAATTCTCCTTATTTGTGACATATAAAACTATTTCATTATATAACAAAAAATTTTGAGAGAAAAATTACCATTGAAGATTTTCCTTCAGTTCGTCGATGAAATGATCAATCTTTCATTCTCGATTGCACACAAAATCTGTAGCAATCGTTTCTAACCTTGTAAAGAAAACATCATACTCCGCAATAATTTATTACAATTTTTTCCATTAATATATGGAACATTATCTTCATATTAGTTTTTTGACTATGATGTAAGTATTAATTAAAAAATGTATCCTTAATAATCCTTTATTATAAGATTTATATTTCATTTTTCCCCTAGTATTTTGGTTCAAACACCATTATTGATCCACATCACCTTTTAGAAAATACACCTCAAGTGCAACCTTTTCCTCTTTATCGCAACCTAATTCTATAAATATCATATCAAAATACATAATCCATTGCTCAGTAGCTATTAGATTAGTTGTCCTGCTAAATTTTGGGGGCTCTATCACATAAAGTCGTCCAACATATTTGAATTTCATTATGGGTCTAGTTTTTACATCTAAAAACGGTTATTTTTCATAACCAAATTATATTTTTATAATTTTTTTATAATATACTCAGTTCTAATACCATTTGTATTGTCTCCATCATCAGGGTAATGTCTACCCATTCTATAAATGTTAATACCATTCTTCCTTTTAGGTTCTATTTCTAAAAAATGGCATATAAAGGATTGTCCCATAAGATTTTGATCATTGTATAATTATAAATATGGATTATCGTAAATTGAGAAGTTTATTCATAGAAAATATCATAATCATAAAAAAGTTTTATTTGTATATATATATTTACTTTTTAAATCTTTCATAATCGTTTGGGAATAATATTTGAATTATCCTATGTATATCCCTCTAGAGTGTCAAACTTGGTGCGCAGTAATGCTCATTGTTGTTTACAGGGTCATGAAAGTCAATCCTAAAACACCATGTAAGTGTTGTTACTCCAATGTACATGTGATCCAGAACCACATCCCCTTGTAATATCTCAATATTTATGTATTTCTAATAAGACTCACATAATCTCTACGTTACCATAATTATAGGAAGTTCTTCTATACTTATACTCAAACACTATCTCAGGGGTATGTTCCATAGTATATTTTTTCTAAATCTACTTTCCAAGGATGATGTTAAAATTATTTTAATAGAAAATATAATACCATGACCCTAGAATCCTTGATCCAGTATATTATTTTATATAATAATTAAGATTATAAGGAATAAATTCCTGAAGGATATATCAGTTTAGTAGTCTTGGAAATCCAAATTATATACATGATATCAATAATACATTGGTAAATAGAAAATAAAAACATGATACACAATAAAATGAAATAAATTGTATCCTTGAACACATATTCAAATATTTATTATTCATAACCAAAATAAGGAAAACATAATATATTTGAGCTCTAATGATCAGTAAGAGGAGGTAAATGAGAAGAAAAAAATGAACTAATGAGAATAATGTACATAGAAGGGTAATAAAATGTTAAAAATTTCTATTCAAATAACTAAATTAGAAAAAATAAATATAGAAAAGTATGAAATTGAAACAAATTCCACATTATCAAATAATTAATAATGAAATTCATCCATAGATATATAGACATAAAATCTATTGGTTAAAAACTGAAAACAGAAATGAAAGAAATGCTTTAATATTAGAAATCATTTTTATGTAAAATTACCCACTATACCTTCACGTTATTATCTCAATAATGTTTAAAATATTATAATTTAAAAAAAACCAATTTTTCTCATGAGACTACTGACTAATCTAGGTGCTATCTATAACTAGACCTCACCCATATCTTCCAGTCCAATGCTTTCCTCCTATATCAAATAATAGATTTAATAAATAAACAGTGTTCCTTATCACCAAATATATATATTGAATATAGGATACAAATTAAAAAATAATTTCTCTAGTGGAAGATAAGTAACAATAATGGTTATTGAAATTGATGAATGTATATATCATTTAATGATCATTAAAACATTCTTAAGGAAAATAATCTTTAAACATTCCAAAGTGTCTCATATCACATTAAAAAAATTTAATCATAATACCAATTAAGTAATAAAATTAAATTAAACATAAAATATCATGAAAATAATATGATTCATCATATAAAATTTTAGTTGGTTGTATATAGCCAATATAAAAGTGAATTGGTGAAAATAACAAATACGTCTCAAATGGAATGTAAAATGAGAATAAATCCCTTACATTGAGTTCGACTTGTCATGTGTGTCCTTGTATTCTTGAATAATAAACATATGTTAATTATTTACTTACTTGAGAAATTTTTTAAATATATTATTACTCTTAATTCAACTATTACAGTGTTTTAAACAACTACTTAAACAATTTAATTTAAATTGGTTGTTTTGAACATATATGGTTTATGTGCCAAATATTACTTTTGTTGATCGACCATGGTCAAAGGAGTCATCATATAAACATCTACAGAATAATGATAATAAAATTATTATCATATTTATCTATAAACCATACATTTAATCCAATCATGAAATATGTTCATGAATAGTGAACCAACGTTACAATCAAGGAGGTGGTATATCGTATGTACACATGAGTAACATTACCATTTTTTAATGATTATTATGAAAGGATGTAATAAAACATAAAACATTCTAAAATGATAATTATAACATAAATATAATATTATTTAATCATAAATACTTATATATATATTTATTTTTGTGTAAAAGGAAACACATTATATTCAGGAGGCTGTAATCCACACGTCCACGAATGACGTTATAACTTTTTAAGTGTGTGAAAGGGTAATAAAGAAAAAGAAATATATTATATTTATAAAAAGCTGATTATGTCATAAATATAATGTATATTTATTTTTATTTACATATGTTTAATTAAAAATACTCTATATATATTCCTTGTATATTTTGAACGAATCACATCACATTGAGGAGACAGTAGTCCACACTTCCCCAAACAATGTTATCATATTTAAAAAAAATTGAATATATAATGAAATTCATTATAAAATAATTTAATCAGAATAAATATATAATTAATATCATATATAACATATATGAATATAGTTTCCATTATAATTAACAATCATGGAAGGTGGTAAAGGAAGAAACAAACAATCATATTTTAGTGAGGTAGTAGTTTGTCAAAAACATAAATAGTATGTTTATTACTATAATATTTAGTATACAATTTTGAGTATACAATTTTTGTGAGTGTAGGTAGAAACCATAGCATAATAAATCCTATAATATTGAGTATACAATTTTTTATATAATCATGTAATAATAATATTTTTTGGGGTGGATAATGAAAATAAAACTAAATAGATTAATGAAATATGTGAAGTCTTATTTGGGTAACTTATATTGGTTTGTACCAAAGATCTTATTTTGATGGATTTATTCACAAGGTTATCCTTCTTAAATGATGTGAGGTATTTATATAAGATATTATGGTAGATATTCTTTGATTAAAGTTTTATTCAATGGTGTGGGGAAGTGGGAGGAGAGGAGGCATTTTTACAGAGAGGAGGAGTGACACTCTTCTACATTTTGGAAAATGAATTTCACTATTATTTTTTCAATTTAAATATGATAAAATAATAGTAAAAATACATATAATGGTGTATAGGGTCTAAATATTTCCATTAAATGAATTTTAGAAATGATTATATGTTGTTTTGGCCCTTAAGACTACAGTTTAGGCTTCTATTAAGCTTAATTTCACCTTAATCATTGTAATTAATTAAAATTACTATCAATAACATTTTTCAAAATAAAATAAGCTTATATTTTTAGACATTATAAATTATATTTATTCCAAATATGGAGTCCATTTTTAAAAATTAGAATCACTAAATTTGTATAAAATAATTTAAAATTAATCCTGCAGATGTGACAACATTGCGGGTTTGTTAAAGTAAAAATATCCCCAAGTTTGCTATGTTTTTATATTCAATTTTATAGTAAAATTGATTAAAATTACCTGAATTAGACAAATAAATAAAATTTAATATAAATAAATTTTAAAAAAATTTAAAAATATAATTTAACCATATATTAAATTTGATGAAGAATGAGTTTTGAATTAAAATTTATTATTTTCTACGATTTATTAAAAATTAAACTTCACAAAAAATAAAAAAATTAACCCTAAGATAATTTTTCACACTTTAAAAGATTAATATTATTTTGACATATATATTATATAATATTTCACGAAATTGGATTTAAAATGGGGTCTCCATTAAAATGGGGTAAATAGACTTTATAAAAATAATAGTTCTTATGCATAAAATTGGTTTTGTTATTATCATATGTATATAAAATCTATTGGATTTATATCAAAAATATTTGAATTAATATATAATTTATATTGAGTTAAATTAATATAATAATAGTAATTAATTCAATTTATTAAGTAAAAACACCTTTGGGTTCATTAAAATAGGTTTTTATAAAAAAAACATTTCCATTTTATTATTATGGTATCTATATTCATTTATAATTAATTGGTAACTAATGAATTTGACTATATATTTTCATAATATAGTTTATAATATACATAAATTCTAATTTAATTATATTTATATATCCTATTATATAAAATAATAATGTTTTAATAATATATTGTTTTCTGGTAAAACATGGTTTTGCGTGTAATGTGAGCTTTCAAAGAAAGTCACTCTTACTTGTAGCACAAGATAACTCGATGTTATGTATAGTGAAAAAATATATAATATACCTAATCTATTTAAAATATTAGATACATTTTAAAATATTAGGGAATTATATTCCCTGACCTTTTTGGTGTCGCGTGTCATACATGCTATCGAATATAAGGTTCTTACTTTAGAATTGCAGGGTGTTATAGGATATAATAAATTATAAATAGTATGTTGAAATATAAAATCATTAGTATAATCATTGTAATTTATTTTATATTTTTAGTGAATAAATATTTAACCTAAATCATTACACAATACTGATGCATTAATTATTCAATTCAAGTAAAAAAATTAATAAAATTTAAAATATTAAAAGTTATATAATTTAACATAATTAATGTGATACACGAATTAATAGAAGAAAATCGAATATTATGGATATTTTAAAATATTTATTTGTAATTTAAGTCATTATCTTGATGTCATTAAATTCAAATTAATGAAAAATTATAAAAACTTAAATTGATGATATATTATAATAAATATTATTTTATTTAATGATATAAATGTACGAAAATATTATATTTAGAACATAACTTCTATATGGATTATAATATAATCCATCCTCTATTTATGGTATTTTTTTCATTTATTATTTCTGTATTCTCTATTAATGTGTAAAAATACATTACTATCACGATAAATCTAAAAGGGGTTAATTAAGGGTTAAAAATGAAAAGGATTTCAAATTATTAAAAACTTGAATAAACTTTATTCTATTAGGGTATTTTTTCCAAACACATCCTATATTATAAATTAAATTGTTTTTATCTGTTTTTAAAATGGTATTAATTTATACTAATTTAATATTTTCAGAAATTCCAAGAATTTGTCTCCCCTCTCTTATAAAAGGGATCATATTATTCTTAATACATCACATACAAAAACCTACTTAGATCATCCAAGTTGTATCAAAATAAATTAATATAATCTATTCCCACATTATAGAAACATTTTTTTACTCATAACTCTAATATTAGAGGGATTAAGGTATTACTCAATATGGGTTTTTTAAAAAAGATATATAGTTTTATATACATGTTTTAGTTTTGTTTTATCTTCCATGTAAATATAAATTTATTCAACCATGGTAAAATAATAAAAATAACAGCCACTATATAATTATATTTAATAATTTTAATTATAAAAAACTATGTCAAGCTTTTTTTTCCATCAAATTCCAAAATAATTCATTATTCGTGTGTATAGAAGACTACAGCCTTCGCAAACTGTTATAATTGATTTTCCGTAACCATATCCAAAGACTAATTATAATGATGAATTTATGTAATAAAAAATTTATTTCTGGACTAATTTAAAATTCTATATTGATAATATAACACATATTTTCTTATCATTCAACACACAATAAAATGATAATGACATTCTAGTGTACGTGGGGACTACATCCTCTGCGAAGGGATGTGATTCGTTATTCATCACCACATATCATGGATGATATATATAATTATATTAAAATTAATAATACAAAAAATATATAGAATTATTATAATTTAATAAATGTAGAATAATACTTTCCTTTTTTCAATAATGATCATTGAAAATTGGAAACGTTACTTAAGTGTATGTATGAACTAATGTCTCCATGATTATAACATGGTTCATTTTTTGTAAAAATAGTAGAAAAATGGTATTAATAGTATAATTTATATATAATAATGTAAATTATTACATTATTATTATTCATGATACGATGGAATAATGACTAATTTTACCAAAGACTACTTACCGAAGTTATTTTCACTTATGAACTGAATACTGTCAAAATATATAAAGTGAACATAATTAATAGATTAATTCAATATAAGATGGTATTAAATAATATTAAATGAATAATGACTATGAAAAATGTTCATATATAATTAAAACATTAAAATAAATTAATTATTCAACATGATATAGAATGTATATAATAAGGCAGACTCTGTGTAAAGAACATTCTTTCAAAAATCAAATTTCAAAGTTTACATTATTACTCAAATTTTCTTCTGAATCCATATTTTCTAAAATTATTAATGAACTTTTTTAATATTATACTAGGTTTTTTAAATTCATTTATACCCATGTTTTTATTTTTTAAAAATTGTTTGAAAATAATCTTTTTTCATTTTTAAAATGGCGTATATTGTGATTTTTCTAAGAAAATTTATGAAATGCATATTTTATTAACATTTCTGGAATGAGTGGATTTTACCACTATACTAACTAATATTTTTTCTAAATATTCAATTACATGATTAAAAATTTATTTTTAAATAAATATTTTTCTTTTAAAAGGTCATAATTTTTTTAAAATAACTATTTTCAAAATCAAAATGATATTTTTCTCAATAAATGATAAATGAGATCATTCAAAATAATTTTATTTATAAGATGTAATCAGTTTATATTACATAAAGTGAAAATGATTTTTTTCTGGAGATATTTTTCAATTAAATTTTCTTAAAATAAATTCCCATATTTCAATTTTTATTGGTATTTTGTTATTGTAAATGGATTTTAAAAAATAGAATTTTGATATCCAGATATTTTTCTTTTATGGGTTTAAAAGTGTTTTTCAAAGGTGTATTTATGAAATAAAATAAGAATAAATTATTTTATATGGTACTGGAGAATTATTTTTGAAACGGGTGACCCCTAAATAGCTTATAAAATGGGTTGAGACCCATAATTTATTATGGGTGATCCCAATATACATTATACATTAGTTTCACCCAGATAGTGTCTTGTGAGATTGATACATATTATATGATGGGTGTACCAACATATTTCTCCAAATCATTTGGTAATGTTCCATGTATTTATAGAAAAAAAGGATATAGTTAATGATGATTTCCCCCAATAATCTCTTTGCACTTATTGTAGGCCTTTGGGGTCTTGGGGAAATTTCTTGAGTAAAGTTAAAGACCTTGTACCTTCTCAAAATAATGAGAATATAAAGGATATAACATATATGAAATCAATGGGTTTCCCACTATCATATCAATTTTCTTATTTTAATATTATTTTAAAAAAGTTCATGTTTTTTTTAATGAAAATTATTTATTCCCTCAGTTCATTCAATTTTCAAAATGAGATTTAAATAAAATTGATATTTTGAAATCCAAAAATGTTTTTATTATGGGTGGAATAAATATTTTTATAAGTGTTAAAGATTTAATTTCATGTGATTATTTAATTTTTCTAGGGAATTTAATTATATAATGGATGAGTCTAATATAGATCAAGTTGTTGAGTGGTCAAAGTATATCTCGTGATTATGGGTAAACCCTATATATCTCTCAAATAAATTAGGTAAATGGAAAGAGTTATATGGTTATGTTTCTCTTAATATATTATTATAATTTAGTGGTTAAATTAATCCTTCTTGTAAGGATGATTATAACAGTGATATGGAAATGATTTCCCAAGTTACCTACATGATAATTCTATTCTTTCTATGGGTTTTATGGAAATTTTATGATTTCACAATATAATCTTATGTTATTATATTTATTGGAAAAAAATTCTACATCTTAAGGATGATATTTAATACTTTATAAAAAAATTGATGAGTTTTTCATTATTTGAAAGAAACCTTTTTGAGTTTTAATTTTCTTTTTAAAAGTTTTTGGAATATGGTTTGTGGAAATATTTTGGTTGAGAATTTTATTTCTTGTAAAACAAAATTATTAATTAGATCTCAAATTTTATATTCAAAATGGAAAATTTTTATTACTATTCATGGGCTAATGGGTTTGCTTGTTTCATTATATATGTTAATTAATGAAATTTTTGTTCTCATACCATGTTTTAATAAATATTATAGGTTTTTAAGGATGATTAGTGACAAGGATGTGGTAAATATGATAATTTAGAACATAGTTTAAGAATAGGAAACTTTTTATATCATAAAAGTTTTATATTATGGTAAAATTGATACAATATAGAAGTTTCACCATTAATATGTTACATATATTTTTATAAGGGTAATGACCAAATAATTTAAAACTCTAAACCAATAAGATCCCTAGGAAAACAATAAAATTAATTCTGTTATAAATAATCAATTTTACAATATTTCAATCTCAAGTACTTGTATTTTGTATAAAAGGAAAGGTTTAGATAATTTTATATATTATGATAATGTAATTACATTCTTTTAAGATATTATAATTTATACTTATAATGATATAAAATTTTATTATAACTATTTTTATTCATCAAAATTAGGTCTATTCTTAATTTCTTTTTTCACAAAATAAATAAGGAAGCCAATGTTTAAAATCAACATGAGGAAAATATCCATCCAAATCACAAACCTTGAATAATTTTAATTGGAATTAAATAAGTTGATATAGTGATGGATTAGTTGAAGAATTCAATAAACAGATTTGGAATACATGCTAAAGAGAAACCATATCTACCATAGCGGAATATGTCTATAGTGAATCTTTTTTTTTTCAATAGAACCCTCCATTATTCATTGGATATTTAATCTTTGTAGTAGTATAGGGGTGGATTGATTCTCTAGATTTTTTTTTGAAAATAATGGGTTATCTAGATCATCAAAAGTTAACTCTTTCTATTTATCATTTTGAATGTATTTTTGATCTATGAATGGTAATGGTTAACAAAAAGAGATAAAGAGAGTTGATTTTTACTCTAAAATTGGATACATTTTACATATTTTTCTTGTGAAATATTTTAATAATTTACTGTTTATGATAGAAAGGAATTCATGGTTTAGTGGTAGAAGTTTAAATATTTAGGTGATGTATATGAAACAAATTCCATCTAGTTGGAATGGTACAAAAAAAATATATCAAAAATCTTGATAGTATAATTAATTGTTTTAACATTGGATTAAATTGAAGATACTGAAGAGATTTGGACTTTAAAGAATTTAAGTTTTATGCAAAAATGTACATTTTTTTATGAATATAGAAATGGATTTCTTTGGGGATCATTTTATCTATGAATAGAGGAAGAAAATGAGGTCTAAGTGGTAGGAAAATGTTATTAATCCATTCATTAAATATAATGGTTATACAAAAAAATCAACATTATGATACTTAAGGTAAAAAGAATACTCGTGAGTGTCTTATTAAATTTTGGGAGTTCTTATGATATGGTAAGTTTGTACATATGCATCATGATTAAAAATAAAAATATCTCCTTACTATAAAGAACAATTTTAATAAATAGGTAGAAAACTATTTTAATTTTAAAGAGATGGTTCATTATAAAAATGTGTTTTTGAAGAAAATCATGAATGATAGGAACCAACAAGATTATAAATAGAAGGAAATAAGGAAATAATTTTTTACTTTTTTAGTATATATTTGACCATAAAATGAAGTGTTAACAGCTATATTTCTTTTTTAATTAGATTATTATAATTCCATGATTTTTGTGGATTCTAAAAATTCGTTCATTTCTTTGAAACTTGTTGGTAAAATAAATATTCCAACTCATGAAAAGTAGTCTATAAATTATGTAAAAACACATGGGGGTTGTATTATAGATACAACAATTTATAAATATCTTCATATTATCATATATGGAAGGGCTTTACATGAAACCCTTTTTGTCTTTCCCATAATGTAATTTAAATTTATTTTGTTTTTGGATTGAATTTAATTTTATCTTTCTACATTATATTCTAGATCCAACGATTTTATTTTCTAAAATATGATTTTTTTTGTATATAATAATCAATTCATACCATTGATAACATATTATGAAGATGAGAAACTATTATGATATAGGATTGAAAAGTATAATTCTAATACAGATGAAAATGAGTTAACTATTCATATTAATAATGTAAATATATTAAAATAATATCTAGATTTTTTTAATAATAAGTTACATGTTATTAAAAATAATTAGAAATTTTTTATTACTATTTTCATGGGCCTGATGCTAGGCTAATTTCAATTCTCCCTTATCAAATGTCTCATATAGAACTTCTAGAATTGAAAAGTTCTTGGATGAGTTTCTTCATAAACATTTAATTCATCATATAAATTCACCATATTGTGATCCAATTTGATTTTTAAAAAACAGGGATGGATCCATGAGGATTTTTATTTATTATTGAGAATTTAATGACATCATTGTTAAGAATATGTATCTATTTTTTTATATCAATTACTTTTTTTAACCAATCTAGGGAGATTATTATTATTCAAAGTACAACCCCATGTATGGGTTCTATAATTAAATGGTAAAGGATGATGAAATATATAAAATAGTGTTTCAAACTATTTATGGGAATTATGAGTGTGTGGTTATGGAATTTGGTTTGATTAGTGATCTTGTTATATTCACGTATCTTATGAGTAGATTTTTTCATTATTATTTGGATAAGTTTTTGTTTTTTATTTATTGATTATATTTTGGTTTATTTAAAAAGTTATGAGGATCTTGAAAAGGATATAATTATTATTCTATATACCTTTATAGAAAAGAATTACTTTGAAAATTTAGCAAATGTTAATTTTAGGTACACTAGGTTTGATCCATTAGAAATATCATTAATAATGATGGTGTAATTATTTATCCTACTAAAACAAAATTTGTAGATGAATTTCCATGAAATGAAAATGATATTGATATTCACAGTTTTCCTGGATTATAAAAAATTTCCAAATGTTTATTGAAATTTTTTCATATTTATCTATCCCACTAGCCATATTAGTATGAAATGGTGTTAGGTTCATCAACATAGTGGAATACAATGAATGTTTCCAAATATTTAAAATAAGAATAGTGAATACTTCAGTTTTGGTCCTTCCATCCATATATAATGAATTTATTATATATATTATGGGTTTATTGAAGGTATTGGGTTGTGTTTTAATATGAAATGGTTGGGAAATTTATTATTCTTCATGTAAATTTAAACCACATGAACAAAATTATCCTACACATGACCTTGAACTATGAGTGGTATCATTTTCATTACAAATATGCACACATTATTTATATTGATCAATGTTTTATTTATATTTTGATCAAAAATATTTGAAGTATATGTTCCTTTTGATGTATATTAACATGAGATATTGGAGATGATTTGAATTTATAAAGAATTATGACTAAATAATTCTTTCAAATCCTGGAAAGATAGACTGAGTATATGATTATTTTAGTTTGAAATATACTTCTATATAACTCATGATTTTTCATGAACTTGTTTATTTGGTTAATAAATTAAGTAATTTTGTCTTAGAAATTTTTTATCCTGAAACACTCTTTGTTTTCTTTGTGTTTTTAGTGCATTCAACATTGTGATATAGGATTAGGACAAAATCATATGTAAGACAGTAACTTATAATAAAATTTATAATAAGTCTAAAATGGAAATATGGCCAAGTTTAATGTCAAAAAATAATATGTTCTGAGATTCATAAATGGGATATATGATTCATGTAACCTACTTTTGTTGAAATTACTATTGAGTGGGGGTCATAGCTCATAATTTTTAATTCATCATAGCATCATAAAAATATGTAGAGACAATTGGGAACATTTAGGGTTGGATATAATAATGAAATATATTTCATCAATATCTATGAAATGTTTTACTTTTCAATTGGTTAAATGGAATGAAAATTAATTAAGAAGATAATTCAGAATTTTGTAGCTCTAGAATGGTAATTGGAGAATATAACCATGCATTTCATTAGGGATTAAAAAATACCTCACGAAGTATTAATGAAGTTTGGGTAATTGTTAGTTTATTAACTAGATATATTCATTATCTTCCTATTCAAGATAATATGACATTGGATAAACATTTTAGACATTATGTAAAATAAATAATTTTATTACTTGGATTCCCCCTATACATTATGTCTTATCGTGATCCTGAATTCAGCTAAATTTTTTGGAAAGGAAAATAGAGGACAACGAGTGCTTAATTAAATTTCAATACAACCTTTCTTCCTCGATATATGGGATACTCAAAGTAAACTATTTACACCTTATAGGATATGCATTGAGCTTGTTTAATAGATTATCATGGAATTTTGGATAACTATTTGGCTTTGGTTTAGTTTTATTATAATAACTATTTTCATTCAAGTATACAAATGGAATGGTTTGAAGAATTATATGGAATGTGAAGTTTTTCATCTACTTTATAAGGACCCTAACTTAAATATTACATATTTTAGTGAATTTAGAATAGAATTAATTTTCATTTAATCCCAAATATATTTTTTGTTTGGAGATTTAGAGAATTAAGACATAATTTACATAGAAAATCCATACCGTAAAATTTTTTATTCTATACAATATGCATTTTTACTGTAACAAAAACTCATTAAAATTGAACATGATTTCCTTTCATTAAAAATCATTACATCATTCATTTTTGCTTCTTATTTTCCCTTACCCATCCTTAAAACCTATGAAAATAATTTTAAAACTTGGGATAACCACAAATATCTCAATAAGGTACATATAATGGAAACAAAAAAACTATTATTTCATAAATAATTATAAAAACATGAACTCATTTTCACAAATATAATATTTACACCATTTAAAGTAAAAAATACATACTTTTTGAAAACTTGAGGTTTCCATGAAACATAGAAATCATAAATAACCATTTATGTAACTTAGGGAATCATTTTCTTACCATATATACATAAAATTGTAACACTCTTAGCTACTACATGATTTTTAACCATTATGGATATCTAACAATGTAACCCTCATCGCTACCTCATGATGTAACTATTTCAGTTACACATGGAATAACTATCACGGTCAATATCCAACATAACCCAATGCACTTGAGGTATATCACAAACCCACCCATATTATGTTTATAATGGAAGAACCCTTTATCATATAAAATGACCAAGAACCATAACATAACCATAAAACATTAATATATGTGTCATAAAATCATTCCTTGAGGAAAATAATTTATGTAAAACAATACTATGCACATACATAGGAAATAATTTTAATTAGAAATAACCATGTAATATTGTAAAGGGGATTAAAAATATTTAGTTTTAATTGATGTATGAAACCCTAATCATTATATATAAGTTAAAAACATGATTTTGGAATATTGTAAAAATAAAATTAAAGAGGATTTTAAAACAAAAGTCCCTTACCTTTTGTTAGACATCCTTCAATGTGTTAAAACATCATGTAAAATGGTCTAAATATTGTTATTAATTTATTCCAAAACTATTTCCATGTTTATAATATCTTTTATGATATTTATATGACATATATCCACCAATTTATTAATAATATTTCCTTATTTTATTTGTTTCAAGTATGTCCATTTTTTGGTTTCATGGTCAGTTCATTATAGAGATTCATTTTAAATGCAAATAATAATCTATAAAAATTAAATTAATGGTATCAATACACGTCAAGACTTTTAAATTGACCCATAAATTCATTTTCCTTTCTGATATGATGATGATTCATTTGATAAAATGTTTATGATAAAAGTATAGTTTATTTTAGTGGGTTTTCCTAAATCAAGAACTTGATTCATTTTGTCTAATATTATAGAAATATATTAAATCCAAAAAAATGATACATATAAAATATATATAAATATTTAGGTCATTTAGAACAATTACAAGTGAATTTAATTTTTTTAGGATTATGATATTGGGTATTGAGATCACATTGTCCATGAAGTCATTAAATCAACATACGATTGAAGAGAATGTTTTTATGAATAAAAAGAGAATATGAGATATTTACAACTGAAAATACCATTAAAACAATAAAATTATAGTTTATATATAATAATTGAGTTATTATTTGACTTTGGATATGGTTGGGTGTAGGTTATAAGATTGAATTAGTTTTAATGGAGAAAGAAGGGGGATTTTACCTCTTGAATATCATCTCCCTAAAAACCTCTTTAAGGCAATCAAATTGGTCTTTCTTGTGACGATATTACCTCTGTAATGTGTCTAGGGAAGTGGGGAAGAGAATATGGAAGAGTATATTTGATCTAGATGGATGATGTTGATCCAATTAAGTTGAAAAATTATTTCCCTTTTATAATTGAGTTTAGGGGCATATTATCATAAAATATTAAAATATTATAGGGCTATTCATAGGGTAAAGACTTTGAAAAGGACAATAAATCATAGGGGATTAGATTGTTGATAAAATCTTATCCCATTTTAACTTATTCATGATTTTTGAGATTTTTAAACAATTTAGAAATATATTTTATTTATGAAATATCATTTTTGTCAGATTTTATATTATTCCTTATTGTGACTTTAAAGAAATCAAAACAAATATTCAAATTCATAAAAAAAAATGTTTCTATAATATCTTATACATGTAATGGTTATTAATTTAATTAATGGATCATCTTAATCCTCTAAAATTATATTTATTTTAAAAATTTACATAAATTTTATTTGATTTTACATTAATTTATTAATTATTGCATCATCATTGTGAAATCCTTCATGGTAATTATTTTTTTCGATAAGAATTTAAAAAAATTATGAATAAAATAAATATTTTTTATTTGAAAATACTTTTAATGGATGAATATATCTTCTATAAAATCATATATTTAAATTCACACTAATTAAAAAATATAGTCTGAACATCTTGGATGTCTTTTAAATAAAATATGATGAGGGCCATAAATTCATCCAAGTGAAATTTAAAAGTTCCAAAATTCAAAATAAAATGATAATTATTGCTGATATTTAATAATAAAAAATTATATAGTGATATTCTTAGGTAATTAAAAGGTTCTTATAATTCCAATTAAAATCATTGTATTGATTTTTTTCTGCATGCAAAAGAAATAAATCAGGCATTCGTAAGCATTATAGTAAATTATTTCAAATATATAAATTAAAAATTAATTACTGTAATAAACATAAATTAATAAGACTCAATATAAATATTTATCTTCATTAATTGCGTATATTTTCTCATATCCATGTAAAGATAAATTTTTTTAATTTGACTTCCCTTCCCTTGTGCAAGTATTGCCTGAGCATTTGGAGAATGTTCTTATTATATAACTCTAGAATTATAAATTATCTGTGAAAAATTTGTGAAAATAACTTTTAAAACTCAATAATTATCTATAGGGTACCAAATTTGAATTTTCTAATGTTGTGTAGGCACTACATCGGCGCTAAAAATGATTTTAATATTTACATGAAAAATATTTTATTTTATAAAAAACTGTATTTTTTACTACTCACCAAAAATTTTTCTTTTTTATAAAAGTCCTAAAAAATTACACTAAGATAATTTCTATATTATAAATTCAAAAATTAATTTTTTTCAAATTAAAATTAATATAACTTGAGTATTAATTACTTAAATACAAACATATAATAAATTAGTTTATAAAACTAATTATTTTACGAATTACATTACTATTTAATTCAAGAATAAAAATAAATAAGAAAATAATTTACTCTATCACTTATAGGGTAGTTACATTCTACCACATTGAAAATTTCTACCTGAAAATTTATTCCCTAATTAATAAAATGGGGTTACATTTCATTTATAAGCTTTTTGTACACTCATATTTATTCTTCAACCATGTGGGTTCTCAAAAAAACCATTACCTAGTAAATCACATTATTCCATAATACGTGCTCTCTACGATCAAGAATTAGATTATGATTTTCCTAATATGATATTTTATCAATTGACTAAACTTATATAGGGTTCAAAATCGGAATATGAATCTAGAACACACTTTCTCAACATCTAAACATGAAAAACATTATTTCCCTTGGATAAATTCAGAGTAAAGGTTACATCATAGGAAATTTTCCAACATTCTCTAGGATTTTATAATGTTCAATAAATTATGGTCTTAACATTCCATTCAAACCAAAATTCAAAAAATCGCCCTAGAGATAATTTACAAAAAGCATGATAACCTACCATAAAAATCAAGGTCTTTCCTCATGTTATCTATATAACCTTTCTTCCTCTTCTAAGCTTCCCTCATATATTATTGAATAATTTCCACCTTCCCATCCACTTTCTATAATAACTCTTGTATCATTAATTCCATTGGAACACTTCATCCCAAAATTTTTGAGTTCTACATCCCTTTATTTGTAATTCCTCGAAAGTTTTCATATGTACACTAGAATTAAAATGGATATTATAAGTAAAATAAACTAAAGAAATAAGTTGATCCAAAATTCCATGGTAATCCATTGAACATGCATGGATAATGCCTTACATGGTCTAAGTTGTTCACTTGGTCAGCCTATATAATTGAAAACGAAAAAAAGTGATAAAAGTTAAGTCAGTACCTAATGTCTTTTGAAGGAATTTCCAAATATTACAAGTGATCCTAGAATCATGTTCTGATATAATGGAATGATGAAATCCATGTATCCTAAAAATATCTTTAACGTATAGTTGATAAATTTTATCTACATAAAGAGTATCTCGAATAAGAATTAAATTTGGAGATTATATTATTCGATCAAAAATAAACCAAATCACATTTTTATGATGGGAATTATTCCGAAATCACACCATGAAATCCATAGATATATTTTACCATTTCCACTATAGAATTAGAAAATCTAGAATATCCTCAAAGTTTAATGTTATTCTTATTTAACTAGTTGACTTGTAAAATATATCATGGTGAATTCAGAAATATCACTTTTTATTTTATCCAACTAGTAATACACCCAAATATCATTATACGTCCTAGTACTTATAGGTTGAATAAAAAATGGAGAGCTATGGTATTTATTTAACAATTATTTCTTTAAATAGGAATCACGGGGAACACATAATCTCCTTCTAAATATCAAGACATAATATTAATCTAAATTATATTCATAAAACATACCCATTATAAATAGTTCTAAAATTTTCTATAAGTCACAGTATTCCATCTGATCATGAAGAATTCTGTCTGACATAGATGATTTCACAAACACCTAAAAAAATAGTGTAATTTCTTACAACCACAACTTCCTAGAAAAATTAATTAAATAATTAATCAAAGGATCACTTTCTACATGTAAAATTGTTAATGATACATGAATTTTTTATTACATGGTATCCACTACTTTTATTTTCTTTTCTTCAATATTAATTGATAGAGAAATCATAATTCTTTTTTAGTTATATCAATCTTCTTTCCCTCCACTTCAATTACTTTTTTAGTAAATATATACTTCAAATTTTATGATCAATATATATTTCAAAGATAAATCCATATAAATGTTGTCTCCAATATTTTAATGAAAAAACAAGAACAACTAACTCCAAATCATTGGTAGGATAATTTATCTCTTGTGGTTTTAGTTTCCTTAAAACATAAAGAGATTACTTGATCCTTCTGTATCAGAACACAACCAATTATTTTCAATGAAGAATAATTATTGATGAAAAAATAACAATTTCTTGAGGGAAATAAAAAATCATTAACCAATATTAATTTTAATTATAAAAAACAATCAAAACATGCCTTTTCCTGTCGGATTTATCTCTTTTTTTTAGGTCTCTTAGTTAGTGGTCCAGATAATCATCAAAAGATTTAGAAAATTTCCAAAAATAGTCTGATCATCCATCAAATATTCAAATCTCAGTAACATTTGTAGGTATTATACATTCATATACTACTTTTTTTTCATTGGAATAACTATTATTCCATATTTATTAACAATGTTCCCAAAGAAAAAAAATCTGTTTTCACCAAAAATAAACATTTCTAAATTTTCCAACTAAATTCTATTCTTTGAGGGTTTATAGAGGAACCATTTGTTACGTTGTTAGATCCTAATAAATTTTTCAAAAAAAACAAAATTATCCTCAATAAAACAACCAAAAACTTATTCAAGTATTCATAGAATATTCTATTCATAAGATCCATAAATATAGTATGAGAAATTTTCAAACTAAATAGAATTAAAAAATCATAATGCACATATCTAGTATGAAATTATGTTATCAGAATGTCATCCTCCATCACCTTTAATTGATGGTTCCCTGATCTCATTAAATATTGGAAAAACATTAAGATCCATATATATTGTCAAACAATTCATTTATATGAGGTAATAGATACTTATTATTAATTGTAATGTTATTCAAATATCTATAATAAATAGAAATCCTTATAGAACACTCTCTTTTTTAAAAAAAATAATTTGGGTACCTCATGGTTAAGTTCTAGGATGAATGAAACATTTATCAAAAAACTAATAAAACTAATTTTTCAATTTTAGAAGTTCCACTTGATCCATTTGATAAGGGTGTTTTGAAATTGTCTTGGCATAAAAAAGAAAAATTCAATATAAAAGTCAACATATTGATCCTGTATAATACTATAAAAATAATTCGGAATGACATTCGAGTTTTCATTTACCATAGAAACATCATTAATCTGAACATTTCACTTATTCTCAATAATATATGAAATATAAATTTCATTTATATATTATAATAGTTTTTCAACTTCCTGATATGTTATCAAATGTACGGGTTTATTCATTAATAAATATAGAAACTCTTTCTAAAAAATAATCTATCTCTACAATCTATATTATCATTTTTAACAAAAAGCCAATCCATATGCAGAATAACATCAAAACCTACTAGGGTAAAACAACATGGTTTTCTAGTAATGTGTTTTCATAGAAAAAATAAAAAATTATTAGAATTCCCTGTTTCTTTTATATTCCTTCTCATGTTTTTACCGTAAGTTATTGTTTCATTACATGAGATGAAATTTTAAATTTATTAGTAAATTTACTAGAAATAAACGAATGTGTAGACCTAATATCAAATATTAAATTATAACAATATTAGTAAAAACATGTACCTAATACAACTTTATTAAATGGTGCAACATCTACTGATGTATTCAGAAAGGATTTAACTACACCATTCTGCTTATAGTCTGTCTATTTCCCATCATTAAGATACTTATTTGGGTTGGAATTTTTCTAATTCCACATATCACCACATTTAAAACACATTATTGTTTTCTTATTAGGATTTCAATTACTAATAATAATATTTTTTTCATTGCAATAATGTTTCATATGTTAAAAATTACCACATTTTAAGAACTTCCCATATTTTTAAGGCGTTTCCTATAGTGATTTACCATAGATTTCAGAAAATGGAAACTGAAATTTCATACCAAAAAACTTGATTGATTGATTCTTACCCATTGCCTTCCATATAGAAATTTTCATCTATTTTTTGTGAACGTACATGTTATCATCAAAAAATACATATCTATCCTCTCAACACATCTAATAGGTTTCTTATAACTTTTTAATCCACAGGAAGTCAATGGACTTTGATATCATGGATTCAATCATAATTAAAAATGATTAATTTTACTATCAATATTATGAATAATATTGAGAGTTTACATTTCCAATCGAGTTAATTTTTCTTTATAAATGGCCATTGAATCTTGTTCTATTTGTTTCAATTTTAGGAATTTATTATTCATCCAATTTTGAACTACCTTAGGAAAAAAATGAAAATATTATTAAATTAATCCCCTACCTAGGAATAAATATTTTCAATCTCCTTGACATTTTGGAACATTTAAAAACAATAGTCAGCTTCACCATCAGAATGAAAAGTTGAAATAATATCCTTGAAATTATCGGAACACCACAAGAAAACAAATATATTTTCAATGGATTTAATCCACCCTTCAATTACTAGAGGGTATAAAGATCAACTAAATCAAGATGGTGTTTCTTAATTAAATATTCCTCTATGGTCATGTTTCTTTCTATTATCTATGTAAGATATCTTGTGTGGATTCCACCACCATTTATATCCTTATTCAACTGATACATTAAATTCAAAAAATACCTAGTTCTAATACCCAGAATTATAGGTTGTTAATTCAGACAGATATTTCCCTCTTGGTGCCTTCCTACTTCATCTTCCTAGTTACATCTATAGAAATAAATTCTAAACAAGCATAACTTAGATAAATAATCATGTAGTATTCAAATGGTAAATCACATCAATATAATCATAAGATAAAAAAATAATTTATTTTATTGAATTTACATCATATTAACCTCAAGATTAATCTAAAATGTTCTATAATACCAAATATAAGGATCCAGCTTATATATATTACATATTCTAGTGAATTTATACTAGAAACTACTTCCATTTATTCCCAAATATATTTTATTTTTTGAGTTTTAGATAATAATACCATAATCTTCCACAGTAAATCCATTAATTTTAAAATAAAAATTTGTACATAGTATCAATTTAATCAAGAAAAAATAATTATTATTATAAAACATGATATCATTTCATGAGAAATATAAAGAAAAATTTTATTATCTTCTTATTTTCTCTTACCCATCCTAAAACACTGTGGAATTTTTTATTAAACATGGGATGATATCAAAAATATCAACAAACTACATAAAAATAAAATAATAAAATCATTCATCAATTAATATTTATAAACAAATGAATTCATTTTCACAAATATATATTTCTAGACCTTAAAATTAATATATAACTAATTTTTGAAAAATGAGGTTTCAATAAAATAGAGGTATCATAAAAAAATTGAGTTAACTTGGGGAAACATTTACTTATAATACATACTTAAAATATTCACCATCACAGATACCATATGATTTATAACCCTTAAAACTAACTTAAAATGTGTCCCTCACATCTAAATTATGACTTAACTGTCACAGTTAGACTTGGAAAAACTATTATGGTCGATTTTCAACATATATAATGAATTGAGGGATATCATGGACCCAAAAATATTTGGTTTATAATTTAAGTAAATGTCATTATAAAAAGTTCCCTAGAACCAAAACATAATCATAATACATGAATAAATAATCACTTTCTTTTTATATTGTAGTTTATCCTTTGAATAAATATATAATTATATAGTAGTAGAATACTTTCATCATAAAAACATTGTTTGAGGAAAATCAATTACTTTAAAGAATATTATGAGCATACAAAGGAAAACATTATCTTTTAAAAACCCATATAATATTTTAAAGGAGGATATAACACATTAAGTAATCCTAGAAGTGTGAACATCTCATAATTCTATATAAGTTAAAAAAATTATTTTTTATTTTGCTAAAAAGTGACATTAAAGGGTATTTTAAAAGGAAAGTCCCTTACCAGATGTTAGACTTCCTTTAACTTGTTCAAACCTCTTTTATAATGGTATAAAAATTACTATTAATTTATTACTTTACTATATTCAAGTTTATAATACCGTGTATTATTTTTTTAAACATTTTTCCAACTATATATTAATAATATTTCATTATTTTCATTGTTTCACACATGTTAGTTTTATTGTTTCATGGTATGTTCATTATGTAATTTCTTTTAAAGTGGATATAATATTCCTAAATTATAAATAAAATATATTAATACACTTCCACATTCTAAAATTTTCCCATGAATCCCTTTTTATGATATAAGTATTATTCATTTGATAAAAATTTAATGATAAATATTTAGTTTAATTTTTTGGTTTTTTCGACCTTTACGAACTAGTTTTGTTTTGTCTAATATTATGTCCATATATTAATTACAGAATGTAATACCATATATAATATATATATATATATTCTATTCTAAACAATTATATGTGAATTTAAACTTTCCAAACCTGTGTTAATGGGAAATGAAAACTCAACATCCACGAAAGTAGTGAATCAACATTACATGGATGGAGATTTAGTTTTTAAGAAAAAAAGAAGGGGATAAGTTATCTGATGGCTATTATACCATTAAAAAGATAAAATTCTACTATATATATGGTATTGTAATTATCATTTTTTTATATATATGGGGTGATGATAAGGTATAATAGAAAAATAATTTAAAAGAGAAAGAAGGAGGATTTTATTACATTAATTTCATCTCCTTGAAAACCTCTATAACGCACTTGGAATTGGTATTTTTGTGTGATAAGAATATATATAATTTATATAGTGAAGTGTAGAATATAATTCGGCAGAGTATGGTTGATTTATAATTCTCAATGTGATCAAATTAATAGAAAGAATGAGTCCTCTTTTATAATTGAGGTGGTGGAAATTTAGAAATTTCATAAAATATTGAAATATAATAAGGTTATTCCAGAGGTAAAAACATAATAAGGGCTTCTAAATCATATGGGATTACATTTTACACCAAATACTATCCAGATTTTCCTTTTTTTATATACTTATTCAGATTTTTAAAAAAATTAATAAAATAATATATTCATGAAATAACATTTTTATCAAATATAAAATCAATTCATTACTATGAGTGTAAAAACATAAAAAAAGATTCAAATTCGAAAAAATATATATTTTATTAAATCTATTAGAATTCATATTTATCTATATAATTCATGGATTAATTTAAGTCTCTTAAATAACATTTATTTTAATATATTTAATAATATTTATTTGATTTTTCTATTAATTTAATATTTACTACATAAACATTGTGAGATCGTTTAATGTAATAATTTATTGCCAAAAAATTAAAAAAAATATCATGAATAATATATATATATATATATATATATATATATATATATATATATTGTCATTAAAATGAATATTTATGGTCTAAAATATCTTCTACAAAAAACATATATTAAAAATCTATACTGATTAAAAACAATAGAGTGAACAGCTTGAATTTCTTTTAAATTAAATATTATATATGGATAAATTCATCCAAGGGTATCTAAAAGGCCTCAAATTCAAACAACAAATTATTATAGTGGTAAATTACTCATCCAAAAATATTTATTCACAATTTTGAGTTATTTGATGATAATTTAATTTTAAATTTAAATTATTTTATTTATTTTTCTTCTACTTGAACAAGAACTATATCAACACTGCACAAATTTTAACGTTGATTGTTCCATATATATATATTAAAAATTAATTAATATCATAAAAAAAACATAATTAGGATCAATATAATCCTTTATATACAGTCATTTTAAATATTTACTCATATACATGTTAAGACAAAGTATTTAATTTGTTAATTTGACTCTTTGTTCCTTGTAAAAGCACTACACAAGAATTTTGATAAGATTCTTGTTATATAACCATAAAATTCAGTAAAATAATTAAAAATAGTAAATTATAAAAAAAATTAATAAAATAGTCAATAAAATACTTTTTAGAACTAAATTATTATATATAAGGAACCAAATTTTACTTTTCCATTGTTGCACAAGCACATCATCAGCACTGAAAATGATTTCAATATTTATCATGAAATATTTTATAATTTTAACATTCTAAATTATTTCAATAAAATATTTCTAATATAATACTATTATTCAGCCATTTCATAAGAAAAATAATTTTTTATCAAAATTATGCCTTGAAGATGTCACAAAAATACTGTATTTTATAAAAAACCATTTCTTACTATTCAAAAAAATATCCTTTTTATAAAATTCTCAAAACTTCATAATAATATAATTTTGAAATATGAATTCAAAATTTAAAATACTTCCTTTATAATAAATTTCAAAAATTTTAAAATTTATATTTTAAATATAACTATATATTAAATTAGATTAATAAAAATTTATTCTAAGACTTATTTATCTCTTTAATTTATGAATACTAATAAATATAAAAATAATTTGTTCTATTAGTACCATATTTTTTACATGTTTGATGTCATAATGTTGGTGGAATAAATTTTATAGGAATATAATTGGTATAATAAAGGATGAGATGGTGAAGATGATTTAGAATCACATGAGGATGGCTCTTATCTAGAAAAAATGTATATAGACAACCAAAGGGAGTATGTTTCATTAAAGGAAGGATATATTTATTCCTTAAATTATCTCTATGTAAAACAATTATTCACTTTTTTTGAATAGAGATAGTTGAGTCTATGGATCATTAGACATTATTAAATCCTAGATATTTACGGATGGTATCTACTAGTCTTGACTCTGAGTTTATTTTAGAAACATAACATATTTCATGTTTTATTGTTAAAACTTTATATGCCATATGCATCTCATGTTTTGGGTCATGAAGTAGTTCAGTACGAAGGAAATGGTTCTTATGTGGAATAACCAATATATATTCTTGATTGAAGAGAGAAAGTGTTGTTGAAGAATATTATTTATAAGTTATGTTTTTAGGAAAAAAATATGATTGAAGAAGAGATATGGGAATTAGAAAATTTTATAATGGAAAAATAACTCAACCTATTTATGTAGTTAAAAAAATTATTTGGACGTAAATTACAAAAGGGAGAATAATGTAAGAACCTATATAATTTTAATAGTAAATAAATTTCATACATTATTATTATTTATTAATGTAATTGACTCTAACCATGTAGCCTATAGTTGGTGGTAATTTATTACACATGCACTAGGTATAATTGATCAAATCCAAAAGGATTGAATAGTTTATTAGTCTTCAAAAACTAGATAGAAAGAAAAATAAAACATTACAATTTTAAAAATTAAATACAAAAAAGTGAGAGAAAATATTTTTCTTTCAGGGATTCATTCAAAGTTACCTACTTTGTATCCTCAGAATAGGAAAGAAATTATAATCTCAAATCCCCAGTAAGAGTTATATAGAGTGTAATTTATAATGAATAAATAAAGAATAATCAATATGGAGAAGTAAATAACTGAAAAACAAGTCATTTAATCAATAAACATTTTATAAAAAGTATTCCTATATAATATCAATTAATTAATCACATAGATAGTAATAATAATAAAAACAATTGACTTCTTATTTAAGAAAATGCATACTATAAGATGTCATGATCAAAAAAATCTTGAAATTTATACCATAAAAACCTTGTGCAAATATAGTTTAACTTCTATGTAGGTATACAGAAAAAACACATTTAATTTGGATATCCAACTAATTCAACTCATGATATTATAGATACATCTATGGGATATATAATTATGGTCTCCAAAAATAATTTTATGTTCAATACATTACTTATATATAATGAACTATTTAATTTACAAGTAATATCCTTTATCAATAAATATTTTTATTGAGTAAAGAATATAGATTTATCAAGTCTTTCTATAGAAAATTAAATTACATTCATAATTAAAAATTATATTTGAAAATAGTATATGGTTTATAAAATTACTATATCAATGATACAAATAAAATTGAAATTTAAGAGATATATAATTTCTGAAGAAAATGGTAATAGGAAAGTGAATATTTTAAGATAATGTCAACAACCACAAAATTAATCATCAAAGTAAATGTTAATAATTTCCCTAATCAAACTAATCACAAACCATGCACATGAATAATAAGTATTTTATTAATAAAAAATATCCCCAGATTAATAGAAGTAAAAAAGGTTTTTTATCGTTTATTAATAGAAATACTATAATAATATTCTTAAAAAATATTAAGGAAAATACACATTCACAATGAAATTAATATTTTAAAAGTATAATTTCCCGAATAATATAAAAATATTTTTTAAAATAATATTTTGAAATTATAAAGTAAGCATTAATGTATTGATTTTTCATGATGGCTGTAAATTATGTTCATGAGGTATAAGTTATTAAAGGTATTTATTTTATCTTTTGTAAAATGTAGAAAAATTCCTCATTAAAAAAAATACTTGAAGATTCCTCTTAAAACATCTATATGAAGTAAAAAATGGGTAAAAAATATTTAAATAAATATTTGGGTAATATTATAAATATTATTTAAATCATATTATGGATAATCTGGATATAGAACAAAACATATTTTTGGTCGAAAAGATAAATAAAGTTTGATTTTTTAAAAAATATTTTCCCAATTCTTTTGAATACCAAATAGAGGAAAATTTAAATAATAAATAAAAATTTCATGATTAACCATATGAAAAAAAATAAAAGGGTTTTATTATATAGTGTTCAAATAATTTCCTTGAATGTTTAATTGAGTAAAAATAATCCCAATAAAAATGGGATCGAAGCCTAAACCATTACCACTTCGGTGAATTTTGAATCATTACACCCATGAGTGAAATATCATAAAATGAAACATTAAATATAACAAATATAAATAAATTCATGGTATAACATATCAATGTGGTTGTAGATCCAATTTATAAAAATAAATTGGAGCATAATATCAAATGTCCTAATAGAGTTGAAATTGAGACAAAATCTATTAAAAATATCATAGGACTAATGTGATTACGAATAAAAGAATT
This sequence comes from Viscum album, assembly GCA_963277665.1. NCBI lineage: Eukaryota > Viridiplantae > Streptophyta > Magnoliopsida > Santalales > Viscaceae > Viscum > Viscum album. The sequence goes on from OY728138.1 coordinate 1,252,743,870, forward strand.
TATTAGGTTTATAAAATGTATTTTAATAGAAAAAACTGGAAATTAAACATTCAATAATAAAAATAAAATTACCTAAATAATCATAGAATATCGATGATAATGAATAATTAATAAAACCCAATAAAAATAATTTATGTTATGAAAATCTTTACCACGTGGTACATTTATATAAAATTACCTTGGATTGATGAATATAAATTGTCACATAAGGTATATTTAATTATTAAGGATTCAATATACTACATGTAAAATTTAATTATATACACAATATAAAATAAATAGGTTTATAACATTAAAATATGACTCAATTAATATATATTGTGACAAAATCTCTTACTGGAAGTTTCAATTTAGTTAATCTAATTTTATATTAAATTATAATGGTTTTTAAAATGTTATTAATTTATGCCATTACTATACTAATATTTATAAAATAATATACAATCTTATTATAAATTATTATGACCCATTAGTTAACATGATTTCTTTATTATCATCATTTCGTGTGTTAAATCCATGATTTTATCATTCATTTTTATCATGGAAGTTTCAGTTCATGAGGATGCGATATAGATCCATCGTCTCTAGAATTATATAACTGTTATAAATATCTAATTTAATCATTATATTACCTTTTAGAATCATTCTTGAATGCTTGACATGAAAAATGAATCGCATCCCTTTGTGGAGACAGTAGGTTATATGTACATGGGAAGTGGTATCATTCCCTCAATGAGTGAAAGGGTAAGAAATGGGATGATATATTAATTTTAAGAAATTGATATCTTTTAATATTTATCAAATTTATTCATTATTTCCATCACTATTACATTTCATGTGATTTAATGATGAAAAAAATTACATTGGATCGTGAGGATTTAGTTTTTCGTATACACGAGTGATGGTTTTGTTTCTGATTTGATGTATAAGGAGATGGAAAAATATTATTACATAAATATAATAACATATTAGTTAATGGTATATATTTCTATTATTATATTTAAATTTGTAACATGAAATTCAAGGTGAAAAATGAGAAGCTTACTAAATATGATTACCTTATCTTAGAAATAAATCCTTTGGATATCTTATTAATGACCTTGGGGATGGTATTCTGGGATGAACAAAAGCTATAGATTTTGTATAATTATTTTAAGAGATATTTGTTTATAAATTGGTTGATAAATATTTTTTTATAGGCGTGAATGACTTAGGAGACGGGGTTCCCATTTATAATTGTTAACGAATCACACTTTTATATATACACAAATCTATGCAAAAATGGTTGTCAAAATCAACCGAAGTGACTCCAAAATTGATAAATAATGGGTTCGATTTAATATAAGGATTATAAAAACCTCTAAAACAAAAAATAAACATATTTTAAACATTAAATTCACTTAACATTCAATATTAATCCTAGTTACAGTTTCTTCTTCACCGTGGAAACTATTTTTTTTACCAACATAATTTATACTTTAAGAAAAAATAAAATGAGATTTATTAGAAAATTTTGACCCAATTATTATTTATATTAATTCAACTTCATCATATAAAAAATTACATTTTTGTGGACAATTAATTTTAACACAAGAACATTTAATCCCCAAAACCACATTTTAACCTTAACTGTGGTGATTAAATTTACTATTTTTGTTATTCATTATGACAAAAAAATTATTTTTAACATATAAAATAATATTAATTATTAGGATTTAGAATATTTAATAAAAGTTATTAATTTCAATTCATGTAAATGGAAAATTATATTTTAAAAAAGAACTAGTAAAACAGGTCGTAAAATAGTTTTTTAAGAAATATGTTTTTCAAGAAAAAGATGATCTTTCATTAACTATATCACTAGTGATAAACCTTATTTTTATTTAAATTAATATATTTATATATATATAGTATATAAATTTAATTTATAAATTTAATTTTTTTGTTATTTTAATTAATTAAATTTTATAATCTTTATTCACATAAAAATTGTTATTAAAAAATTATTTTACAATAATAAAATTAAATATATACCAAATTCCGTTATAAACATGATTAAATTTTTTTTAATTGGATTAAATATAACTAAATAATATTTATTTTACCTTTATATCAAATTAAAATAGTTAGGGTAATTTTAAATTACATAATTTATTAAGAATACATGGCAGTTTTACAAAAAAAAGATAATTCTCACTATTTAGTGAAAAATCACACTTTTCATAATAAAAGTAAAAAAATTTCACCATAATATAATTTTGATATAATGATTCCAATAATAAATATATTTCTATAAAATAAAGTTTCTAAAATTCATACAACATAATGATATTTTCCAAATATATAATGAAAAAAATTATAATGAAAATATATTATTAAAGTATAATATAATTTTATTAAAAATTTATTACTTATTTATAAATAAAATATATAAATATTTTATAAATATTTAAATAATTTGATTAAAAATATTCATTCCCACTGACGCAGATTTTGGGTTATAATAGTTATATTAATAGATAAAATTTTAATAGTATGTCAGAGTTTGCATTAAATATGGTTTTATGTGTTGTATATGCTAGTGAACACAATGTTCTTATTTTAAAATATGAAGGTGTTACATAATGAACAACTTTAATAAATTATGTCCTATAAATTGAAAATTTCACATATAAATGAATATTTTTTCCATTTGAAAATACCTTTTTTGTAATCAGAAAATATTAAAAGGGATAATAAAACTTCATCTTGGTAAGAGACAAAAGGAAGTAAAATTATAATTTATAATAACGCATAAATATATTTACTACTATAAAAAATTAGTGGAATATATAATTTAAGTAAAAAATTATTGTCTATATTGATAGATATCATTGATCATAGTAAATTGAATGACCAAAATAAATATAATGATTACAAAACCATAAAATAATGATATGTGAACATGACCATTTACTTTTTGTAAATGAAAGTAAATATATGTCCTTTTCATTCAAAATCCGTTTCTTAATGTTGAGATATTATTTTACTATCATGATTAATAAAACCATAATATATACTTACTTGATATCTTTATATTTCATAAGCATAACTTCATCCTTTTGTTGTGATTTAATCAATTTCCACTTGATTTCATACTCCAAAAAAATAATAAGAAAGATGAAAATTTTTTATTACATAAAAACTAAAATTATATTATTAGGGATCATAAGATTCATTAATGAGTGACATCTCCTTCTGTATTACTATTAATATTTTCCAAATCCAAAATAGTTATCACATGTTATCCATTATAATACATTTATACCTAAACCTCAATAGTTACACCCAATGTCTAACATAATAACTATCTTTCAAATCATATATGTAGAAATAAATGACATGTTAACCTGAGCATCATGTAGGTTAGTGGTTGGTGTTCCACCCTTGTCACCCTTCTGTTGTGGGTTCAATCCCCCCTGACCCTACCATATGTGAATTGTTGTATCTTGGTGTGTGTATTTTCTTTTTACAAATAATATATTAAAATAACTAGTATAATTTTCTTAAAAATTTTATGAGCATCCTCAAAATTAGCATTAGTCATAAAATCACTTTTTAACCATAATGGATTTATATTTGACTTATTTTTTCCAAAAAGACTAATGATCTTAATTGAATATTATTATCTTAATACAAATAATAATATTAATGATAAATTTTATCAATACAATTAAAAATATATAGAGATCATTTATCCTAAAATAATAATTCATGTTGAAACTAAGGATTAAATATACCTCAAACCAATGAAAAATCTCCCAAAATATCATTAATCACCTAGAAATCATATCACTTAATACTTAAAAAAATTGGTGTCTATGTATTTGAAAATATTAAAAATCCTAAACTCACAAACCCATTACATTATCACTAATTAATTACTTAATTATAGATGAGGACAAATATGCTTCCGAAAAATTAACATAGCCCTTATATTTTTCAAGATTTTTATAACCAAAATATCATTGATAAAAATACTTCTAAAATATAAGTCTTCAATTTAAATATGTAAATACTACATCCTTTTTACTTCAATTTATATCCTTTCATGGTGTATGAATTCACCATTAAAATATACAATTGACCCAAATAATTCATAGCTTCCCTACACTCATGAAAATAAACTATAAATGAACTTTTAGGATAAATTTTTTTTCTCTACATTGAAATCATAACTTTTCCTTTATAATTCATTACTTTATTCCCATTATTTCCACACATAAAACATTTTCCTATTAATTTGATATAATCTAAAAAGATTTATCTTTCCACATTTATGAAATTAATTGAAATAAATCCTTATTTCCTCCAAAATCTCCTCCACTAAATCTCTTTGGTAAATCCATCGTTCTCTTCATTGGTGACTTTGATATTTGGTTATGGTATAGGTTTTTCATCATTAATCAGTATAAATGATTAGGTATAATCATGATATATTTCACTCATGTCATCATTCCATTTAGTTTATCATAATAATTATGGTGTTAATAATATTCAATGTTAACATAATTTTTATGGGTTTCATCAATTGACTAAAACCAAAAGCATAGTGTGAGAAATAATAATCATATTGGAAAAATATATAATTATTTATAATATTTAGAAATGGCCAAAAATTAATTTCAATTTATTATATCTTTCGTTTAGCCTAGGCAATTCATTTATACGATCAATTCAAATCCTACATGATGGTTCATAATGAAAATATGAATTAACCCAAGAATATCCCTGAAGAGTGTTAAACTAGGAGTGTAGTATGGATTTTTATCATGGAATGTGTGAATATTTAGCTGAATCCAAATGATTGCTTTTTTGAGTAATTAACCCTAGTTACTGCTATTCCAAATCCACATCAAATTTTAGTATCTATATACAGATTTATATATTAGAAAACTGCTTAATCTCTACCTAACTAAAACATTATATATATACTAATACATATACTCAAAGCGATTCATATATCTAGATCACATAATCTATGTTTTTCTTAAATCTAGTTACCAAGGTTTTTACTAGACATTCTCTGATTGAAACTGTAAATACCCCAACTCGAGTTTCTTAATGTGGTTGATAAATTTATTACATTGATCGCATCCCATAACACCAAATAGTTTCTTAGTCTTGGTAAATTATCAACATAGTTGAATACCAAATTATAATTGAAAAAATGAGATACAACACAGTGTGAGTAAATATTATACTCGTTGAATTCAATCATATATTCATTCTTTATATCCTATAGAAATTTAACAATATAATAGTGACCAAAAAATCTCAGTAAGGGTTACATATTTGAGAATATTTCATGAATAAAGAAGGAATAATTAATATATCATGGTGAATAACATAAACACATTCCATATTATAAAAAACTAGGACAAGAAATGCATCCATAGATAATATCAATTCGGTAATATAATGGATAATAAAAATAAAAAACTCTTTTTTAAGGAAATTAAAATGGTGGAATGTCATGATCTCATACATCATGATATTTATACTTTCAAGACGTTTTTCCAAGACAGTTTAATCAATGTATTTTCATTTAAAAAACATGTTTAATTTGAAAATAAATCTAATTCTACTCTTAAGAGTATATATTCATTAAAGGGATTTATAATTTCAGTCCCAACCCATAACTTCTTGTTTAATGCATTCCTCATATACAGAATTATTGATTAAATTCAATAAAAATATTTCTTAACCACAAAAATTCATGTTGATTGGAGAATATGGAATTATCATGGTCTTACCCATTTGATCAAATAAAATTCACAATACAACATTATATTGTAAAATATTTTACCATTTAGGAAATAATAATATCTATGATTCAAATAATATGTATATTTAAGAGCTTTTTAATTTCCAAGGATAATTAATCACAAGAAAGTGAATATTCCTAGAGAATCATAACGTCCCATAAATTAATCATGAAAGTGAATTCTGTCACTGGGTAAAACTAATCATAAACTATCCATGGAAATAATAAGTACGGTTTTATTATAAAATTTCTCCATAGGAGTATAACCAAAATAATTTTTGACATTGATGAATATAATTTCTATAAAAAGTTCATTAAAAAGATTCATGTGAAAAATACCATTTTCAATTTGAAATTAAATTTTTGAAACTAAAAAATTCCAAAATATTATGGAAAAAATTTCCTTGAAAAGAACCTTATAAACCTATAAATGAATCCTAAAATTATAGAGTGGCCATGATGTGGGATATTTATTCATGTACTACAAGTAAAAAAACCTTACTTTCACACATTCATAAAAAGTCACAATGTTTCTCATTCAAAAATAAATTAGAAGATTTCTTTTAAAATATCCTATTACAAGTAAAAATGGGTAATAATAACTCCAATAAATCTTTTAAAAATATTAAAAAATGGAAATAATTTTGAGGAAAATATGGACAAGTAATAAAAAATATAGACCAAAAAGAGAAATTTTATTTTATTTTCTTAAAACCATTTTATCAATCATTATAAATACCAAGGATATGAAAATGGTAATATTAAATTAATATTTCATGAATAAAAATATGTGAATACAATATAAGGGTTTTTTTACATAATGATAAAATAATTTCATTCAATGCTAATTCAAGTATAAAAAATCATAATTAAAATGAGATTTATGAAAAAACTCTTACTTCGTTGCTGACTTTTGAATCATAACCTACATGAAATAAATAACATAAAATGAAACATTAAACACCAAAAATATAAATAGAGTCCTGATATAAAATATTAAATGGTCATTATACATACCTCATAAAAATATGTAGGTTTATAATACTAAATATGTCTCAAAAGAGTGGAAATTGTGATGAAATATCTTATAAAGATCATAACATTGAAGTTAGGATTAATCAGTGAATTATTGTGAATATAAAATGTAAATTTTCAAAAAAAAGTGTAAATATAACATAAAATAATAATACAAAAATACAAAAATTATAATTGAATATCAATGATAGTGAATAAGTAATATAACATAAAGAAAAGAATTCAAGTTATGAAATTCCTTACCACTTGGTAACTATCAATTAGAATTCTAAAAAACTAAATAAAATCAATTGTAACCTTAAATACTATTATTTATGATGGATTCATGATATAACATTTAAATTTTAATTATATACAATATATAGAATAAATTAGTGAATAATATTAAAATATGACCTAATGAATGGATATTGAGACAAAAACACGTACCTCACATTTCTAATTAGTTTATTATGATTTAACCTCATGTATAATATATTTAGAAAAGTAATTAATTTATACCTGAAATTTATTGATTTTTTTAATATCGTATATTATCTTCTTATGACATCTTATCACAAGTTCATTAATTATATTTCCTTATTACCATAGTTTTGGGTGTTAAATTTTTATCTCATTGATGATTATCTTGAATTTCTTGGTTCTTGTTTATATGATATCGATAAACCATATATATAATTATAATAGTATTATAAATTTCAAATTTCATCATTATATACATTTTTATAACCATTCATGAATGATGTACCTGGAAAATAAATCACATCGCTTCCTAGAGATGGTATGTTATACATACGCATGAGTGATGATATCATTCACTTAATGGTATAAGTTGTAAATAGGTAGATGATATATTAACTTTAAATAATTAATATCATAAAAAATTTATCATATTTTTTTATTATTTACTTTATTATTACCATCCATGTATGTCGGTGATTAAAAAAATTGCATCAATTTGTGATGTGATAGTCTGTCGAACACATGAGCGATGGATGTTTTCCCATTTTATGGAGAAGGAGAATGATAAATATTATTCCCTAAACATAATAACATTTTTGGAAATTTTTTATAATTTTTTTATATTATAATATTAAATAAAAAATTTAATGTGGAAAATAATATGTAAAAAAGAAGAAGCTTAGTAAAGACAATTAACAGTGCTTAGAAAACCCTCCTTATATGTCTTATTAAGGACAATATGGTTGGCATTTTCGGAAGAAAATAAGATTTATAATGTGTATAAGGGTGTATTAGAGTGATTTTAATAGATTTTTCTAAATCTAAATGTATTTATAAGTATGAAGATGTGACAAGACACTACTGGAAATTTCGGCTATACCCACAGTTTGAAACTGTGGCTATAATCCCCAAAATCGTGGCTATATGTTATAGAGATGGTTCAATGGACTATGTTTCGTATTGTCGTGGCTATGGGGAAATACTTATATCAAGAATTTCAAACCATGGAAAAAGGCATATAACCACGGTTAAAACCACTCCTAAAGGTCTAGAGACACAGTTTGAGACAATGGATGAATCCCTTTAGACATAGTTCGAAACCATTTCAAAACATTAATCCACATAGATATTATTTACATGGTTCAAAACCATGTCTATATGTCATTAGCCACGGTTTAAAACTATGTAAATAGGCCTACATCCACGGTTTAAAACTGTGTCTCTAGAGCATCTCATTTCATAAAACACACTCCCCCATAACCCCACTTGAACACTCCTTGCACCCCATACCACCCTAGACACCCCCTAACACCACATTCACCCCCATTCCCCCCTAGACAGCCCCTTTCACCCCCTAGACATCCCCTTTCACCCCCTTCAACACCCCATGTACCCCCATGCCCCCCCCCCCCCCGGGACAGCCCCCTTGCACCCCCTAGACACCCCCCTTACACCCCCTAGACCACCCCATATGCACCCTCATCCCCCACCCCTGGATAGCCACATTGAGCTCCCCCCTTCACCCCATTCCACCCTAGACAACCCCCTTACACACCGTTGTACATCCCACTTCCACCCCCTCGAACTCCCCCTCCACCCCATGCCCTGACCTCCCTCCTAGACACCCCCTCCCACCTAGACACCCCCTCCCTCCGAAACTCCCCTCCCGCCTTGACACTACCTCCCGACTGGACACACCCCTTCACACCCATTCCCCCTTGAACCTCCTCCAAGACACCCCCTGCACCTCCTTGGGCATCCCCCTTCCCACCCTGAACACCCCCTAGCACCCCCTCCCATAGTATCCCTCCCTAGATAGCCCCCTTGAATACCCCCTTTCACCCCCCCCCCTATAGTAGCAAACACCCCATGACATCCCCCTTTCACCGTGTTGCACCCCCACCAATGCATTACACTTCCCCCTACAAAGCCACACTGCATACCCCCTAGACACCCCCTCCCACCTGGACACCCCTTCTCGCACATAAAAACCCAATGGATACCACCCCCCACCACCTGGTCACCCCACTCCCTCTAGGACACCTCCCTCCTAGAAAACCCATGGGGATCCCCCACCCCCTCTTGGACACCCCCTTTTACCCCCTGATTAGCACCCTTGAACACCCCCTACACACCCATTCCCCCTTACCCTCCCCCCCCCCTTCCAGACATCCCCCAGATAGCCCCCTTAAACCCCATTGAACACCCCCTTTCACCCCCATGCTCACCCATGCTCCCGACCCCCTCCCTCCTAGAAACCCTATCCCACCTAGACACCACTCCCTCCTGTACACCCCCTTCCCCCTCCCGGACAGCCCCCCACCCTCCTGGACAACCCCTTGCACCCCCCTAGACAACCCCCTTGAACACCCCTTTCACCCTACCTTCACACTCATTCCCCTTGCACCCCCCCCCCTCATGGACACCTCCCCTTTCACCCCCTTGAACACCCCCCAAAAACCACCTTGCCCCCCCCCTCCCCTTATACACCCCCTCCCATGTGGACACCCCCTCCTTGACACCCCCATTGTACCCCCTATACGGACCACTTACCCCCCCCCCCCCTGAACACCCCACTACACACACCCCTTTCACCCCCTTGCACCCCCTACCATAGCCCACCCCCTAGAAAACCCCCTTACACCACCCAACCCTATAGTATCCCACCCCTAAAAAGCCCCCTGGAAATCCCCCCCCCCTCATGGACACCCCTTCCCACCTAGACACCCCTCCCTTCTAGACACCCCGTCTTGAACACCCCTGGATAGCCCCCCCCCCCTCTCAGACACCCCCCCCCCCCCCCGTTCACCCATAGAAACCCACCTTTCATCCCCACCCCCCCCCCTCCACCCCCAATACACACCCATGCCCCGAACCTCCCTCCACCCACCCTCCTTGACAACCCTCCTACATAGGCACCCCCTCCCATCTAGACACCCTCCTTCCCTCTTGGACACCCCCTCTGGGACAGCCACCCCCACCCCTCTTGGAAACCCCCTTTCACCCCACTATAAAGCCCCCTTGAACACCCCCTTGCACACCCATGGCCCCTTGCCCCCCCCCCCACCTAGATACCCCCCTTTCACCCCCCCCCCTGGACTGCTCCTTGAACACCCCACATGCACCCCCCCCCCAAATAGTAGCCCACCCCTTGTACAACCCCTAGAACACTCCCTTGGATATCCCCCTTTCACCCCCCCCCCCACCCAACCCCACCTAGAAACTACCTGAACACCCCCCCCCCCCCTACGGACACCCCCCTGTGCACCCCTGGACAACCCCCATTGAGCATCCCCCTACGTGTTGCAATCCCAACCTATATCTATGTGGAAATTATAAAAAATAACTATCAATTTTTTCATAGTTTTATTAATAATGGTTTGAAAATTTTATTCTTTATGGGGGATTATTGATTGGAACTCAAAGTCATCTCACTTTATACCTATTTGTGAATCCAATATGGTGGAAGACTTACCAAATAGTTTGGTGTAATTCTGTGGATCTTGGGTTGATATCTAGTGTCATGCCATCCAATTAAACATTAAAAAGGAGGCATAACTACAACATAATTCATTGTATGAGGCATTACCTATCATGTGTGAAGTCAACCATGTTTGGTTCCATTTAACTCATTCAATTCATTCTATTAACTTTGCACCCATTCACTACTACAAACACGGCCTTTTTCAGCGCTAAAAATGGCCTTTATCAGCGCTAGAAAAGCGCTGATAAAGCCAACGTAGATAAAGGGGGGTCCCCTTTATCAGCACTCCGAAAAGTGCTGATATAGGACCCCTTTATGAGCGCTAAAAAAAGCACTGATAAAAGGGGTCTTTAATCAGCGCTAAAAAAATCGCTGATAAAAGTACCCCTTTATCAGCGCTTTTTTTAGCGCTGATAAAGGGGTCCTATATCAGCCCTTCCTTTATCAGCGCTTTCGTTTTAGTGCTGATAAAGGACCCTTTTATCAGCGTTTTTAAAAAGCGCTGATAAAAGTTAAAAAAATTAAAAAAAATTAAAAAATACTGCCAATCGGGGGGGGATTTTATAGCACTTGAACCCCCCCTTTTACAGCGCTTTTCGGCCCCTATACAACACCCCACGCACCCCATGCACCCCCCCCCCCACCCTTTAACAGCGCTTGCTCCAATATTCCCCATGCGCGCGCACCCCTGCCTCCACCAGGATTTGAACTCGAGACCTCCCCCATGCGCGCCTAAGCCCTTACCACTACTCTATTTTGATTTGCTTTCCAATTCAGGATATCTCTATATATATATATTTATATATTTAGTTATATTTATTCATATAGTAATATATATTTATATTAATATATATATATATATTGTTATATTATAATATATATATATAGTTATATTACAATATATATAGTAATATTAATATATATATATAGTGGTGTTAATATATATATATATAGTTATATTTATTCGTATAGTAATTTATATTTATATTAATATATATATAGTTATATTAACATATATATAGTTATATGAATATATATTTATATAGTTATATTAATATATATATTTATGGTGATATTAATATATATATATAGTTATTAGATTAATATATATATAGTTAGATTAATATATATATATAGTTAGATTAATATATATATATATAGTTAGATTAATATATAGGTATATAAATATTCATATATTGGTATTTTAAATAAAATGGATATTAGTTATTATTTAGATAAATATAATATATTTTATATGTAAATATGTTTAATTATTTATTTAAAAAAATTAATTTTTAGGTGTGAATATATAAAAAATATGTACATATAGTTATATATTTGATTATAAATAGCAGTTCATTATATAAATGATGAAATTTCAAAGACATAATATCAATATGAATGTAATACCTTGGAATAAATTCAGTCCCCGCCAAGAAAAGCCAATAATACCCCCTTAAACGAGTTTGAAAATCCACAAAATGTTAAAAAATCTGGGTACCCCAACAAAAAACTCAATTTTGGAGGCCTTCTGAGCCTCTTTTGGCCTTGAAAAACGCTTTACTAGGGTTTCCCAGGTCACAACGATGTAGATCTCGTCGCAGGCTTCGATTTGATATGTGTTAGAGCTCAGACGGACACCCGGATCAAAAGTTATGGCCGTTTGAAGTTTGAGTTGCGTTTTCAACATATTTTGGATCTTTTTTTAATTTTTTTAATTTTTTTAGTCCTAAAATTGTTATTAAATGACTATTACTCCATAATGATTATCAAAATATTAATTAAAAATATTTTTTTAATTTTTTAAGAAGTTATTTTCACTAAATATCTTATATATTAAGTATAATAAGTGTAAATGTACATTTATACTTATCTAAAATATATTTGAAAATTATATATTATATTTATATAACAATATAAATATATTTATATATTAATATATTAATATATTTTTAAATTTTTTTTTGAAGTCGACCCTTTATCAGCGCTAAAAAAAGTGCTGATAAAGGCCCCCCTTTATCAGCGCTACTAAACAAGCGCTGATAAAGGGGGGTCTTTATCAGCGCTAACAAAAGTGCTGATAAAGGCACCCTTTATCGGTGCTTTTTTGAGCGCTGATAAAGGGGGGACTACGAAAAACTGTTTTTGTGGTAGTGATTACAGTATCCCACCCCCTGGATATCCCCCTTGAACACCCCTTTGCACCCCATGAACAACCCCCTTGCACCCCACCCCCACCTATGTAGTAGTCCACCCCCTGCAAAGCCCCACCCCCTCCTAGACACCCCCCCCCCCCCAAACAGCCCCCTTACACCCCCTAGAAAGACCCCTACATATTGAAAATCAAACATATATCTATGTGGAAATTGGAGAAAATAAGTGTCAATTTTTTCATATGTTTACTAAGAATGATTTCAATATAGGATTCCTTATAGGGGACTCTATATTGGAGCTCAAAGTCATATCACATTATACCTATTCATTAATTCAATATGTGTGAAGACTTACCAATCCATTTGGTGCAATTGTGTTGATCATGGGTTGATATATAGTGTAATTTCATCCAATTAAACTTTATAAAGGAGGCATAACTGTAACATAATTCACTACATGGGGAATTACCTCTCATTTTCCGAGTTAACCATGTTTTATTCCATTTAACTCATTCAATTCATTATGTTAACCTTACACCCCCAGCAGTAGCCCACCCCCTAGACAGCCCTTTGAACACCGTACTAGCACCCATGGACATCCCCCTTGCACCGCCACACCTTCAGTATCCCACCCCCCTAAAAATCCCCCAACCCCCCTCCTGGACATCCCCCCTCCTTTGTACCACCAAAAAAATCCCATTTAACACCCCCTGTATGTTGCAATCCTAACCTATATCTATATGTAAATTGAAGAAAATAACTATTAATATTTTCATATGTTTACAAACAATGGTTTTAAAATAGGATTCTATATAGGGGATTATGTATTGGATATCAATGTCATATCACTTTATACCTATTAATGATTCCAATATGGTGGAATACTTACCAAACCATTTGGCACAATTGTGTGGATCCTTGGTTGATATCTAGTGTCATGCCATACAATTAAACTTTAAAAGGATTCATAGTTGTAACATAATTCACTACATGAGGAATTACCTCTCATGTGCCATGTTTACCCTATTTGGTTTTATTTAACTCATTTAATTCGTTAAGTTAACCTCGCACCCCCTGGACAGCCCCCGCGAACACCCCCATGCACACCCATGACCCTTGAACCCCCCCCCCCTCCTGGACACCCCCCCACAACCCCTGGACTACTCCCTTACAAACCCATAAAGAGATATAAAAAGGGTCAAGTTAGATGTGTGCTTTACGAATAACAACTACATCTAGTATAAGGAAAACATAAATGCAATAATTTCATGAAAGTTATAACACTGTGTGTTTTCACAGATATCATACTTCCATTTGAGGGTTTTATTCCAAAACCTTGACTTATTTATCAAACCAAATGACTCTCTTAACTAACACGTATTCAAAAATTGAATTTTAATATAAACAGGTAGAATTAAGAAGGAAACTAAATGTAATTTAAAATATTATTTAATTAAAGAGGCTAGGAGAGGGACCCTACCTCAAAGGAGCCAAGCCACACTTGGGGCTTGATACTTTTATCAGCGGCAACTCTAAGCTGCTTCATCAATCCTTCAGTCATATGCACGTTTTCATCATCATAAGGACACCCTAACCCCTGTGTATAGGTTGCATGGTCTTGAGCATGCACAATATGATCCTTATATATATATTCTCGCATGAATAAGCCCGTTATCACCCACAAACATATGCATTTTCCATATATATACATAAGCACACCTATCCCCTTATATGTAATCGCGCTTCCATGGGAGGATATACATATAACAGAAGAAATTAATATATATATATATATATATATATATGCTTACCTATTCATACGCGGTGAGTATCCTTTTACCCCGGTTGCCACATCACACACGAACGGGTCTTGGGAGAATATAAAAAAATTTCAATGACCTAATGAATCATTATCAATTGACCTTAAAAATTGATGTGGGTGGAACATGATTAGTGAAAAAAAGGAATAATAGAACATGTGATGATGATAACAGCATCAACATGTAGCATCATCAGCTGGATTAAGATGTCAGGAAAACAATATCTTGTTGAATTCAACACAGGGTCATGTGAATGCATGGGTGAAATGGGAGATTAACATAAAATAATACAACCAAGGAACAACTCATTCAATGTTCTCGGTATGTAATTCCCCAAGTACATTTTTTTTTTTAAATTTGAATATTTATCATGCATGATTTATTTTAAATAGTAGCAAAAATCACAATTCAAATATCTCTTGATATTTGAAAGAAATATATGCAGAAGTAACAGTGTAAGATTATAAGCATGAAAATAAGTGAGTGTATGAGAAACTAATAGTTTCATTGAAATACAATAAAAATATTGACACCATGTTGTAAGATATATTGCAGTCATGATTTCAAATAAGCATGGGCCACAAAAAAGGCTTCTGATGTGGATACCCCCCCCCCTCCAGGACAACCCCCCACAGGACCCCCTAGGATAACCCCCACCTGGATAGTCCCCCCTGAAAATCCCCTCCCCAAGACAGCCCCCACCTGGACAGTCCCCCCCATACACCCCCACTCCTGCACCACATAAAACATTAAATCCCAAAAATATTTTTAAATATAAATTGAAAAATATATAGGTTAACAAACATAATCACTATAATTATAAAACATGAAACAATATTAATGTTGACCATCTCTACTAGCATGACCACACTCTTAGAGAATGTAAAGATAATTATAGATTTTTTGATTAGATGTAACAAACAATTTTAAACTCCAGCCCTATGGATATAACATTAAAAAAACATCAATACAAATTTGGAAAACTCACCTGACGATATCCTTCAGTATACATTGGAATGGAATTGTGAATCACAAAGTGAACATTAGGTTTATTGATACCTAAAATAATACTATGAGCATATGATTTTAAACTAAAAACAAGTAATAAAATATGTGTATATTTCTTGTGATGATAATGGTTGTGAAACCATGGATATACCCCCACCCCCCAAGACATCCCCCCACAACTGCACCCCCAGTCCCCCCCCCCCAATGCATCCCCACTACCCCCCCCCCCCCAACCATAGACACCCCCACTTCCCTCCTCACCCCTACCCCTACACACTTCCCCCGCCCTAGAAGTGGGAGACTGACATAGATATTTATTCCATGAGAAATGAAAAATATTATGTATGTGTGTGCATTCAAGTTATTAACCTAGTGCTATATATGTGTCCATGAAAGTAACATTAGATTTTTTTGATAGATCATATGAGTAAACCATTCATATGAATCAATATGATGATTCATATGATGCACATTCAAATTCCAAAATCATGAGGCTTGTTCCATGATTCAAGTTGAGATGAAAGAATGGCCAACAGAGGAAGTAGCTAAAGTTAAAGAAAGCTTACGCTAAAAGAACAAAAGTAATAAGGAGATGATGATGATAAACAAGATTTACCTCTTGGGAATAAAGGAAGAAAATAAAAATTCCTCATGATAATATTATGATGATACCTAAACAAGCCTCCATATTAAAGAATTGGATGATAATTTCAATGGTAAGATGATGGATAAAACTTATACTTCTAGTGAATCAGATCTATTCCATGAATACGATGTAATTCTAAATTACTATCATGATAGTTCCTTTGACTAATCAATAAAAATTGTTGAGGAACATATTTTCAAAGACCTATTTAATAAGGAATATATAAATTTATGTGCTTATATTGAGTAATTCTAATAAATGCATCCCAAATATGTTGTTTCTTTTATTTTAATACCCTTAAAAAAATTTAGGAATAATTCAATTTTATTGAAAAGGAATAATATATGAAGGTGAATTCCTTATCCAAAAATGATATTGAGTGTGTAAATTTTACTAATCAATTAGAGTCCTCAATAAAGTGTTTTAAGCTTGAAGAAAACTACTCCATATTTGAGATGGATTTGCTGAATGAAATCCAAGAGAAAGAAAAATCCTTGAAAATGATGCATGTAACCATACCTATAAATAAGTAGTTGTTGTCATGAATATGAACTAGAGTTCAAATAAAAAAATATTAAATGGTTAGACCATCTGTTATTGGAAATGAAGAAATATCTTGACGATGATGTTGATAAAATCATGAATCCCCATGAATACAAGGTAAAAACAATTGATGATGAGAGAAACATATTCAATAAGAAATTATTATATCTTGAAGTTAAAAATAAAAATCTATCATTAACTCAACCTTGTACATTATAGTAAATTAGAAGAATTTTTGTTCCACACATTATTCACAGGGAGACTCTTAGGAAAAAATCTATACAATTGGTTCCACAAATATCTTGAGATCATTTAATGATCAATATTGAATAGATATAAAAATAAAGGTACTAACAAAATATAAAAATTGTATTGCTAATAAATCTAATTTTGTAAATATTGTATGAATAAACTAGAAACCTATAAAAAATTGGATTAATAGAAATTAAGATAAATCAACCACATTATCCAAGGTTTCTGAAAGTAAGTGTATGAATTGATTTTTATTATATTGAGCCCAAAAAATTGAAAATAATAACCAAAATTGGTATACTATAAGATCTAACGAAATATCATCAGTATGGATTTCATAAAAAAAATAAAAAAAATTGAACGTCATTAATGGTGTTATAATAGGTTTCACCAAAATGAATTAAATTATTGGCATAATATATATCTTGTTAAAATTCATAGAAATCCATAAATTAGAGGTAGTAAGCCTAAGATAAGGTAATAACTAGAGGTGAAAGGGAATAACCTATATACTATAAACATGTTTTAAAATTTTGAAGATCTCTATTGTATATGTAATGGTAGTGGTCACATGTGTTATTAATGTTTATCTAAGTATGTATCAAAATAAAATACTAATAAAAGATCAAAAAATCTAATAATTAATGGTGAGTCATCTTGGAAAATAAATAGAAGAAAGATCAACTTTAATTCATTTCTAGGAATTTCATGATATGTGTTACATATATGAAAAATGATGTGAAAAAAAATCAATCTCAATAATATATATGAATAATCCAAATAATATATCAATATACCCATTGATTATTTATTTATATCACAGGAAGATTTAGAAATAGAAAAAATTAATGAAGAACAAGATAAAGAAAGTGAAAAAGGAAAATAATCTATTCTATATGAATATGGAAAATACAACCCACATGAGGGATTATCAAAAAGTAATTTTCCTAGAACTCATGAAATGTTTTTTGGGAGGTTCAAGCAAGCTAGTCAAAACTCAAGGACTTTCTTGAAAATATCAATAACCCAAGATAAAATCATGAGAGAAATAATGAATGTCATAAGTGATGTATGTATTTTTATGAAACATGTTAATAATAAGATCTCATAAAAATAAATAAAAAGATAATTTATTCAACCCAATAATATGGTAAAAACTTGAATCAAGTGTAATTAATTGAATAACATGTATCTATATAATACTTATGTTACTTTTAAATCAATTTCAAATTGTAATATTCCAAACTGAACCATTGCATCTGAGCGAGATGCTACATGACCTCATGCATGTATCCTCGTATGTAAGAGGCTATTGGCTAGACATAAGGGTATAAGTCCGCTAGTGGGGAGACTATACCCCATGTATCATTTCATTAAGAAGAAGAATAAATAAAAAATATTATTAAATAAATAAACAATCTTATTAAAATTATAAAACTGAATAATGAAATATCTATAAAAGTAGCTACCAATGTGGTAAGCCTTTTGAGAGTGTAACTAGTAGTTAAAATGAAGGAAAATAAAAAACAGTGTGGGGAACTCCATTTCCTATACTAGTATTCTCTAACTCTATCTCTAATTCTCATCCATCCACTATATGGCCCTTTCCCTTCAAAAAATCTCTTATCATGAAATATAAAAGTGCACTGAAATTCAACAATAGGGTTTACGGACAAGGCTCTGTAGGATATCACCAATGAATTCTCATAAAAAGTAACCAATATATATAATTATGTATATCATGATATAAGAAAATTATTCAGAGAAACAAAACATATTTTTAGTAATCATGTACTAACTAGGATTCCACAAGCCATATCACCACCTACATTGTCTCTTGACCAATAATGATGTCATAATGTCATGTACCTCTATCAAGACCACAAAGCTCGCCCCACCCTACTGGTGGTCATTGCAATAATTTTTCACATTTATCCATGTTAAGATCTCAACCTACCCTATTAGAGGTTGTCACAAGAAATTTATATGTTCTTTAAATTTGGTCTCTTGATAGCTTAACCTTTTAATCACCCCAGACTGATGTTTGTAGGAAACCATCACTGGTATCTACCAACTAGCCACTATGAGTTTCCCTTTACATGGGTTATCATGCCCAACTTTTAGGATGTTATGACTGTATTAGGTTTGTAATTATCCTCTGAACTGGATAACTCCCAACCTCTAATATCCACATATGTATCTCAGCACCTACCCCCTAGACATTATTCATTCCCCAATACAAGGATAGCCAAAACTTCCATTAATGGCGTTAGGACTATATCAAGTTGGGTAACGAGATACTAATACTTTCCCCTCTATATGTGTATCCACTCCTGACATTAAGGATGTTAGAAGTACATAAATCCCAACCTCAAGGTTTTATTTGAGTATCTTAGTACCTACAACATAATTACACAATCAATGAAGCACACAATCAATACATGTTATAGCAAGGAATAATAAGGCACACCAAGATCTATATAAGGAGAAACACATAATACCATTTCATAAAAAAAGCCGATCGCAACAAATGAACACACATATATCTTATCTCAATCATGAATTAGTCCAACAAAATCCTAACATGATTATATAACCATAAATACATGGCTTGGAAAATGGAAATGAGCCTCCTACCTCAATTTTGTCGACATCAATGACAATGTCTGTCGAAGGTGTCTTCATGCGAACCATGTTCACACACTAACCAAAATAGGATCAGGCACCAAGTACTACTAGAATAAAAACCAAATATTTTATTCTAAGAAGCAAATAAAATATTACATGTAAATATACATTCTCTCTAGAATAATTTATGAATTATCGTTCTAGGAAAGTGCACGTGCTCATAATATTCAATATAATAATAATTATATTTTACAATTTCCTATAAATTAACATTTCATAATCATATAATGATAATTTATAATAATTTATCTATTTTTAATTATATTTTGATAATTAATCAAAAATAATTCTTATTAAATTATGTTTATATAACTTATAAAATATTATCCATTTATAATCATGTCTTGATAATTTTTCATAAATTGTCCTTTAATAATTATCTATTGGTAATTTTGAATAAAAAACCTTTAATAATATTTTTATAGATTACCCGTGATAATTATATGTGATTATTGTTATAAAATTATTTATAATGATAATTTTATAATTGGGATCAATTATCTTTAGACAATTTATTTAATTCGTGTTCTTAGATAATCTGAGGAAAATATATTTTTATAAACCATGTATTTATAATTGAAAATTTATCATAATTTTAATTAAATAATAAATTATAATCATTTCTCAATAAGTCATACTTATTATTCTTTGATAATTCCTAGTAATTTAATGTTGATAATTTTATTACTTTAAATTTTTATAATTTTATTTAAAATTATAAATTTCTAATATTGTGGAATTGTCTTCAATAACTACTAGGATTTATTGTTTTATTATTCATCAATTTTTTAAATTATTTTCTTATAGTAAATATAAAAATGGGTGAGGACTAATAAAATAAACAAAATAAAAAGAGAAGGGAAAAATAGGGATCACCATCTTCAACAGTCGTCCCATACATGGGAGAACAAGGATGAACTGGTGTCATTCCTAGATATAAAAAATATCCCATATCGATCAATAGGGCTTCACCAACACATGAAAATAAATATCTGGGTCACACTGACTTGATAGAAGAACAGACCAAGAAGGAATGATTTTTTTAGATTTTTTAATACCCCAATTTTGTAAGACTTCTGCAAAACCAAAACACCTAATTTAATCTTTCATTTCATTAGAATCTTGATGGAGGAGTTATTTGATTTGTCCAGTTAATTATTTTAAAAAATTAATGTGTAAAAGATGCTTCAAAATAATTCTTTTGAATTCAAATGTATGTAATAATGGAGGAAATAGGATTTTATAAGGATGTGTCTAACTAAAAAAATTAATTTTTAAATTTATTATATGATAACAAAAAGGCTAAAAATACATTACCCACATGTGAGATACTACTAAACACCATAAAAACACAGGGGTTATGTTATTCCTGGGGTAAAAACTATATTATAGATATAATGGTGGTCTCATATTACTCATATGATACACCGTTTATGATATATTACATTATTTGAAAAAAATATATAATAGTATATTATTAAATAATTTATCATCTAGTGCCATATGAAAAAACGTTTATTGTGCATAATTATTATGTCCATCCAAGGGTAAACCCAACATCCCAAAGCTAATAGTGTTTTATGATTTCTCATATGATAGAAATTTTAAGATATATTTTATTTTTTTGGAAAAATATAGTGTATGTAATATTATATTTTTTATATTTTTTCTCCTTCAACTTCAAGGCCCTAAAGACCTTAGAATACCATTCCATCTCAGCTCCTAACTACAAAAATACTCTATAGATATATTATTTTTTTGGAAAAATATGGTGTATGTAATATTATATTTTTTATATTTTTCTCCTTCAACTTCAAGGCCCTATAGACCTCATAATCCCATTCCATCTCAGCGCCTAACTACAAAAATACTCTATAGAATATTTCATGTTGTTAACTAAGCATTTACTCTAACAAAAATCCATTAAATCATTTATTATGTTAATTTTATTGAATGAAAATATTTTCTCATAAAACTAAACATAAATTATTTAAAAATAATGTTTTTTTCTTTAAAATTTGAGGATATTTCCATTCACCCTCTATATCTACCTATCATATCCAATAATTAACTCTAGAAATCATTCATGAGCATCTCCTTCCACTAAACTCTAATATAATACTAACACTCGTACATCTCCTTCTAGATTTTTCCACGATACCACTAATTTTCGATGAGTGTTTTCATCATTCCTCAGAGGAATTTCTCACTTAGACCTAATATGTGTATCATATGATCATCATACCATGCATCAGTTTCAAATAAGTATCCTCTCTATCTATTACATGTTCATCATTGGGTGTCTACATTCAGGGATCAGATATTTTTAAAACAACATGTATTCCTCAATAATATTAGGGAATGTCCAAACATTATTCCACTATCCCCACCCATTCAGTGATCTAAAAGGGTCCCAAAAACCATTATTCTAGATTTCCACATTTCCATAAATGATAGTTCCCTAACTAATGATTCACTCATTAGAAAAACATGATCAATCATAGTGAACACCCAAGGATTCATACTATGGTCGGTATATGATATCTTCTTTATTTGATAGGTAACAAACCTTTTCTTAATCTTATACACTCTCTCAGAGGTCTCCTGAACCAAACTTGTCACCATAACTACTGCCTCGCCTACCTCATGCCATTATGGTTTTAAATAACACAACCTTTTATAAATATCCTCTTAAGATTCTAATCCTAGGAGATCATTCCACACTCCCCTAAAGTTTAGGAAGCAAGATCAACACATATCCTATAGTATGTGTATAGTTCACTCGTACATTCTATATGTCTAAAGATGTTTTGTTTTTCTCAATATCTACTAGGTCCCCAATGCCTTATTCAATCCGTAACAAAACTGAAACATAAAACAAGTGTATCATTATGAAATAATACTCATGAGAACTACTCGTGATCATACTATCTTATAGACCTAATGATATTACAATTCAAATATTGAAAAATTCTATCTAATCTACGAAAAATTGGATAACTTCTTTCAACCGATAGACAATCACTGAAACTCTATTAGGACACCTAGGGTTACTGGGTAACACGATCACAAATTTCACGCTATAATCCTCATACCTAGTGATGTGGATGTCCCTTATCTATCTCCCATTTATGGAAGAACTGACTACCACTCACTCATATAATAAGGTTTTACATCATCACTCATTTTCATATTCAGATAAACATATGTTAGGGAAAACATAACTCTACTTATAATTAAAATCTAGACATAGGTCCCATATATAAGTAAATAACCATTATTAAATAATTTATAAGGATACAAAAATATTTTCAAGTCCATACCTTTTATGGTAATAATAGTTTATGAAGATCCCATTCTCTATATTGGTTTTTTCCCACCACACAGGTAAGAAAACACATCCTTCCTTATCCATCTTTTTTATAATTCTTGGTAAAATCCTTTTGAAACTGGGGTATGTCCCATAAGTCTATCCCCTTCTAGTCCATTATTATCTATCAGGGCCATTAAAAATATCTATGGGAGTCATTTCACATAGTAAATCATTGTCATTAAAATTTTTTAAAGTTCCATGAGATCATGGGAAAATTACGGGATAAATTTACTAAGAATTAAATCTATAAAGAAAAGTTTTTTGAATATTATCAAAGTTAATCCATCATATCTTGCTGATAGGATCACCACACCCCACCACCTCATGGTGGGTCCTTATAGATTGAACTCCACCAATTCCACCTTCTAAACCTCAGTCATTTCAATGATATCAAAAACATCCTTGATGATGTATATTCATTCCATCACAACCTGAAGTCCACTAGTTCCCTGAAAGGATGAAGGATTTAGAAGCTATAATTATCTAGTATAGTCAACCAAATAACATTGTGATAGGAATCCTAGATGTATTTTTCCAACATTATATTCCATTGGGGAATGTTTGGAAACATTCTTAGGAGCATTCTGATCAGTAGGTAGGTTTACCAAAAATATAAAAGGGAACATTATCTGAAATAGAAGAATCATTAAGACCATATCAATTCTTAAATAGTCTATAAGATCACACAAAGGTTGTGATAAAAGTCTACCCTTAACCCAACATATAACCCTCTTAGTACTAACCCTTGTCTCTATACCTGTATGTTAGACATATTCATAATATATATCTAATAAGTCAACAATGTGGTCATTTCAACAAATTAATTCCAATAAAGATATATCACAATAGTGTGTTAACACATTTATATCACCAAAAGAGAAACTATCATGAATAGGCATCATAAATTAAGGAATTCAATTAAAGAACTAATATTCATCACAATAACAAGTATATACAAGTAATGTGAATCTATATGCCTAGTCACAATGCATATACACATCCAAACTATCTTAAATAACATATCGACATCAAGTTCATTACTCAAGATGAATTTAATCAACCATTACAGGAAAATAGAAATTCCCATTTTTATATTAACTTGGAGGTCCACTATACAATGTTGGATAGGCACTATCATATTTCCCCTACCTTAGTCCCAACCATCCTAATGGATGGTCATTAAACTAATTCCTCTAGTATCATTTCGTAACATCACAACCAGAACCACCAGTTCCGATCTGAGTGCTACATGACCTCATGTTTTTTCCCTGAATGTAAGAGGCTATCAACAAGAAGAAAGTATCTATGTCCAACAATGGGAACACTATACCCTATATATAATTTCAAAAGAAAAATAAAAAATGAAACAATAATAACAATAAAACTAAAAATCCTAGTAAAATATGGAATATGACTAATGAAATACATATAAAAGTATATCCCAAAGTTGAAATCCTTCTTAGAGTGTTAGAAGATAAAAAGGAATAAAATAAATTAATAAATGTCTATATTGTATTTTGGGGTCCTTCCTAGTCTACTTCAGATAGAGCCCCACTTCTCATTCATACACCATAAGGCCCTTTCCCTTTATCTTATCTCAGTCAAGAAATCTATAAACCCAACAAAATGACCATGTAGTGTGCGATTAAAAAATTCATTAGGAGGAAAAATATGTTTCCTTCCCTAAATTCCAAATAAATATAACATTGTATATCATGAAACAAGTAAATTCTCAGCATATAAATAATATAAGTTTATTCGTTAGGTGTTGACCAAGACACTAAGAACACCACCCCATCTTCTTTGGCTCATTGTAAATAATAAGGTCAAGAAATTATGTATGTACATCAAGACCAAAAACCTCACCCCACCATTTCAGTTATCATAGTAGGAATGAAAAACCTTCATCCATCTCATGATCTCACTCCACCCTTTTGGTGGTTTTCACAGGAACACCACATGTTATGTCAATTCAATCGTCATCCCACTTAACCTTTTAATCACCCATGACCCATGTTTTTAGGAATCGATGACTGGTATATTTCATGATTGAAAATTGATTTCCTTTTGGTATGGGTAGCCAATCCAACCCATAAAAACATTAAGACTGTGTTAGGTAGGGAAACTAGACATTAAGCTGGAAAAATCCCAGTGTCAATGCTATAATTTTGTATCTCATTACCTTCTAATAAAAAACTATGCCTGTAATTATATGTGCCTTATCATCCCATTAATTTTCTGATTGTAGTTATTAAAGATTCTTGTAGGATGCATGGAGTAGGCCCGGAGGTTCCAGTAGTAAAAAACAATGATGTATAGTGAATACATGCTATGTATAAATTACCCGACTTGTAAAAGTGCTTCACGACATGTACGGGTCTAGTTCATGATGCATTGTTTTTAGGGATTAAAAAAATAAAAAGATTATTCATTTGACATCAAAACTGAACCTCAAGGATTACACAAACTGAAAGGGGATTAAGAGTCATATAATTCACCGATGCAGTACATTGTTAAAATTTGGCGAGCCTTCGGTTTTTCCTGAATCCCTATACTCCCTCTCTCATTCATAGTGGATAATGGTCATTTCTTAAGGTTTCTAAGGATTCCTCTAATATGGACTGATTTGTGGCTTCTATTATTCAATATTTGGCTTCTTATCATCAAACCATGGTGAGTTACCTCCTCATTTTCATCCATTATTTTCTATTCTTATTCATATTTCACTAGGGTGGTGTGACTTGTTTTTTGTTATATGGTTGGGTTTCATTTTTATGATATTTATGTGTGGTGTAGGTTGATATGTGGTTTATCATGGTGTGGTTTTGGTTTTCAGCTTTTTTCTTCACCATGAAAAGGACAGTGAGATCTAAATTTTATTTGTGGTAGGGGGTCCTCATTCTCACAATTTTTACAAGTAATGTGTGTGAATTACATTATTTTTTTACCTTTGTGTAGATAGTAAGGGTTATAATAATCAAATAATTAATTGGAATGTCTAAAAATAATGGGTATGGGGAGTAATCACTTGTTTTTATATTTTTTTGTAAGTCATTGATGTTGTTATTCTTTCCTATTTCCAATACTAAAAATAGTGGTTGTTGAAATACTTTCTAGTGTTGTAGTTGATATATGTGACATCCCTTGATGTGTTATTTTTTGATCACATGATAGTAAAATTATAAGGAAATTATATTTGGATAATAATTGGTTTCCCCTAGATATCTGGTTTGTGTGATTATACTCATGCTAATATAAAGAAGTAATGTGATTAAGATGCAAAATAAATGTGAGTCGGGGATATGTTGATGTTGTGTGTGTATGTGATTTTTGTGACAATTGGTGTCTCCTGATATTGTTTTGTGGTTACGTTATTGACCAGATTGTTTTTTTTGTTATATAGGGAAGTGACATCAAGGCTAAATAGCATGGATGTGATGTGGGTAGCTATGCATTGTGTCATAGGTGTTGTGGAACTATGGTTTTGGTGTAGTGGTTATTTTACGTTGTGTTTTTGGTTTGGTGACGGAATAGAAGTGTAGTATTTTAGATGGATTGGTGGATGTGATGCAACAATTATGGTGGATTTCTCATGTTGTGGGGATAGTTTTTTGGTGTGGTTGTGTTAGTCACCCGTTTAGTGGTGGGATAAATCATGATGCTGAATGAAATGAATAAATGAAAGAGTTGTAAATTGAATATAATGTGGTTGGAATTAACATGTGATTAATGGGTTAAATTTAATTGAATTAATTTATAGACTGTTATATTTTGAAATGAAATTGTCTATTGAATAAGATTGGTATAACATGTAATATTGAAGTGGAAAATGTTGTGTGGCTTATGTGGTGGTTGTGTGGTGTGTTGAATATAGTGATGACTTCAGTTGTAATAGTTGACATATGGTATGTGGTGGTGATATGGTTTGCACTAGTGTTTTTTTTGTGAATCCATTAGTTAATTATTGTGTGTTATTTGTATATCATATATGTTTGTGTTATCTTATACGTGCACCACCCATATTGGATAGCCTTCCCAACTCTTATAGGTTATAGGTTTAGGGTGTTTTCCCCAACATCAAAGATGGAAGTAATATGGATGGATGGATACCCCCTCTACCATATTATTCCATTAGTAGTCATGTTTTTTACTAGGTTTCCACAGCGGAGATTTAATATAGAGCCCAGGTGTTTTGGGTGAGATGTGACTTATGGTCCCAGGTGTGTTCGGGATAAGCTATGATGTATGGTCCAAGATGTCATCAGGATTAGATGTTATGTGTAGTCCCTAATTTCATTGGGATGATATGTGATTTTATATGATTTAATGTGTAGACCATGTGTGTATGAGCATGATTGGAAGTGATATATGGCCCTTTGTGTGTGTGGACGGGATGTGACGTGATATGTGTGGAAGTGATGGGAGGATAGGTCGTTCGATGTTGGGGAAAGAGAGTAGAAAATATCTGGGGAAGAGGAAGTGGGTTCCCTTTTTTATGACCTCAATATTATATTATTATATTTGATGCATGATTTTGGGGTGTGATCCATAGTGAGGATGGGTTTGGTTAGATTACTTTTTTAGTTTTTTTGAGTTCTATTGTTAGTTCAATAGTGCATTAGAATGATCTTTTCACATGTGCACTTAAGGCCTTAGCCATGTCCATAAATATTATACTTGTTATTCTCACCCAATATATATAAACTATTTTATGGTTTCAAAAGGTAATTTTGGGACCGATCTGAACATTACTAACTGGGATGGTCTTTTTGATGATTTACTTTCTTAGACTGGAATTTTTGGTATTTCACTTTTAGGACTTTTATATGTATCTATTTTGTTTATTCATGCATCATGGGATGGTTTTTGGGTTACCATTATATAATCTTCTGAAGTTTTTTGGTGGTTGTTTATCCTATATCCTGATCATGTTCATTTATCTAGTGTAATGCCTCTTATAATATGAGATTATTATAACCTCAATGCTA
The DNA here is from genome assembly GCA_963277665.1 of Viscum album. Taxonomy (NCBI): domain Eukaryota; kingdom Viridiplantae; phylum Streptophyta; class Magnoliopsida; order Santalales; family Viscaceae; genus Viscum; species Viscum album. The sequence continues at coordinate 1,252,772,128 of OY728138.1, forward strand.
GTCGCTAACCCGGGTCCTACTAGAGGCGACACTCTAGGGTCAATATCTCTCTCCCTTCATTGTGATATCTTTAGAGGGAGGGGTCATCATAGAGTGGTATAAAATGTTTTGGTTTAAATATAGAATTTTTTTTTTGTAATTATCCATGGTGAATATTTCATGGGTTTGGATGGTATCAGTTCCAGTTGACCTTGGTGTGTTAGATAGGCCAGAGAGATAGGTTGGGACACAAAACTTTATGGTCCCCCATGATCCATTACATAGGCTCTTTTATTATTGATTGACCACATGAGGTGGGAATATTTGTTGGGTTAGACCTAGGAGAGGTACATGCATCAGGATAAATTGTGTTCATTTTTTAATTTTGAGTTTTCAGAAAACAAATTAAATTAAATTTAAAAAAATTATTAAAATTCTGTGATACCTAGATTAGGATGTTTTTCTTTGATTTCATGAATGACTCATGTTTTCCATCCAAAAGTTTCCAAGTTTTATGTAGTTTAGTAGTATTATATGTCTGGTCATCAGCGGGTTGACCTAGCAGGGGATGAAGAGTCATGGTAGTGGTATTTGTGTGCCTTTTAGAGGAAGAGTTTGGGTAAGTATGAGGTGAGTTCCTCAGATTTAGAGATAGAGTATTGTAGTGGGAATCCTGAGATTTGTTTCTATTTTATTTGATAATGAGATGAGTTCTGGGTGTCTCAATCAGTTCATCATATGAGGGGATATATGTGTAATTGGTGGATGTTATTTCATGGTAACCACATGGAGTAATATGTGTTGTGGCCTGAGATTTAGTGTGAGTTTCAGGTTGAATTTATATACTTGAATATGGGAAAAAATAGGTAGTATTTTCTCTACCGTTAGAAGGGTAGTTTAATCATTTTGGATCTTGGTATCAGGTTCAGGGATCTCATGAACTTTTCTCCATAGGTTTTTCTAGTTGAGTTTTCTAGAGAATGGTGTGTGGAGGAGGCTTTGTGTCTATTGATCAGGTATGTGGTCACATCGTTTATGCTCTTGATGTATCTAGAGTTTTAATGGAAGGATAATGAGATTGATCCAATTATTTCCATGGGAGGTGTGCCCCATTAGAGTGTCCTATAGGTTGTTTTGAGGAGTAATTCTTTTTTACAGTGGTTCATGGGTGTTCAGGAAGCCAAGGTTCCATTTAGGTGAGAGCTGGTCGTAGTAGTTTCATTCCCTAATGTTAATGAAATGTGGTTTCTAAGCATGTTCTAGGATTTTTCAATTTGTGTTCCATATATATGATAGATATTGCCCCCAAAAATATTAGGCCCCAACCTATCAGGATGGGAAATTTGATATGGGAGGATATACCACTTTTCAGTAGTATTAGTTTCTTCCATGGCAGCTCTAGTGATGGGGAATGAATGTTGTTGCTCAGTAGGTTGGAGAAGGTAGAGTTGGCAGAGGGAAGACTCATTATACTACCCATCCATAGGGACCGACGAAAATGTGTGGATGTGAAGTATGAAAGTGGAGAGTTCTAGTGTAACGCCCCGACCCCAGTTACCCAGAGTCTGTGCATTATTACATAACATTGGCATGATCACAAAAGATTAAGTCTTGAATGCCCGATTAGTTTAGTAGCCATGGAAACACTATATACATTCATAAGGTTTACATTACATCATAAAATGGAATACTACAACAACAGTGTTTCTATAGACAACATTGAGATCCCATACACTATCCCTGAAAGTTATTCATAACATACTTCTTCGCATCCTGGGAAAAATAAAACATAGAAAGGGGTGAGCTCAGATGCTCTATAAGGATAAAAATATATTGGAAACTTTCATAAATAAGCATAAACATTTAAGTGAATGTATAACTAAAACAAAATCCTTTTTAACTTGAACTTCAGCATAGTATGGAAAAAATAAAATTAAATAATTATATTTACTTATTCACATGGATATTCTACTAGTCGAATAATCAAATGCAATATCAATAACCACTTTTATAATGATGGAATGCATAATTCCAGACTATCATAACCACATAGTCAAGGCCTTGTGCCAAGACTACAAAAAATATTTTGTCAAGGCCTTGTTCCAAGACACTAGTTTGCCTCATGAGACCTACCGATGCATCGAGTAGCTATAGTGGGTTCTACCCGTCACTTACTAAGTATAATGCATTCCTCATATGAACAGGTTTAAACATAACATAAACATTCGTATTAAAACTAGCACACAAAATTTCAATACTTTCTCCATAAACCTTGAATGGTATAAAAATCACATATCCATAGTAAATCATATCACAAAACCTTCAATACAATATGGATGTTCTGTAACATAATAAAATCAACTTCAAAAAAGCTTAAAATCCATCAAAGGATGTTGACATAGATGAAATCAAAACTATTTGAGAGAAATATCTCTTTTTTGAAATCATTTAAAAGTCGCATAATTATAAAATAAAAAATTTAATTTGAAAATATTCTTATAAGCTTGTAAGGGAAGCTTCAACGATTTTATAGTGGCGGAAAATATCCACACCCACCGTATAAGTTTAAAAAAAAGACATTCTTACCTTAATTTTGTCAAAAAGGTTAAAAAGGACCTTGTTTGGAAAATGACGGAAAGGTTCCTTTATAAAAATCATATAAAATTCAAACAAGAGTATAAATGACTTTAACCCATAGTCTATAAAATAGAAAGAATGTTTTGAAATACATTTTAATTAAACATGGATGTGGATGATAATGAGGTCCCAATAGATAATTACATATAAACAATCTGGGATAATGAAGAGATTGTGAAATAAACCCTTACCTTGTACTTTTCATTGGTTGATGGTAGGTTAAAATTATGTATAATAGTTAAATCATTGTTATTAAATTATACAAGAATCATATACATAAATATGATATCATATATTATCTTCTAATAATGATTTGTTAATAATATTTTAGTATTATCATCGTTTCAGGTTTTAAATTTATCATTTTCTTTTATATGTTTTGTTACATAAGTCGTGTTTTTTATTGATAGGTTGTATATTATTCATATCTATAATGATATCAAGTCCTTAAACATTATTTTTAACCATCAAATGAAATTATTCTTGAATGGATACGATGGGGAATGAATCTAATCGCGTTCATAGAGACGGTAATCCGTACGTACGCACGAGCGACAATATCATTCATATTATATTAAAATAATATATAATTAGATGGAATATCATATATACAGAATAATTATCATCTTATATTTTTTATTTACATCAGTTACACATCATTATTATACCCATCCAAATAATAATGTATTTAATTACAATTACACCACGACGTGGAGATGGTAAGTCGTACGTACACATGTATGGTGACATGTCATTAAAAGGATGGATAGATTAATGAATTTGGATGTACCATATTTAAAATAAAATCACAGTTTATGTAAGATACTGGATTCTTTATTTTAGAATGTAAACAACAAAGAAAAGGGAAGGGGAAGAAGAAAGGAACTTGGAAGTGGTGATTAAATATTTACCTCTTCTTCGGGTTCTTCCTTTTTATTTGATCAAAAGGGATCCTTAGGTTGGATTTATCACTAAATTAAGGCCTCTAGGATGAAGGGATAATATTTGAGAGGGTATTGGGGAAGAGTTTGGCTGATCCAAAAGGCTTTGATGGTGTCAATTTGAGGGAAGGTGGAGTGCCCTTTTATAAAAGGAGTGAGGGTCACCTTAGGAAAATCTAGATATATTATTTTATAATAAAATAATTTTCAGTTTATAATGGATCCAAAGTAGATTATTTAAATTAAAAGGTGTTTTTGGGTCGAAAACCTCTGAACTAATAGGTTTTATACAGTTTTGGGTTAATATATTAACCTTATCATTTAGATTTAACTCTTAGTTTAATAGTTTGATATTCACCATGTCTCTTGGTATTTTAATATTATATGGTTAATAAACTTACTATAAAATTCCAAAATAACACCAAGTAGTTAATTAATGATACACTTATCACTATATAAGTCATTTTTCCAAACCTTAGATTTTTAAGAATATTATATCAATTAATAATATAATATTTGTTTTAAAAACTCTGTTTTTTTCAATTTTGACACTATTTAATAATTGATTTTTGTTAAATTCTTAAAAACTTGATTAATTTGAAAACAATTCATTTAATAAATCCTAATATTTCATATTAACCTATAAAATTAGTGTATGGCATCAAAAATTTCAAATTATATTTATTTTAACATTTATAATACAAATTATTTGATTCATTCATTAATAATGAAAAATATTGCATCGTCGTTGTGTCATAAATAAATTTAACTATTAAATGTCTAAAAATTATAAATAAAATACCATTATGTAGAAAATAGTTTTATCTTTCTAATGAATATTTATAGTTTAAGATATAACATTTATAACCCTATGTAAGAATTGTTTTACTAAAAGATATATGTCTATGTCAATTTTGTATTTACTTTAACTTAATTAATATAAAGTGTCATTATCACATTCAAGTGGCTCCATGGGATCCCAAAATCGACCCAAATATGCCCATGGTAGGACATGTATTATACAATAGATTTAGGACATGTTTTAAGGTAATTTAATTTTATTATAAAATTATTTGTTTACCCTTATTTACTGGATTTACCCTTTAACCATGGTAAATAAAATATTTACCGAAATAATTATTCAAAATGTATAAACATAAAAGTTATATATTTACAAAATTTGTACCTCCTGATTATATATATGGAACCCGTTTTTCTAAATTCAAAACACATAAGTGGCAAAAATTAATTTAAAATTATTTCCCGTTGTCAAAACAAAAAAGCGTGTTTTTAAGAAATAATAACTATCAAAAGATTGACACTAGCTTATGTCCACTTTAAATGTGAAATTATGTACAATGACCAACATTACATTAAATGGTAAATATATAATCTAATTTTACTTTAAAACCACTCAAATGCATAATTTATCAATATTAATTATTTTGATTAAAAAAGTAGTTTTTAATTAAAATTTAGTATTTTTTACTATTCATCAAAATATAATAGTTATCAGAAAAGTACAAAAAATTCACCCTAAGATAATTTTGATACTATGAATCCAAAAATAAATTCTATATTACCAAATTAAAAACATATAAATTTCATTTATCAATTTAAAATTAATTCCTTTTGTCGAAACCAAAAAGTGTATTTTTAAGAAATATTAACTATTAAAAGATTGATAATTGTTTATGTCCAATTTCAAAGTGAAATTACTTATGATAACCAGAATTGGATTAAATGGTAAAAATATAATCTATTTATAATTATAAACCATTAAAATTTATAATTTAACACTATAAATTATTTTGATTAAAAAATTTGTTTTCGGTTAAAATATAGTATTTTTCACTATTCACCCAAATATGAAAGTTATCAAAAAAACACCAAAAACTTATTGAAACTAAAATATTATGTACTGATTTTAGAGAATAATTTTATTTTGTCAAATTGAATATATAAAAGTTTCAAATATTGGATTTAAAAAGGTTCTCCGTTAAAAGGTGGTAAAATTGCATTTTTTGAAAAATACTTATTTTATCTGAAAAAATGAATTTGTTTTTACATTATGTATAATAAAATCAAAATATAGATTCTAAAATTATAAGTATTATATAATGTTCAAAATTTAGTCAATACTATTCATAACTGCTTTTGAACAACTATTTAGGTAAGTCGTGGTGTCCTAGAATTCGGTGTTTCATGTAGTGAAAGTTATTGGATTACTTTGAATAAATAACATACTATGAAATCATGGGGTGTTACATTCTTCCCTCATTAAATAATTTTTTTCCTTGAAATTTGATATAGTTTTTCGAAAATAAAAGGTCAAAAATAGAAAAATACCTTTGTGGGAAAACCCACATCGGAAATTGAGTTAATAAAATTTGGTCTTAATAAGAGGAAAAGGGGAATGAAAAATTCATCACCAAATTATGATCATGATTAGGAGAACATTGGTTGAAATTAGAGACACATAATTGGTGGGAAAAGATAAATATTTTTAGGGAATGATTGAGGTAATCAGTCACAAACAATTGTAGAATTGAGGGCCTCAAAGCTATCAATCTATGATGATTTAAAATATCATTGGTTACACAAAACATAAGGTATTAGGATAACACATTTTTAGTTTGAAGATTCCTTACCTAAAGTTTAAGAATAAATTTCTTCATAGAATAAGAGAAGAAAAAAATATATACTTGACAATTTGAGCTCCATCCTTTAACTAATTCTACCTCAAACTAATCTTTCACTCTAAAAGATAATATAACTAAAAAATATTCTATTTATCCTATTCATATAGGGTTCCAAAAAATGAATTTATAATTCATCTACCAAACCCTTAAAAACTACATTATTCAATCCATGACATCACGTGGGTTAGTGGTAGGTGATACACCCTTGTCGCCCTTCGATTGTGGGTTCAAGTCCCGCGGCCTTGCCGGACGCGACGGGTTGCCGCCCGACCTCCGGGTTGTCCTTTTTATGGAAATCCAGAAATAATCTCAAACTGTACTTATCCATAATACTTATTTCTAAAATCACAGTCCAAAATTTATAAGGAAGTTAACCACAATGAAGATCCTTTTTTCCACGTAAAAACATGTGAACACCTTCATCATATATTCTTTTAAAACACTACAACATCTTGAATTACCATAAAACCTTATTGATTACATTCATGCTACATTATATATTATAGAATACTAGATATACTCCTTCTATCCAAAAATGTTTTAAACTCAAACAGTGATGGAATATACAAATCATTAATCAGTTTCAAGGTAGTCAAGAATATCCAATATAACTTATCCAAAGAAAATGTGTATTTTTCCAAAATCACTACATCAGTATCAGATCCATATTATGGTCTGTCATTCTTTCAAAAATATATTTTCCAAAAATTTAACCTGCTATTGAGTCACTTTTCTTGGTTCCATGCAATCTCAAGTCCTTAATAAAATAGTACTGCAGTACAGTCCTTATATACTCTATAATTATTATAACCATTACAGCATTGATACAACACTCAAATGACATAATTATTTAATAAAAACATAAGAACTCTAATAATTCATCCTCATATGTGGTAGTATCATAACATGATTATTATCTAATAGCATCATTTAGGGCATACTCTGATGATTTGAACATTGGTTTGCATAGTGTCCCAACTCCTTGCAGATGAATCATTTTATATTTGAAACCATTTTCTTACCCTTGTAATCATGTACATGGTGTCTTTTTTATCCACACTTATAACAAACTCCCATTACCTTCAGGAAAGTTATAGGGTGTTTCTTCCCATCGTAATCACATATGTCAAAATTCTTCTTTTCCCTCTTCCCTTTATCCATTTTCCTCTCTTCCATCCTTTTCTTCTTTTTCTTCCCTTCAAAACCAGAGGACACAAAAAATTCTTTACTTATCTTTTTAACACATGATAATATTTCTTCATATGTTGAAAATACATGGAATACAATTTACCATATAAATGTTGGCTTAATACCATAAAAGATATGATCCTTCTTAATCTTTGGATCATACGTATTTCTGGAGTTCACATTCCTTCTACAGGGTTCCATTTCTATACAATGGCATACACTAGGTCAGTTTAAGTATTACAATAAATAATTCCAAACTTGTAAAATACCTATCGTAAAATGAATATTTTATGGATATAATCCATAATCATAAAAATGTTTTCTTTGAGTAAGTATATACTCATAAACCCTTCATAATGGTTTGTAAAGAAAATGAGAATTATCCTAACCATATCCCCCGGGAGTTTTGTAACCAAGAGTCCAGTAAGGCCAATTGTCATGCACCAGTTCCAGTTCGAGTTTAGTTCAAAGCGGTGTTTTCGGGTTTTACCCCTAGGTACATCTGTGCTAGAGCCACCTCTACCAACTCGTATCTATACAGGGATGTATTGGTCCAAAAACTCACAAAATCTCTACACTACAAAAATTCTAGGAAGTTCTTCTATATTAATCCTCAAAGTTTATCTTAGGGTAATTTTCTCTAATCAGAGTTTATATAAATATAGCTTCTGTGGTTTGTAATAAACTTCCTCTGATACCAACTGTAATGCCCCAGCCCTGGTTACTCAGAGTCAGTGCATTATTACATAACATTGGCATGATCACAGAATATCAAGTCTCGAAATACCGATTAGTTTAGTAGCCTTGGATACACTAGATACATTTGTGAGGTTTACATTACAACATAAAATGGAAAACTACAACAACATTTTTTCCATAGACAAAACTGAGATCCTATACACTATACCTGAAATTCATTCATAACATACTTCTTCGCATCCTGGAAAAAATAAAACCTAGAATGGGGTGAGCTCAGATTCTCTATAAGGATAACAATATAGAGGAAACATTCATAAATAAGCATAAACATTTATGGAAATGTATAACTAAAATAAAATCCTTTTAAACTTGAAATGCAACATAATATGGCAAAAATAAAATGAAATAATTCCATTTACTTAATCACATGAATATTCTACTAGTAGAATAATCACATGTAATATCAATAACCACTTTCATAATGATGGAATGCATAATACCAGACTATCAGAACCACATAGTCAAGGCCTTGTGCCAAGACTACAAACAAGATTTTGTAAAGGCATTGTGCCAAGACACTAGTTTGGCTCATGAGACCTACCGATGCATCGAAGAGCTATAGCGGGCTCCACCCATCACTTACTAAGTCCAATACATTCCTCATACGAATAGGTTTAAACATAACATAAACATTTGTATTAAAACTAGAATACGAAATGTCAATACTTTCTCCATAAACCATGAATGGTAGAAAAATAACACATTCACAATCAAACATATCACAAAACCTTCAATACATTATGGAATTTTTTTATCATAATAAATCAACTTCAAAAAAGCTTAAAATCCATCAAAGGATGTTGACATAGATGAAATCAAAACTATTTGAGAGAAATATATCTTTTTTGAAATCATTTAAAAGTCGCATAATTATAAAAAAAATATTTAATTTGAAAATATTCTTATAAGCTTGTAAGGGGAGCTTCAACAATTTTATAATGGCGGAAAATAGCTGCACCTTCCATATAAGTTAAAAAATGGCATTCTTAGCTTAATTTTGTCAAAAAGGTTAAAAAAGACCTTGTTTGGAAAACGATGGAAAGATTCCTTTATAAACATCTTATAAAAGTCAAAAAAGGGTAGAAATGACTTTAACCCATATTCAATCAAATAGTAATAATGTTTTGAAATACATTTTTAACAAACATGGTTGTGGATGATAAAGAGGTCCTAGAAGATAATTACTTATAAACAATCTCAGATAATGAAGAGATTTTGAAATAAACCCCTACCTTGTACTTTTCCTTAGTCGATGGTAGGTTAAAATCATGTATAATAGTTAAGTCATTCTTAATATATTATACAATAATCATATACATATATATGATATCATATATGATCTATTAATATTGCTTTGTTAATAATATTTTAGTATTATCGTCGTTTCGGGTGTTCACTTACTCCTTTTTTATGTGTTTTTTTACATAAGTCGGGTTTTTTTATGGATAGGTTGTATATTATTCATATCCATAATGATATCAAGTCGTTAAAAATTATTTTTAATCATGAAATAATAATTACTCTTGAATGGATACGATAAGGAATGAATCTCATCGCGTTCGTGGAGACGGTAATCCGTACGTACGCACAAGTGACAATATCATTCTTTTGATATTAAATTAATATATAATTGGACAGTATATCATATATACATAATCATTATCATGTTATATTTATTATTTACATCAGTTACACATCATTATTATACCCATCCAAATAATAATGTATTGAATAACAATTACACCACGACGTGGAGACGGTAAGCCATACGTACGCACATATGATGACATGTCATTCAAAGGATGGATAGAATAATGAATTTGGTTGTACCATATTTATAATAACATCAAAGTATATATAAGATATTGGAGATATTATTTTAGAATGGAAACAACAAATAAAATGGAAGTGGAAGAAGAAAGGAACTTGAAAGATGTGATGAAATATTTACTTCTTCTTTGGGGTTTTCCTTTTGATTTGATCAAAAGGGCTCCTTTGGTTGGCTTTATGACTAACATAGGGCCTCTAGGATGAAGGGAGGATAGTTTAGACGGTATTGGGGCATATTTTGGCCGATCCAAAAGGCTTTGAAGGTGTAAATTTGAGGCAAGGGGGAGTTCCCTTTTATAAAAGGAGTGAGGGGCAGCTTAGGAAAAGCTAGAAATATTATTTTATAATAAAATAATTTTCAGTTTATAATGGTTCCAAAGTGGATTGTTTAAATTTTAAAGTGGGTATGGGTCTAAAACCACTACACCAATAGGTTTTATACAGTTTTGGGTCTCTATATTAACCTTATCTTTTATATTTAACTCTTAGTTAAATAGTTTGACATTTACCATGTCTCTTTGTATTTTAATATTATATGGTTAATAAAAATACAATAAAATTCCAAGAGAACCCAAAGTGGTTCTTTAATGATACACCTATCATTATATAAGTCATTTGGCCAAACCTGATTTCTTTAGGAATATTATATAAATTAATAATATAATATTTTTTTTAAAAACATCAATATGTCAATTTTGACACTATTTAATAATTGATTTTTTAAAGTCTTAAAAACCTTATTAATTAAAAAAAATCATTCAATCGATCCTAACATATCATATTAACCTATAAAATTCGTTTATGGCATCAAAAATTTCAAAATATATATATTTTAACATTTATAATACCAATTATTAATTCAATCATTAATAAGGAAAATACCACATCGTCATTGTGTCATAAGTAAATTTAATTATTCAACGTCTAAGAATTATAAATAAAATAAAATTATTTAGGAAATATTTTTATATTTCTAATTAATATCTATAGTTGAATATATAACATGTAAAATCCTATGTAAAAATTGTTTTACTAAAAGATATATGCTTATGTCATTTTTGTATTTACTTTAACATGCTTATTATAAAGTGTCATTATCACTTGCAAGTGGCTCCATGGGGTCCAAAAATCGACCCAAAGATTCCCATGGTCATACATGTATCATAAAATAGGGTTAGGACACGTTTTAGTGTAATTTAATTTTATTATAATATTATTTTTTTACCCTTATTTACCGGATTTACCATTTAATCATTGTAAATAAAATATTTACCGAAGTAATTATTCAAAATGACTAATAATTAAAGTTAACTAGTTAAATAATTTTTAACTCCTTATTATAAAAAAAAGGGATAAAATGAATGAGAATATGTAACTCAAAGGTAATGAGTGTAGTATAAAATATTTATTATTATGTTTAAACCACCTTTTTTGAAATCCAATATTATAAAAAAATAATTTTTTAAAAAAATAGCAGAATGTAAATAGGATTTTCACATGAGGTAACACTTAATTAGGTTTCCAATTAAAAAGGATAACTTTTTTGTAATAGAAATTTTGGAAATAGAAATGAAATTGTCCTTTAAAATGATAGGAATTAATCTTGATGTAGTTTCATTTTCAAGAAATATGAAAACTCATTAATAACTAATACTTTTATGAAATATTATCTACCAAGATAGAAATAGTGTATACCATATTAAATGAAGTATGAAATTTAAGAAAATTATTTTAAAATTATTATTGGTAAACTATAAAAAATCATGCATTAATGAACTGAGATTGAGACATAAACCCTTAAAGCTTATGAATGAGGCAACTCAATCACAACATACATAAATATTGCATTATTTTAGATAGATTTCCAAAACGTATCATAATAATAAATACCCCGAAAATGTAATATTTTAGTGTATTTCAAGATTATATACATAAAAAACTTATTTCACTATGGATCTTGAACCTCTCCATAAAGTTATTCTCACATTACACCCATTTTGTACACGCCCTACTTAAAACTTTTCTTTATAGCATGGGAAAGGTAAACATAATAAAGGGTGATCTAAGATGCTCGATAAGAGTAAACATGGGCGATATCAATTAATGATCATGTGTAGGAATAATATAAACAAAAGGGTATGAGATCATGATCATAACTTTTAAATTACATACCCCATATTTCCTTGATCATAAACATGAGTAAAAAAAATAAACATTTGTATTTCAAAATACATAAATCATAAGAGTAAGAAATCATTAGGAATCAATCATGGACCATGATAACATCTCATAATAATTTGAACATTTCATGTGTATTTTTTGGCTCCATGATAATAGTAATCATAATAATATCTTGGTAATCATAAATTCATCATTTGATTACCAGAATATGAAAATAAGAATATTCTATTAAAATTAAATTATTCTAGTTATCTTTTTCATCTCTTAGAATTTTGGTAACTCTATAATCCCTTCGGATTTTCTTGATTATCTCATCTCTTAGGAGTTTATTAACACAATATTATCAAAGTATTTTTTTTAAAACTATAGTCTCTTAATATTTTCTTTACACCACCATCAGTACACAATGCATTGAATGTATATATAATTCTAGGCCCACCCATAGCATAATAATAAGCCATCCATAGGTATGTCATAAGATCCTAAACATGCATCATATCATAAAATCATAACACATGTAAAGTATAGTGGTTTGATAAAAATATCATCATCATAATCATAATCCATATTGGGAAAAAAATAAAGATTTTATCATTTCAAAATAACTCTAGTTAACCATAAATAATAATAAAAGATGTTATCATAAAATAAAAATTGCCTTAAAAGATCACTAGATTATTTATTGAGAAAAATACCCTTTTAATTTGAAATAAATTACTAAAAATCTAAAAATTTAAAAAATATTATATAGTACAATTTATTTTAAAATAACTATGAAAACTTTTTAATAAATATTTAAATCATTGAGAAGTAATGATGGAGGAAAATTCAGTCCATGCCATTGCCTTGTAAAACATAGATTTAGTTTACACTTTTGGTAAAAAAGTAACTCATACATAAAAGGAAAATATAGTACTTTTTAAACCTGTAAATAGAAATTAAAACATGTGTAAAATGTATTTAACCATTCATTGGATCATAATAAATAAATTATTTAAAAACATTAGAGATGATATATATGAATATGAAATATTCACGCCAAAATAGGAGAAATAAAGTGGGATTTTCTTAAAAACATTTTCAAATATATATTTATTTTGAGTCTTAATTAACTTTTAAAATAAAATTTAGACTATTTTAGGTGATTTTATAACCCTTACCTCTTAGTTTAACCCCCCCCCCCCCATTAAGAAAGGTGATGATTACTGTGTTATTAGTGTCATTTAATGTTTAGGGGTAATTAATGTTAATATAAAGGAAAAGTTATACTTAAGTGGAAAATGGATGGGATTCTAGAATTTACCTATTAAATTGTCCATATATATTATTTTTCTGAATATTAAATTATTTATTATTATATTATTTTTTTATAAGATACCATAAATTTTATTTTTAGTACATTTCACATAGTTAAAATTTATAAAATACAATATATAAATTTAATTTGAATAAAAACATTTAAAACATGAATAAAAATATATATTTATCTAAAAAGTCATGGTAAACAAATAATATTCCAAATTTTATTACATTTAGTATTTTAAATAAAATTTATATGATTTTTGTTTTACTTGAAAAAGTATTGTTTCAGCGTTGCGTATGAATTGAAGGTAATTATTACTTCAATAAAACTTAAAAACAAATTACCATGATACAAATAATTTATTGAAAAATAAAATAATTTTTTATATGTAAACATAACCTATTTTTATCTCTATAAAAATCATTAATGAATGTAAAGTAATGAGAGTGATATTTTTTATTTATCTATTATATAAAATAATATTAAGGTCATTATGAAAGGAAAGTTGTAGGAAATTGACAAAACATAACATATAAGATTAATAATTTTGAAATAAACCTATAATATTAAATAAAGATAAGTTTTTTGGGTATTTCTAGGCCATATCCCATATTTGTTCCATGTTTTACCCATTTTACCCTTACTATGGTGAAAATTATATACCATGGTTACTATTTTTAATAATAAAAAATATAAGGTGAATATTTGAAAAATAATATCCTCTTAATTCCAAATATAGAATCAATTTTAAAAATTAAATTTCTATCATTTTAATCATTCCATTTCAAAATAATCATGCAAATTGCAGTAAAAAAAGTTTTTAGAAAAATGTATTTCAAATCATAAAACTAGATTTATTCTTATCCCATGTCCCAACCCCCAACCCCCCCCCCCCTCCACTCACCCAAGATATCCCCTCTAAATTCGTAGATGAGAGAATAGATATGATGACCACCCATGTCTCTCATAGACTAAGCCCCATGTTGGCAACTAGCACTGAGGGTATAATGGAAATAAAAATGGAAATCAATACCCTCCAAGAAAATGTGGGGGAAGAGATATATAAGATAGATACATCAATCAAATATTGAAAATAACGATAAAATAAATCCCAATCACATAAATGTAAGGGTATAAAAAACTAATATAACTAAAATGAAACTAAAATCAAAAAAAAATATAAAATTAGTAATGACTACATATCCCAAACAGCTCCTAAAAAACCCTAAACAATTAATATCCATTCTAATATATAAGCTACTCCTTCTAATCAGGGAAAAAAATTATACATATGTACAGTGATAAAAATAGGTATAATCAATAGGATCATCCCTAGATCATATCATGTAAATGATAAATAAATTATACTAAATCCTTGTGAACAATAACTGATACTAACTCAATGCCTAAATGGGTATAATAAATTCCAAACCTCACTACGGATATCTCTTTCCAAGTATCACATATAAGGGAGAATATATTATATTAATAAAACATCATCGGTAACCCACTATGGATTTCTTATTGGTTTTCCTCTCTTCCCTAATGTCATATGTCTTAATCATTCTCTCTCACCAAAAGAAGCCATCTAAAATAAATTGGGGATTTATGTCACAACATGCACCTCATGAATAACATCATCTCATAATCCCATACCACATCTCTATATAATAATTTTGTAGTTTATGGTATTCACCACAGATCGTGTTCAATGTATCATACATTGGGTATTATATATAAATCAATCACCTCCCATACACTAAGTGAGGTGCCTTAAGCCATCACAACTTATACATGTAATACCAATAATAATATTTAGGTATTATATACGTAGATACTTATGTGTGAAACAACCACAACCCATTACATCCCTCCACATATATATATGAGAGCATTAACCACTATGAATAACATTAAATAATACTATCAGGAGAAGAGAGTGGATCTAGAGGGGATAGTGAGCCATCTATACCTTTCCAACCTAGATTTTGGGGAAAACCCCTCCAATATTCCAATTGGTGTTAGTCTCCCTAACTAAAATTGGTGGAGTAGGATACCAAATAACAAAACATACAAGATATAATATATCTCGCAACCTCACTATAGACATAACATAGTATTGTAGTTAAATGTATGTATCATCACTCGAACACTCGATTTTTACTACCCGGGAATATATATCCTATAATTATATAATAATTTTAGGATATACATTAAATTACTTATTTATTTTGTATATTTATCCTTTCCTTAATTACTTCATTATCTATTAACTAACTATCAACATTTTTTCATGTTATATTTAATTGACCATAAATTAATAGCGATTAAACCAAAATTTATTATCCTCAAGAAAATTCTATTACCTCCATGATTAATAAAATAAAGTCCATGGTTATAAAGGATTTAAAAGTTTTCATTCTAGAATCTATCAACCCCATTATTTTAAATATTTATTTAAAAAAATTATCATTCGATAATTCCAAGTACTCTAAAAAGACATCCAAATATATCATCAAAGATATTCAAAACCAATAAAATTCAATTACCTCATGATGTGGGTAACGGAATGCAGAAAAAAAGGAAACCAATATATTTGGCCATTAAATAGATTCATTCACAATAAAGTATCCAATTTTTATCAAAATAGTGGGTATTCTCATCTTCAACGTATTCCATCATCCTAATTTCATCCCTGACACCACTATGCACATCACCAAGCATCTCGTCATCACAGAAATCAACTGTTACCACAACTTTAAGACTCTAATACCATGTCTCATATTCCATCACATGATCACACCACATCATACATAATGCTCACATATAGATAATATCATTTAATGTACAAAAAAAATATATTCAAAAGTGAAACTTGGACCTAAAAATAAGGAAATAAAACCCTTATATGAAAATGGGAAACCTTGGCCCAAAACAATTATATGTATCAAAAAACTGTATATTAATCTATCTTGAGTTAATAGATTCAATTATCAAAGGGTCTAACTATGGGTGTCCTATAGAATCATCTATATCAATCTATCCATCTATAAAACATTATTTTATATCATAACTTCCAGTTTCACTAAACATAAGGAATAATTATAAACATTAACATGACTTTAATCATATTAACCCTGACAATAATTACATATTCATATTCTTTAAACAATTCCATAAACACATGTAATAAGATAATTTATTTGAACATTCATTAAACATCATTTTATTACAGTTTAGTTACAAGGACTGTGGTTTTATTACACATGCCTCATTAATTGTTTATCCAAACAAGAAATTACCGATATTATTTTCTTGACAAATTTCATCAAGAACAACATGATAATTCACGAATAACAAACAAATTAAATAATATAACATATATATAACACTATCTAGTAAATCATGAGGCAAAACATTGTCATAGTATAAAAAACATGACATCTCTACTACCATAAACCAAATACTTATTAATCTAGTTTATCCAATAATAGGGTCAATTCCACCACCACCTAATGAAACTGAAGTACAGTAACTTTATGATTATGTGTAAATAAATGATAAACAATGAATCCCATACCCCCAACATTTAATGTTCTTCACATGAGAATGAAACAAGAATACAAATCCAAAATCACCTCTACCATAATAAAAATAATATCTCCAAAGGATATCATGCCACAACTACTCTAATAAAAACAATAGGAACTCCATTAGAACTATATAGATCATAATACATAACATGGAAAGAATAAATGGAATTTAATGAGATAAAACAAATATATATCACCAAAAAATGAGGTATAAATTCCCTTGTATCACCACTTATTGAACTCAGGAAACTGGGGATTGATATAATTCCAAAGGGGATTCAAATCCTTAAAAAATAGCTTTAGAGAACCTAGGGTTCAAGAGGAAGGGCTGGAGAAAATCGATGTCATGTTCCTTGGGGTTTTCTATAGAAAAAATCATATTTATAAGACCATAGTGAAACCCATAGAACCATTATACTAAACAACCTAATAGAATATATACTATGACACAACCCAAATGATCGTGATGCACCTCCATGGTCAAAGTGCCTTTCTGAGGAACATTGTGTAGATCCACAAAGATCTTATTTACTTAGGGAGGGGGATTTAGACATAGCGAATAGATCATGGTGAAACTACCCATGACTTTGAATAACTTCCCAAAATCTCTATGTCACAGTCATATCCCTCTATATTTTTGTGCTCGACATCATGGAAGGGCATACACTGTAGCCAACCACCATGGCACAGATACCCCTAAAAAATGAAGTATCTTCGAAAACCATCCTCATAGGGCCTATTTTGAGGCTATTAGTCTACACCATATACATTTTGGAATTGGTAGTGGATCCTTGAGACACTAAGACATATCCATCTTCTCCATATCATCATGAGTTACCCTATAGTGCAGCCTTAGGTTCCATGCTGCAACCCTTCCAAAAATGGAATTCACAGTCCCCTTTTCCCTTTTACCCTTGGATCTTCCTCTGGGTTATCCAACACCAAAAGAAACACAAATGGAATGACTACCATGATTAATTCCATTACATTAGATACCTCTCAAACTATTATTTTCCTTTATAATTTAAAATCAAAATTATAAAGAAAAATATAAAAGGGGTCATTCAAATAGCCACTCTATAATATACCTCTCTAGGATCTCATCATCATAGAATATCAACCACATTACATAGATAAAAAATTTGAAAACCCATAAAAAACAACAATAAACTCCAAAACACACTCCCCATAGAGATATCTCTCAAATGAGAGCAAGGAAACAATAAAGAAATAACATAAAAACATCTCATAAAAATAGGTTCACAACCAAAAAACAACTGAAGTTTCATGAGAAGATCTAAACAAAACATAACTCCCGGTATTGAGTGTATATAAATGAATCACATTCCTAGGTACATTTATTCATACCCTAATATCACCACAACAAAAAAAACAAATTTAATAGTATGCCCACCCAACACATTCTTGTGGTGGTCCTGGATTCCCATAGGCCACTCCTAGAAGGTCACGTCATCTTTAATGTTGACATCAACCTAATCAATGATGTGACATTCATCATGATGGTAATAGTGGAGCTATAAAAAATGGACCACATCATATATCCATATAATTTTTGTGGAATTTCTATCTAATACACTATGTCTCTAACATAAGACAAGTCCTTGAAATGCCCAAAAACAATTGAAAAATCTTACTCCCATGACCAAACATTCACTAAGCATGATGATGAGTCACCTTTAGGAACACATGGTCTTAAAAATAAAAAATCATAGGTCTCCTCCTGTAATTAGTGTAAGAATGTTTATGATCCTTCACCACTTTAATCATTTAAATAATTACCCAAACCATCTCTATCTTATTATGCAGTAGTTCCATCACGAGAATTACTAACTCCCCAATCTCATTCAAGCACAACCGAGAATGGAAATGGAATTTGTACAAAGCTTTAAATAGTTCCATAATAATATAATATTGAAAATAACTATTATATAAAATCTTGATGAATGGATGGTTAAACTCCACTAACCTCTAAAATCTAGGGCATAAAATTTCAACATGTCTTCAAGAGTCTGGATATTTTTCTCTATTTTTCCATCTCTACTAAAAATTAGTTCTAAGTAATATCTGAGAAACATTATAATTCTAAACACCTATCCAAACCCTAGAAGTAAAATTAGGATTTTAATCAGATATGATCATCCTCAGGACTTTTTGGAGTCCCACCACCTCATCTAGAAACTTCATTGAAAAAACCACCACTAAGAATGACTACATTATTTCTATAAAGTGTGATGATATCTTCAAACAATAAATTATCACCCATATAGAACCATAACTTATATGATCTCAATTTAAAATAACAATGAATTCCAATGATATTTCCTCCCACCTCTACTAAGGAGTATCTAATAGTTGAATAAAAGCATCAGGAACAAAGGGTTTGGTCTTCACCTTTTGGTTGACCAAACATCCAAACACAAACATTGTAACTACATACTTCAACAAAAAAACAAAAGTAATATATCAAATCATATTAAATAATTTTCATGATAGGATGCACTAATAAGAGAGGGATATGAAAGACATGGAGAACCACCTCACACATAACTAAATCGAAGAAAATATTTCTCTGTAACATTACCTGATTCTATTCATCCTCAGACTAGCCATGAGTGGAATCACTAAAAACCACATTGTCTCTCCAGACCACCACCTCAAAATATCCCAGTAGTGAATTATTTTACTACTAAATAAAATATTACTACACCATAATTATGAAATGAAAAGTTTTCCTCCAACCTCTCACATATCAAGATACATCTTTGATATCTCTTTGGTCACTCTTCAAGAATCTCTATATTATCTTATACTATCACTACATGACATCCTACTTAGAGTTTCATCCAAAACCTTACACTTTTTTTATGGTATATGAAATTTTTAAGCCATAATCCGATAATATTTCTATCCACCCCCACTTCCAACATTATAAGTTACACTAAGAGAAGACATACCTCAGGTGGATATGATCAATCAAAACCACAAAATTCTTACTGATGAGGTAATGTAATAAAAAATTCATGTAAAACACCAATTACACTAAATTAAGGTAATGGGTTGAATAGTTACACTCATTTGGATTTAAATATAAATAACCATAATAAAAAACTGAACTCTGCATCCTTAGAACATATCCCGACCAAGTATTTGAATCATTATACAAAACCGTAAACTAAACTCCTTCATCAAGAAGATAAAGAACTGTATAATTGAAATATTTCTCATTTGGGAACTCAAAAGATAACTAACACTGGTTAGTAAACAATAATACTTGATCCTTTCTTGTCAAGGCTTTTAGAGGAGTTACAACACAATACAAATCAACTATGAACCTACTTTAACATCCTATAAGACCATGGAAACTCTTCACCTATGTAATAGTCTTGGAGGATTTCCAATAAACCAATTATTCAATATTTGAATTATCCATAGCTACTCCTCATAGTGGGATGAAATTTAATAAGAAACTAAATCTATGAGACAATAATGCACACATCACCAACATCCTGAATTTCGAATGATGACGGACTCCCAAAACAACATGTCTATTCTATTTGTGATCCCCCACATATATAGATTACACTTGAATGTCATTGATGAAAACCAAAATTTACATGTCTAAAAACTCCTTTAACATTTTTTTCATCATACCCATGAACATGGAAAAAATTATCACACTTAATGACATCATAATTAATTCTTAATTACCATAAAAACCTTGGAAGGAAGTATTAGAAATATCCTCCCATTTCACCTATATCTGATGATATACTGACCTCATATTGATATTCAAGAACCAATTCACTCATTTTAGCTGATCAAATAATTTGAAAACACATGAAAGAGGATAACTTGTTTCACTTTCACTAGGTAAAAATGATGATATTTGATATAGACCAAATATTCCATCAGCATTCATCACAAAAAAAACATGTGCACACCAAGGGGCACACTCAGATGAAAAAAAACCTCACTGAAATGGATCATTATGTTGTACCTGAAACTATCATATTTCAGAAGCCCCCATCCTACACTGATACATTGAGATAGGATACATTTTTAATTATATATTGATCCCAAAATCTATCTCACATGAAGGGGTAATTTCACAACCACATCAGGAAAACCATCAGGGTACTCTTCCACAACCGAGGGAAGCATCGATAAATAAACCCTTGATGAACTCAACATCATATCAACGATCAAGGAAGATGAGTATGGAACGTGCCTCAAACCCATATGAGGCTCTAACTTGAAAACACACTCTTCCAGATCCCTAATAGCATCATAGAACACTACTTTCCTCTTAAAGTAATCCATAACATCCTTTAGTGAATATAGTCAATCCATACCAAGGATGATGTTGTGTGGTTGATTCTATAAGCAAATAAAATCTCCCAAAGAGTGCTGATTCCCTAGTACTTGCTCATAGTCTCTACATAGTTCATAAAAATAAGCTCAACCTCTGATGGGTTTGGTCAACACTAAGGGAACTAGAGGTTTCTCTACCTCAAAACCCAAATCCTAGAATATGGATGGTGATATAATGGTGTTTTTTCTTCGGAATAAAAAAAGGATACACCCAAGTATAAAGTAACAAAGGGTAAATAAAATTAGGTCTTTTTTCATCAGTTGAAATTCTAGAGCATGAAGATAACCACAAAATTCTCCAAAACCTCCCTAGACATGATAACGACCACCCCAATAACCATTCTATTCTCTATGGTGATAAGGATAATCTCAAGGATATCTTATACCTACCATGCCTTCTATCAGATTATTCCAAGCTAGATAATCATGTTTCTACTACCTCAGCTAAAACTACCTTAATGGAGGAGGCCTAAGAGGTACACCTGGTTCATGATTCCGTCTTATAAAGTTCATGTACTCTCATTGTAGATGATGAATTCCTCCATAAGAAAAACATGCACCAGATCCCATGGTAAGGTCCTAAGAGCCACCACCCCCTGAAAAATTGGATGATCTGGATCATGACCTACTCTAGGCTATCTGAAAACTCTTCTATCTAGGAAAATTGGAATCATAAAACACAACTCTACTTCATAAGGAATCCTGAAGACTCGCCTCTCATAATAACCTTGTTTTGTACAACATCATCTCAACCACATTTTATATCACTAGAACTATAAGATATATCGACAACATAAATAGGTTATCGTATCATAGGATCTAAAGATGAAAATATTATAGAAAATTCCTCACCCTAGACTCTTCATCTAGAAAAAGGTTTAAAGCATAATGGAGAAGGATCTTGAAATGGATCCTAAACACCGGTATTCTAGAACGACCTCATTAAAGGGTAAGAATCACCTAAAAACTAGCTTCCATTATGAAAAAATAAATAATCTCTTATTAGAACTACTCCATGATCTTCTCTCATGTGACCACTGACCCCGCATATGCCCCAAGGTTCAAGATCCACCGCTACTTCACAAATAAATATATCATTATTATGGAAAGTGAAATTCGGTGCTCCTTATGAGCATGGATTGAACTATAATCCATCTCAACATCCTCCAACCTGTCTTTGATCACTTAGTAAAAAATAGATCCTTCATACGTCTATATGATCTAGCACTAAAAATATCAAGGATTTCTCATCGATGTTTCATCATTGTCGACATCTAATCTGTGATGATCTACTAGAATGTCCTCCCTAAATTCTTTAGAATGAACCTGATAAGGATGTAAACCTATAATAACTCCATCAAAATAAATAATGGTTAGAGACTCCTAAACCAATAATATGAAATATTTAACATTAATTTTTTTATTTATTTTTATTTTTTATTTACACTTAACTATTCTAATGGTCTAACCATTTCCAATATAAGCACAAAGAATAAAAATGCATAAATAGTACCATGATTGATGCCCCTTAACTAGTATCCCTTTATTTAGTAGGTTCAATAAACTTAAACAATCATTCACATAATAAAAGTGGGGAAAAATACCAATTTCTTGTCTGATCTTCTATGTTTAAATTGCTTACTAAACATAATAGGCATTATTTCCCAACCATCTTAAGAAATTTTGCCAATTTTTTACCCCAAACTTCATCATATCCCTCAACCATAACCATTGGTATAATTTTGTCATGCCCCCCCCCACCCACTCAACATTATGTCACCTAGACTATAAATGAGAGATGTGATATGGTATCCTCTTGAGCCCCGCCTCCCATAGGACCTGAGTTGGCGAATAGCGCTGAGGATATAATAAATAAACAAAAGGGTGGAATTACCCTCTAAGATAACTTGATTAAGAGAGATATAAGACATATACATCAATAAACTCATTCTTATAAAGATAAATTAAATATCAAATACATACATTTAATTAAATAAAAAACTTAGAAAACTGAAAAGGAACAACATGTACCAAAAAGTTAAACTCAACATAGTCCACAAATCCCAAACAACTCTTGCAAAACCAAGAGCTAGAAATACCCAACCTGATATATAAAATAGTCATATTTTACTAAAAAAATGTTTACATATATGTAGGGTGGTCATAAAAATAATACTCAGCAGGATCCTTCATATATATTCTTCTTAAAAATATAATGAAATCTTACTTATGACCAGTGAACAAAAATTGAAACTTGCTTTTCATTTAAATCATTATACTAAACTCCCAACATCACTATATCAATCTATCACCATTTATAACATAAAATGTATTATATACTATAATAATAAAACTAAAATTATACCCCACTACTACTTCCCCATTGGTTTCATGCTATGATCATACATCGTATACCCTAATCGATCTCTCTACGTAATAATCCTTTTAGAAGACACTTAGGCTATGTATCCAATATGTAACTCATGCATCACGTCATCTCATCATCTCATACCACATCTCCATATAATAACTAAGTATTTATGGAGATCCCTCATAGCCCGTATGGTGTGTATCATACATCGGGTATTATACCTCATGCCATCACAGCCTATACACCAAGTAAAGTACCTCAATCCATAACAGTCTATACATATCATACCAATAATAATACTTTGGATATTATATCCATAGAAACATGTGTTTGAAATAACCATAACAAATTAAATCCCTCTACACACATATATGGGAAAACTAACAACCATGCATACCATCATATAATACTACTAGGAGAAGAGAGCAGGGAGAGATGCGTTTGTTGGTCATATGTCTCTCACCGACCCAGATATTGGGGAACACAACCTCACATAATCAACAACGTTTGAGTCATCCTAATTAACTTGGGAGGGGTACTTTATGAAATCCCTAAACATATAGGATATAATACAGATCACGACCACACTCTGGGATTATCCTAGTCTGAGGCTCAACTATAATTAACATCACTCGGACACCCAGATACCACTACTAGGGACTAGATATCTTATAAGCACATAAGAATTTGAGGAGATATATAAAATTACTTCTTTCCTTTTTATATTTATCAATTATTAATTAATTCATTATAGATTATTTAACCATAAACATTATTCCAAGTTTTATTTCATTAACTATATATAAATTTTTAGTAAACCACACTTTATTATCATAAATAAAAGTCCATCCCATGAGGCATTATACAAACGAGTCCATAGTTTCTCATGACTAACATATTTTTATTCCAATATCCACAAAACCCATGGGTTAAAATATTTATTTAACATTATTTATAATTATACAATTATAGTTACTCTAGGAAACCATCCTAAGCTACCATCCCATAGAATCATAATTAACCACTTCAATTTTATGATGACCCAAAAAAATTTACACTTTATATATATATATCATTTATTATTTAAAATTTATTTTTATAAAACAACCAAATATCGAAATGTTTTAGCATTTTAGATATTCAACATACATTAGAGGATTCTAATTACAATACATATAAAAGAAAAGATAAGATAACTATTTTTATGCTTTATAATATTTAAACACTATAGAGGTACATCAAACACTTACATTCTTCTACACATTCATATACCCTATGAAAAGATGTTTTGAAAACATAGGGTGTGTGAAAAAAGAGCTTATAAAGGGGTTTAAAATCATGTTGAAACCAAATAGGGTTTTTCAGTTCAATATAAAAGTAAATCATGTTATAAACTTTAAAAATTTAGACCCTATATATAAATAATGTGTACATTTGAAAATAAACACTTTTTATAAATATATTTCAATATATTGAACCTTTGAAAATGAATTTTAATTTTTCATATAATCATAACGGATTCTCTTCAAAACTCATAAGAATTCATAAATTAATCTCAAAGGCATTGTGGATCATAACAAAAAGTCATGGTTTACTCAAGAGACAAAAAAACATTATGTAAATAGTCTCATGATGTATTAGGTTTACTCTATAATCCCATAGTGTTTTTAGGATAACCTCCCACACACAATAAATGGAATCCAATGAGATTGAAACATTAACTAATGCATTGCAGTGTTATCTAGGCTCACCCATCATGTAAGATGAAATGGTCTAACCTTTCACTATTTGGGTTCACCCACCACATAGTTTGACAAGTTTCCATAAGTGTTTGTGTTTACACACCTACCCTTTTATTCAATAATATAGTATCCAAGTGTAATTATTTTGAATTAAAAACAAGATAACTTATATATTACATTATAACTACCATAGAGATTATTTAAAATAATGAGAATTGATATCTATTTCATAAACAAGAATTAATTGGATATATATATATATATATATATCATGCTAAAATTAAATTCAAATGATGTGGTATATTAATATATATATAAATTTATGTAATTATATTTATATAAGAATAAAAAAGTTTTTACATAAAATGATACATATATATATATACATATATATACATATATATAGATATCAGAATAAAATTAGTTTTACAAAAAATGATACATATATTTTTTTGTTTATAGATAAAAAAATAAAAACAGTTTCACATGGAATGATATATATATATATACACACCTATATATAATCATTTGAAAACAAATCACTTTTTACATGGGAACAATTTTTTCCAAATTCAATAATTTCACTTACACTCAACGATACTAAATAAAATTCTTTAAACATCCAACATAATTTAATAAAATGAAATTTATAAGCAGAAACTATTTTTTACATGAAATGATACATATTTTCATATATATGTACATATATATATATATACATAAATATATTTATTTAAATACAAAAATTTTATTAAAGAATTAATTTTGACAGTTTAATATCTTCCCATGCATTTATAGAAGCATAATGAAAATTATTCAACCATTCAAAATAGTCTCATAAGAAAAGATTGATAGGAAGAAACTATTTAAAATGAAATGATACACATATGTGTTTGTGTGTATGCCTGATTGGGTACATTAATATCTATATATATATACTTATATATGTGTGTTTTTTAAAATGAAACTTTTTTTAATTTTGAAAATATAATACCTTACATGCTTCGATAAGGGAAAATTTTCATTTATTTAAACATTCTAAATAAATTTTAAAAAAATATGACAGGATAAAATATTTCATTAAATGATATATATATATATACATACACACGCATATATGTACTTATTAAAAATTATGCATTTTCACCATAATTTATAACATTAAAATTAGACATCATCCCTTACATTCAAAGAGACCAAATTAAAATTCCTTAAACATTAAAACTAGTTTTATAAAAGAAACCTCATGAAAATAATGATTTTTAATTCTGATATTTTTAAGGAAAAAAAATTCTTAAAACCATTAATCATAGTCATTAAAAATAAACCCCTTAACTTAGGTATAAAATTAAAAAATCAGTAATATTTTGAAAATTAATTGAAAGTAGAATCTTAGAAAAACTAATAATGCTTAATGTTATCCTATTTTAAAGAAATACATAAAATAGAAATTTTAAAACATGAATCAAATTGAAATACTCTCCTACCATCATAATAATATAATTAAAATTATTTTAATAAAATATAGTACTGATCAACTAAAAAAAATTCATACAATATCTGAAATATAAAAACCACCTAAAACATTTAAGAAATTTTAAAAATCCCCTTAGTATTAGTATAAAGTGATACTTAATATAAATATTTCAAAATTGGTAAAATATAGAAAAGAAATTGATTATAGAATCTCTATAAAACTAGTAACTCAAACTATCATTTATTTCTGAAAAACATTAAGTATAATTTTATAATATAAACAAATTAAAAGATACCATTATGTACATAGAATCAGATCTAAAATTCTTTATAAATTAAAACTATTTTTATAAAAATAACTCTATAGATAGAAAAAATTATTTCCATATAAAAATTTTATTAGAACATTTTGAAACAATGATAGAGATTTCTAAAAATAATAATAATTACATTACCTTTGTAAGGATATAATTAAAAAGTTTTAAACATTCAGAATAATTTCATGAAAATAAATTTAATGGGATAATGAAATTTTATGTAAAAAATATAAATACATAACCCACATGAACCATTAAAGAATAACATTTTTTTTAAAATGAGCCCATATAACTTTAAATCACTCTAAAACTGTTTCTCCACAATAGTGGGCCTCGATACTAACTATTACACATCTGAAAAAATACAACAATGGGAATATGATGGGAAGAATGATAGTAATACACTGGAAACACTTTTATCCCATGAAGAATTTAAGATATTGATATGTGTATGTTTATGTGTGTGTGTGTGTCCACATGTGTGAGTCCATGATCCCACCCCCACAATATCTTCTAATTTTACCCTAAAGTAATAACCTACTCCTAATCTCACCAATCACATTGGTCAAAAAGCCTTACGAGAGTCCACTACCATCATAATTTTATAAACGTGAAAATACCCAACAGGTCAGTTGAAGCCATGTGGTCTGATTCAAATTCATGAAATGAGATTCACAATGGAATCATTCTATAAGCAATATGATGTCCACATATCTTCATCCTCAAGGTAGTATCATATTTTTTTTGTGCGATAGTGGGTTACAAGTCATCAAATAGGTTCCTGATGAAGAAGATATCATGGGGGTGGCATGTTGACTTCACTCTAATCCAAAAAGGGAGCCCACTATATCCCATTTTTTCATGTTACTATTATTTTTATTATTATAATATATTATTATATTTTACTATAATTATTCCCATATATATATATATATATTATTTATATCTTATATCTCATTTTCATATATTTATATTATATATTATATTATCACTATTGTATCTTATTATCATTATTATCATTATTATTATCAGTAATTCCCATAAATATATTATATTTCTAGCTATATTCATATATATATAACTATTATCTAAGAAACACTAATCCAATAATTTTAACCATATTTTCTTATTTATCTTATTTTTATATTAACTCATTTTTCTAAAAAAATATTCATATATGCATTTTAATTATATTTTATAGTTCATTTATTATGATTATCATAAATATATATGTATAGGAATAAATATATATATAATAGTTAATTTCTACAAAATTAATCTCCAAAAATATTATTATCCTCAACTTGATGATTTACTCAACAAATATTTGGTTTTGGAAATTAAAAACAAAATAATTATAATACTCAAACTTATCTACTTGTAAACACACACACAAATATATATATAAAGATTAATAGTATTCATACTCTTATCTATTTTATATATAACATTTCAAAAAATACTATTATGTTTATCACAACTTATGGTTTCTATAAACATATATGTACATTTTTATCTCAAGAGAAACAAAATTAGCTTTTAAAATGAAAACTTTTATTAATTGAAATAATATTTTATTTAAAAAATGTAATATTAAAAAAATAAAATATTATAAAAAGTACATATTATCTGATTTAATCATTATCACATTTTAATTTTAAAAATATAACTTTTAAAAAACATTATTTACTTGTATAAATATTAATATAGTTCCTTATATTTAACTAAAACATTCATTAATAATAAAGAACATGTTAATATATATATATATATATATATTTATTTATTTAAATAAATCATATTTGTTATTTATTTTAATTGAGAATGAAATAAACATATCTAATAAATTCAAAACATGAATATAATGTAAAATTGATATATTTACTCAATGTTTTTTGGTTTATTTTAATTTATTTAATTCATTCCACATGATTTTAATTATATTAATACACAAACCAAGATATTATTTTACAAACCATATATATATATTATTTCACTTATTATTAAAACTAATATTTATCCAATATAAAATAAATTTAATTAAAATTATAATCAGAAACATTTATTTAAAAGTGAAAAACTTATATTTACTAAAACATGAGATGTTACCTTCAACCCCTTAAAATAATTTTCCCTCTCAATTCCTTATCAATAATTATAGAAAATATGTATTTCATTTTCAAAATTAGGAAAACCTAGATCGCAAGGTCACTCCTTAAGGTGAAACCTATAAAAGTTTAGGAATTAATTTACATACTATAGGGATTATCCATATCTTTTCATCTAGATTTTTCAAAATCTCATCTATGATACCAACTATGATGACCCAAACCCTATTAAACTTTATATATATATATCATTTATTTTTAAAAATTAATTTTTATAAATCAACCCGATATCACAGAGGTTTAGTGTTTTAGAGACTCATGATACGTATGAGCATTCAAATTACAACACCTCTAAGAGAAATGAAAAGAAAATTATTATTATGATTTAAAAGATTTAAGAAAATAGAGAGACCACAACCACTCACTTGATTTTACACATCTTTATTCCTTCTTCGATGATGTTTTAAAAATATAGGGTGAGCGATAAAAAGCTCGATAATTGTTTTTAATACATGTTGAATCCAAATGGGTTTTTTCATTTAAATATAAATGTAAAGATTGTTACAAAGTTTGAAAATGTAGGCTTTATTTAGAAATAATGATTACTTTTGAAAATTAACACTTTTGATAAATTGATTTCAACATATTTAACCATTGGAAAATATATTTCATTCATTCAAAAAAAAATTATAATTTTTTCTCTTGAAAACACATAAGCATTCATAATAATTCTCAAAGGCACCTTGAATCATAACATAAAATCACGGTTCACTCTTGAGACAAAATACCATTGTGTGAATTGCCTCTTAATGGATTAGGTTCAATCCTTAATCCCATAGTGTTCTTAGGATAACCTCCCATGAACCATACATGGTATATCATGAGATTAAAATGTTATTCAATTCACTGGAGCACTATCTATGTGCACCCATCATGTAAGTTTTGATGGGTTCACCCTATGCTATTTGGGTGAACCCATCACATGTCTGTACAAATTAACATATGGATATGGTTTTACTCCCCATCCCATGCCTTCATTCATATTGTATCCAAGTGAAATTATTTTGAATTAAAATCCTAGTAACTTGTATTTTACATCATAAAGACTATGAACATTATTTAAAACCATGAGCACCAGTATTCATTTCATAAACAAGAATTAATTTCATATATATATATATATATCACAATAAAAGTAGTTTCACATGAAATGATATATATATATATATACTTATACAAAATTATATATATAGATATCATAATAATAATAGTTTTACATAAAAATATACATATATATACTTATTCATTTATATACATATATATAGATAAGGGAATAAAATCAGTTTTACCTAAAATGATACACATATGTAAATATATATTGATAACATAATAAAAATAGATTTGCATTAAATTATATATACTAATATTTATATAAACATATATATACTTATTCGGAAACAAATCACTTTTACCAGATATAATTTTTTTTTCTAAAAAATCAATAAAATCCCCTCAACTAATCGTGACTAAATTAAAATTCTTTAAACATTCAAAACCAAATTATAAAGAGAAATTTGTATAAAGAAATGATCTTTATACATGAAATGATACATATTATCATATATATGTGCATGTATACATATATTTATAAATACACAATTTTTATTAAAACTATAATTTTGATAGCTTAATAACTACCCTTGAATTTATATAAGCCTAATTAAAATTCTTAAAACATTCAAAATAATCTCATAAGAACAAATCTATAGGAAGAAAACATTTTTCATAAAATCATATATATATATATATATATATTTATTTATTTATGTGTGTGTGAGCATATATATATATATGTACTTATATATATTTGAAAATAGAACGTTTTTTATAATTTTGAAAATATAATAACTTACTTTCATAAAGGAATAATTACAATTATTTAATCACACTAAATAACTTTTCTAGAATAAATATGATGGGCTAAAAAATTCATTAAATGATATATATATATATATATATATTGAAAATAAAACATTTTCAACTTAATTTACAACTTGAAATTTTGATAACTTCCTTTCCTTTTATATAGGATGAATTCAAATTCATTAAACATAAAAACTATTTTTTTAAAATAAACCTCATAGACAGGAATGGTTTTCACATCTAAAAATTTTATTACAAGACCATGTCGAAACATTTAAGTAGAGTCATTAAAAATAACCTCCATAGCTTGGTTAAAACATCTAAAAATTGGAAATATATACAAAAATAATAATTGTATTGTTTTAGGAAATGAAATCGTGCTTGGGGATATCCTCTTTTAATGTAATACATAAAAAAGAAATTCTAAAATATGAATCAAATTAAAACACTATATTTCCATCATAAAGACATAATTAAAGTTTTATATACAATAAAAATAATATTGATCGACTAAAAAGATTCATATTAAATTTTAAATATAAAAAATACTTCAAAAATTTAAACATTGTTTAAAGAGAACCCCCTTTACATTGGTATAAATTGATACATAAAAAAAATTTTAAATGGGTAATCTGTAGAAAAGAAATTGATTGTAAAATTTATAGAAAACTAATAATTGAAACAGTAATTTTTTATGGAATTCTTTAAATATAATTTTAACATCCAGATCAAATTAAAAGAAACTATTATGTGCATACAATCATAAATAAAATTATTTACACATTAAAGATATTTTCATAAAAAAATTTATATAGAAATAAATAATTATTTCCATCAAAAAAAATTAATATAACATTTTGAAACATTTTTGTAGTGTTTTAAATATAATAATAATTCTCATACCATCATAAGGATATAATTTAAAATTTTAAACATCCAAACTACTTTCGTGAAAAATAAATCTCATGGGATATAGAAATTTTACTTAAAATGTTAAAATGCATAACCCACATGAATTTTTGAGGCATAAAAATTTTTAAAACAAAATGATACACCCTTACCTATAAATCATGCTGCAAACTACTTCACTACTATAGAAAGTATTGAGTCAAACTATTACACAATTGAAAAAACATATCAATGGAATGATGGAGGGAAAATAGCAGTAATAACCTAAAAATACTCATGCAACATGAGGCATTTAAAATGTGTACATATATATATATGTGTGTATGTATGTATGTATATCCCCATGTGTGAACCCCTAATCCCCCACCCTACAAAATCTTCAGGTATTCCCCTAATATAATAACTTACTTCTGATCTCACCAATCGGCTTGGTCGGAAACCATAGAAAGAGTCCACCTCCATCACCATTTTATAAAGATAAAAAAACACAACTAGTCATTTGAATCCACAAGGTACAAGTCAAATTTGTGTCATGGTCACAAGAGAATCATTCCATAAGCAACGCGATGCCTATCGATCTTCAACCGAGTGGTGGAATCACGTATTTCCTGGTGGGATAACGGGTTACGGGTTGACTTATAGGTTCCCATGAAAGAATATGGTGTGGGAATGGTGTGTCATCTTCATTCCATTCAAAAATGGGAATCCACTTTCTCACTTTCTTCCACATTAATATTTTTATTTTTACTACTTATTATTATATTTTATTATCATTAATTCTATATATATTATATTTTTATCTTATAACTAATATATCATTTTCATATATTTATATCTTATCACATATATATTTATATTTTTTTTATTATCACTATTGTATCTTATTATCATTTTTATCATTATTATTATGAATAATTCACATACATATATTATATTTATAGATATATGAATATATTTATATATAACCATTGTCTAATAAAAACTAATTCAATAGTTTTAAAAATATTTCATGTTTATCTTATTTTTATATTCACTCAATCTTCTAGAAATATATTTGTATATGTATTTGAAATATTTTTTATAATTCATTTATAATGATTATGATACATATATATGGATATATATATATATATATATCATTTAATTTGTATAAAATTAATCTACTAAAAATATAACTATCCTTAACTTCATGATTTGATCTATAAATATTTGGTTACAGAAATTACAAAACATAATAATAATAATACTCAAACTTATCTACTTTAATATATATATATATATATTAATAATGTTCATAATCTCATATATTTTATATAGAATATTTTTTAAAAAAATAAATACTATTACGGTTTTCATAACTTTAGATTTGTATAAACATATATGAATATTTTTATTTCTAGATGAAAAAAGTTGTAATTAAAACGAAAAATATTAGTATTTAAAAAAATATTTTCTTACAAAATTTAATTTTAAAACAAAAAAACTATTGTAAAAAATACATCTTATGTTATGGAAACACTACAATAATTGAATTAAAGAAAATAAATTTGAAACAAAAACATTATTTAATATTATAAATATTAATATAGTTTTTTATGTTAAACATAAATATTGATTAATAATAAAAGTATTAAATATATATATATATATTAAAATAAATCATTTGTCATATTTATGTTAATTTTCCACAAAATAAACTTATATCTGAAATTCAAAACAGGAATAAAATGTAAAACTGAAACATTAACTAAATGTTTCATGGTTTATTTTAATTCAGTAAATGATTTCTAAAATATATTATTTATTTTTATACACACACAATGATATTATCCTAAAATCCATAGTTATATGTTTATATATATACATATTATTTTACTTATTATTAAAACTAATATTTTATCTTAATAAAATTAAATAAAATTATATTTGAAAACATTTAATTAAAATTGAAGAGATTATATTCACAAGAACTCGAGATGTTACACATCTTCCTCAACTGGAAGGTAATGGAATGACAATAAACAAACAACCCATCCATCTGACCATTAAACATGCTCATTCATAAGAATCCATACCATCATTTAGCACTATAATAGGTAAGATCTTTTTTAACCCATTATATCACCCCTGTGTCATCCCTGAAAAAACCATGAACATACCCATGAATCTCAACGGTGTAATCTCCTACCAAAAATCTGAACATCCCATCCCATATTCCATCACTCATCAATGTATCATATCACATCGTAAGAAATTCTCACATCTAGAGCATAACACTGATGAAAAAAATAACATTGTCTATAGAAAAGCATATCACTAAAAAGATGAAACTGATGCCTTGACATTAAAATGGGAAACCTTAGGCCCATAAATTTTATTTATAAAATAAATGGTTATTAATACATTTTGAATTAATAGAATCAGTTATCAAATGATACAAATATGGATAACCTAATTCATAAAATATAACAAGATATCAATTTCTAAAATATGTTTTTCAATCATAACTTACAGTTTCACTAATCATGAGGAAGAATAGTTAACAGTTACATGAAATTAATCATATTATCCAAAAAACATTAAAGATTCATAATATTTAGGCAATTCCATCAACACATGGAAGATCAAACATTAATAAAACATGAATTTTTAATCATTTAATTACCATCAAATTACATGAAAAATAGTTTCATTACACATGCCTCTTTAATTATTTATCCAAACAACCAGTTATCAATTTTACATTATTTTCCAATTTCATAAAGAAGACATGATAATCAATGAATAAAAAAACATGATAAAATGTATCAAATAAATATCACATGATCTTGTAAATCATGAGGCAAACTTTGATCATGGTGGAAAACACAATCGATCACTACAACCAAAAACAAATTCTCTATTAATATGGTTTATCCTTTAATAGGATAAATTCCACTACTACCCAAACAAAATAAAGCACAATAACTCTATTATTATATGTAAATAAAATATAAAAAATGAATCCAATACCTTAGAGCTTCATTGTTCTTCACATGAGAATGGAACTAGAATATGGATCCACAATCACCTCTCCCACAAGAAAACTACAATATCCCTAGGATTTTGTGCCACAACCATTCCAAAAACAGTAAGAGAAACTCCATTATAATGATTTAGATCATCCTATATAACATGGAAAGAATAAATAGGAGAAAAAATATTAAATAGAGAGAGATCACTAGAAAAGGGAGGTAAAAATCACTTGGGATCACTATGTATCAAACTCAAGAATGTATAGATTGATCCATGTTGATATGGGCTTTAAAGAATTTAACAAACACTCTAGGGAAGGTAGGGTTCAATAGTAAAGAGTAGGAGAATAGTGGGGTCATGTTCCTTGAGGGTTTTCATAGATAAAATGGTTCTTATAATACCACATCATATCCCTTAGAACCATGTCACAGAACAAACTAGCATGGGGTATACTACGAAATAGCCTAAGGGACCATACTGTAGCCCCCTTGGTTAAAGCATGTGTCTAAGGACCACGAAATAGATCTAGAAATATCCAATTCACATGAGAAGATGCACAGTGGTGTAGTCTATAGCCCATGTCATAGCCACCCTCAATTTGGAATAACTACCCAAAACCCAAATTTCATTTCCTCTTTTCTCCATGTTGTAGTTCTCAACACTGAGGAAGGGCCCACATGATATCCAACCACTACAATGCAGATACCCCCCAAAAAGGTATTATCTTCATAATCACTCCTCTTGGGACCCAACACCATATCCTTTATATCATGCCACAATAATTCTATATTTGCAAATGCTTTCTGCAATCACTAAAACATAGTCATCGTCTTCATGGAGTAGTCACCTACCCTATGTAACACTTAGGTTTCTAGGCCACAACCTTAACAAAAATCCCATTGGCACTCCCCTTTTCCCCATATAAACCCAAATAATCTCGAAACAACTTGTAATTTTATTTAGGTTCCTACAACACTAAAAATAAAACAAAGGGAAGTGATACCTAGATTTTATCCCTTACAAAAAATACCTCTCAAACCATTCTCATCCTCAAGAATTCAAAAAAAAAATCCCTTAGAGAAATAAATAAAATGGTTCGTCTGAATAGCCACCCATGAGATACATCTCAAGGATATCTCAATTAAAATACCTTAACCACCTTACATATAGAAACAAAGCATGAACCCATGAAACAAAAACTATAAAGTAAAAAAACATTCACTTGAGTAAGATACCTCTAAAATGAGAGAAAGGCCACAATAAATAAATAATAGAAAACCATATCATAAAATAGAAAATTTCCCCAACTGAGAAACAAAAAACATTACATTATAAGATCTAAAAAGTAAATAGATTAGTGTATTGAGAATGTATTTGTGACTCATATTCCTAGAAACTCTCCTCCACACCATTGTGTTACCACAAGACACTAACCAAGGGAATAACATTCCCATGTAACCACTTCTTCTAGAAGTTCTAGATATCCATAGACTACTCCTTGAATTTTTCATCATCAATGTCAATATCACACCAATCTATAATGTGAGATTTGTTATGAACATAACAATGCTGTTGTGACACATGAAAAAAATCATGTATTTAGCTCATCTATGGGGAAGTTCTATGTGATATTTGATGAATCTGACATGAGAAAAAGCCTCAAAATGGACAACAATTTGGGGAGAAAGATTAATCCCATGAAAAATCCTTAACTAACCATGATAAGGATTAACATTTCAAACAAATAATCTCTAAGTTCGTGATCCATAGGTCTCCTCCTATGAGCATCGTAAGTTTTTTTACAATCCTTCACCACTTTTATACTTTCACAAATTACCTGAACCATATCTACCCTATTCTACACTAGTTTCAGCCCAAGAATTATTGACTCTCCATTACCATCCCAGCATAATAGAGAATGGAAGGGTCATCCATATAAAGCTTCAAATGGTTTCAAACCAATTGTGGAGTAAAATCTATTATTATAATAAAACTTGACCAAAGTCAGTTGCCTCATCCATAAACCTATAATATCTAAGACACATACAAAAAACATGTTCTAAAGATTTAAGATACTCTTCTTTTTCTGACCATCTATCTATTGATGAAAATAATTACTAAGGAATAACTAATATCTAAAATAATGTTGAAAACCACTCCACACCCTAGAGATAAAATAAGGATCATGATCAAAGATGATCATCCTAAATACTCTATGGAGTCTCACCACCTACTCCAGATACATCCTCAACAAAACCTCCATTGATCTCGACTCCTTTATCACTATAAAGTGGGTTGATTTCATCAAAATATCCACTATCACCCAAATATAATCATAACCACTCTGAGGCCAAGGAAAAATTCTAATAAAGTTCATTGATATGTCCTCACTCTTCTACTGAGTAATATCTAACGGGTGAAGAAGGCCACTAAGAATATTGTGATTGGGATTGAAATTATGGAATAC
Source organism: Viscum album (assembly GCA_963277665.1). Classification (NCBI taxonomy): domain Eukaryota; kingdom Viridiplantae; phylum Streptophyta; class Magnoliopsida; order Santalales; family Viscaceae; genus Viscum; species Viscum album. The sequence continues at coordinate 1,252,809,961 of OY728138.1, forward strand.
CCAACATCGATACGTAAACTCGGTAAATACATGTCTCCACCTATGCTACCAAAACTAACCTCTTAGAGCTCAATAAATCAGTTTCATTCTAGGAATTATATCCAAGGGTGAGTTATGGAACACATGGAGAACAGCCTCACACATCACTAAAGGGATAAAAATATTCCCATAAAACAACACCTGTTTTTGTTCATCTTGAAACCAATAATTAAAGGAATTTCTAAAAAACCCCAGTATCTCCATACCTCCACCTCAGAATCACTTAGTTGGGACATATACTCCTACTACACCAAGGAGTATTTCTTCACCATTGAGTTGATACAATATCTACCTCCAATCTCTCCCATATTACGATTCATCACTGGGAGAACATCCATCACTCTCTATGAATATCTTGATTCACACACACCATCACTATGCAGCTTTCTACTCAATGCACAAGCCACAAAATTACCCTTTCCTAAAGTTTATGAAATTTTAATTTCATAATCCTATAATAATTTCATCCATCGTAGATTTCACAAGTTCAGGTAATTATGGGAGAATACATATCTTAGGTTCTTAATATTAGTGAAAACCACCAAACAGAAATTGATGAGGTAATATCACTACAATTTCAAGGAAAAAACAGTTGTCCCTAACTCGAGTACATGGGTGGAATAGTTACTCTCAGGGCGACATAACTTTTGAGACCTATAACAATCAATTGATCCCTATAAATTAGAACACACACGAACCAAATATGTAACACATCCAAGAAAACATTAAATTAAACTCCAAATTCTAACAAAAAACGAACTAGATCACTGAACAACTTCACCATTAGGTAGTCAAAATCTTCCTAACATTAGTCAGTAAAAAAATTCTAGATCTTGTCTATTCAAGGCTATTAGAGGATTCTCAACTCAAGAGAAATTTTCTATGAACCTCATGTGATATCCTATTAGATCTAGGAGACCCCCCACCTATATAATAGTCTTGTGGATATCCCAAGAAACCACTACTTAATTATTTAAAGGATCCACATATACATGGAATTGGGACATGACATTCCCAAATAACAAAACATCATTATCCTAGAACTCAAACTTCCACAACTTCCCAAATAGTTTTTGATGATGAAGGAATCTTAAAATGACTTGCATGCACTTTGGCTTCTCCTCCTAACACATAGATTAAACTGTGATGTATTTTTTTTAAACCACCATAAAATTATCAATAATCTCCTTGAACAATATGTTTATTAGACCCATGAACATGGATGGAGAATTTTTCACACTGAATAACATCACAATGAAATTGTAATTCCCATAAAAAAAATTGGAAGGAGGTCTTCAAAACATACTTCTCTTTCACCTGTATTAGATGCTTTCATTACCATATATCAATATTAAACAACCTAGTAGATATTTTTATATAATTAAATAAATCATAAATCCATATTTGGGGAGAGGAGTTCTTCAGTACTTCCTATTTCAAGTGATGATATTTAATATAGAGATGTAAACTTCCAATGATATTCTTCAAAAACAAAACTTGTGGATCCCAAGGTGATACACTTAGCAGAAAAAAAAACTCACTATAAAACTTCATTGATTTTTACTCATATCTTCCACTACTCAGAAGGAAATATCCTTTATAGAGATTTCGAGATAGGATAGATGACCAACTATATCTCAATCCCAAACTCAATCTCTTTTCGAGAGGGTAACATCCAAACCTCCTTATGAAATACATCAGGGTACTCTTCCACTACCCTAGGAAGTATTAATGACTAAAACCCTGAAAAACTCAACATCATCTTATCCATCGTGGAATACAAGGAAGGAATAGACCTATGACCCATATGAGGGTCTCTCTCACCAAAGAAACTGTATCTCAATCAACTTAATAGAACACAACCTACCTCCTGAATCAATCCACAAACACTATATAAAATACAATTAGATCGTAATAAGGATGATTTCATATGGATATATCCATAAACAAATGATATATCCTTAAAATAAATTTTTCAATGTAATAGATCACTATATCAAAATACTTTATACAAATAATATCAACATTGAACTGGTATAGTTAGCACCAAGGGAACTAGAAGTCTCTCTAAATAAATTAAAAATTCTTGGACTATGGAAGATGTTATAATGGTTTTCGTAGCCCTGGAATGAAAAATAAAAATTCCACCAAGTATAAAATGATAAAATTGTACCTTGAATGATTTCGGAATCACCCGACATTGGAATCAATAAAGCATGAAGCTGGCCAAAAACTGCTCCAGAGATTCACTAGCATTGATGAAGACTACCTCCATGGATATTATCTACTCTATAATGATAAAGATAAACTTAGGCCAATACTATTCCTAGAATATCTCCTCTCTGATAATATCAAGATAGAGAATATTTTTACTACTGCCTTAGATGAATGAACCTTAATAAAGTAACATGAAGTGGAATACCTGATGTACACTATCATATCCCAAATTTTAAGTAATATCATTTTTGACGGACTTTTCCTCCATAAGAAAAATGTATCTATGATCCTTGGGTAAAGTCTCGAGATCCACTACCCCCATATAAAATATATGATGGGGGTTTGAACCAACCCTATAACTATCTAAAATCTCTTATATCTAGGAAATGTTTAACCTTTGACTATTACTATACTTCAAGAGGGATCCTAAAAACTCCCATATCATGATGACTTGGTTCTAGCCATCTTCTTTTTAAAAACTTCTTCTCTCTCCATAACCTCGAGGTATGATAATAAAATAAATGGGGTAACATGGTACTGAATATAGGGATACAAAACCTCTTAAAAATTCCTTACTCTATCCTCCAAATCTAGAGATAGCTCTGACACATAATGGAGAAGGGTCCTAAAATAGATCACATACTCCCACGTGTTGGAAATATCCTACCAATGGTTAAGTAGCTCCTAACTATTGGTTACCATTTTGGTTGAATAATCAAAATCTGATCAGAACTAGTCCCTAAAAGTTTCCCATGAGATCACTGAATTGTGGTCCCTAAGGAAAAAAGATAAACTAATACCTCAATGCTCTACAAAGCATCATCATTTACAAAGAAACCCAGTAATGCTAAGAATGGATCAAATTGGAATATATCAGAACCTTCTCCAATGAGTCGTTTATCACAATATCTAAAACATAGACTTCATACTTCTATAGACTCCAGTTTTGAAACACTCAATTTTTTTCTCCTCCATGTTTATTTCTCATTGACCTCTACTTTCTAGAAATCTGTTGACATGTCCTGATAAAAATAATTATGAGGAACATGGTAAGGACGTCAACCTAGTCCCAATACTATAAAATATTTTAAATTGTTTGATACTCCTGAACCTAGAATAAGAAATATTTAACATTGATTAACTATTTTATTTTATTTTATTAAGGTTAACCTAATCCTATGGTCTACTGATTTAAAACATAGAAACAATGAAGAATGATTCACAAAACTTTTTTAAGTCTCTACCATGCAACTAGTATCACTTTATTTAGTAGTGTTGATAAACATAAAGGCTCATACATTAGATCATAGGGGACCATAAATACTTATGTCTTGGGTGGGTTCCAATTTTTACATTACTTACTAAACATAGTTGGAATTAATTCATGATAACCTAGAAACTCTAACCTATAACTAACTTTAAACTCCACAATATCCCTCAACCTAAACCTTTTATATCACTCTATCATGACCCAATCCCCCCTACCCCCAAATTGTTCCCCTCCTTTGACAGGAATGGGAGAAGGGAGTGGTGACCGCCGGAGTCCTGCCTCTAGTAGGCCAAAAGTTGGTGACTAGAAAAAAGGGTATAATGAACATAAAAATGATAGGAATTACACTCTAAGTGAACATGAGGAAGAGATATATAAGATAGATACATAGATAAAAACTTTCTCAGATATCAAAACTAATTTCCAATTACAAATATTTAATAAAATGGAAAAATAATTCAACAGAAAATGAACTAAAAGTAATGAAACATAATATCAAAAGTGACCAAGAAGCTCAAAAAACTCCTCCAAAACCATAGGCTATTAATATGAAAACTGATCTCCAACCTTATACTAATGATCAGAAAAACAACTTATATATGCATAGGGTGAGTATAATAGCTTTACTCTATAGTATCCTCCCTGAAGCGACTTATGAAAAATATATTGAAATCATATTAAAACTCAGTGAACAATAAGTGAAACTAATTAATCACCTAAATAGGTATACATATTCCAAGACTCACCATAGTAATCTCTCACCATGTATCACATATAAGATATTATGTATTACAGTAATGAACCAAAAAGGGTACCTTGAAACTGCTTCCCTATTGGTTTATCACTATGCCCTAATGATGTACATCCAGATCCATCTCTCTCAAAAATAAGCCATCCTAAAGACACTCGTGTTGAGTATCACAATATATGACTTATGTATCACATCATATAATCATCCCATACCACATCTCCATAGAGTAATCAAGTTGTTTTTTGGATCTATCACTGCTTGTATGTCATGTATTATACATCGGGTAATATACCTCAAGTCATCACATCCCATACACTATGTATGGTATCTCAATCCACTATATCCTATACACATCATACCTATAATAATCCTTTGGATACTATACCCACAGATAGATGTGTGTGTAATAAAAACAAGACATTACATCCCTCTACACACATATATATGAAAACTAGACACTGTGCATACCAAAAAAAATACTACTAGGAGAAGATAGAATGGCCAAATGGGGTACTCATCCATCTGTCCCTCACTAACCAAGATGTTGTAGAAAACAATATCCCAGAGTCCATTTTGTTTCAACTTCCCTAAATTTAAAGACCCAAAATTTCCATGTAATTTTTTTTTAATTAAATGGAAATCATATGGGTCCGTGAAATCTGACGGTGCGCGATTCTGAGGCGCGGAGTGCCTGGAATGATCCGTCGAAGATTTTTTAAGCTTATGTTACGCGCGTAAGCAGTTTTCCTAAAAAAATGGAATAACTCATAAATGATAACTCGGATCAGAAATATGAGGGTACCATTGCGCTCAGGATAGCGGGTTTACCCTTGACGCGACTTAAGATTAGTCAGTGCGGGCCTCTTGTGAGGAAACCCAAAAATGGCATAATCGTAAATAAAATAATTAAATAAATTATTTTATTTTTCAAATGCTTATAACTCACAAACGGTAACTCAGATTCAATAAGATACTAACATTGGTGGGCACAGGACACCAGATAAAGTTAGTTTTTGGCCGTAAATAAAATAATTAAATGACAGTTATTTTATTTTAAAATTCATAACTTCTAAATGGTAACTCGGATTGAAAATCCAAGAGTACCATTGGGTTCATCGGGGCGTGTTTCACCTAGGCAGTGTCTAACCTTGACCGGCGTGAGTCGAGGGTGACTGATAATAATTTTCCAAATTTTTTTCAGGTACGTTTAGTAAACACGCTAGCAGCATTTTGTAACTTTTGAACCAGTGCTCGAAATTGAAGTCTGAGGGTACCGTTGGACTCGAAGCGTAGATATTATTTTAAGGATACTTTTACCTCGACGGTAGTTGGTCGAGAGTAAAAGATAGATTTTGGGTTTTTATAAAAAAATTAATAAAATAAATTAAGCTAACACTTTATTTTATTTTTAGCCACCATGTAAAGGTTGGGTGGTTAAAAACTCCTCAAGGGAGTTGGAGGTGGGGCCACCGCACCTTAACCTCCCATGAGAGGTTATGGTGGTGGGGCCCACCTGAACACAACCTTCCATGTGAGGATAAATTTGATGGGAACCAAATGGGGCTTAACTCCCCTATTAATGGGAGAAGAGGAAAACCTCTCAACTCCCCTCAGTAATGAGGGGGGAGCCTCTTGGAATCCTCCCATTAATTAAAGTCAACGCACCTCTTAAATTGCGCCAGTGTAACTTAATTGGCTTTCTCCTTTTAATTTTATGTAACCGTGTCATTGAAATTTAGGAAGGTTTTTCATAAATGAACC